>CM032639.1:873186-1522335 GCA_019097785.1 Fraxinus excelsior
AAATGTATCATTCTTATCACAATTTTTATCTAAATATAAAGCAGATCTTTATTTGGAAATCGAAATTGTTTTAATTTTGCTACGCATGATTAAGTAGATTCTCAATACGTATGACATTAACAAGTTGACGCATGACAATCAAGAGTATTAATGCATTAGAAGAACAGATACAACTTTTTATACATACAAACTTCCCCATCCTCCAAAGAAAAGCAGTAGGCTAAGATTCAATATCCTTATAAGACTAACCGACTTCAATTTCCGTAAGAAGAAAAGCGTATTATGTTACGTCATCAAATGTGATGGAACAAAATTAACTTGTGGATTGTCAATTCACAACGCATTCTTAGTACAATAAGCAGAAAGGGTGTCAAACAGACAACTCACATGCAAACCGCAATTCTCGATCATATACGCAATGGTGAAAAGCCATCTCGTCAAACATTTTTAACCAAAAATTTCATAAGACTCACGACTTTTATCCACTTTTTAACCAAACATTTCATGGGATTCAAAGCTAATAGTCTACAAAAATCTATGTCAAACATACTGTTAGAAGTGTTGATTTATAGTATCTTGAATTTCTGCAATTATTTGTATTTTATTTTAAATTTTTATCATTTATATAGTTTTGAAGTTTTTATAATTTGTCTGAATTATGGTAGACACGTTAATTTCCACGTACGGACAAACAAGTGCTTGAATGAAACTTTTTGTCTCATTCATTACTTTCAAAAACAAAAGGTAATGTAATTTGTGTATTTATTTGTTTAAAAACTTTGAGTGAGCTAGTAATTTACAGGTAATTTGTCAACTTCTTGAATCAGAAGAATAATCAAGCGTAATTCAATTTGCTTACCACGATAATTTGAAATCCTATAATTTTTGTCTTTGTTTTATTTCCAGCTATGTCAAGAGGTTGAGGACAAGCAAGGATCCACAAGTAAGACGAACTGCATACTTGATGTTGCAGCAAATCAAAACAGCTTACATTTATAAGTGAAACTAGTATCACTTTTGATTAATAATTAAATTATGTCAAATGAAATTGGCAATCGTCGGCACATGCAGGTACATTCATTTAGAGGAATCATGTGTGCCGCGCACGTTTTGTTGGGAACCTACTTAATCATGCGCAGCGAAAATAAAGTAATTTCGATTCCCAAACAAAGATCTGCTTTATGTTTAGATATAAATTGTGATTAGAATTGTACCTTAAATAAATTCCGCAAACTATTTGCTGATTCACGAACTCCAATGATGACGATTTGCAATCCAAGTTGTCCAACTGTCCAACCTCCAATGGTGATCCACACAAAGAACAATAATGACGGCTATGATTTTCTTTTCTCGTGCTAACAAGAATAATGAAAATTCTCTTCTGTTTTTCAAACTCTAACAGCATATTAATACAAGTCCAAACGGGCTTAGCCCATTTCTTAACTTAACCCGGTCCAACATTTAATTAATCAAATTAATTAAATTCGGTCCATGAATTAATTAATCTGGGCTTATTAATAAGCAACCCAATTAAGGGAACAATACATAACTCCTAATTTTAAAGTTCACATTTCATAAATAACAAACTTATTAAAATATTTCAAAAATCAGGTGATAAATAAATTTATTAAATATTAAAAAATAATATAATATACATTAATAATTTACACTAATGCCACCCCACTACACCACATTCCTTCCCCCCACTACACAACCTTCCATCCACCTCTCCACCGGAAATGGTCATCTGCTCCGGCGACGTCTCCGGCCAGCGACATTTCCGGCAAACTTCCGACGACTTTCCGGCGAACTTCCGACGAACTTCCGACGACTTCCGACGAACTTCCGACGACTCCCGGTGAACTTCCGACGACTTTCCGGTGAACACTCCGGCGAATTAAAGATTTTCAAAAAATTAAAAATTGAATAACATCCCAACTCCCATGTATTCACCTACCACCACCCCACCCCTGTCTCCACGTCCTAAAAAAATTATCGAAAAAATTTCAAGTCACTTTATATAATCAAGTTGCTGTCGGGTCTCATATGTTACTAATTGTGACCAAGTGTGTACTCAATGTGACTAACTGTGACCAAATTCGTGTTAAGTGTGACTGTCTGTGACCGAATGTGACTTGAATATAATCAAGTCACAATTAGTCACAACCAGTCACAGTACACACATATTTGGTCACAAATGGTCACCACAAACAAATTCGCTTATACCACGGACCAACACCACAATCCAAATTTAAGTAAGGGGTCTTCCTGTAAGTAGGCAGGAAGACTGAATTATACAGATTTGTTTAAGCTGCGATGGATTGTTTGGAATGAATGGAATATGCTCCACTTGATTTGACTGTTGCGATTATATAGGCAAAAGATGAAAAGTTTAGTTTTGTAGTTCTTGAATTCTATAGTCTATTTCTGACTTCGAATTATATACCAATTCTAAGTTTTTAATTTTAGGAGTGTGAGAATACAAGTGATTTGGCAAGGGAGATCGCTCCTACAACACATATCACTGCACCGCCAATGCACTAAACAACCACACACAACACTACACACAACACCACAATCGCAAACCACAGATCTGCAGCTCCGACCCCTTAAATTGGTTACAACGAGTTACAATTAACCGGTCACAAACGGTTACAATCAGTCACAATTAATTCCTGTTGATTCACAGTTAATTAAACGATGTCGACCATGGCTTCTCTGTGTTGTTCATCACAGTTGTTGCCCAGATAATAGCATCACCACCACCACCAAATCAGAATAATAGCAAAATCAATCAAGAAGAGCATCGCCACCACCAAATCCTCAAATCTCCAAACCGCCACCACTACAATCCCCAAACTGCTTAGGAAGAAGAAACCACCCCCACCATCTCCATCGTCTACCGCCACCACCACAACCATCACCATCCCAACGGCCATGGTTGAACATTTGTGACCTTCCCCACCCCTGCCTACCATGATTAACACCCAACAAGGTCAAAACAATCTAGCGAGATCGCCACAATCAGAATTCACCTCCAAAGTATTAGGACCAAAATTTTCTTTTCACACATAACTAATTTGTCATATTAGATGACACAGTCAAAAAATTGTACCGAGAATCAACCGCCGCGTCCTGCCACCACAAACTACCCGCCGCCATCCAGATCCAAAACCAAACCATTTACCCAAAACAGAAATCATCCGCAAAATCAGTTACCATCTTCACTATCCACAACTCCACTGTCGCAAACCCCAATAGCCGAAATCAACAATCAACCCTAAAGCTCGCCACCAACCGAAATCGCCCTCCACCGTTGCCCTAAGTCGCCGCTGCCAACCATCGTTCAGACAAAAAGAACAAAAAGCCGGAACTCCCCAACAACGTGAATCGCCGCCGCCGCACGCTCTCTCAAACCGTCGGCGGCCCCAATCAACAAACTCTGTCAATGGCAGCCGCTCCCCGCAACTTCCAGCAGTCGCGCAGAAAGAAGGAGAAAAGAGTCGGTACCAGCCTCCTCAAGTTGGGCTTCCATCTTATTTGGTGACATTGTTTTTGTTTTGGGCCTCCATCTTTTAGTTTGACGGTGGTCTCTCGGCGACGATCGCTCCACAGTAGCTTTAGTTCCGGTGGGAAATGAGAAGAGAGAAGAGGATGGAGAGAGAGGGAGAGAGACGAAAATGATTTAGGGTGAGGGATAATGTTTGGGTTGGATGGGGTTGGTTGGTAACGTAAATTAATTTATTTGTATAATATTAAAAAATTACATTATCACCTGATTTTTGTATAAAAAAACTTTTAAATTTGAATTTTGAATTGTATAGTTTATAAGTAGGGTTTGAGCTAATTTTCCCCCCAATTAATTAATTAATTATCCAATACTTGTCAATTAATTAATTGGTAAATCTCATTCTTCTGATTCTCTTTAGTGTGTAACTCATTAGGTTCTCGATCACAATGTCTAACGACGTAAATTAATTATTTTAATCTAATCAAAATTGATAAATTAAAATATCCCTTTTAATTTATCATTAATTCACATTCATCGTTCCAGATTGACATCTAGCAATGTATCAGGGCAATACATGTGACGATAAATGTCACGTGGCATGACAAAACCAAACTTGTTCGTTTACCATAAAACTATAATCCCTTCGTCAATATGATTCAATCAATTATGAGATATGGACGTATGTCAATCTCAATTATCGATCATATATTTTATCCTATTGTTAAGTCAATGTAAGTCGAAAACTCATTTTCGACTTATGAGTTTACCTTGACCAAGGATTTCATTATAAACTTAACTGGATGAAATGTAGATCATAATCTCTTACTATCTAAGAGTGACGAATCCTTTATTGATCATTCACAACCTTCATATGATTCTTGACATACTCGAACAATGCCGTATTAGCGACCCTTGACAGAGCAACATCCGACATCACCAAAGTATGACTGTCCTCATATAAGACAATATGATAACCTCAAGTCAAATGACCAATTCCACTACCGAACGTTAGAGATTAACCACTAACACTCAAATAGTCTTCCATGTGGAATCTCTCAGCGAGTCTCCAATGTTTTGTTCTATAACAAAACATTCATGTGTTAATTCAAGTGTCACCACACTTTAGCTTATGAGATCAACTATCTGTAATAACGATATCCGTATCTCGTTATTACATACGACCACGGACGATTTAAGATTCAGTCATATGTAATTTGTATCTCATAATCACAACTCCTTGTGATTAACAAATCACCAAGACTTAAATCTACGGATTCTATTATTTAATTAATTAGAATATTAATTCAATTAAATAATAGATCTTGCCATAAATATACATCGATTATATATATACATTAAAAGTGCTTATGTCCAAGCTTATGGTTACATACATGCCAGACAGCAATACACTATAGAGAACTTGGCTCTCTCATTATGTTACACGTAGGAATAAGAGTGTGTATATTTACATGGATGCTTACATATTATAGGTCTGAATATCGTCATTTTATTGCATGTATTCAAGGATTATTTTGATAGTAGGCGCATTGCTTCTACAGCTAGTCAATGACAGATTGACAGAGAGCTTTTCCACATCCGAAAATCCTGCAAAACGGGATAATATAATATCAGCAAGGACGAAAAATAATTTCCACGTGCCAGTTGCTAAAACTAGGGAAGTGTCAAAAGGGCAAGGGAGGCTCAGGGCCGTGCAGGGCGGAAAATTAAAAAAGCTTACACATGGCATTTGGTCTAGTCGCAGACAGGTATGCAAGAAGTATAGCCAGTACAATGAAGATGACAACAATCTGCATTGAAACAAAAATAAGAAAATATCCTCTAGACAAAGGACATGTTCAATAATAATGAAATGCAGGCCTCGGACATTTACCATAGTTGAACTGTATCTAGGTTTGCTCCTAATGATGTAAGATTTCCTGGTACTCACCGTTGAGGTTAGCAAAACATCAGAAAATATTTGTTGACAATTACTCAATGAAGAAAACCTACCTATTATTTAAGGATCCAGAGTCCCTGCAAATTTTCAAGATTGTTTCTAGCCTCTCCTTTGTTTTCTTAGCATTGGGATCACTGTTGTCCACCTACAAAAAAGTAACAGTTTTTCAGCAAACAACAGAATAAATCTACGTGTTAATCAGGAATTAACGGCAAAGAAAAATTAGACTCAAAAGGTTACGATGTTTTAAACATCCAAGTCGTATTCATTGTTAATAATGGATCTGTAAGATACATCATTGTTTTCAACTAGCTGTTGAAGGATTAAATGGGAAATAAAATCAACAGGAAATGCAATTTTTTGGATATAATAAGCATTCAAAATTTTGCACGAAAGGAATAGCTCTCCATCGAGCTATGATCATGTGTAACTTGTTCCAATATATGCTGTTACAAAACAGGTCATATAGTCTTGTTTAATACATTCTTTTATCTATATGAAAAAAAATGTGAATCATTTCCTTGATAGGCGAGTTCTCTGGAAAGAGATTAAAGATGCATTTTTTTCAATGTGTGGATGAAGACAGTATTAAATGATCTATATAACGTGTCTTATAACAAGCATATCTTGGTACAGTTTACACATGAAGATCATAACATAGTGCATATGGTGATGAAGCATGTTTGGTCTACCGTGAAGGGTCATACCTTAGACTTCAGCATGCGAGAGAAATCATAAAAATCCCCATAGACATCTGACATTGTTTTGGTTCGGTCAATAACTTTAGCGGTAAGACCTGGGAAGATGAGATCGCAAAACTTAAAATAAGTTACATATTATTGATTGAAAAAAAAAACTAAAAATATAATAAAAGAGTAGTGCAAGATAAGATATCATACACCCTCAGCACAAATAAATTTCAAATTGCATATAACCGACACAGTGAATAGGGTGGCAATTCCATGACGACGACTAATGCGTAAGGCAACCCACAATCTGAATTTCTTGACATTTGACTGGAACAAGGCAGACTAATATTTTTAAAAATATTCAGAGGTAATATCTCAATCAACTTCTCCATTGTTAGCCAAGTGCATGGTTGGCTAAGCTAAAAATTTAATTTTTAAGTAACTTTACACATAACTTATAAGCAAATAAGTTTTGAAACAAATATTATATCTCATTGGTCAAAGTTACTTATTTTGGTATTAAGTCAAAAGGTAAACTTTCAAAATAAGTAACTTTTGTGACTTGGGCATAAGAAAGCAACAAGTTATCCAATCATGTTCTCAATTTAAGCTAAGCTAGACATGGTCTAAGAATACTATTAAAAATGTTAATGGCTAAGAAGCTTTTCCATGTTGAAGTCCGGACACGGGGATATTTATACCTATAAAGCTTAAAACCACTGAAGGAAACAAATGATCTTCAGTAACTCAGGCAAACTAAAGCTGCAATAGATGCAATTTGATCGAAGTCCAAGTTTACATAACCACTTCACCTCGTTTACTGGATATAAGTTACTTCGTAATTTATAATTTAATATCTTAATCCTCGGATAAAAATTACTCATAGAAAAGAAGAGACCATGCAGTATCCATCAAAATGAACCAATAAGACTTTTTGTAGCATAAGATCACATCAAGAGGTATACATCTTACCGCGTCTCATTTTTACAACACCCCTGAAGACTTGAATGTTGTTGTAGCACAAAGCTAGTGTTCCAATTGCCATGATCTGGTAATATTAGGAAAAACCAATTCAGATGTATTTTCCTGATGGGGTAGATTAAAAACTCGATGCACAATCATGAATGTTGTGTGGGGGTGGAGAATTTTCCGGACTAGCTCTAAAATGGAAGTAAATAGGTCCTAAAGTGACATATGAAATGATGTGGCAGGAGGAATGCAGCAAAAAATACTCCAGCACAATGTCAAACAAAAAATATGATTGCAGGGTCAAGATTAGTACTAGTCCCATGCAATCTCCTCTTCAAGTCTACAACTACTAAAGATACCAGTAACCATAAAAGAAAAACTGATTTCATATGGCTGGTTTGGTATAACCATGAAACCCCTTATAGTCCAGAGCCCATCAACCATATGGTGAATAACACTCCAGCAGTAGAGTAATAAATAATGAACACGACATAATAGCTAGACATTGTCATGAAACTGGAGGAGAAATTTCGAGAAAGGGATTCAATCCGTTTTGCTCTTACAACTACCATCATAAAGAAAGGGACTTTTTGTAGGGAGTGTAAAAAATAAATATATTGTAGGTAGAAAGGTTCAAAATACATGATACCAAATAAAACCATCTCTACCTGTGGAATAGCACAAAATCGGAAGATAGCTGGATCTCGCAATGCAGACATGTACTTCAGGCAATCTTCTACATGTATCAAAGCATTTGTAACCATGTCATTGAGGCACTGTACTGCCTTGACTGAGTTTTCCTCGTATTTCAAATCCTAAGGCATATAAAACCAAAGATGAATACCAACAACATGCTTGCTCTAGTTGAATCGGCAACACAGGAAACAGATATACCTCAAGTTTGTTGATATATTTACTCCATATCTGGCGTGGCCAGAACATACGTGACTTTGGTATCTCGTTAATATCCTCCAGGTAGTCTCTGATAATGTTTGTTTTCTGCAGTAATTGGAAAGAAACAATATGGGCCTGACTTTTTAACAAAGAGATCTCAAAGACGAACTGCACTGCTTGCGACATATATTGGAAGCAGTACCTGAAGAAATAACCCCATTGAGTTGGAGAGAGCATCAAGAGCCAAATCTTCTTTTCCAGAAGCATGGAAAAGCTTTGACAAACCTAATCCAACAAGTCCAGCCACATAGTGACAATACTCATCATAATCATCAGTTGTTTCTACCTGTATGACAGAGAAGTTGACTGTGTAAGTGATTTAATGTGTTGCACATTAGTAAGCCAATGCTAGAAAATTATTCATCAAAGCAACATAAAAATAATTTAATTGATCAAAACTGTGGCCCAGAGGATTAAACTCTATGAGCATGCTTGGGAGTGCTTATAAGTTTTGGTTCCTACGAAATGTGCGAATTAAAAGTATGTTTGACCAGCTTATATTATAATTTAAGCTTTGCCAAACATGCATTATGATGCTGGAAATTTCTGTTCTTAACGAATATATATTTCCAAGAAGAATGTCAGGTACACAAGAAAAAGAAATTTCCAGCAAATCAAGTTTAATGAATATATTTTGCTGATAAGATTGTCAGGTACACAAGAAATCAGACAGATTGCGAAAGATAACCTCGAGAGTTTCATCAATAGCTAAGTTAGAAATCAAGTTACACATTTGATGACTGATAGAGTAGTTATAAATAGCCACAGACATGATATTTTTGGCATACCTCCTTGCATATATATTTTGCCATTCCTGCTCCCATTCTCATGGTAATATCCTCGATCGCCTCCTGATAACTGCCAAAAAAAAAAAAAAAAAAAGGTAGAATGCATATTACATTCATTACACTATCGATAGGCGAACTTAACATCAACAATTCCCATATCAGTTCTCCAAAGGATAATAACCAAAGGTAACTAAGTACAATGTTCTAGAAGAAATTTTTGCTAGAGCGTTTTTTATTCTAAAAGAAATCTACAAGAAACTTCAATTCTAGAGGATTACTCATTTTTATTAAGCCAAAATCTACTTAGCCCATGTTCGTCTCCCTTTAAAACAAAACTCTTTAATTCTCCTATTCATTTTCAACCACACATTCACACAATAAAATATTTTGTACGTAAACCCAAAACTTTTTCCCATGTTTTGACCATACATCTCCAAAAAATCATTATTCAAAACATCATTTTTTCTCAATAATGGCATTCAAACAAGGGCTTAATTTTAATTGTGGAGTTGTGGAAAGTTTCCATTGTCATAATAATTTAATTGGCAGCACGAATTGTGCGGCTTCAAACAAACAAAAGAACAATATATTTAGCCCTTGTTTGGCACCTATTTATAATCGGTCAAACTATTTTTTATCCCTATAATTTGTGGGATTCACACTACTGCACATTCATCCACTACTCTCATTTATATCAATTTATAATTTAAACCGATTATAAACAAGTCTCAAACATGCTTTTAGCTTATGTATTTGAAATCGGCTTATGTAGAATTTATGTTCATAGCATATAGATCACACACACTAAAAAAAAAATAAGGACAAAGAGAGAGTGGTAAGATCTAAATAATTCAGGATGAACATGGACATGAATTATAAGGATTTAGACATCTAGAAGTGCCTTGGCATCCAACTTGAATAATCAAGGGATGAAAACCTAAAATCCTTTTTCCTTTGTTTTTCCTCGAAGAGGCAATTGTTTGAGAGCTTAGTTGACTTTTGAGCCCGCTTTACAGATGGAAATTTTTATGCACCATTTATCCGTGGTACCATGTTCAATGTTCACCAACAATCTCACGGAGTATATAGATTTTAGATGCTAATTGGCTATAGGACCTTCTTAAGTCAAATTTGTATTTCAAACCTATATTACATTGACCATATTCGATCATGACAAATTAGTCACTTCAACGATTCAGAAACAACTATCTATCTTTATGTCTTAGCTTAACGACGTATGAAATCTGAATATTGTTTATTTATAGAATATTGTTTATTTATAGACGGAAGTTACACAAATATTTTGAATACCCACCCAATCCAATCAAAGAAGTGCCTTGGCATCCAACTTGAATGATCAAGGGATGAAAACCTAAAATCCTTTTTCCTTTGTTTTTCCTCGAAGAGGCAATTGTTTGAGAGCTTAGTTGACTTTTGTACCCGCTTTACAGATGGAAATTTTTATGCACCATTTATCCGTAGTACCATGTTCAATGTTCACCAACAAGCTCACGGAGTATATAGATTTCAGATGCTAATTGGCTATAGAACCCTCTTAAGTCGAATTTGTATTTCAAACCTGTATTACATTGACCGTATTCGATCATGACAAATTAGTCACTTCAACGATTCAGAAACAACTATCTATCTTTATGTGTTAGCTTAACGACGTATGAAATCTGAATATTGTTTATTTATAGACGGAAGTTACACAAATATTTTGAATACCCACCCAATCCAATCAAATTTGATAACATCACAGTAGCAATACTAGGCAGACGATGAGGGAGGGGAAAATAAATTAAAAACCTTCTTCCAAGCTCCAGAAAAGCAGTGGAAACGTGATGGAACTCATCCATGAGAACTTTGTAGTCCTTTATACCGCCTATTACGAAAAAGTATAACTATTAATAAATGGGTGAAGCTTGTGGCAATCAACAATTGAAAAGGTGCACCTAATAAATATGAGACGTCATAGATGACATGTGTATTTGTTTTATAGTGTGAAAGACGAAGCAGGGAGGGCAAAAACGCAGCAGAGAAATGACTAAATGAATCTGGGTCAAGATTTCCAGGGCTGACACAACTGTATGGGCCAATTAACAAAATAACTCTGTAATGATTACTCTGTTATCATTAAAGTACTATTTGTTGTCTAAGAGAGTTAATAGACATTAGTATATGCTGGAATCTGTTTCCTTCACTTCAATTTTTTTTTTCAACGTGTTAAATAATGAGCATATAAAAGTTGGCATTCTGTGGAATCAGAATGGTTTTCTGGCTAGGTAGCCAAAAAGCATGGAAGTGGCGGTAGAACGAAAATGGAATTAATACTTGATGCTCATTCCAGCACCCACAAAGTAAATGAAGAGAGAATAGTCCAGAGAGTGCAAATAATTCCTTTGGGTGCTCTTAATCTGTAGAATCAAATAAAGCTGAGGAATAGAAACTGTGTTAAAATTAGCATTAAGGCAGAAACAAGAATACTCACATGAAAAATGCCATCCACAATCATAAATGTGACGATGAAAAGCCATCAGGATAGGTACTTTAACGTCCTTAGCTATGCTTGTATCATCCTCTGTCCACAAGAGTTACATAGAAGTGAATATGAAGCCAAAGAAAATTAGTTTGAATAAAAATTAATAATCTAGAACACCAATACATTTACTCATTCTATGGAGAATTTCACTGCTGATCATACATGAATTTTTAAATAGGTATTTTTTAATTTGAATCTCTGGGAGCAATGACTTGAAAGAGACTCACACATGAGGGCCTTTTAAAGCTAACTCAGGACCCGTTCGGTAAAGATTAAAATCCAATTAAAATTGAAAATATAGTCATTATTGGGTCACTCGTCTGATAAAAGTCAACAATAACGGCTAATTTTTTAATTTTAATCCCTATCGAACAGGCCTTAATCTTTGAGCTCTAAGCATCAGAAGTATAAGTTGTATTGGTTCTTAGCAAATTGCAACCTTTTTTACTCGTCTCGGATTTGTATGGACAAGAGAAGAATTAGTTGCACCGTCGTCAAACAAGATCAAAAGGATACTACCATTATGCACTTATCACCTTGTTAGAACCCCTTTTCAATCCCCATTGGTTTTGTACATCTATATATTTCTGATAGGTGGAGTAGACTCTGGACGGGCTCTAGTACCAGAATACATAAAACAAATTCATTGTAGCATAAAGCGATTTATTGGTACAGTATATTTGATTCAATCCCTATCACCGACCATAACATAGAAGGCCTCGAGTAATGACACAGACTCAATTGGTTCAATCACCAGATGTATCTGGGGACGTATCAGCAACTAGTCGCACATTTATGTTGTGATTAGCGCGGTCAAAATAAGGAGACTAAAGCAAATTATAGATAGGAAAGCATACCAATAGTGTCAAGTGCTCGAAGAACCAAGTAGAAAATGCATACCTGCAAATTTTAAGAAAATTATAAGTAGGAAAAAGAAAAAATACTATTCGAGTTTAAAAATTGTTCGTCACTGGCCTCCCAAGAGTATCAAAAATAGCAAAAACTCGTCTCTCTTTTTCTTTTATAGTGGCTCTTGCTTTGATTTCTTCAGTCACAGACTCACATACTAACAACTGTTCGACGTAGAACAGCCAATAGCTAAATATTCACAGGCAACAACTGCATGCAACCGCTGAAAATTGGGAAAAACAAAAGCAAACTCCGAGCACAAATTCAATAAAGAACCGGGGACTCACGGCATCACGAAGATCCGTATCGAGCTGTTGAATGACGAGAGCGAAACTTCTAGAAACCTTGTGAAGCATAGTGTAGCAAAATCCCCAGTGTGGCTCCGGCGGGATCTGCTTCCCTGCGTGGCTCGCCGCCATTTTCAGCTTCATCAGCGGGTACAAATCATCCGGATTCTTCAAAATCGCCCTCAAACTCCCCATTTTCCCCTATTGTTAACACACACACAAAAAAAAACGAAAAAAAAAAAATTACGAATCCTGACGATCAATTAATCAAAAAATCTACAGAAATTTAGATAATATTGTGAAATTCTATACTTTTGGAGATTTGGAAATGGTTTGACGACTATTGTGAAATGAGCTATGGATGTGCACTTGTGGCTTTGATTGATGGTTTTGTATACGTGAAGACGATGAAATTTGTACGAGAAATTAATTGTAAATTACAGTTTTGATTTGTTTGGTTTGTTAAATGCCAGTTGGCGCCTATCTTCGAGCGACAACTGAGGTCGCGTTTGGCAGTATCATTTGGTAACGTACAAAGTGGGGACGCTTTTCATGCACCGTGTAATTTAGGATGAAGAGATAAAGTCAACTAAACATGTGACCTAATTTATTAATCTTATTAAATTTCCCTTTACATAAGAATCGTTCTCGGTTTGCACATACAATAATACTATTGATTCTTAGTGTTATCGAATTCATCATGATCGAAAATTGTCTGCTAATTCATTGTGAAATAGACTTATGATGCATTATTATTCATTCTGGAAATGAGTAAGAGTGAGATTATCATCGTCTGTTTGGATAGTAGTCGTACCTAAGTGGTTGGCACATTCTTCGAATTGGCCCTTAATCAATTGCCTCGATAGAAAACCGGTGGTCGATGTTTAAGAAAGAGAAGGATGGTTCTCTACCTTTGAGAAAGATCAAACTGGTCCATATTCTTCATCATTAGTTACACAACATGTCCTAGAAAGTGATCCTAAAAAAACTAGCATCGCTTCTTAAAAACAAAACATATTAGAACCAAGTATTGTGATGCACTTTAATACTTTGGACAATGAATTAAGGACTTTGTTGCTATATAACTGGTTGATGAATTCCAATCGTTCTTCAAATAAATGTCGTTTTCAACTGCATAATTCTCTCCCGTATATTTTAATCAACAATGGGAGATGTCAAGGTCTTATATGGACCACCTAACCATTTGATGCCAAAGTTTAGTTATCTTGCAAAGATTTACATCTCAATTGTTGTTTTCAAATTGGATTATTTGCAATTTACCTACCATGTCTTTATATCATAAATTTTTTTTTATTAAAATTGAAATTTTCTAATTTCATTAATTGCGTGACTTAAGAGTTGCTTCGACTTGCTTGAAAAGTACCACAGTAAAATGATGCATGTAGAAAATTTTGACATTTTTTTTTTTCTAATTTCTCCAACATTGAAATTACTTACACCCTAATAAAAGTTCAAGGAAAATTCTATTTATACCTAATAATTTACCTAATGTTTTATCAAATCGAAAAGTGACGGCCCCCTATTGGAGGGTCCCCTATTGTCGATTCGGTACTCCATTAGATAAATTATTAGATAAGTGTAGCTTGATCCAAATTTCAATGACTTTTTTTCTCAGGTATTTTTAATCTAATAAAGTGATGAAGGTTGTTCAGCTATAGAAGTTCCATGCATCGTGTCCTGATTAAATAGTTGCATTAGTAATATATTTCACCGTCGATCAATTTGATGAAGGGTGTTTACCGACTCAAGTGTCGAAGGCGAGGATTGTGGTCCATCCGTTTCGTCTTAGCTTACAAAAAAAAAAAAAAAAACCTATAAAAGGGTGAGTTATCATAAAATTTAAATAAATGAAAGACTCAAATTGTGGTCTTCCTTTTTTTAAAAAAAATTATTAAGCTTAATGTTTATTTTATCATGCGTAATCTTTTATTTTGGGCAAGGCAAAGTAACGTGTCCTGTCACCTGTCAAAACTCCGTTCTTTTGTCTGAACTCTAAATTTGTTCAAGTAGCATTTTTCATAATGATATCAATAATGGACACGTGAAGACCCCTTATTGGAGAGCGTCTAGACCTATTTGTTGAAGTTAGCATAGGGACAACTCGTTTGACGTACAATACAAAATTATTGGGGTGCTGACTTTTATTTTATTTGACATTTTTTGGTTGAAAAATGAGATCTTTTGGAGTTCACAATGCTGACGTCAAAACATATTTGTAGTTCACTACGCTTGATCTTTGTTTGATTTTATTCATATTTCCCGATTCTATTTCATCTTATCGGTCATCGAAGGAAAACTAATTTGGGGACAGAGATCTAATCACTGCTTTACTTAAACATCTAAGATAAGGTCTAAGAATATTTGATCGTGGTTCATTTGAGTATAATGAAAATCTTTGTTTAGGTTAGAGGTGTCAAGACAGACGAGCCGGTCAGGCCCATGAAAATCGACCCGGATCGACCCGGGACCACTGAACGACCCGTGACCGGAGCGGGCGGTTCACCACGGGCCGCGGTTAACTAGGCCCGTAAAAAAAATTAAATATTATAGTTAAGTAGGTGTACTTAAACTATAAGTTATAGTAAAAGTGGGTACCAACCTAGTTGGGATGTACTTATGCTATAAATATTTGATAATAGTAATTAGAAATGAATTTAGTTGTTATTTCTTTAAAATTTAACTTTGGAAAATTATAAATAATTCACATAACATTAAATTTGAATTCTATGTAAACATTTCTTGGTATAAATATGAATTTATTATTTTGTTCAATTCTTAATTTACATTTAACAAAAAAATTATTTTTTGCTATAATTATTAAAAATTATATTTTTTTATAAATTTATTTATACAATTATACGGGTCAAACCGGAACAAACTGTGACCCGTGATCAGCATGGGCTCGACCCGCATGGATCAGCGGGCGAGCCTGGGTTGTAGTCCAAAATTGTGGGCTGACCCGGAACTCGAAGCGGACATACTTTTTTTCACGCAAGCCGTTACCAGGTTCATATGTTGGCGGGCCAACTCAACCCGAACCACCCGAATTGACACCCCTAATCTAGGTCATAAGCCTCATCATTGGCTGGTGACCCATTTAATTAAATTAAACTAAAGTTTAGGTTATTCTATATGTAAAAATATAATTACACTACTTAGTTCGATGGATTTAAATTTCAAAATATATTTAATCGAATTTGTTCGAAGTTGTAATTGCACATTTGCACCCGTAGATATCCCTAATTTTGAAGTTGAATTCTACCCTTGTTTGGTACACATTATTTTTTTTCATTCTCATTATTTTACTCATTTTCAACCACACATTCTTCAATAAAATAATATTTTCCATCACATCAATAATTTTTCTTTTTTTTTCAACCACACATTCTCCATCAATCTACTATTCCAGAATATATTCTTCCAAAATAATGTGACTCAAACACACCCAAATTTATATTTCCCGATCTCATGCTCCTCTTTCACTAGGGATGTTAACGAGTTGAGTCGAACTGGATCGCGAGCCGAAATTTGAGGCTCGAGCTCAACACGAGTAAAAATGGTTCGAGATTTTTTTTACCCAGCCTTTTATTCGGCCAAAAAAGTTAGGCTCAATTCGAATTTTTGGCTCGTGCCTTGTCTAGTCGAGTCAGCTCATGATTTTTTTAAATATATATATATATATATATATATATATATATATATATATATATATCAGGCAGCGTGTTTTAAATCTTATTTTTATATATAATTTTTTAGGCTCTACTTGTCATGGATCGAAAATAGACCATGACACAAGCAGCCACACGGGCTGGCCAGGGCTCTGGTCAACGCCCTAAAATGAAACTTGGGTCGATCCTCAGCTTGGTTCCACCGAATTGCGATCCGTTAAAAAATTGATCTATATCTATCACCATGCCACAGGTCGTTAAAAAATTGGCACCCCTATCTTTCACGCATGAACGAAGAAAAAACTATATTAATCCCCTATTTGATATCGTTAAAAAATTTGATCAATATCTAAATCGAAGTCAACAATTAATTTTAACCATATATTTCATAGGTTCCACAATTTTACAACCACAATTTTATTCTATAACAAAACATATACGTATTCATTTAAGTGTCACTACACTTTAACTTGTGAGATCAACTATTTACTTCACAACTAAGTAATGCAGCACGTTATAGTCTATCCGTAATAACGATATTCATATTTCATTATTACTTACCATTATAATTGATTTAAGATTCAGTTATATGTAAATTATATCTCACAATTAGAAATCCCCGTGATTGACAAATTATTAAAATTTGAATTTATGGATTAAATTATTTAATTTAATTAAATATTAATTAAATAATAGGTCTACTATATAATTACATCAATTATATATTAAAAATATTTATATCAAAGTTGATTGGACGACACTTCATTTTTTCTCTTTCACAGTGAGAGACTGAGAGTTGGCAACTTCAAATTAGATGACTTGATACGCTGGGCACTCAAATCCAAAACCGTCGTTACCCTCTTTAACAGCAACACTAACAGTATCTTTCTTCGATTCAACTTTTCTACCCTCGTCAAAATCGTCTTGTTCGTTTTGGAACGCAAAGACATCGTTTGCGGGCTCGTGCAAGAGAGGTGTGGAAGAGAAGAAGAGGCGGCGCGTGGAGATGTGAGTATGGGCGGCGGGATTTCGGTTGGAAAAAGAGTACGACGTTTGGAGGAGAATGATAAGCAACTGTTTGGGGTTGGTGTTTATGGAAGAATGAAAATAAGGGAGAGTCGGACGGAGGATAAAACGGCAGCGTTTTAGGTGGGAAGCGGAGGAGGAAGATAACGTCCCCATTTCTGGTTGAATTTGCCTGCTAGTCATGGAGAGGCTGTTAAGAATATATATATAATATTTACTTAAAATAAATTAAGAAAAAAAAGGCAAACGTGGGTGTTTGGTCTAGTGGTATGATTCTCGCTTCGGGTGCGAGAGGTCCCGAG
Source organism: Fraxinus excelsior (assembly GCA_019097785.1). Lineage (NCBI taxonomy): Eukaryota > Viridiplantae > Streptophyta > Magnoliopsida > Lamiales > Oleaceae > Fraxinus > Fraxinus excelsior. The sequence continues at coordinate 890,810 of CM032639.1, forward strand.
TTCGATTCTCGGAACACCCCTATGGTTTTTTTTTTTTTTTTGACTTTCGTCTCCTCTTTTTCACCCTCCCCCGCTCATTTCCCGTCGATCATTCAAACAAAAACTCCTCCATTACTGCGGGACACTCCGCGACTCATCCCTACTGTTCAATTCCCTCCAGTTTAAGTGAAGTCGCATGTTCTGAATCATGAATTTTACAAACCCATGCTCAACTGCCACATGAAATTTAAAGCACGTAGTGATGCAGTTCCACACTCTACTTCGATGGTTGTACTTTTCCATGAAATATTTGATCTTCGACCAAAATAATTGATAATTTTAATCAAATACGGTTAAATTCACAAAATACAAACACAGACGTCGTTCTCACTCCTCCTCACTGCTCCACTCTCTCTCTCTCTCTCTCTCTCTCTCTCTCTCTCTCTCTCTCTATACTGCAACTCTTCTTTGTCTTGAAGAAATGAAGTTTTTGGCCCTCTCTCTCTCTCTCTCTCTATATCTTCACACACTATTCTAACTGTGTGCATATAACTTTTTCTTCAGAATGCTTCTTCGATAATGGTATTCTGCTTGAAAAAGCGTCGAAATCAATTAGAACCTGTATAATGTGTGTAGAACAATGCTGATGTCGAATAGTGTTTTGCCTACTTTGAATCTCTTAATACCTCTTTTGTTATAAACGCCAGAAAATGATGATTTTCTCAATTATCATTTCTGAATTCAATTTAGTCCCGGTAATATGTTCTAACTGATCAACAAAAAGCACACATCACAATCACTTTCGCCTCTTCTTTTTTTCGATCAACTGTGATGTGTGCTTTTTGCGAGGTGTTTCTATCAGTAATTGTCTATTTTAGTGAGTTTGATGAGAGCCGTTGATCCGTAGTCTCTCCTTATCGAACAACTTTGTTAAGATGACTCTGCCTTGTTAAGAATTGAAGTTAAAATTTTATTTATTACTCTTCTGTCCTATTCGTTATCGATATGCATTCAAAATGCAAGAGAGCTGGACCAGCAGGGTTGTATGTGCTGTGTAAAGGTTGCTAGCTAGCTTGGTTTATGAATATTTATTTTCTTTCCCTTTTAAATGGCCCAATGCTGGAAGAGGAAAGTTGCAAGTCATAAATAATCATTTATGGCATGGCACCGATGAAATTCAGTTCTTTCTATTTTGAGACAAGTGGTCTACAAAAGCCCCCTTTGGCTCCTTTTCTTTCAATTTTTAATGTTTGGAATTGTATTTTTTTTTTTTTTTTTTTGGAGAATGTGTGATTGAAAATGAAAGAAAAAATTTCGATTTATGTGTAATTTTATTTTATGAAAGATTATGTGATTGAAAATAAGAAAGAGAAGAAAAAATGAGAATGAGAGAGGGGGCACACGGGGTAAGTAACATTTAGTGGCTGTTTGGTGGGGATTAAAATTAGATTTTTTAGTAGGATATGATAGAAGTTTTTGAAATGTGTGGTTGAAAAACAGTGGGACCCAAGAAAGATATGAGTTAATATTAAATATTTAACTTTGACTTATATTAAAATTTGATTTTAATCCGAAACAAACAAGGCCTACAATTCAAATTAACAAAGAACAAAGAAAGAGTAATGAAGTTAAAAACGTAATAAAACTCACTCCAAGTGCTGACACATTGTAATTTTTTTTTGACCTATGGGCTTTCATAGGAGAAATTAACCTGAAAAGTTGAATACATTATAGAAGGTTCGGCCCATAGTTATTTTTACGAATACTGTCTTTCATCAGTTTGAGGGTGATCTTAGGTACTGTAAAAACACCTTCAGAGTCAAGACAATCTCCTGCCAAATCCATAGGAGGAGCTCAAGATTTTGATAATAAATTGGTGTTTGGGGTGGGTGACCACTGGGTTATGTCAAAATAGGATCAATATTGCTTTCAACTTCATCAACATTTGTAGACGGTGAAATGATCTGGCTCATTCATCTGCATCAAATCCCAAAAATAACAAATATATATCAACAAAACTTGTCTATACGTAAATATGTGTCATAGGAGACGTAGGGCCACTTCGGTAGGGTTTCTGGGCTTTTTGAAGAATATACTTTAAGTTAGTTTATTCTAATATTTCTTCTAATCAAACAAAGCACTTTCAGAAAATTATTCATTCATACTAAAAAGCAACTTCATAGTCTCAGACAAAAGTTTTATCAAACGGGCCTTAAAACTTTTAAGGGAAAAAAGTTGAGTTATTTCTAGTTCGATCTTGCATAGTTTACCGAACATGCCAGCTGTCATATTTGGAGTGTGTTTGATAGAGATTAAAATCGGATTAAAATTGATAAACTAATCGTTATTGTTGACTTTTATTAGATGAGTGAGATCCAATAACGACTATATTTTCAATTTTAATTGGATTTTAATCTCTACCGAACACGCCCTTGGTATGATAGTTAGATGGTGCAATGAATAAGATTTTAATATATTTTTCATCTTTACTTTTGTGTTCTAGCATATAGCACATCCCACCAAATATTACACAAGATTCAAACTCAAATACTTGACTAAGTATTTAAAAGAACTATGGATACAAATTTATGCACTATATTAATTAATTGTTTGGTGATTATTGTGTTTATTCTTTGCTAATATCTTAGGATTTAGTGGCTATCTTAATATTTTACATAATAAGATCATAAAGAAATGCACTGCAAATTAACCTTACAGAGAACACAAGGAGGAGAAGAAGGATCCAGCAATTCTTCATGCCAACCAGGTAAAGTCTCGAATAAATACTCCGATATGCTACTCGTTGATACCGAACCCTCTTGGCTTCCAGATTGATCCGACCCGTTGTTATGAACTCTGCAAAGTGTAGTTGAGGTTGATTCTGACGTGTTTACATTAGAATTTGTTTGAAGATTTTTATTGGTATTATTAGATACAGTGTTACTAAAGGATGTGGAAGCCTGATAAGAAGCTGCAAAAGGTGAAAGCTTTATTCCAGTGAGAAGAAATCTGTTGTGGTTTTTGGTATATTCATTGGCTTTGTGTATTGGAATGTCACATTCTCTGCACAATAGAGCTCTATCTTCTTGACAAAAAAGTAATGCCCGTCTCTCCTGTAAAAGAGTTCAAGAATATTACTCTCTAATTCTTGAAACTCAATGTTAGAAAATATAGGTCATGGGTCGCCCATGTGAGATGATCCGACCCATAAGACATCAAAAAGGTTAGAGGGAGTGATTTGATCTACAACTCCCCATAACCTTCTATAACTCCCATAAAATCTTCAATTTTTTTCTAACAAGAGAAAGAGAAAATATAATAGAAAATAAGTGAAATTCGTATGGAAAATCACTCAAAGATAGAAAAGTTCTATAAACGCATATATGGCAGTAAAACTCACAAAATTAGGCATTTAGATTGTGGATAATAATCACCTTCCATTTATAATTGGGATTGAGACTATTGAAGAACAAGAGAAAGTAGATTTTGGAGTTTTGAAATAGAAGGTTATTTAACCACGTAAAGATCTTAAAATTCATCATTTCAAATAGGAAACTTGACCCGAAATTCATAAAAAAGTGTGCTTTGAATTACTTCACCCAAAACATTAAGTAATTTGATAGTATCATGTTGGCTAACACCTCGATCAACTTAAGCTTTCAGACGAGGTGATTTATCATTAGTGTGTGAATAAAATGTGCAGTTTTACCCGGCAAATGTCACAGCGAGGCAAATCTTTGGAGGAAGGATGAAGAAGCGAGAAACGGGGGTGTTTGCTCGCAAGTTTATTGGCACGATGGACTCTACAGTCACAGGCTTCGCAAAGTGCAGCTTCATCTGCTGTGCAGAAAATGTAAGCTTCTTCTTTTCCACAAACATCGCATTGGATCTTCATTTCCCTTGCTGTGTAAATGTATTGCAGAGAGAGATGTATATATATAGAAGAGATTTTGGTAGAATTGAATTGAGAAAAAGACGAAGTTTTATGGGCATGAATGTGTGAGCAGTTAAGTTTTCAGGAGGCTTTAACTCTTTTAGCTGCTGACTGTAAAAGGAAATCTCAGGAAAAGATCTATCTCTTGTCTACCCATAAAGATTAAAGACAATGGGTGGGGGCAACAAGTTGGCTCTATGTAGAGGGTATAGCCGTGTGTATAATTTATATATATATTTATGAAGCTTTCATAGTCAAATTGGGTTTGTCTGGAACCGAAGGCATGGCGTGTCTGGGATAGGAGACTTTTGTTATCTCTATCCATTTATTGATCTAAGCACTACACTTCGAATCGGAAAACCTACATATGTGTACATACATACCTACGGTTAGGGATGTAAACGAACTGGCTCACGAACCGAAGATTACGCCTTGGGTGTGGCTCAGGCAAAAAATGGTTTGGACTCGACCCTAGCCGAGCCAAGCTCCATCGAAAAACTGAGTCTTTGCTTGAGTTTTTTTTAAAGACAAGCGGTAGGCAAGCAGTCGGGCATGTAATGGACCATGTGGTTCAGCAAGCCACTCTGGCTCGAGCAGTCATTCGAAAAAGAGGCTTGGCTCGGTTCCATCGAGCCGCGAGCCGAGCGAGTTCGAACTTTTTACTAGTCGAGCCGTGAGCCATTTGAGTCGACGAGTCAGATTGACATCTTTACTTACGATGTTCTAAACCTGTCATCTAGGGCAAGGAGGGAAAAAGGATGACCAACTTAGTAGTGTTCTAAACATCCAATCTAGAGATAAGGTGGAAAAAGCGGCCAACATAGTAGTGTTCTAAATGCCCTGTCCAGGGCAGGATGGAAATAGCTATGTCAACGAGTCGAGCCGAGTTGAACAAAGTCCGACCAAAAAAATGAGGCTCGGCCTAGGCCTTAGCAGGTGCTGGGCAGCTTTTAGTTTTTTTTTTTTTTAAATAAATATGTAGATAGGCCTTTTATTTATTTTTATTTTTTTAAAATACGAGTCGGGCTATTTTGGCCCATGACACGGGCCGGGCTCGGGTCGATGCCCCAAAATGAGGCTCGGTGGAACCGAGCCCGAGCCGGGCCCGACTTGGGCTTTTTTCGAGCTGAGCCCGGGCCACTTGAGCCGTCGAGCTTTTTTGATATCCCTAGATGGGAAGGAAGATGGATCGTCTAAGTAGTGCCTAGACGGAAAAAGACGCGTGCTTTTTTTTTTTTTCATCTTATTATTTTGTCTTGACATCTATAGTTGCCTTTTTTCATCTTATATATATACTAGTCGTATGTTCGTACAATGTACGAGTTTTGATATTTTTTAGGTAATGTTAGTGTATTAAATATTGACGGTAAACTAAATTATTCTTCAGTAAGTTTTTATCTAACATAATAATTAGTAATATTTCATAGTGATAATATTCTAGTAAGATTTAAATGAAAAGTTTTTGATAGCCAAAATGTTTTCCAATGAAGAAATTAATGGGGACAATATTAATCTTTCTAAGCTTGCTAACGTTCGACAATTCATATTTGTGCTTTGTACCAAAATATTTATAGTACACACTGAACAAGGAAGAAAGTTTAACGAAAAATAAAGGAACGGAAATATTACCTGATAATCATAATGCCAAGGAAATGCAAATGTAGGTTTGACTTCTGCGTAGACATGAGAATCCTTCAAGTTGTGATCTTTAGTTGGTCTCTACAGAAATGGAAAAAAGTTTCTATTATCTTCATAGAAATTAGTGATATACTAAATGATTATTTACCTAATGAGAAGAATATATGAAAAGTGTTGAGAGGAAAAAAAATCTATAGGTATACTCATTTGTATATTAGTCGTTGCAAGTATATAGGAAGAAGTAAAAGATGTTAAAAACACGGTTATACTTCGAATTTATTGCGTTAATTATTTGGTGTCACCAAAAGTAATCAACTAAGATATTTTTGGTTTTATAACTGGAATATTACTTCAAAGAAAAAAAGAGTACTACATGTGAATGGTTAAAGAATCTGTACATTTAGTCTGTTATGATCATGAACAATTTTGATCATAACTATGTTCTCCTTGTCATTAAGAAGATCCTATATCTCAATGTTAGTCATGTTAGCAATTCCCGACTTAAGTTCACAGAAACTTATGAAATTAACAAACATAGATGCTAATGTTTAACAAAAAAAAAAAAAAAACCTTGCTAATTTATAATTAAGCAACAACACATATTCGTTATGAAGGTGGAGCTAGAAAGATAAAATGAGCGAAACTTTTGAAAGCATACGATGACATGAGTTACTCAAAAGGTTCAGAAATTTAACCTCATTGGCCCTTATTTATAGAAAGGAGATGATAACATAAATGAATGATATACTAACACAATCTTAAAACTAAAAAAATAAAGGAAAAAATAATTCAAGTGCATGTATAATCACTAACTATGGACTAATACTTTGTCAAGTTTTATTGCTAAAGTTTTACTGGGGCCATTGAAATATCACCTTGTTGAGCAAACTTCAAATTTAACAGAAAATCATTAGTTTGGAGATAATATATTTTTTTCATAATTTATTTATTTGTTTATTGTTGTTATGCAAATTATTTGCCGCTTCGAAATGAGGATCGACCTGTCCAGTCAGGTCGCGGGGGTCGAGGGGGCAGCGCCCTTCGTGGGAGTTCAGGTGCAACGCCTTTGGCGGGGATCAACCTTGTATTTTTTTTTAAAAATTTGAATTCAAACATAAAAGTTGTAAATCTTAATATCTAATATAATTAAATGTTTTCTAGTATTAATATGATTTGCAAACGATTGTAAGCTTTTATAATTTTTATTAATATTTTTGAATTAAATTATTAATAAATGAAATTGTATTTAGTTTGTGTAAAATGTAAGCAAATGTTATCACCTAAATTTAATTAAGTAGGATAATGAAATGTTCGTTAAAAAAAAAAAACCTCTGCACGGTGGAGTGTGACTCCACACTACACGGAGTGACTAATTAACTTTTTTATTTTTTTGTTCTCTTGCTTCAATTTTATACATTTTTTTTACAATGCTAACAATAATTTACGATAAACTCATAGAAAAACAAAATCATTTTTATCTTGTTACTGTACATTTAAAAATAATATTAACCAAATTTACAAACACTTATTTTTAATACTGATCAAGTAAACGGTGGATTGCCTCTGAAAAAAAAAAAAAAAAGCTTCACAGATGTACAGTAAATAGTGGATTACCCAAGAAGCAATAAGAGATTCAAAATCAACAATTGTGGGTATGGGTAGAAGGAGCTCCATATTACCCTTAAAGCTCGGATGAATAGATGAGAATGGATATAGATAAAATGGGATAAAAAAAAAAGCTTCACAAACGAATAGTAAATGATAGATTGTTATGTATGTATGTATATGTATGACTAATCTCATAAACATCGATACTTGGCTTATGTTAAGCACTCTAGTGATACTGCACATTACATTATTTTTTATGGTGTATCACATCACTTGGTGCTTATATATATATATATATATAATTGTAAGAATTAATTAATGTAATGTGAAGCTTGATTATTAAACAATTAGGGTCCGTTTGATTGAAATGGTGGAATATTGATGAAAAGAAAATGTTTTACATGGAAAAGATTTTCCTATAAATTGTTTTATTGAGAATTGTAATTAAGTGTGTTTAATTAGTATAATTTTTCACTCGGAAAATTTGTAAAATTTTGAATCTTTTTGTTCACGTTTGACTTTATTTTACATGAAAATTAGCCATTAAAATGATTTTTTTTTTTACAATTGATATTGAAATTTGTTACCATTGCCAAAAAGTTAAAAAAAAAAAAAAAAATTTGCTCAAAAACTATTTTTTTCATCAAAGTTTAGTGTTCGTTTGATTTCGTTTTACATGAAAATTGTCCATTAAAGTGATTTTGTTTTTTACAATTGGATATGAAGTTTATTTTCATTGCTAAAAAGTAAAAAAAAAAATCCAAAAAACCTGGAATTGCTTTTCCCACCAAAATGGTGGGAAAAACAATTCCTCGAATTTGAGAAATTGAGGCGCATGGAGGCTTATGATAGAAAATGATTTCTCATCCAAATCTTGGACATCAAACACTACATTTCCACATGAAAAAAAAAAGCCTAATCAAACAGGGCCTTATAGCCATTGTTTGGTCCTCATTACTTTCAAAATATATTTTTCTATTTCTTATTTTCAATTACATTCTTCAATAAAGTAATATTATAGACATTCAAAAAAATTTCCTTACTTTTTTAACCACCCATTTTCTATCAAATAATTGTTTCAAAATACAATTTGGCAAAAGAATGAGGCTCAAACATGCCCGTAATATTATTGATTTTAGAGCTTTTTTATTTTATTTTTATTGTTTTTGGAAAATTTGAAAAGTGTTTATAAAGTTCGTGAAGTTCTTATAGATTTTCAAAGTAGACCTTATTTTATTTATTTATTGATATATAAGCCACTGTTTGATCTACATTATTTTTTTCATTCTCATTCTTCTACTAATTTTCAATCACACATTCTTCAATAAAATAATATTTTATATCACATCAATAATTTTTCCTTCTTTTTCAACCACATATTTTTCATCGCATCAATAAAAAAACTGCATTCTTTTGAAAATAATGTACACCAAATAGGGGCTAAATAAGAAAACGTCGTATTGCATCTAAATTCATAAAATTTAAAACTTAAAAGACTTCAAGTTTTGTCACGCCTTAACCTTTGAAAACCTTACAATACATACATAGGGGGGGAGTCACAAGCAAAATGGCCAGGTTGGTTGCTTTAGCTATAAATGTTCTAATTTCACGATTTAGGAGAGTAGCCATGGGCGTCCATAGCAGGTTGCTTTCAAAATTATTATATTTTATATATTCACCTAGCCTCCGTTTGTTTTCTATACTTTTCAACTAAAAATGAGAAATATGACCGTTTTACATTACATCAAGCCTTCAAATTTGAATTTCTATCTCTTTTGTGGGGCTCTATAACGGCTATATTTTTCATTCTCATTCTACAATAATGCGAATCAAACGGAGCCTAGTATGTTTAGGTTATGACTCTGTTTGTTTCGGATTAAAATTAGATTTTAATCTAAATCAAAATCAAATAATCAATATTAACCGCATCTTCTATGAGTCTCACAACTTCTAAACCACATATTTCAAAAATTTATATCACAATCTACTTAAAATTTAATTTAATCCCACCAAACACCTACGATGTATAATTGTGTGAAATAGAGTCAGCTTAAAGTCCATCTTGCAAAAATTTATTGCTCTGTATTCCTTTTTGGTCCCCACAGCCGAAAGGTTTAAAATATCGGCACAGCACAACTCACTTTGGTCTAAGCTTTGAGGTTGGTCCTTAAATTCTAAAAGAGTACCATTTTTCATTTAATTAAGAAATGTATACAAGAAAAAATAGAGTATATATTAACCCGTTGAATATCAGGGCCAACAATTGATTGAATTCAGTGCACAAGGCTCAAACTTGCCTTTGCGGGTTTATTGTTGAACCTAGGGATGTCAAAAAAGCTCGTCGGTTCGAACAAGAAATATTTCAGTTGAAATTTACTAGTTTGAAAGAGTATATAATATGTCAAAGATTGAGTTGAATAGCTGAAATTTGATACTCATAATTAAACAATAATTCTCTTATTCTATTTAAGAATCACCAATTTATTATATTTTATTTTCCATTTCCCTCATTTAAATTGTAGCTCTCGTGTGGTAAGGTGCTTAAAGATTCCACACCACAACCATGCAATTATATTAAGATTAAAAGCATATTATCATACCAAATTGGAAAACCAAAAACAACATTTTCAGACATGGGGACAAGATGGATAGCATCCAAATAATCTTAGAAAACACAATAAATATATATATATAATGCAAGTTGTCAGCTCAATCTCATTGGTTGAGAAGATAAGAGAAGAATATAGTACAACTATTAGTTAGTATTAGGACTTGCAGAGTTTCAATTGTTTCTCACATGCAACTACACTTTTGGAAAAGTGATGCCTTATCAACCATAAGGGAAAAATAAAGTTTGTAAACTTGGGATAAAGAATAACTTAGAAGAGGGTTGAATAAATTGTTATTAATTTTTGTGATTTTAGCCGTTTGTTTCCAACTGTTTCCCCTCATTTTAATGAAATTTTTTATCGTTACAGATTTTTTGACCGCAACTTTTGACCTTCTTGCTTCACAAGGGGGTCCACAGTTTGAAAATAAACGGTCAAAAATTAATTCTTACTCTCCAATAATGAAAAACAAACATGGGTTTAATTAACTAATTGTGGAATAATCAAAGCAACAAATCTAATTTTCAAGTTGTTTTTAGATTGGTTCGAATGCGTGGACGGACATGTTTAATAAGAAATTGTAGCCGTTTAAACAAATCAGAAACACCGTTATGTCAACAGTTTTATCCCCACAACTTCAGATTAATTAAAAAAAAATCTTGTTTTCCTCTATGTTATCAGACCTGTTCCAACATTGCACGTATGAACATTTCATGTAAACTGTACCAGGGACTTAAATAACAACGCAATAGCTTTAATCACTTTGATGATTTCTGAGCAATGTAAATTTTCCAAGTTTAGTGTTCTATCGTGACAAACAAATGAACATATAAATTCTAGAATTTTGAGTTTGGCAAATCTGAGAATTAATCTTGCATTTAAAGCACATTATCAATCAATGCAATACAACGTGATAAATTTCTAAGGGAAACATCCACGGTCCCATGTTGGGAAAAATAGCATAACATAAATACCAATAGCCTAATAACGGAGTTAAGAACAACTCTCAAGAACCACAATGACAGACTACCATATACAATGCATTAATATTCGACAATAATAATAGAACATAGAAACGAAAATCAATAAATAATACTGGAAAGCTCATTTCCTTGTACTGGCTGAAAAAATTAGGCTCGGGAACAACCTTCTATACTTTGCAAATCACCTTCCAGAGAGAGTTAGAGAACAGGCTAGAGTCAACCAACATTTAGCTTGTTGGATCATCGAATCAAGAGATCTATCCAAAACAGCCAAGAACAAGCCACAAATCGAACCTAAGCCAACAGAGAAACCAACACCACTTAGCCACTATTTCAAGCCTAAGAATACACAAGGGTTTCTTCAATCAACAAGCTACCAGGTCGATGTAATGGTACAAGGAAGAAGAAGAAAAAGATGGAACCAACTCTCTGCTTAGTGAAAAGAAAAAGGGACCGTTCAAATAAAGAGAGAAAGTTAAAAACGTATGAAAGAAGCCACCCTTTTTTTCTTTCAAAAGTCAATGCCAAAGAAAATATCTCACATGAATAGATCTCAACCATTGGTTTAATCCAATGGCCACAAATGGCACAAGCCCAATAATTATCAGAACCACATAAGCCCACATTCTTCACCTTTGTTCTCATAACATACTTTCTCTGTTGCGAATTTGCACATGGAAGAACTGTTCATCATATCGCCCACTACCTGCAAGAAAAAATAATCAGTGTCAATATGTAACAAAGATAAGTACAATTAAGATTTTCCTACAGGCATAATTTTTGTCCCCACATCAGAGGGATTACTATCAGTATGAATCTTAACAAGTTCGACTTCACCTTGAGACAATTTATCACGAATGAAATGATACTTCACCTTAATATGTTTAGATCTCTCATGATAAACATGGTTCTTACTAAGTGACAATGCACTCTGACTATCGGTAAACATAATAGGTGTATCATGCATGAAGTTCAATTCTTTTAAGATTTTCTTTAACTAAATACATTCCTTAACATCTTCAGTTATGGAAACGTATTCTTCTTTAGTACTAGACAAAGTAACTAAAGGCTGTAGCTGTAATTTCCATGTTATGCAGTTATCACCTAGGGTAAAAAAGTATGTCGTGGTTGATTTCCTACTGTCTTTATCACCAACAAAGTCAGCATCAACATAGTCTTTAAGAGTTAATTTCTCATATCTTTACTCATACACTAAGTCTAGATTTAAAGTCCCAACCAAATACCTCAATAGCCATTTCATACCAGCCCAGTGCGGCTTACCAGGATTGGACATAAATATACTTAGGAGACTAATGAAAAATGCAAGATCATGTCTGGTAGTGATCATAGAAAACATGACAGAACATATTGCATTAGCATACGGAACATTTTCCATTTCTATCAATTCAAATTCAGATTTAGGATAATGAGCATGAGAAAGATTCATATGGCTAGCAAGAGGCACATTCACAAGTTTACCGTCTTTCATACCAAATTTAGTTACCACTTTGTTCAAATATGCTTCTTGTGAAATAGTCAACCTATTCTCGGCACTTTTCCTTGTTATAACCATTCCTAGAATCTTTCTAGCATTTCCTAAATCCTTCGTATCGAATTCAGATTTTAAAAGATCTTTCAGTTCATTAATATGAGACTTGCTAGGTCCAGCCAAAAGCATATCATCAACATAAAGCAGCAAGTAGACTTCACAATCACTCATCATGTCATTAAAATACAAGCAAGTATCAAATCCACTTTTTTTAAACCTTATCTTTAGCACATAAGTATCAAACATCTTGTACCATTATCTTGGGCTTTGTTTCAGCCCATACAATAATTTTCTAACTTACACACATAATCAGATTTGCCTTTAGCAACAAGCCATTGTGGTTAGCTCATGAAAATATCCTCTTCCAACTCCGCATGTAAAAATGCAGTTTTTATATCGGTAAAAATGCAGTTTTTATATCGAGTTGTTCAAGTTCCCAATTGAATTGAACAACAAGAGCTAACATCAATCTGATTGTCTTATACTTGATCACATGTGAAAATATTTCATTATAGTCCACACCCTCTCTTTGAGTATAACCCTTAGCCACTAACCTCGCCTTAAACCTCATGGGATTATTAGGACTCAAACCTTCTTTTAATTTGTAAATCCATTTACATGGAACCAATTTCTGATCTTTAGGTTTCTTAACAAGTTTCCAGGTTTTGTTATCACTCAAAGATTACATTTCTTCCTGTATAGCTTTTATCCAGTTTTCAGAGTAATTTCCATTAATATCTTCTTTATAAGTGGCATGTTCTATCTATTCAAGGGCTTCACTTGAAACTAAGGCAAAATCAGTCAAGTTTAGAGATTCATATATAGGATTAGGTCTGATTTGCCTTCTTGTCATATCCCTAGTAAGTTGATAATCTTGATTAGGTGGTTGATCATTAAAATGTTCAACTTCAACTGGTTCATTGTTATCTTGAAGTTCAGTCACCTCTTCAGGTTCAGTTTCATATTCATGATGTGTAGGGTCATTATCATCATTCCCATGTGTAGGTGAATCAAGCTTAGTCAGCTTCACCTCAGTTTGAACACTCCTCTCAGTTTCAGATTTGTTAGTTTCATCCATTTTCAATTTTAGACATGGCATCTCAGATTCATTAAAGAGTACATTCCTGCTGTTTATAATCTTAATGCCCTGAACTCCTAAAACCCATAACCTATACCCTTTAACACCTGGAGATACCCTAACATCATACACTTGACAGCTATAGGCTCAAGTTTCCCTTCAGACTGATGTGCATATGCAGCAGATCCAAACACCCTCAAGTGACTTAGATTTGAAGGCTCCCATGTCCACAACTCCCGTGGAGTCTTAAACCCTATACTACTGGACGGTGACCTATTAATCAGATAAACTGCAGTACTTGCAGCTTCAGCCCAAAAACCTTTGACAAGGCCAGAGCTAATCAACATGCACCTAACCTTGTTCATTATAGTCATGTTCATTCTCTCAGCGACCCCATTATGTTCAGGTGTATACTTAATCGTTCTGTGTCTTATTATCCCCTTTTGCTTATAAAAGTTGTCAAATTCAAAATTGCAGAATTCAAGCCCATTATCAGTTCTTAATGTTTTAAGTTTCTTGTCCAACTGATTCTCAACAGACTTAAGCCAAATTCTGAATTTTCTGAAAGTTTCAGACCAAAGGATAAATCCAAACTTTTCTTGAGTAATCATCCATTAAGGACAAAAAGTACTTACTTCTACCAAATGTGGAATGTTTCTCTGAGCCCCATAGATCAGAATGGACATAGTCCAATGGTCTGCTGGTTTTATGAGAGCTAGCTTCAAAGCTCACCTTATGTGACTTATCCAAAACACAAGTTTCACAGAAGTCCATAACTTCAATGTCATTTTTTCCAAGTAATTTATGATTACTTAAAGATTTTAGTCATTTAAACCCAATGTGACCCATTCTGTTATGCTAAAGTTCAGTTTTGTCTTTACTAACTATAAGAAGACTAGAATCAGGTGGTGTTTCGGTTCTACCATCAAGATAGTACAGTCCATTCCTCTTAGGTCCTTTCATAACTACCAGAGAACCCCTCATAATTTTCAGAATCTTATTTCCAGATTTAAAGATATATCTCTCGTCTTCAAGAGTACCTAAAGAAATGAGGTTCCTCTTCAAATTAAGGATATATCTTACATCTCTAAGTTGTCTGACAGCCCCATCATACATCCTGATGGCTATGTCACCAATCCCAACCACATTCTGAGAATTCCCACATGTAAACTTTCTTAGATTCAGTCTCTCTGTAGTTATAGAACCAAGACCTTTCAGGGCACATGTGAAAGGTGCACCCTGTGTCTAGGATCCAATTTTTGTCCAATTCTTCCCCAAACACATTTAGGACATGTAAACTATCGAATTCAGAAACAACGGCAGCATTGTTTTGATCATTGTTGTTTAAGTCTTTTTGTTTATTTTTCCAGTCAAAACAGTCTCTCTTGAAATGTCCTAACTTTCCACAGTTATAACATTTCTTACCACTTTTGTCTTTAGATTTGGATCTTATTTTAGATTTTTTCCTTCCCTTTTTGTTTTGGAAGTTAAATTCTTTCTTTTCAAGTCCTCCCCTCACAAATAGACTTTCTTCTCTCGGATTAGTTATGTTCTCTCTTTTTAGTTCTAATTCTCTCGATTTTAAAGCATATATCACAATAGCTTGTGAAAGAGTGTCCCTACCATATTTTATGGTATTTCTGATTTCTTTATAAGATTTGGGCAATGAATTTAACAGTATGACAGCTAAATCCCCATCATCGAATTTCTTATTATTGTGAGTTAAACTCTTAACAATTATGTTATAATCACTCAAATTCCCTTCAACGTCCTTCCCCAGGTCCATCTTAAAACTAAGCAGCTTTTCCAACAGATATATCTTATTACACAAAGTTTTAGTCAAGAACAAAGCATCCAAAGCAATCTACAAAGTTCTAACATCTTTAGCATTATCAACTTGTTTAACAACGTTATCAGATAGATGCAAAATTATAGAACTATATGCAATTTCATCAGGTTTAGCTTTTAACTCATCATAAAAATTAGCAGGATCATCGAGAGCTTTAGCAACTCTCCGTTGGACCAAAATGACCCTCATTTTTTGTTTCCATATTGAGTAGTCCCCCTTTCCATCGAATTACGATAATTCGACTCTCGAACCCATTCCAGATTCTGTAAAAGAGTGGCCCGTACTTAAGGACATAACATAAAAGGTTTTGAAAAAATATTTTCCAGATGATTAATACAAAGTTGAAAGCAAAGAGTTAAAATCAATCCAATCACGAAACATCAATGTGATGTGTGTGAAAGTGTGATAAAAAAACTCATATAATACATATGTATATATAATACAAGTAAGTATGCTTTCCAGGTTACAAATCAATTACAGGAATTCAATCACCAAAATTCACAAATAGGCAACCAAGCAATCATGCATAAATAGGTAAGAATACCAAACCTAATCTAAAGGAGAGTTTGGAATAATCTTACCAAACCACTATTAAAAAATAGTAACAATATACCATCAATTCCTCAGTCGAGCAAGCCATCTGAGTTACCAAACACTCAGTCCATTCAACAACATACACAACAAACAAAACACGAGAAATTAGTGTCAAAATCTGAAAACAAGATGCCAAAAATGAAGAATGCAATCAAACCCTAGATCGAAAGGGCTCTGATACCAGTTTTATTGGGAAAAATAACATAACATAAATATCAATAGCCTAATAACAGAGTTACGAACAACTTTCAAGAACCACAATGATAGACTACCATATAAAATGCATTAATATTTGACAATAATAATAGAACATAGAAACCATAGAAACGAAAATCAATAAATAATACTGGAAAGCTCATTCCCTTGTACTGGCTGAAAAACTTAGGCTCAGGAATAACCTTCCATGCTTTGCAAATCACCTTCCAGAGAGAGCTAGAGAACCGGCCAAAGTCAACCAACACTTAGCTTGGATCATCGATCAAGAGATCTATCCAAAATAGCCAAGAAAAAGCCACAAATCGAACCTAAGCCAACAGAGAAACCTACACCACTTAACCACTATTTCAGGCCTAAGAATACACAAGGGTTTCTTCAATCAACAAGCTACCAGGTCGATATAATGGTACAAGGAAGAAGAAGAAAAAGATGGAACCAACTCTCTACTTAGTGAAAAGAAAAAAGGACCATTCAAATAGATAGAGAAAAATGGACCATTCAAATGATACAAGCCCAATAATTAGGAGAACCACATAAGCCCACATTTGAATTTTGAGCAATGTAAATTTTCCAAGTTCAGTGTTCTGTCGTGACAAACAAATGAACATATAAATTATAGAATTCTGAGTTTGGAAAATCTGAGAATTAATCTTGCATTTAAAACACATTATCAATCAATACAACACAACGTGTTATATTTCTAAGGGAAGCATCTACGGTCCCATTATCCCATATCATGAGTAAAAAATCCACTATAAAAATGTGATACAAGTGCCGAAGATGGGTTGATTCTATTAATTGTGGTGGTGTGTGGGTTTTGTGGAGGTGGTTGCTCTTAGCTTTATTTATTTATTTATATTTTTGTGATTTGAGGTATGGTGGATGGCCAAAGGCAATGATGACGGTGACGGGAAGATCTTGTGGTGGTGGTTTAAGGTATAAGTAGGCAGCATTGGTCTAGTTCTGGTGAGGATGGTCGCTGGTGGTCCAGACTGGGGAATATCATGTGGTGACAGCTACTATAAATGTTAAAAATTATTGTGGTGACAATGGAAAGATTGAGTGTCAGTAATATAACACAATTTATTACAATTAGTGACAACGAAAGTGGTGGAGGGAACATCTTTTACAACAATGTAACACATTGTGTTACAAAATGTATGTAAACAAATTGAATAAATTTGTTTAAAAAAGTATTTTGAGAATAAAAAAGGTTTAGAGGTTAATTTCGGATTAGTAAATATTTATGAATTGTAAGCCCAAGAAGCAAAGAAGACTTGAAAGTGGAAATTACACTAGACTGGGCTTTTCAGGATAATAGTTCAAAAATCAAGTAATACGTTTATTTAATCATATATCAGGTGTTAATTTAACTATTAATAATATCAAATCTACCTAACCTCATCCCAATCCAATTTAATCACAAACCCTAAATTCATTTCTTTTCATCTTCTCTCTTCTCACTCTCTCCATCTAACTCACAACTTCGACAGCGAGCGCACCGACTATTAGAGACCACCGTAAAGCTCACAGCGACGATCTGTACCCCACCCCACATCGACTCCTGCCCTACAAAACTTAATTCATTTTCAAAACTATTAACTAAAGATCTACCCAGAATAATGGTTAGCAGTCATTCAACGGAAGTGGAACACCCACTCCGATGGTTCTTCACGACGCCCGCTCAGCGAATCTTCACGGTGCAGCATCGATGCTCCTTTGTGCGCCATGAAGTGGCGTTGCTTCGTGTGCATCGACACTACGAGCAGCGATGGCGCTCCTCTATGTTAGGTTGTTTTGCTACTTCGTGATCGACTCTCCTTAATGAGCAGCGGTGCATATTTGTTTTTTTCTCCTGCGTACACAATGACACGTTTATTCTTTTTTATCTGAGTTTGATTTCTCTAAAATAGATGATATGGAGTCGTGGTGAACGTTGGAGGGAGGTTGTGGAGGTGGAGGCGGTAGTGGATGCTATAGGAAGCTTGGCATTTGGAAGTGGAGACCAGCTAGTAGTGATGGAGCTCCGACGAGAACAAAGTGGTAATGTCGACGGTGGACAAATCCAAACCGGAGAGTCGTTCATGAAGATAAGAAGCGAAGATGCTGTTGACTAATTCATCGGATTTGAGCTCGAGTTGGGTTACTAGATCGGACTTGGGATTCAGGTATGTTTGAGAGTCATTTGGAGATGTGGTTTTTGTTGCGGTGGCGATTGTGTTGATGGTGGTGTGGCGGTGGTTGTGGTGAGATGAAGAATGTTTGTGAACAACTATTTAGGTGTTTGTGATCAACTATGTGGTTGATCTGTGACCAAGTATTGGTAGTGGGTTGAGATTGATGGTGGGGCTGAAGTGTTTGTGTATGTGATCAACTAATTAATTGTGACCTAAAAATTCTATAATTTGTAATTGAAAAATAATTTGTGATTAAGTAATTTGAAAATCTGTGACCGTTAAATAAATTTTGACTTATAAAATTTGTGATTTATGACCAATAAATAAATTGTGACATAATATTTTTAACTTGTGATCGAAAAATAATTTGTGACAAATAAATAAGTTGTGACCTATTAAGTATGCAACTATGTCCTTAATATATTTAATTAATAAAATATTTTTAATTATGTAGTTATCACCCGAGATTTGAAAATTTAAACTTATTATCTGAGTTTTGAATTGGCATATACTTTACACATCAGATATGAGTTTTTTTTGACTTGAAATGTGCCGACAATAATAGTTCCGAGGTTGGTTAATTTGGGGAAACTGGTTTGTAATTGGGCCTTAGAAACTAAGACTTAATCGTTGAAATTGGGCCTCAATTGAAATGGAGGCCCAGTGAACCATATTGGGCTAATTCCTCAGATTGGTTCTTAATTAAATAAAATCGCATTACCTTCCAAAAAAATTTGAAATGACAATTTCAAAAATGGCTATTGTAGCGTAGGGAAGTTTGCCTTCTTCATTTCCTTTTCAATCAGAAGTTAAGAGAGAGAGAGAGAGAGAGAGAGAGAGAGAGAATGAAAAGAAGTTGACATGCTGGCAACGAGAGAGAGAATGAAAAGAAGTTGACATGCTACCGTTGCCACTGCCCACGCAAATGTAGCGAAATTTCACCGCGCAGGCGCGCATATGTGGTCCAATGGCTATGTAATATCCTAATTTTTGTTAAAAAAATATATGAGAAAACCACCTAGTACGAAACATTATTGATGCGACACCTGTGACGAACAAATCCCAGAAATAAGGGGGAAGAGAGAGAACCTAAATCAAAATGAAAATGTTTAGAATATTGAGAAAAACCGGAACAATCATGGCGAAAAGTAATGGATCCAACATGGGTTCCTTCTCTTCCGTCGAAGAAGCATACGACGTTGTCGATGACCTGTACTCGTGGGAATTCGTGGATCCATCTTTGTCAGAAGATGAAGAGCAAGACCTCCGCTCCTTTACGTACGAAGATGTCGTCAACGAACGGGAAGGAGGAGGAGGATTCGGAAAGTGAATCGCCTGGTGAAGTCATTTCCATGGAGTCTCTTTCAGTCTCACCAACCAACCGACGCTGACCACCTTTGATGGATCCAACATGGATTCTTTCTCTTCCGTCGAAGAAGCATACGACGTCGTTGATGAGCTGTCATCGTGGGAATTCGTGGATCCATCTTCATCAGAAGATGAAGAGCAAGACCTCTGGTCCTTTACGGACGAAGATGACGTCATCAGCGACGACATGACGTCAAAGAACGGGAAGGAGGAGGATTGGGAAAGTGAATCACATGGTGAAGTCATTTCCGCGGAGTCTCTTTCAGTCTCACCACTCCAACTGACGCTGACCACCTTTGATGTTTGCTATGATGATGATCAGGAGGAAGAGGTTCACGATGATGACGCGGACGATGATGGGTTTGGATTGGATGATGAGTTGGTTCCATGGATGCTGGAGAACAGGTTCGAGAGGCGGAGGATTATGAAGATGGGGAAATAACAGACCTGGTGCTGTCTATGGCAAGCATGGCCTTGGTGTGCAGCATTGCTTCATCTAGGAGGTGTAAAGGTAAAATCTGGTGAAAGAATTGACTGAAAATATTGTGATTCTTTCTTTATTAGTACTGGTTTAGATGTCTATCTGGAAAATCTATGTAAATATGGATGTTTCTATTCAGTTTAATGCAACTTGATTTTCAAGATCTTCACTTTTGTCTGTGTTGACACACTAAAATGCAGCCCAAAATCGAAAGGAAGTCCAATTGAGAAATCCAAGATAAAGACCCAACAGAAGCCAATTAAAAGGCCCAAGAAGAAAAGCCCAAGTTGGAGGCCTGTGGAAAAACCTGAACATTGGAAGCCCAAGAACAAAGGAACACCATCGCCCCAAGGTTGTAGGACGCCCAGAGGCCGAACGAGGATAGTACGGCACCATCGCCCAGGACGACAGCCTCATTGTCGCCCAGAACCCCAAGTCGCCCAAAATCAAACAAGTCTAAAGGATATAGTTTGGAAGCGGTTGGCAAGTAAACCCGGCACGATCCCACGATCCAAGAAGCAGCAAAGGTAGTGGCAGCGGTTACCAAGGTTGTAGGACGCCCAGAGGCCGAACGAGGATAGTACGGCACCATCGCCCAGGACGACAGCCTCATTGTCGCCCAGAACCCCAAGTCGCCCAAAATCAAACAAGTCTAAAGGATATAGTTTGGAAGCGGTTGGCAAGTAAACCCGGCACGATCCCACGATCCAAGAAGCAGCAAAGGTAGTGGCAGCGGTTACTAAGCAACTACTCCCCGAATAAGTGATTCCTCACTAAAAGAGTGGGCGGTTACGAAGGATATGAAGCAAATCTGAGCAGTTTCGATAACCAAGGGATGCTCAAGAAGTATAAAAGAAGTAACGTCATAGAAGAAAAGGACCGAATCAAAAACTCTCTACAAGAGATCATGTAATTTTTATTCCTTAGTTTAAATTTAATCATTTTTCAGTACTCGTGTGCTTGCGCCCCTTGGAGGCGTTTTGTCTACTTCCCAATTGTAATCCTTCACTGGCATACGCACCCTTTTTTGGGACTTTGTCTCAAGAGGTCTGTTCCTTACACAATCGTCTGACCCCTCTCTCTCGTAATTGTTAGCGGGTTGCAAAAGCGCGAAAACAATTTGGCACGCCCGGTGGGACAGTTGGTGTTTGGTAAGTGAAGATACAAAAAGAGAAAAGATATCATGCCTCATAAAAATTCCGATAAAGAACCAGCAAGTCAAGGAGTAGTCCAGTCTGTGGTTGAGCGATACGAGGAGCAACAACACTCTCCACAGACAGATGGACAAAGTCCAATCAGTCACAGCCGCTACGAGCCAATGACAGAATTGAGCCCTCGCACGATGCGTGCATTGCTGGGAGAACTCACGCAGGATGTCGTTGAACAGGTAAATCTACGTAGCATTCATAATATGGAGAAATTTACCCAAAACGAGAATAGGCATTTTGATAATATGGCTAAACAACTAAATACGTTGAATGAAATCATGAATAAGTTGGTAGGCCAAATATGTCAACCTGTTATGCCTATAGATAATCACTTCCAATCTAGGACTATCGTGGGGCATACCTCGCCATACAATTCTCTTGGTGTAAATTCCGGCCCAAATTTGGAGCCACCTTTTGGCCCTTCTACTTCAAACCCAGGGGAAAATGGAACCATAAACGTGAATATTGGTAACACTACGTCCAACCTGGGGGGTAGTACCACCATGAGAGACAATGTCCCAAATATTGGACAGAACGGGTTGCGTACGAATGACGGTTTAAACACTCAGTTTACCGGTCATAACAACCTGAATAATGGCACTTTTATGGCCAATCAAGGGCAGACCACTAGACCTCCCACGAATCAGCCAGTAAATCAGCCAATGGGGAACCCATATGACCCTAACGCCGTGCTAAGAAACCAAATTATGGAAATAGTACAAGATCAAATAGCAGTTGGGGTACGTCCGGTGATTAGGCCAATTTACACCAAGCCATATCCTGATTGGATAGATCAGGCATATCCATGGCCTAGAGGGTACAAAGTACCGGAATTCTCACTATTCACTGGCCTAGGAGAAGTATCTACACTAGAACATGTAGGGAGATTCACGTTGCAAAGTGGTGAGGTGAATGATTACCATAAGTTGAGGTTGTTCCCAAGTTCCTTAACAGGGGTGACTTTCTCTTGGTTCATTAATTTGCCAGCAAACTCCGTCCAAACTTGGCAGCAAATGGAGCAGTTATTCCATGCTCAATTTTACAAAACTGAGTCTGAAGTTACACTTGCCGATTTGGCGAATTTACGTCAATTGCCTAACGAATGGGCAGAAAATTTCCTACAAAGATTCAAAACGGCCAGAAGTAAATGCTTCGTGCCATTACCAGAAAAGGAATTTGTCAAAATCGCACAAAGTTGTTTAAGCTTTGATCTAAAGAAGAAATTCCAAGATAGAGAATTCCCAGATTTATTCCAACTTAGCGCGAATGTCGTTAGATATGAGCGACTGGTAAGAGAGGAAGAACAAATGAAAAATTCAAGTAAAGGGACTTATTATAAAGACCCGAATTTCAATGTTCATACTATCGATGATGGTTATTATGACCAGACCGAAATATGCTTAGCTGAGCTAGTAAAAGGAGAAGCATATACTTGTCCTATGTTAGTTAAGCCAAAAATAGTAGGCAAAGATGAACCTGCAAAAGGTGAAAATAGGAAAACGCGAGCGTTCTCGTTCGACATAACCAAAGCTGATCTTATATTCGATAAATTATACAAGGATAAGCAGATAAGGTTGAGCGACAAACACAAATTGCCAGACCCTGAACAAGTTAAGGGTAAAAAGTACTGTAAATGGCATAATGCATGGTCACATGCGACTAATTATTGTATGTTTTTTCGCCATGTGTTGCAGGATGCTATCGAATCAGGACGAATTACGTTCGAGGAAAAGAAGAAGATGGCGGTGGACGAAGACCCATTTCCACGGCCACTAGCAATGAATATGATAACGACTGGTTTGAAAAATAATTTGCCAAGGTTTAAACTGGTGATTGATGACGAAGAAGAAGAACCCAAGCCGCTTCCCAGCGTTTTTGAACGCATCAAAGGAAAAGAGCCCAAACAGGGCGAAGATATTCTGTGCGACAGGTGTAAGCACGAGGTGAAGGCGAATACAGGGTCATCAATGACACGGCCATCCCATCATCGGCCTGATTTCGTATCAGTCGCTCAGCCTGTCAGGGGGCGAAGGGTGCCGTTGTACGGAGGATTGCATAGAGAAAGGGGGTTTGGGTCGGCCGGTCAAAGAAGAACATTTAGGCCGCAGCCTCGCCAGCCCAATGTATGGCATTCGTTCCAGAACAACGCAGGAAGGGTAATGCCGTTCAATGAAATGACCAGAACCCAACAAAGACGTTACCAACGTAATTACGGGCGGGTGATGAGGCAACAGCAAGGGGAATCACGCCCTAGAGCGCCCAAAACGCTCAGAATAGCCAACGAAAATGTTTTTGAAGATAGCCAAGAAACAGGCACTGGTGAATCAATGGGAGATTTGTCGGAAAGCTCATCTGGTAGATCGAAATTTGAGCGAAACAGGAAAGATGAAGATGATCCCGACCAACCTCTAACTATCCAGTTTGGCACATTACCTCCTGTCCTGGCTAACAACTACTTGTTGGCCGAAGAGTTCAAAAGCAAAGAAAAAGAGGATAATGAGGAAGACGCCTGCGTGCTAGTCTGCGATGAAGGCCAAACTTCCAGAGAAATGTATGATGATGGCGAGAACGATGGTATGACAGATGTTGAAGAAGAGATTGATTTAGAAGCGGAGAGATGGAAAAGGGGAGTGTCGCGCAACACCCTGTTGAAACAATTGCACCAGGAAGGAGTCCGCGAAGTGGATCTATTGGGAGAACCATCTGGTCGACTGTTTGATTTCTCTGTGCTGTATGGGACGCCAAAGGAAAAAGAGGGTACCTCGCTCTGAAAAATATGGATCACCCCCTAGAATAATGCCTCCTCCTACAAATTGGGTAACTGAGGAAGAAATATTGGAAAAAAAGAAGGAAGGGACCCAAGGAAAGAAAGCTCAGTCCGATGTGCTGCACGTTGATCTATCGCCAAGAGATAGCCCGTCAGAAAATAGGCAGGAAGTGGAAATAGACGCCGCTGAAAAAGTCATCTTCAACAAACCAGCGATGAGGTTAACCAAACACTTAAGGCCACTGTACGTCAAAACCTTGGTTAATGGTGTACCAATAGTAAAAGTACTCATTGATAATGGAGCGGCTATAAACACCATTCCAGCTAGGATGATGAGGAAATTTGCTAAGACAGAAAGCGATATGATCCCAACGGAAGTCATTCTTACAAGTTTTAATGGTAGGGCAACATCAGCAAAAGGAGTTATGCCACTGGACATAACTGTAGGGACAACCACCAAGACTACTGTTTTCTTCGTGATAGATGGTCCTACCAGCTACAACGTACTACTAGGAAGAGACTGGATCCATAGCAGTCGATGTATTCCCTCATCACTCCATCAATGCTTAGTCTTCTGGAACGACAAAGGGGAAGCAGAGGTGGTACAGGCAGACCATAGGCCCTTTGTCGCGGAAGCGAATTCAGTGGAGAGATTCATGTATGAAGGGAATTATGGGCCTGTTAGAGTTGTTCAAGATGGGGAAGAAACTCAAATTACTGCCCAAAGCGAAGAACATTTATCAATGGATTCACTCACTGAAATGTTTAATCAAATGAGGCCAAACATAGTGGCCTTGGAGGAGCCAGTAATTGGCAAAAAAGGAGCCAAACAACCTTAAATGAATGTTCGACAACAAAAACAAAAGGCCGAAGTTCAGGCCTTCAGAGCCAAGTTGATGGCTTTCAATAAAGAGTGTGAATGTATGAAGAAAGAAGAAGCGGCGTTAAAAATGCTGAAGGACAAATTGATAGTGTCCGAAATGGAGCAGAGCTTGGATTGGGAAGTTCATAAAGTGGATTGCCTGGAAGAGCAAAATTCTCTGAGCGATGTGGATGATGAAGCGACGAAGATCCCTAAGTCAGGATATGCGCAAGCTCAAGACCCCTTGGTCAGGGTTAACATTGGTGAAGAAGGAGAGGATCGCCCAACGTTCGTTAGCCAAATGTTGCCTCACGAGGTTAGTAACAGATTAATCGCTTTATTGAAAGAATATAAAGATTGTTTTGCTTGGGAATATGAACACATGCTTGGTTTAGATAAAAACTTGGTCGAACATAGGTTGCCGACTAAACCAAATTTTAAGTCTCATAAGCAACCTCCTAGACGTTTCGCCCCCAATGTATTGCCAGAGATCAAAAAAAGAAATAGAGCGATTGCTAAAAACGGGTTTTATTAGAACGACCAGATATGTGGAGTGGTTATCCAATATAGTGCCAGTATTAAAAAAGAATGGCAAGTTGAGGGTATGCATAGATTTCAGGAATTTGAACTTGGCTACTCCCAAAGACGAATATCCAATGCCTATAGTAGACTCTCTAGTAGACTCAACTGCAGGACATGTGATGTACTCTTTTATGGATGCATATTCGGGATATAATCAAATCTACATAGCCGACGAAGATATACACAAAACTGCATTTAGATGCCCTGTGTCTTTAGGGTGCTTTGAGTGGGTAGTAATGCCGTTTGGATTAAAAAATGCGGGGGCAACTTATCAAAGAGCAATGAATCTCATTTTTCATGATATGATAGGCAAATTTGTGGAAGTTTATGTAGATGATGTAGTGGTCAAATCTGTTAAAGAAGAAGACAATTTTGAACAACTGCGATGTTCATTCGAACGAATGAGGCAGCATAAACTAAGATTGAACCTTTGAAATGCGCGTTTGGCGTGAATGCAGGAAATTTCCTTGGATTCCTGGTACATAAAAGAGGGATTGAACTTGATAAGAATAAAGCGAAGGCCATTTTAGAAGCTAAGGCTCCTAGTAATAAAAAGGAACTGCAAAGGTTTTTAGGCCAAATCAATTTTCTAAGACGCTTTATATCCAATTGTGTAGGGCGAACGAAAGCGTTTTCTCCTCTCCTAAAGCTGAAAAATCAAGACGAATTCGTCTGGAAAGAAGAACATCAAAAGGCTTTCGAAAGCCTGAAGACATACTTAACAAGCCCACCGGTGTTGGTGTCACCAATCCAAGGGCGGCCGATGAAATTGTACGTGTCGACTGAACAAGAATCGATAGCGGGGATGGTCGCACAAGAAGACCAAGTTGGCGAGGAAAGGGCGATTTATTATTTAAGTAGACGGTTAACCAAATGTGAATGTAATTATTTTGCTATCGAGAAGTTGTGTCTCACATTATACTTCACATGTACAAAATTAAGGGTCTATTTACGACCTGTAACAGTCTATCTAATTTCCAAAGTTAATTTATTCAAATACATGTTTTCTCGCCCTATTTTACATCAACGAGTGGGTTTTTGGACTTTAGCACTGTCGGAATTCGAAATAAAGTATGTGCCCCAAAAGGCAGTTAAAAATCAGGCCTTGGTTAATTTTCTGGCCGATCATCCATGCCTAGACGTGCCTAACGAACTAGAACTTGAGGTTGATTCATTTGAATTAAAACCATGTGTTTTATATTTTGATGGATCGAAAACTTCTAAAGGAGCAGGGGTAGGAGTGGCTTTGATAAATCCTTTAGGGGTTTGCTATAAGTTCGCATTCACCTTGGACAGAATCTGTACTAATAATCAAGCCGAGTACGAAGCCTTAATTGTAGGCTTGGAATTGATGGTAGAGATGAAAGTAAAGAATGTAATCGTCAGGGGCGATTCTCAATTGGTGATTCATCAATTGACCGGTGATTTCAAATGCCAAAGTGATTCTATCATAAGTTTATACGAAATCGCCCAAGAGTTGTTGGAAGAATTTGACCAAGTAGAGCTTCAATGTGTCAATAGAATATACAATGACATGGCCAACGAGTTGGCCCAGTTGGCTTCTGGCTATTCAAAGGCGATAAGTTGGGAATCTATCTACGAATACGGAACTATGTTGCCCGTTGTTCAGCGGAGGGCAAGAAAAACGGAAATTCAATGCATAGAAAGTGGGGTCGCACTGGATTGGATAGATGAGATTAAGGAGTCCTTCAAAGAGCTTGATGGGGGAATTGATAGACGAACGAAATGACGTTTATTGAACTATGCATTAATAGACGAAGAATTATTCAAAAAACGTTCTGATGGTGTGTTATTAAAATGTGTGAACTTGCAAGAGGCTAAGACAATTATGGCCGATGTGCATGAAGGGATATGTGGAGCCCATCAGGCTGGCCAAAAGATGAGATGGCTAATTATTAGAAGTGGATATTTTTGGCCAAAGATGGGTGAATCGTGTGTTCAATATGCAAAAAGTTGTTTAGCGTGCCAAAAACACGGTCCAATACAGAGGGCACCAGCAAGCAACATGACACCCATTATCAAACATTGGCCGTTCAAAGGTTGGGCGATAGATTTGATAGGGAAGATTTACCCTCCATCATCCAAACAACACACCTTTATTATAGTCGCCACAGACTTTTTCACCAAGTGGGTTGAGGCAGTCCCTCTAAAGGAAATCACCCAGAAAAATATCATAGAGTTTGTCCGAGGCCATATCATTTACAGATTTGGGATCCCACAAACTTTAATGGCAGATCATGGGACTTCCCTAAATGGAGATCAGGTGAAGGAATTCTTGAGCGAGCTTGGAATTAAATTGGTAAATTCCACACCGTATTACGCTCAGTCAAACGGTCAGGCAGAGTCATCCAACAAGATTCTGAAATCTATCATAAGGAATATGATAGATGAAAATGCCAGAAATTGGCACGAATGCTTGAACAAGGCCTTATGGGCTTACAGAACGTCGCCCCGCTCGAGCACCAACATCACGCCTTTCCAACTCACTTATGGGCAGGAGGCAGTGTTGCCTGTAGAAATCAACGTGCAATCCATAAGGGTGCGTCGGCAGCACGAATTGAACGAGAATGAGTACAAGGAATCGTTGGTTCAAAATTTGTTAGAATTAGACGAATTGAAGTTAGACGTGCTAGACAGGTTGCAAGTTCAGAAACAAAGAATGACTAGATTTTACAATAAGAAAGTTATAGCCAAATTCTTTAATGCGGACGAATTGGTTTGGAGGGCAATACTTCCTTTAGATAGTAAGGACCCAAAGTATGGCAAATGGTCGCCAAATTAGGAAGGGCCTTATAGAGTGAAGAGTGTGTTGCCTAATGGAGCTTACCACTTGGAGGATTTAGATGGTACTAGGCACATAAGATTTATTAATGGTAAGTACTTGAAGAGATATGTTCCATCCCTTTAGGAAAATGAACAGATAAACACATGAGTGATAAAATCGCAATCGTAATATAACCATGCCAAGCGACGGCAGTTAACAAACTGGACGATCACGTTCTGATAGCAAAATAAACAGAATAGATGCGTAAGTGGTATAATTGCAATTGTGATGTATTCATGCCGAACGATGGCGGTAAGTAAAATTGGACGATCACGTTCTAAGTAAAGTCAGAGAGAACAAGGCATATTCAAGACAAAGTCCTTTATTATCCAGTGCTCCTTACAAACCATTCTTTACAAGAATTAAAAGACACAGACAAAATACAAGGCGAGACACGCTACAAATTATCTTCTGACTGAAAGGGACAGAAAGAGTGAAACCAGTACGGCCAGCCTTTCAGTCTATGGCCGTAAGAGGGTGAACTGCCCCTGCATCCTTCCCAAACGCATTGCTGCAATGGTAGACGAGGAGAAGCAGCCCTTCAGCCTATGGCCGTAAGAAGGTGAACTACTCTTACAACCTTCCTAGATGCATTGCTGCAAAGGCAGGCGGAGGCGACGATTGAAATTCTGGGGAAGTTCAAATATTGCGGGAAAGATACGGAATGAATATGGCAAAATTAATGATTAGTATTAATTCTGCCATATTGGGGGGTAATTGTTGACACACTAAAATGCAGCCCAAAATCGAAAGGAAGTCCAATTGAGAAATCCAAGATAAAGACCCAACAGAAGCCAATTAAAAGGCCCAAGAAGAAAAGCCCAAGTTGGAGGCCTGTGGAAAAACCTGAACATTGGAAGCCCAAGAACAAAGGAACACCATCGCCCCAAGGTTGTAGGACGCCCAGAGGCCGAACGAGGATAGTACGGCACCATCGCCCAGGACGACGCCTCATTGTCGCCCAGAACCCCACGTCGCCCAAAATCAAACAAGTCTAAAGGATATAGTTTGGAAGCGGTTGGCAAGTAAACCCGGCACGATCCCACGATCCAAGAAGCAGCAAAGGTAGTGGCAGCGGTTACCAAGATTGTAGGACGCCCAGAGGCCGAACGAGGATAGTACGGCACCATCGCCCAGGACGACAGCCTCATTGTCGCCCAGAACCCCAAGTCGCCCAAAATCAAACAAGTCTAAAGGATATAGTTTGGAAGCGGTTGGCAAGTAAACCCGGCACGATCCAAGAAGTAGCAAAGGTAGTGGCAGCGGTTACGAAGCAACTACTCCCCGAATAAGTGATTCCTCACTAAAAGAGTGGGCGGTTACGAAGGATATGAAGCAAATCTGAGCAGTTTCGATAACCAAGGGATGCTCAAGAAGTATAAAAAAAGTAACGTCATAGAAGAAAAAGACGGAATCAAAAACTCTCTACAAGAGATCATGTAATTTTTATTCTTTAGTTTAAATTTAATCCTTTTTCAGTACTCGTGTGCTTGCGCCCCTTGGAGGCGTTTTGTCTACTTCCCAATTGTAATCCTTCACTGGCATACGCACCCCTTTTTGGGACTTTGTCTCAAGAGGTCTGTTCCTTACACAATCGTCTGACCCCTCTCTCTCGTAATTGTTGGCGGGTTGCAAAAACGCGCGAAAACAGTCTGTAATTTTATGAAGACTTCATTTTTATAAATGTAAATATGCAAGCAATTTGATGAATTTTCTGTCATATCGCGTTCCTTTGAGAGCTGTATTTTTGTGGGTTTCAGCCTTGGACATGTTTAGTTCTGAAGGTTGTAATGAATATTAAACTGAAATGTGTCTGGGACATAAAAGTATGAAGCATCTCTGAAACTTGTTGGATTTGGTTCATTTGAAGGGGAAATGTAAGTTCGTCCTCTTGATGGAAGATTTCTCAATTTCTCTGAGTTGTTTGAAAGTGGGGTAACAAAAATGATGAGGGAAAGTAGCGGGATATTTTGATATATATTCGTGTTTTTGTGACAGAATTTGTAGATGGTCTTCAAAAAAGAACTTTCACCCGTAGGCCTTCTTGAGTCAATCACTTACCATATCAAAATTGTACCCATAACCGATGGAGGGTGCATCTCTAAGAAAGAGGACCACTAACAATATCAGCGAGAGTCGATAACCAAGATGTGCAGCTGTGAAGGAAGAGATAAAAGGGCACCTATAGCATTTGCAGAATTAAATGCAGGGAAATAGTCCTTTTATGAAAGGAAACAGCAGTCAAATTTGTTGAGATATCTTTTATTCATGTTACAAAGTGAATTACATTTTATTAGTAGCCTTCTAAAAGAAAGAAAAAGACAGGCCTAAGTGTGAGGCGTGAAAAAGACGTTTAATACTATTAGGGTTGTGCTTTGTACAGGCCACCCAATAGGTGTGAGGGTGGGATTTTTTTGGCAATTTTTTATTATCATGGGTCCAGCATGGGGCCCAACCGTGTGAGTATGTGTAAAACTTCTGTGAAATATATCTCTGCACAAATGGCTTTGGCCATACTATTATGACCCCCTATAATGTTTGTCCAGGAGGCAACATGTGTGACTAATGTGAGCCTAGGCGTCAAAATTAATTAATTGAATAAAAGGAGTTAATTAATAATTTTAAATAATTAAAATAATATTTAAGATAAGGAAATTCCTGCCTAGGCTCGTAAGGCCACCGTCTTGCGATGCTATTCACCTTTTAGAACCGTGTTATGAGAAACATAGCCTTGAAGCTAATAAGCAAACTATGAGATGAAATGCAGCAATGTGATTGTATCTTATAGTTTGTCTGTTAGCTTCATGCATACACTTAATTTTACACTGCTTTTTCTTTAAATCCTTTTCTATAATAGGAGCAAAATGGCTCTCTTGCTGTTTCTCTGTTTAAGGTTTATGTTTCAATAAGGATTATCATTTAGATGATTTTGTGTTCTGATAAACATAGCTGTTCAGCTAATAAGCAAACTATGAGATAAAACTATTAACTGTCGTTATTTTTAATGTTTTACTTACGAGTTTCACAATGACATTGTATTTCTTTGTCAAAGTTTCCACTTGTTTCCTTTAACCAACCTTCAAGTGGAGCAAAAAACTGCAACGCAATTATAGCTTGTAGTTTACTTATTAGCATCATGCCTATGTTTGATTTTCGTTGTTGTTTTTTTGCTTCTTTTTCATTGAATCCCCTTCTTAGAGGAGCAAAATACTCTCTCTCTTTACATAATTTATATGATGATGTGTTCTCAGAAACATAGCTGTGGAATCCAACTATGAGAGAAAAGCTATATAACGTGTATCTGATAGTTGCTTACTAGCTTCAAGACTGCCTTTGATTTTCTTTGTTAGCACATTTTTGATTGCGCGTTGTGATCAAGCTAGTATAGTCGAACTATGAGAGAGAGCTATATAACGTGTGAGAAACATAGTTGCGACGGTAATACACACATTTGGTTGCCTTGTTATCAGGTACACTGAGAGAGACATATAAGTGCAGATATGAAGCATCTTAATTGTCGAAATAAGACCAGTCCTCTTACCAGTTATACGAGATTTCAGTTGACTTTCTTGGAAAATCTTAGCTAACGTAGCTTTTCTTGCTCAACAAGCATCTGTGATGTTCTAACAGATATCGTCTCACAACCAGCTTGCAACTTACTCAATTCTCTCTTCCGTTTGATTGCAAATGTGGAAAATAGGTGGAAAAAAATGTTTTACAGGGAATTGAATTGCCTAGAAATTGTTTTACTGAAAATTGTAATTAATTGTGTTTGATTGTTATAATTTTTCACGTAAAAAATGTTGAAAGTTTGGTATCCGTTTGATTTTTTTTTATGAAAATTGTCCATTAAAGTGATAATTTTTTCTACCATTGAGTTTAGAATTTGTTCCAATTGCAAAAAAATAATAATAATTATTGAAAAAAAAAATTTATCATACTGAATAACATTCGTTTGACTTTATTTTGCATGTAAATTGTTAATAAAAGTGAATTTTTTTTTTTTACCACTGTGTCTATAATTTTTTTCAATTGCCAAAAAAAAACCTGGAAAATAAATTTCCACCAAAACCAAAAGAAAACGATTTCCACCAAATCCAAGAAAAGGGACTCGTGATGAGGGAGGGAGGAAAACATTTTTCGGGTAAAAATTTGTCTATCAAACACTACAAAAGTTGGAAACCATGAAAGAGGTAGAGTATCAAACGGGGCCTTAGTTTCTTAGGTATTCAACGTAGGCACAGAGAAGAAGCCATCTAGGGTAGGTGGCCACCGCATTCCAACTCCAGTTTTAAGTGATAAAAGGTTCGCTATATCCATATATGTGAAGTGTAAACACGAAAAAGGGACAATGTCAAAAAATAGGCTACAAACTGTATGCTGAGGAAATTGTTTTGAGGGCCAAGCTGGTAAGAAAAAATAAAAAAGAGCATAATGAAGGCATTAAGGAAGAAGAATGGAAATATGCACAGAAATGGCAAGATGCTTTCAGGACCTAGTTAATTCTTATGCTTCTGCTAATTCTCATCCTCATTCTCATCACCTGCAGTTGTTGGAAATATTTGGAGAGGATATGAGACAGGATCTACCAACCCAAAATTGAAGAACGAAACTGAACAAGATAACTGGAATGAATGAAGAGGCTTGAAACACGTATGGAATTCTCATTCTTAAAAGTGATATTTGTTCCCTCTCGATTAGAGATTGCTATCAACTCTCCGACAAATAGCTTTTGCAGATATAATAAGCCTTACAATGAGTATGCACAAGCAAAAGTGAAAACTCATTAAAGCAACAAGAACACTTAAAAAGTAAAATACGGTTTTTTATTTGTATTTTAATTTTGTTCTGGCTATCGTTTAGCTTATATGATGCTGTATGTATCATTACCAATATTAAATGTTTTTCGATGAAGTAAAGATCTTCCTTCTTTTTAGTGTATACTATGATCAATAATGTGTCTGTTTATTAATCTTGCGGATTAGATTGGTTGGTTGCTGTGTTTGTATCATGGGGTATGAATGAGACTAATGCTACGGCAATTAACAATTTTAAGTCGCTATAAACTGATAACATAGATTTTTAACCACAGAAAGAATGTGCCTCGTGGGACAAAATTTGCCTACTTCTCCATTGACTTTATTATCCAATCTTTCCTTGGTTTATTCAGAAAGAAATAGACAATTCAATCTTCCTCTAAGTACGTTTGGCAAAAAGGCTATTCCCCTTAAAATCTCATCATTTGCTTGGAGAGTGTCATAATTGAATCCCAGTTGAGCACAATCTCAAGAGTGAAGTAGGATTGCAACTTGCTTCAAGATGTCTTGTGAAGCAGAAGAGACTTTGGAGCATCTCTTACTGAATGGTAAAGTTGCTGGCTGTCGAGAAATTTGGCATTCCAGTTATGATTCAGCCCTGGAGATTTGCGTGAACCTCATTTGGACGTGTTTTCTATCATTCCTATACTCATATTTTCGTATCTTTGGCTTGAAAGATTTATCCGAGCATAATGGGAAGAAGATGAGCTTAATTAAAAGGGTTGATATGCTGTTGGTTTGATTAAATCAGTCAAGAAACCCTTCCTCATCAAGATTTCTGTTGTTAATTGGTGCAAACCTGAACAAGGGATGGTTAAGTTGAACAGTGATGGATGTCTCGAGGCCAATAAGATGGCTGGTGGTGGAGTTATTAGAACTTCTTCTGGTGATGTTTTTCTTGGTTTTTATGAGTTTTATGGTGAATGCTCTATTCTAGAAGCCGAACTGAAAGCTACCTTTACGGGGATTAAGTTATTGTAAAGTTTGAGTGGAATCAGATTCTAAGGCTGCTGTGATGCTTATTCTACAAGAGGACAAAGGTCCTTGGAGTGTGCAGTACATGCTTGAAGAGTTTAGACAATTGCAGCAGCATTGGAGCTAAAAATTATCCATATTTGGTTCTCCTCGAAGAGTTTAGAGGGGAAGGTAAAGGTGCTTTAAGGCTTAACAAGTTAAGACTGCCCGACATGCGATTTATAGACTAGAAAGATGACTATTTGTTCAGCCAACAAGCTTCATGTCCCTTCCCCACGAGTGTTAAGTGGTGTCAGCAAGATTGGAAGTCGAGTAGTTTTTCTCGACCTTCTTTATCCTGGCTCAGGATGACGATGGGGGCATGCTTAACACATGCATATCGGATGGGAAGCAGTCCAATATCAGAATCATACATAGAGGAAGAATGGATTTATATGGCATTGGAATTAATAGGTTGCCGCTAGAACTTGAAGGTGAGCTATGAAAGAAGGTATGTAACCAGCAGCAGCTGGAATGCAAAGTTGCAAAAATGAATATATTCCCAAATTTGATGACAATTTGCATGATCGGCATCAAGATTGCAGTGAACAGATATTATATACTAACTATACAATTTTGATACATTGAAAAGCTCATGAATAAACTATTTAAATATTTTCTTTTAGCTAAACGAGTTGAAATGTGTTGTTCCTATTTGATTGTCTCACCAATAAAATAACATGATCTAGGCTTGCGAAGTGGAATCCAGTCCCAAAATTCATTTGTCTCCCAATATAAATTGATGGCATGAATTTTTGTTTCCACTAAATCCACTATAAATAAACATTTGTGACTTGGTAGTTGAGAATTTAAGTTTGTCGTTTCAAGTCACACTATTGAGTAAAAGGTTGAATGGATAAGAAACATTGGGCTCTAGTCAATACGAAGTTACGAACTTGGGATTTTCCTATTTATTCCGATGATATTTTATCCATTTATCTTATTTTCATTTTAGCATTTTAGTGCATTTGACACCGAAACCTAAAAAACGATAGTCATAAATGATGATAAAAGTATCCTCACATTTATCTTCATTTTTACTAACGTTTAATGTACAGAAATACTGAATGAAAGACAACTTACAAACATGTAGAAAGTAGAAAATAAATTCATTTGGAGTAAGAATTAAAACTCTTTTTCCTTAAAACGAAATTGACCCGCGTTA
Organism: Fraxinus excelsior; assembly: GCA_019097785.1. Lineage (NCBI taxonomy): Eukaryota > Viridiplantae > Streptophyta > Magnoliopsida > Lamiales > Oleaceae > Fraxinus > Fraxinus excelsior. The sequence goes on from CM032639.1 coordinate 926,133, forward strand.
GTTTTTGCAGTTTGCCAATGAACTTCTTTCAAAATACAACAATTACTCCACGTAATAGTAGTACTTCAAATTATAACACGAACGTTTTCAAGCAAAGAAAATACGTAAATCGATTGTAAATACCTTTTATAAAGGTTCATACTGTAACTTCTACGGATTTAGTCTCATGTCGAATCGAAGTGAGGGTCAACATGCCCGACAACAAGCTAAAACTTTACACAACTGGGAAACAGCCTAATTCTATGTTATTTTGGATTATATATTTGGCTTAATATCACAATTTTGAGTAGAGATTCTTCTTCAACTTTTTTACCTTCAATCACTTGGAGAATATAAATGGTCAAATATTGCGGCTTTGTCAATATTAATTAGTTTTACTTTACTTTTTTAGTATGTATGTATATGTATGTATTATTGAGAACGAAAGAAAGAAAATACGTGGAGAGAAAAAAATGTATTTTTGAAAAGTGATTTTTGGAGAATGTATGGTTAAAAATTAAAGAAAAATTTTCGATTTACAATAATATTATTTTATTGAATAATGTGTAGTTGAAAATAAGTTTTGAAAAAATGAATTTTTAAAAATATAGGCCTCAAACAACAATATGTTGTTTTTTTGAATATTTAATTTTTTTTTAAAACGAGTGTGGTTGAATATATTATTTTTTTGAATATCTATAAATTTTTAAAAAATAGGGTTGAGCTCTATAATCTCTTTCGTTGTGTGATTATTAATCTCCAACCTATATAAGCTTATAATTATGCTCGTGTTTGATACGCATTCTTTAAAAATATATTTTTCAAAATTCATTTTTAATCATACATTTTTTAATAAAATAATATTTTTCATTACATCAATGACTTTTTCTTAATTTAAAATACATTATTTTCTCAATAATATCTATCAAACACAATATATATGTCTTCACATGACTGTCTGAAACCTTCAATTTGGAAGATAAAACGCACGGGACCTTCACATGATTAAAGCGGAAATGCTGAACTTAACATTTTTCTCTACTTCAATTGAAAGTCATGTGCAATTTTAACGTCTATAGGAGTAATTTCAATCACGTACTTGCATGGAACCTAAATTCAAAGGTAATTTAAAATGTTAAAAACCATCGCCACACCATGTGAAATTACCATCCCTCATTTCCCTAAAAATGTTACTTGATACCTTCTAATACTTAGCTCATGTTTGAGCCCCACGCTAAAAATTCATTTTTAATTGTACATTATCCTAATAAAATAATTTTGTATGTAAATTTAAAATATTTTCTTACTTTTTAATCGTACATTTTAAAAAATTTACTATTACAAAATCTAAGTCAGTCAAACAGCAACTTAATTGCTTGGAGCAAACTTTTTATTGGCATTCTAAGGCCATGTTTGAGCCAAATTATTGTAGAATGAGAATGAAAAATATAGTTATTATTGGGGCTCACATAAGAGATAAAAAATTTAAATTTAAATGTTGATGTGATGAATAACGGTCATATTTTTCATTTTAATGAGATACTAATGTAGATCAAACGAGGGCTAGGAGTGTATTTGATGCATATTAAAATGAGAGAATACATTTTTTTGAAGTGATGTGATGAGGAATATGTGGTTGAAAAAGAAAGAAAAGTTATTGATGTGATGAAAAATATTATTTTATTGAAGAATGTGTGATTGAAAATAAGTAGATGAACGAGAGCTAAGTAATTAATGCATATTATTCTCCCGCCTGTTTACTCGTTAGAGCTTGGAAAGGTCATGGAAGAAGCGGGTTTTCCGGGGGTAGTACTTCGGTGAAGTGAAAACTGTCAGACCCTCATAACCAGGAATTACAAATAAAATAAATATCGGAGAAATGGAATTTTTTACTGTTGTAGATGATAAGCTCTTCTAACTGTTTATAAAGTTGATTTGAAAGCAAATAGTATTCCATGGTGTTGCACCACCCTAACCAAGCACCGCCTCCTCGATTTGCATTTCCGTACGTAATATACCTTTTTTTAAGGGATTCTCGGCTTACTTTAAACAGTGTTGAATTTTCTGTGTACTATAAAGAATAGTATTCCATTTCCAATCACTCACTGTGGTGTTCCACCGCCACGACCAGGTGCCACCCTCTCTCGCCGCCGTACGTAATATGCCGTGTTTTAAGTATTTTTTTAAGGAGGGTGATGAATTTTCTCTTTACTGTGATACCTTTTTTTTTTCTTTTATTTACTTTAATTTGGCTTCTTGTAATTATATACAGTTGGCATTTGCTTTTCTGATATGTATTTACTGTTTGCTGTGTTGTAAATTTTGGAAAACTCACACACTGTTGTACATTTTGTACGTTTATACAGAAACCCTTCTCTCAAAATAATCCAAAATTGTTGCAAGGTGCTAAAAAGAAAAAGGTTGAAAACCCCAACAATTATAGTACACTAGTGCACTGAGCCATGAACTCTCCTGGAACAAGAAGAAGAACAGGATTAATACCTGTAAAAAAACGCCCAAATTTAGCAACAAAATAGTGAAAATTCAGCAAAAAAAAAAAAAGTCCCAATAGGTACAAGATTTGAGAAAGTTCACAAGATTTCCAAATTTCCCGTCTTTGACCCAGAGAAGGAAAGGACGAGGTGACTATCGTTAAAACTGAGCGGCCTATTTTTGTCATGATGAGAAGAGAAGAATCTGAAGGAGGAAACAGTAGGTGTCAAGACTGTGGAAATCAAGCTAAGAAAGATTGTGAATATTTGAGGTGTAGAACTTGTTGCAGAAGCCGAGGTTTTCAGTGCCAAACTCACGTTAGAAGCACTTGGGTTCCTGTATCAAGAAGGCAGCCAAGGCATCAGCAGATGCAAATTTCCTCTATTGTTCAACAACAGCAACTCCTTGGAGAAAACCCTAAAAGATACAGAGAGAATCCAGCATTAGGTACTGTATATTTCACACTGTACACAGATTTACAGATCCACAAACACAACACATGTAAGTTTGAACAATTGAACTACATAGTCAAAGTTTATAGTTCACGAACCCTAGAGCCTGCAGTTTTCTACAGTGTGCTATAAAGCCATTATCAGTATTCTAGATGTACTTAAAACAACCCAAAAATCTTAATTTCTGTATAATTTTACCAATTTGTTACTAGCTTAACTTAGATTATCCAAAGTTTATTTTTTTAATATGGGTTTTTCTTGGTTTGATAATTTTATGTGTTTTTATGTAAATCAGAACTTGAAGAAGGGAATTTTCCGGCCGAAGTTAGTTCTCCGGCGGTGTTTAGATGTGTTAGATTGAGCTCGACCGACAATGCGGAGGATCAATATGCATACCAAACATCAGTCAACATTGGAGGACATGTATTCACTGGCATTCTTTATGACCAAGGCCCTGATGGAACTTATGTTGCCGGAGAAAGCTCTTCCGGTGGCTTGCAGCACCATAATTATATCGCCGGTGGAACTGGTATGGCTTCCCCGCCTTCTTTTCCTAGCCCATTTAGTGCTTTTACAACTGGTACTTCTCATCAGTTATTCCAATACCCAAAATCTTGAATAAATTCTTCTCTCTATCTCTCTCCATTTTTAGGCACATTAAAGTGAACTTCTTTGTTTAGGAACTCAATAACCAGACAAATATTTGACTAGGAAAAAGAGGGACAAGTTATAAGGAGAGGATAATGATCATTTGTTCCCGTTCTTTTATAATTTCAATGAAGAATAATTTGCTCGTCTGCGATTTGTCTTCTTGTCAAATTCTCTATAATTTTTCATTGCTAATTAACAAATATAATTAAATTTTTGGATTGTTTATGAACTTGGAAGCTGCTTTTTTCCCCAGATTACCCGTTTCTGGCTTAAAAATTTCTTGCAAGCTTTCCCGGTATCTTCGTGCTCGCGTGATGACAGTGTGTGTTTCTATTAATATATATATATATAATGTTTGTGCATGTATGTGTGTAGTCTTACACTTTACTAGATCAGTACAATATAATTATATATGATGCCTACCAATTATTGGTCTTAAGATTTTATAAACTTCTAAGTTTCCTTGCGTTATTTCTAGTTTTCTTTTCTATTGATAATTTGATTAAGAACATTGATAAGTTAATTAGAATGATATGTTATGCTTTTCTGAATGAAATAAGCATTCCTCTTATTGCCGTGTTTCACATACTAGAGTACTCGATCGAACTAAGCTTATGTCTAGTACTTGATCTTCAATATCACGGATCTAATATCTAAGTTTATTTGTCTAAAACCTTGCTTAATGCACACATATTTTATAAATAATTTTACATGTACATAACGGAATTACATAATAATTTTCATGCAGATAAGGTGTCAAAAAGAGGGGGGAATTTTTTTTTTCTTTTATTTGGTTGAAGGAATTCCGACTCAATCATTTCTCTCCACACCATGTGTATGTAAATCATTTATGTACATGTAGCACAACAGTATTTTTAATATTTACATAGCTAGGCTACTAAACACAGTGACCTAAAAAAGGAAGAAGCTAACACTTGAGATGATATTTAATTATACTTAGGCAAAAAGATCAATTATGTGGGCATCTTCGAGGAAACCCCATGATTTTTTAACCTTTTATGCTAAAGAGACATTCACACTAACCAAAGGAAAAGGTTGATACCCCCCACCCCATATATATATATATAATAAAAACACTATCTAAGAATATATCCTTGGAACTGTGACAGAATTTGAAAAAAAAAAAAGAAAATGGAAAATTTCCAGATGCAACTGGAATCAAAAACCACAAGAAATTCTTGATGACTTTCCGGTTTTGTCGAGTTTAAAGAACTCCTTTTATGGAAGGAGTTACAACTCAACTTTTGAGGGAATGGATCCATTTTTGCTTTGGCAAAAGTAACTTGACATGGGGGCAATGGCAATGGATCCATCCATTTTTGTTTTGGCAAAAGTAACTTGACATGGGAGCAATGGCATAGCTTTATGACTGAACAGATTATAATCTGTATTTACCAAAACCTAAAGGGCCAGGCGTGAAGGGCTTTCTGCAAAAGAATTATTCTTGTAGTAATAAGCATGCATTTCAGTTTTTTTATTGCTGATCTTTGGAGTCTCTGAGGAGATCATTGTAGAATGCTTTTTAAAGGTTTCAATGTATCTTTACATTGGTACGGATTTTATGCATATCTTCACTCATAATAACCTTAAGGCTTGTTTGGTTAAGCTTTAAAGTAACTAAAAGTTACTTCTAACATGTACCATATATTATTTATTTGTTTATAATTTTGACCATAGAAAAGTATTTAACTTGGCCAAACGCGTTTTAGGTATTAAGATAGTAAAGTCTTTATTCTGTTTAGGGTTTTCTAGTTTTCCCTTTTACTTTGTAGTCTTTTCAGATTATAATTAATACATTGCACCTTTCTCCTTCTCTCTGAAGCTGTAATGATAGCAGAAACCTAACTTGGCCTTCACATATTTATAAAAATCATGCACGTGTTAGGACTTTGACTAAGAAAATGAGTTTGTATGATTTATGATAGCTACAAAGATTAATTTTAGTACTATTTTTAGGTTGGGAAACTGTATGCTTGTCGTGTTCGTCTCGATTTTATAAGTTTGTATTCTAGAATTCGTCACGAATTTCATAATCCGGGTTTTTTTCTAAATTCTCGTCAAGTATTTGATAAGCTATATAGTTTTTGTCTTGATTTGATTAGTTTATATTCTAGAATCCGTCATTAATTTCATCATCAGGTTTTTTCCAGTAATTTTTCTTAGTTCTCGTCGAAGGTTTGCTAATAGTCTAAGCTACTGACGACCTTTTTACTACGTTGTCTTCAATCTTTTACATAGTTTTTATTTTATTGTTTTCCTGTTTGTTATTTGCCTGAAAAGAATTGGTTCTCACTCTTCTTCTCATGTTTCTCTTCTGAGAAGTAAATTAGGAACATTTTCCATATGAAATATCCTTCAAAATAGGAAGATTTTTTTTTTTTTTTTGGATATGTAACAATAGAATACTGTGACTAGGGATGTTTGTTTTGATTTAACAGTCCTTTGGGCAGCATAGTGTAATGTAGTTCTACATTTCTAAGGTTTTTTGTGATTAAGATTTAATTTTGATAATCGAGGCGACTGAAGAAAATTAAGTACTCTCAAAATGTTGAATAGTTTTATTTCTTTTTAATAATTAATACTCTTAGAGTTATGTCTAGTAAATGTTTGTAAAAACTCTTGGGGAAAGTTACATGGTTAGTCCTGAATCTACTGTTCAATAGTGGGTATATCTACAATTTTTTAAAAGGAGTTAGTCCCTCGACGTTTCGTTATAGGTACATATTCAATTTTCTGGAGTAATCTTCAATTTGATACGACCAGATCATTTAATTTCGATTTACTCACAAATCTGATCACTCGTATTCGTATTTGATTTGTTACAACCAGGTCGTCCAACATAGATTTGCTTTAATTTATGATCATTCTATTCTACTATCCCATCAACCTAATAAACTAAGGGTCTGTTTGATTGCAAATGTGGAATTTGGATGGACAGAAAATATTTTAAGGGGGATTGAATTGTATAGAAAATGTTTTATTGAGAATTGTAGTTAATTGTGTTTGATTGATATAATTTTTCACGTGGAAAATATTTAAATTTTGGATCGTTTGGTGTTCGTTTGCTTTATTTTTTATGGAAATTGTCCAGTAAATGATTTTTTTTTTTTTTTTACAATTGGTGATAAAATATGTTTTCTATGCCCCAAAAAAAAGTCAAAACTTGAAAAACCTTTTCCCACCACTTAGGAGGGAAAATGTTTTCCAGAAAAGCCTTGAAAATGTACATGTGTGGGGGAGGTGGGAAAAAGTTTTGCCAAGAAAATTAATCATATCAAACACCTAAAAAGTTGAAAAATGGAAAATTAATTCCATTTTCTATGGAATTTCCACCCTATCAAACACAACTTAAGAGAGATGCTAGACTAACAAGATAAGTGGTAGGATTTAAAAATCAGGGGACGCGTGTCAGGTTGGGCAATTTGAAAAAAGAAGAAAAAAAAAAAACAACCAAACAAGTGTTGACACCCAACACTTATCACCAATTCCTGTCATCAAGCCTGGCTGTTTATCATTACACATAAACTAACGTAATTTTGCTTATTTGGACGTTATAACTAACCAATGATGATGTGTTTATTAATATTACACGATAGTTCACACCACTCATCATTAAAAAAAAAAAGAAAAAAAAAAAAAAAAATCTTTCAAAAATATATTTTTACACATTAAGAATCAATTGGTTTAACCATCAAGGCCAACGTATATTTAGCAAGACTGACGCCATTGAACACAAGGTAATAGAAGTTGTGTAACCTAATTATACCAAATTTGTAAGATAAGCGATCCGGATGCAACTCCACTTAAATTCAAGTAATCATGGTGCTTTTAAACCATATTCGACAATGTTATTAACTTTATGAATTTAAATATTGTTACTCAACTTCGAGTTCATTGTGCTACGGATCCGTTTGATAGAAAGATGGAAAATAGGTGAAAAGAAAATGTTTTACAGGGGAAAGATTTTTCTAGAAATTGTTTTGCTGGAAATTGTAATTAATTGTGTTTGATTGGTATAATTTTCCATGTAAAATATTGAAAGTTTGGGGTCCGTTTGATTTCATTTTTTTATGAAAATTGTCCATTAAAGTGATAATGTTTTTTACCATTGGATCTAGAATGTATTCCAATTGTCAAAAAAACAAAAAAAAAATTGAAAAAAAATAATCATACTGAATATCATTCGTTTGACTTTGTTTTACATGGAAATTGTCAATAAAAGTGAATTTTTTTTTTACCATTGTGTCTAGAATTTTTTCCAATTGCAAAAAAAAAAATAAATAAATAAAATATTGAAAAGTTGGAAAATATTTTCTCACTAAAACATTAAGAATTTATTTTCCTCAAAAAGGTGGAAAATTTAGATAGTTGAAAAATATTTTCTCGGGAAAATTTCGCCAATCAAACACTTCAAAAATTAGAAAAGAGAAAAGATTTTCCTACTTCTCTGAAAAACTTTGCCAATCAAACGGGGCCTACGTGTTAACAAACATTCGGGTAGTTTCACCAACGAGTAATAGTTCAACGACTATACCGAAAAGTCAACGATCAACTCACTCATTTTAAAAAGATGGAAAATGATCTGTAATAGAGCAACATGTTAGTGACGAATGATGCAACTTTTTGAAGTCCTTCAGTACCATGGTACTATCTTGTCTAACAATAAATATTGGGCCGTCCACGGGGCCCAACAGGTCCCTAGAAATAGTAACCTGGCTAGTTCGTGCCATATTTATAATTTTTTTTTTATTTATAAGGAAAATTATTATTTTTCAAAAATAAAATTTGAATTTTTATATTTTGAATTTGAAAAGTAGATAATGCAAAGTATTGAATCTTAATACGCTGACTTCTAGAAAATTCTATAAACTTCAGTTGACGACACAAAACTATTTGTGGGAAGAACATATGAATTCCGAGAATTAAATTGCAATGATATTTCGACTTCATATTTAGTAATTTAATATATTTTAATTGTACTATATTTTAATAATATATTTATTAATGAATTTAATATTTTCCTTAATTGAACGTAGTTATTTATTTAGTAATTTATATATTTCTAAAATAAATAAATAATATTCTGAATAAATAAATTACTAAGAATAAAAAAGAGAAGAAAATAAATAAACATTGTTCATTTGAGGTAAGTTTTGGTGTAATGGTTGGAGATACATTTTAATTTGGTGCAAAATGGTATAAAATTTGGTGTAGCACTGAATATGATCTAAGTATTGCAAATCTAAGAATGTAAATGACATATAATAAAGATAAGAAAAAAAAAAAGGCCCATTATGAATAGTGGAGCTTTTGATCAAGATCTTCTTGTCTCTCCATTTGGGCTCTCGCTCGCATAGAGCCCTCTTAAAGAGCTCCGTGATGACCCTTTATTGGCTATGCTTTATTACCTAATGGTTTACAATAGATGTTGGTCAAAGATTATCAAAAACTTCCGCCTATGCAATCTTCGTTTATCTTAAGAGGAAATTACAGGTACAAAGGTTTTTAAATTTTCATTTTCATAAATAAGGAATCAAATTTAATTATACAGAAATCCGGTTTTAATTGATAATTAAAATAAATTAATAATATAAATTAATATTTGATAATAATAATAATAATATACATCAATCTATACATACACCCCCTACCCTATCTACTTATCCAAACCCTAAAATCAATTTTTCTCTCATCTCTCTCCATTCTCTCTTCATTGTCGTCTCTTTGCTCCCAAATCGAAACCGACGCCGCCATCGCCGTTGCAGCAGCTCACTTGATGTAAGCATCGCTACTGTGACGGCGAGTTGTAGTGCAGTCAAGCGAATCGACTTCGTAGTGATGGTGATGCTACATCGAAGTCACAGTTGCAGCCACAGAGTGGCTTCGCCCCTGCTGATGCTACAGTTTGGTAATGATGGTGGTGCTACAGGTCGTGGCGGATCCGACGACAACGATGTGGGTTGGCCGGTCGCGATGACAGTGATGGTACAGGTGGTGGCGGATCTGGTGGTGCAGTGTTGGTATCGAGATAGTTTTTTGTTAATATGTATGTGAATGTGTGTAGGGTGGAAATGGAGTTGTGGTGGTGGTGATGGCGACTGCTGTAACGTGATGGCGGTTGCGGGTGTTGGGCGGTTTTTGATCTGTTTTGTTGGTGTAGCGATGCTGGTGAGGTGGTTTTGATGGTGGTGGTGGTGATGGAGGCAGTAGTGGAGCCGACGATTGCTGTGACGTGATGTGGGACGGTTTTGGATCTGAAGTTGGTGGCGATCGTGGTTGTGTGTTCTGTGTGTGATTTATGTGTTCTGTGTTGTTTTGGTGGTGCGCATGGTGATGGTGGTTTTCGGGTGGTGACAATTGTGTTGGGAAGGGTGTGGTGTTGGTCTTTAGGTGTTGATGTTGCTACTGGGCAACGACAACGACGTTGTCGCTGGTAGAGGCGGTGACGAAGTGGTGGTCACAAATGATTTTGGTGATGGTCACAAATGACTTGGTTGTTTGTGACCAATAATTTGGTCGGTTGGTGACCAATAAACAATATGTGATCATTGAATTAGATAAACGGCGACCAATACATGATGTGTGACCTAAAAATTATTAATTTGTGACCAATAATTTGATAAATTGTGACCTAAATATAATTTATGTTCAATTAATTTGATATTTGTGACAATAAAATAAATAATGTGACTTATAAATTTTGTGATATGTGACCGATGAACAAATTGTGACTTTTAAATTTTTAAGTTGTGACCGAATAACAAATTGTGACCTATGGAAATTTTGAATTGTGACCTAAATTTTTTTGCCGGAGTTAGAACACTTGTCGGAATTGGAGCAGTCGCCGGAACAAAGTGGCAGCGGAACGATCATCGGAATAGTCGTCGGAATAGTCGCCGGAGATGAGTTGTAACCGGCACGATAGTCGGAGTAGTCCCTGCAGCGGTAGGGGTGGGTGTAGGTGGGGTGGGGTGGGGTAATTATATTATATTAGAATTAAATATTTAATAATAAATTGATTTAATAATTCATTATCATTATTTCATAAATAAAAAATTAAAAAAATCTGATTTGTAAAATTTGAAACTTATTTTTGTATTTTTGAAATGGTGCAAAGTAAATACCTCATAAATGTATTGTTCCCTTATCTTAATATATTTTTATATTTTATTTTTAAAATTTTAGGATAAGCCTATGGGCAATCACACTGGCACACATCTTTTTTCATGTGGATTATAGACGATATGACATATTTTGACACCCTTATGGACGAAAGTAGTTTGCGAAGGGATCAAAATAAAATTTTTTAGCAGCTCTCTCCTCATGTTTTTTAAAAAAAAAAAAAAGGAGGAGGAGGTAAAAATCAAGGACCTAAAAGTAAAATTAAAAAGATAAAATGTTATACAAGCAATAATCACAAAGTACAAGAACGTGAATGACGTGTTAGATCAGAGGTAAACAAAAGGCAATCACGGCTCTATCCTCTCTCTCTCTCTAACAATTAAGTGCCGATGTACATCTCTCAGTCTCTATTATTACCACTGTAATTCATTATTTCTTGAAGTATTCAGACAGTTCTGCATATAGAGAGAGAAAGAGAGTCAATAGGGTAATCAAATCGAAGGGTGCAAAATGGGAGAGCAGGGTAGAGGAGGATGCTGTCCACCAATGGATCTGATGCGGTCCGAGCCGATGCACCTTGTCCAGCTCATCATACCCATCGAGTCCGCTCATCGCACCATCTCCTACCTCGGCGACCTCGGCCTAATCCAATTCAAAGACGTAACGAATTCTCTCATGTATATGTAGAGATATTTTGATTGATTTTATGGATTTGTAGAATTGATGTTAGTTGCGGATTTTGTTTTATGCAGTCGCTAGGGCTGCAATTGCGTTTGCTTGATTATTTGGAAATTTTAAATCTGAGATTTTTTAGAGGGATAACGAAGCTTCACATTTCTCAGTTTTTAGGTTTTAATTGAGTGTCTTACTGATGGGCTTACTACTGTAAATAATTGAAGTAATTGCTCTTGTAGGATATTAGCCAGGTGTTATGACTGAATAGCTTTAGCAGAAGGTTTTTGAAGTCTGGATTTGAAAGTATGAAATCTGGTGGTATTGATAATGTGAAGTTGCAGTGTTGTTTTTATTTTGAATCTTACATAACATGCTAGTGAAGGTCGATGAGAGATTTCTGCATTATGTGATATGGGACTTGTTATCAGAACCTCATGAGTAATACAGATTAGTAAAGCATATGGGATAGCTTGTAGTTATAGAATGGGGCGAGGTATTTCTTAGACAGGCAAGTGTTTTCCTGAGAATATAGGCTAAATATTTTCATGACTGAATATAATGAAAGATATATAGCCTGAAGTACGGAAAAGGGAGAAAAGGAAATATAAATACGGAAGAGGATGAAAGTTCTGTGTCTTACTTTAATATCCATATATATATATATATAGAAAGTAAATAATAATTAGCAACTTAACATCACCCTTTTTTGTGTTTTTTGCTTGTCCATGTACTAATATGCATTTCCTCAGTACCTATTAAACTGTTGTTCATTCATCTATTTGATAATTCCTTTCCTTAATTAAAATAGAGATGGATCAAGGTGCTAGCATTATCACAATAATTCCTTCCCCTGAATGATGTTTTGATTTCCCCCCATTTCAGCTGAATGCAGAAAAAAGCCCATTTCAGCGAACATATGCCAATCAGGTAACTGTATTCATTCTTTTGATATGTGAGCTGTTGATAACAATATTTTACGGCTACAAAGTGAATGTATAAGGTGTGAGTGTAAAACTATCTAAAGTCTTTTTTTTCCTTAGAGAAACTAAAGAATTCCTGAAGAAGGTGAGAATTTTTTTGGTAGGAATTTTATACTTGCTCAAATAATATTCATTTATTTAATGCATACATGTTTGCGTGCTTGACTTTGATCCTTGTCATTATAATGGGGATGGATCGTGAACTTTTGTAATATTCCTGGTGCTACTCCAGTTCACGTTGGGACGTGCAAAATGTTGCTGAAATTATTAAATACTAGTACATTCAACATTCTTCTGTTCTTTGGATTTCCAGGTTGTGCAAAAAAAAAAAGAAAAAAAAAAGAAGGGATACTGTGGTGCTCCCAACGCATTTTAGCTGGATAGACAGCTTACTATATGTTTTTGTTTGCTACCACGTGATGTCAAAAGTCTGTTCTCCTACGTGTGTGCTATTTGTGAAAATTGATTGTTGGTTTTTTCTCTCTTGAAGATTAAAAAATGTGGTGAGATGGCACGCAAATTGAGATTTTTCCGGGAGCAGATCACGAAGGCAGGATTTTCTCCTGCAGTAAGATCTGTGACAGAAGCTGATCTCAATCTAGATGACCTGGAAGTATGTCTAGAAACTTTTAGCCCTCCAATTGCAGTTTTCTTGGTAGCTGTTTAGTCCTGAATCTGCATGCATTTTAGGTTAAGCTTGGTGAACTTGAAGCTGAGCTGGTTGAAATTAATGCAAATGGCGAGAAGTTACAGCGCTCTTACAATGAACTAGCGGAGTACAAGCTTGTTATGCAGAAGGTGTGGCTTCTTTATTTGTCATTCCTCATAGCTTTTTATAGTAGAGCTATTGTAACACTCTTCACACGTGGAACGAGAAACATTTAGAAGGATGAAAGAATGGTTTAAGTCCACATCTACTATTTTTTTCCTTTCTCCCTGACAAGATGTAGATGTTTGTAATGATTGGAAGTGAATAAAATTCCTTTTCGTAACAAAATTGATAAAAGAATCAAAGTTTTTGATAGAATGTCTGCTTTACTTTATATTTGCAAAATTTATAGATTAATTGTATTCACTTAGTGGCAGGGTGGTCTAATAGGCAAGGAAGGAGTTTAATTTATTAACATCTTTTGTGATGCGGTTTTTAATAACCTATTAGGTCTCTGTGACGACATAATAAATACACAAAATTCTGATTGTGCATCCAGAATGTCGTCAACAAATTCAGTGAATTTTTGAATCGTACTTTCTGGTGTGGAATTGGACTTAAAAGATTTTGCTTATCATCACATCACTTATATCCTTTATTTCTCGATGTGATCACTGAAGTTACTGCTTCTCCAATCATTTTAATTTTAATTTTAATTTTAATTTTTTCTTACAAGATTTTAGTCTAGAATAAGGAGTAAAACTACTACCATTTGGTTCTTCTTACTTTAATACTTCTTAATATGTAGAATATTTTCTCGACCCTTGCTCTCCTTACTCGAAATAAAAACCAGATCCATGAATAGCTAGTCCTATTTTCCTAGATACATTGTCTGTCTAGATTTGATAATGCAGATGATATTTTCCCCTTAGGCTGGTGAGTTTTTTCAACCTGCTCTGAGCAGCGCTGAAGCTCATCAAAGAGAATATGCTTCAAATCAGAGTGGTGAAGAATCATTGGAGACTCCACTATTATCAGAGCAGGTACAGGTTTCTGAATTTTGCCCTTGTTTGATCCCAATTTTTTCCAAAATATATTTTTCTCACTTCTTTTCAACAACACACAAATTCGAAACTTTTCTTTATTTTTTAACCAAACATTCTCATTAATCTACTATTCCAAAATGCATTCTACACTAAAAATGGGGCCAAACAGACCCTTAATCTTCTAGTATCATGTGACTTTTTCTCCATTAGAGTAATTGTTTTTGTTGTATCCGTAGGAAATGACAACTGATCCATCCAAGCAAGTTAAGTTGGGATTTGTCACAGGACTTGTTCCTAGGGAAAAATCAATGGCCTTTGAGAGGATTATATTCCGAGCTACCAGGGGTAACGTGTTACTGAAGCAGGCTGTAGTTGACAACCCAGTTACAGATCCTGTCTCGGGAGAGAAGGTTTATGCAGAACACTTTTGTTTGTTTTCATGATAAAGATCATTTACCTTTTGTACAGGCACTTACATTCTCCATGATTTTAGCCAAAGGGCTTTCCATGCAATTAATTAGGGTTTCTTGTTAGCATAAGAGAGGACGGAAACATTTTTTTTTGGATGCACGTCTTTTGTTGTCTGTGTGCATTTCCGTGTTTGGTTCTCTTGGTTTTAGTTTTTCTCTTGAACTAGAGGATGTACCCTATATACATATAAATATAAATACTCTCAAATCTTTTTTGTATTATGACAAACTTGCACTTGTTATACTCTCTCTCAATAACCATTCTATTGTGCTAGGCATCTAGAAGAGCTATGCTCATTCCCTTTGGGGAAGAAAAATATCTTATAAATCAAGGTGTTAGTGATGAAAACTTGTAGGGATCCTAACTTGTCTCTGGATTCCCCACAAACTTGTCTTATCTCATGATGTATTTTTACGTGATATACATCACAATACATTTCTTGACACATCATAATAGAATTTCCCTTTTTATCACATCAAATAGGCTAATGTAGAAATTAGTTGTTAAATTAATATCTAAAAAGTCAGGTTGTAATGTATCCAATTTGCATGTCAAAAAAGAATATAATTTCTGAAGTTCACCTAAGCCATTATGGATAACTCCCTCAGAAATGAATTATACTAGACACACAAAATAACATGAGTAGTTTTTTCTACATCCGTGCATGCACGTGCTATTTATTGTGATTTCTATCCTAAATACTTGACAACCTATATACATCTTTCTTTATAACACAGTGTCATCTTGACTTGTTATTGGAACCAAAAGAGAATAATTGACGTGATTGTTATTTATAGGTTGAGAAAAATGTATTTGCGGTCTTCTTTTCTGGAGAAAGGGCAAAGATCAAAATTCTAAAAATATGTGATGCTTTTGGAGCAAACCGTTACCCTTTTGCTGAAGACCTAGGCAAGCAAGCTCAAACGATTAACGAGGTATATAATATAATTTATCAGATCTATCAGTTGCCCTTCCCTCTCTCTCTGGAGCTCGTGTTCTCTGTGCATTGTGCCTTCATAATATTTCTTCATCACCTAGCCTGTTAGTGTGTGTGTTATATCAATGCAGACAGTCTTCAGTATTACTAAATTATTTGCTCCCATGTGGTTAACGAAAAATTTAAGGTTGCTCTGCATGATCCAAAGACGTAAATAACTTGCTCACTTTGCCTGTTAGTATCCTTATTTTATTGACTTGAGCAGTCTTCAATACAATTGTTATTTTCTTCCATGTGGTTCTAAGAAGTCAAATCGGATATTCTTTGAAAACTCTATGACTACTCTGCATGATCCAAAGATGCAAAAGAGCAGTGTATAAGAAAGGTTGTCACTTTTCCAAAAATTCATAACCAAGAGATCATCTGAATGTAGAAGTAAATGATTTCAGGATGCAGCCAAAAAATCAAAGAGAATAGTGACATTTAGGGTTTAATTCAAGACTAGGTCAAACTGGAGAAATTTAAGTAGTTTGAGGTTATGGCTTACCACTGCAGTAGTTAAGTGCTGTTTAATCTACTCAGATTTTTTTGTTGGAATATACGACTATATCTTGGTTCCATAGGCACATTTCAAAAGAAAGGTTTAAAAACTGTCAAAAACGCAATCTTGTGATATAATGAAGTGACAAATTTTAATCTTTCCTCTTCAGGTCTCAGGGAGACTCTCAGAATTGAAGACTACCATTGATGCTGGACTAGTGCACCGTGGTAACTTATTACAAACTATTGGAGAACAATTTGAGCGGTGGAACTTTTTGGTTTGTTAATCATCACATTACCATTTTAACTTTTTTGGTGTCTATAAGTTAAATGCAGTGTGTTAATTGAATTTTTTTGTTCTCAACATTGTATTGTGAAACTATGCTTTTCTGCACTCATTAAACTATATCTTGGCCTGCTGACATAGGTAAGGAGGGAGAAATCCATTTACCACACTCTAAATATGCTTAGCATTGATGTTACAAAGAAATGTCTGGTGGCTGAAGGGTGGAGTCCTATTTTTGCTACAAAACAGGCAAGTGTTGTGTAATCATGTTTGCTATACAATTGGAGGAAGAGGAGAACATGAGGGAGCTGAGACATGTATTGTTGCGAGGATAGCATTGTTTTTGCAAAGTTTCACCTGTTATATAAATGGATAGAATTGATCAGTTCTGATGAGGATTTTTATTTTTCAGATCCAAGATGCTTTACATCGTGCAACACAGGACTCTAATTCACAGGTTGATGCTATTTTCCAAGTTTTGCAAACACGAGAGATGCCTCCTACATATTTCCGAACAAACAAATTTACTTCTGCCTTTCAAGAGATTGTTGATGCTTATGGGTGAGTTATGCTCTATTCATAATATTTAATATGGGGAAATGTTAAACGACCTTGGAGGTAACATTTAAGTGCATGGGAAGTCCAAAATTCGCTAGTGCAGACAGACTCGTTACATGGAAAACTACATTGTAACTTGTGTCAATTTTATTTGAAATGAAAAGATTTGGATACACCACGTGTTTTTGTCTATGGTTAGGTGGTTGCAACCAATTGATGATGTATGTAATTAATTGACTAGCTGTTCTCTGGTCCAACATCCTGAGCATTTAGAGTCAAATGACATTCTGAAAGTTTGGAAACCACGGGGAATGGTCGTACTACTTTTTGTATGGCTTTTGGAACTTTGGAACTTAATAATAGGTGATAGGTTCTTCTCACTGTTTCTGTCACTTCCCAGACATCAACAGAACGGAGACGAAGCTGGTCTACGGAAAGCTGGGTTGTTAAGAGATGGAGAGAATAAAGAACTATATGGAACAATTGGAATCACAAAAGATTTTGAATCGTGCAACATTGTACTGTGGACAAAAGATATAGTCTAACTTGCTATATTAGCTATTCTATCTTTCTATATGCGAGAAATTGGATATTCCTGACCTGTAATTCTTAAAAAGCCATTTTATGGGATTATATCAGTTTTTTTTTTCTCTCGGGGTGGGCCAGGGCGGTGGTGTTTTTTCCTACGAAAGTGAAGTGTAATTACAGAAGTATGCTATACTCTTCGTATCACAAGCTTTCTAAATTTGTTGTTGTGCCCAGAGGGTGCTTCTAAATGTGAGTTTCTGAATTCATTTAGTTTGGTTTACCTTATTGCAGAGTGGCCAAGTATCAGGAAGCAAACCCTGGTGTATTCACCATTGTGACCTTTCCATTTCTTTTTGCTGTGATGTTCGGAGACTGGGGGCATGGAATATGCCTGTTACTTGCAACATCATATCTTATCATCAGAGAAAAAAAGCTGTCAAGTCAGGTATTTCTTCTGCGTTTTAGTTAGCCAAGCCTGATGTTATTGTTTATACAAGTTTGTAAATTGATGTAACTCCATATATCTGTACTTCTATATCTTTATTTATAATTTGTTGTTTATGTGGTTCATTTAACTGTCATATCCCATTTCTGATTATGATAATCGAAAGAGCCTTACTTTTAGCATCAGTTTGTACTTGTTTTATCCTTATTTTTGTACACTTATTTGCTTTAGAAGACAAATGTTACACTCCATATTTTGACTATGCTTTGCTAATAGAGTTCTGTTTTTGGCACCATTAAATTATCTGATGATTTTCTCTTGTTGAGTAGAGGATCAGATGAACTGGTATAAATGGTGTTGATCTTGAACGTGTGCAATAACAAATGTCCACATGTGGTATTTCAAAACAGAGCCTTTATTTTAATTTGAGCTGCATTCCATGAATAGTGTTTCTAATACAAGAAAGGCATGCTAATTATCAAAACAACTTTAAACGCTATTTTAGGACAATAGAGGGAAAATGTATTTTTAATTAGCTAAACAATTTTAAACACTAAAAGCTTATCTTATGGTCTTAACACATGCTTTAATCTCACTCTTCACTCACGAGTTTGTCACTACATTCAAGTTTTCTAATTGATATACACTACATTCAAGTTTTCTAATTGAATTATATCATACTTTATAGATACTGTTAGGACTACATGGACCTATTCCTTCTAAATCTTGGGAAAACTTTTCTGGTTCATATTTAAACATATATTGCTTATAACTTTCAAGGAAAAAATATATATCGGTGACCCTTGGAATACTCATCTAAGTTATTTCAGAATCTTGATAGACTTTCCAGTAAAACATGTATGCTTGCTTTATGAATACATAGTTTGCCAGCCTTCTGTCCCTCAAGTTTTTAGCTTAGCGGATTGAGACGTGACTGTACCTGTGAATGCAGAAACTGGGAGACATCATGGAAATGACTTTTGGCGGACGTTATGTTATTCTGTTGATGGCACTGTTCTCAATTTATACGGGGTTAATATACAATGAATTTTTCTCAGTGCCGTTCGAATTATTCAGCCGATCTGCATATTCATGCCGTGATGTGTCTTGCAGGTATCCTTAACGTTAGATACCTAGAATCTTTTATTGTTGTTGCATACTTTCTTCCTGTATTGAACTTGTCTGGTTGTAGTGAGGCTACTACGGTGGGATTGATCAAGGTGCGTGACACTTTCCCATTCGGTGCGGACCCCGCATGGCATGGTTCACGCAGTGAGCTGCCATTCCTGAACTCATTGAAAATGAAAATGTCAATTCTTATTGGGGTGACCCAAATGAACCTTGGAATAATACTGAGCTATTTTAATGCCTCATTCTTCAGGAATAGCATAAATATATGGTAAGTTTTAGTTTGTTCCTTGCTAATAATTCTTTTATTGACTTGAATTAGACATGTCCAAATATCGTGTACTTTCATTTTCAAATACCTCTTTATTAGACGAGATGCTGTTGCTGTGACTTTATTTTCTCTTCAACTTATAAACCATTTGTGCAATTCCAGGTTCCAATTTATTCCTCAGATAATATTTTTGAACAGTCTTTTTGGCTACCTTTCCGTTCTTGTAATTATAAAATGGTGCACTGGATCCAAAGCTGATTTGTATCATGTGATGATATACATGTTCCTGAGTCCTACTGATGAAATTGGTGAAAACCAGCTTTTTCCTGGGCAGAAGACAACTCAGGTTGATTAATTATTATAGGAAAAATATTTCTTCTCCTGATTTCCATTCTTTTTTCCTTCAAACTATCTTTGTTTTTATTTGATTGAAACTCATTGTGTTCATCATGCTTCTCCAGCTTGTGTTATTACTGTTGGCCCTCGTCTCTGTTCCATGGATGCTTCTACCAAAACCTTTCCTTTTGAAGTTACAACACGATGTATTTATATTTCTCTCTTTCTTATTTACAACATAATTACTGGATTAATCTTCTGGAGGAAAACTATCTTATTTCTATGCTATTTTTTCCTGCAGAGGCACCAAGGAGAGTCCTATGCACCACTTCCAGACTCAGAAGAGTCTTTGCAGTCGGAACCAAATCACGATTCCCATGGCCATGAGGAGTTTGAATTCAGTGAAATTTTTGTACACCAGCTCATACATACAATAGAATTTGTACTTGGTGCAGTCTCAAATACAGCTTCATATCTTCGTTTATGGGCTCTCAGGTATTGTTTCAGAACCTTCAACTACGCCTTGAAGTGTTTCAACTAATTTACCCAAAATGGAAACAAACTTTTAGCATCACATGCATAGTTTTAATCCTGGACCGGCCGGGTCGGCCCAGAAACTGGCAACCCGTAGGGAACCTAATTGGACCATTTTGCAAGGGTGCTGGTCCTAACCCAACCAGCGACACAGTTTGCCTTCACCCCAGAGGTTCAAATGTGATACACCAAAACTTTGTGTTGAGTTTCAAAATGTGGACCTCCCTCTGGCTTGGAAATCACAATGCCTTCCGCTGTCCCACCACCAATCCTCGTGCAATATTCATACTCCAAATATTTATAATATAATTTCCTTTCTTAAATAACTTTTTTTGGTTACATAATTGAAAGAGTTTATTATTTTTTAATAAATCAATGTAATGTTAACATTGTAATATAAGCTTTGAGGAAGTTCATAAATTACAGAATCGTACAATAAAGACACGGAGAATCAAAACAAATGATAAAAGAAATGAAAGATTGGATAATAATATACTGACATAGAGAGCAATAAAAATACTGAAAAGTATGAGAGAAGAAAACTCATAATAATCTTTTACTTGAATTAAAATAATTAACAATTACTTGAAATTCATTTTGAACTTATAAGACACCTTAACTTTTACATTTATTATATATTTATTCCTTATTACTCCTATTCAATTTAAAAATTATTTTTAGCTACTTCAACCTGACAATAACTCATCGGTTGAACCAATAATTTGGTGCTTCAACTAGGTCCATGACTGGATCGGATCTGAAAACTTTGATCACGTGCCTTTAGTTTCATTTCAGAGCATGAATTCTAGGTAAACGGTGCACAAATAGGCATTGAATATTTGCTTAAAATGTGAAATGCTTAACATCGGTAGAGGTCTCCTTTCACACTAATTTATATCGATGAATAGATGCTAATAACTAATGCTCTTTTTCTTCTATTTCTGTTCAGCCTTGCTCACTCTGAGTTATCCAGTGTGTTCTATGAGAAGGTTCTTCTTCTTGCTTGGGGGTAAGTTAATCAATTTTACAGTTTGTTACTTTGATAATAGATTATCAAATGAATAATGTTATGAACAAGTGTTGCTTAGCACTGGTCACTGCCACAATCCAATGAATAAAAATGCATCTCAGCTTCATTGGACAATGTGGCGCTGGCAAGACGGGTGCTAATCCCACTTGTGCTAAATATCATTGCTCTTATCAAATACACTAGTGGGAGAAAATAACCAACTTATAAAACCTTTTACTGGCATACTGAAGCCCAGTTTTAGAAAATCATATGATTTTCTTTCTTTTTCTTCTAATTTTGGCGTTGAGTTACTATTTCTCTGAGATAATTACATCATAAATGTGCTATAGCCCTTCCAATCAAGCCCGAAGGAACTCTAAAAAATGCTTGATAAGGACAACCCCTAATACCATTCAACCATCTGTATGTTGCAGGTATAATAACGTAATTATTCTTATTGTCGGCATCATCGTCTTCATTTTCGCGACTGTTGGAGTGTTGTTAGTTATGGAAACTCTCAGTGCCTTCCTGCATGCATTAAGGCTTCATTGGGTGGAGTTCCAAAACAAGTTCTATGAAGGAGATGGTTACAAGTTCTATCCGTACGCATTTGCCTTGCTTGATTATGAGGAGGAATGATAATCTACTATCATATAAATTATGGCTAATTAAGGGTTTATTTGTAGTTCAAATGTGTACAATCGCAGGATGTTTACTAGATTCTTTCATCTGGATGGGCCATGCTTTATTGCCTTGGAAAAGCTTTTGCGTTGAGCATGCTTTCTCTTGTATTATTGTGTCACTTGGAAAAATAAGCAGTCCGTGAGACCTGCAGCTATTTAACTCATTTCAGCAGTTATGATTATGTAAAACAAATGGATGATATAATCCTATCCTTTGTATTTTATTTATTATGTGGATTGGCATGGATTTTGTTTTAACATTCTGTTGCAAAGAAATCAAATAGTATGTCGTTTTTGTTTTCTTATCGAGGCTACTGTCTTTTTCCAAAGTCTTAATTTTTATTTTATCCTAAATCTCTATTATACCCCTCTCTCCCCCAGTTCTGCAATAACGAAGTAATTGACGCAAAATGTCCCTACCTTTCGTTTTTTGACGTAGAACATCCTTATCTTTCACATTTTTGGCGCAGAATGTCCCTTTTCCCAATTTTTGACCACTTTACCCTCCAATTTAAATAAAACAAAAAGAAAAGAAAAATAAAGAATAAATTGCAATCTTACTCCTAGACTTTTCTAAAAATGCAAACGAGTCCAAAAAAGTCTATTCACTTCACATTCATTCTTGGGGCTATTCAAGTATTTGCAGACCCTCGAGCGGAGCTTTTGAAATGTAGACAAAGGTGAATCTAAGTCCTTGAGCTTTTTCACAATGTGGACAATTATTTTTGTCAAGTGGGTCACGTAGGGATTCGAGTGCACGGTGCAGAGAACAGCAAGGAGACGGAGGCTCTCCTTCTTCATGGCGGGTTTCGAATCATTGCCAGCGCCATAGCGCAGTTAAGGAGCACCGAATGCGATTTGAGGCTCTCCTTCACGGCGGGTTTCGAATCATTGAAAGTTTAGATAGAGAGTTGATGATTTTGTACTTCAATTCAACCATGGCTAAATGAGATGATAAATAAGATGAAGCAGAAGATGATCTCGAAAGGGTTGCTGGTTATAGGATTTTGTGGGTTTTAAGGATATCCGTGAACTGATTTTGAAATCTTGATAAAAGAATTAACCAATAATGTTTCATGAATTAATTCAGTTTGATGGTATGTTGTTTGGAGCCTAGACCTGGGCTAACAGTTCGTTGTGGTCCGCGACCATGACGATGGCTGGAGGAAAGATTTTCGTCAGGTTGCAAAATTTCGATTTGCTAGTTTTGATGCATGATTTTGGGCGTGTATAAGTGGATGAAATGGGGAGTTCTTGGGTGGAAATTGTAGAGGATGTTAAAGAGATTAAATTGGTAGTGATAACCGGCAATTTTGGTGGTTGGAATGAGGTAGAAATTGAGTCCATAACATGCGGCTAGGAGATTAAATTGGTAGTGATAACCGACAATTTTGGTGGCTGGAATGAGGTAGAAATTGGGTCCATAACAGGTGGGCTGGGAGCTCCGATGTTTTTTTTTTTTTTTTTGGTTTTTTTTAATATTTTTATAAGTTTCGAACTCATTTGCAATTTTAGAAAAATCTAAGAGTAAGATTGCAATTTATTCTTTATTTTTCTCTTCTTCTCTTTTTTTTATTTATTTAAATTGGAGGGTAAAATGGTCAAAAATTGGGGAAAAGGATTTTCTGCGCCTAAAATGTGAAAGGTATGAACGTTTTGCACAAAATCCGTTAAAGGTGAGGACGTTTTGCGCCAATTACCCTTTCGGTTAATCTTCACCCTTCTCCCTGACTATCATCTCCCCGGCTTGGCCATATCACCTCCGCCTTGGCTCCTATTGTCCCCCAGCATCCTCTTCCCTGCCTGCCTCCCTCCCCTGCTCTACAGTGCAGTAATTGGATGTTGAAAGGAAATGTTTCATCATGCGGGACAAGAAATTTTTAACAAGTAGCAACAATTATTACGGACATTTTGATTGTTTCACAACCAACCTCTGATTTGCCATTAAAAAGGTAAAGATGCAAATCAGTTGAACATAACTTATGTACAGAAACAGAAATGCAATGAGCAAATTCGAAATGCAAACTTCATATCCTACACTTAGGTGCTAACGGCTGCAACAGTGGAAACCATCGAGTCCACCCCACAAACATTATGGCCCTGGCAGATTTTGTAGTATCCCTTCTCTCCCCAGTTTTCTCCCCAAGAGTTCTTAATAATCCAATATGGCTTCTCTTTCAGTCGAATTGGAGCATAGCCAGCTGCACCATACCCGACCAACAGCACACCATGATCCAACACCCGCTTAAAGCATATGTATGGACAGGAAACCCCTCCTATATATGTCTGCATGAAAGCGGCGTTGATACCCACTGCATCCAACAAACAAAATTGCTGTCAGAACATAGTACTATTACTGGAATTGAATTTCTACCTAGTGTACTAGAATTCTTCTTAACTCGATTTCAAGACGGCTCAGAAATGGAACACGAAAATAATACAACTACGTTCGTCAAAGCATGTTCGATTGAGCTTAAGTCAATGGAACAGTAACGTTGTACCTGCAAGAGGGCCATTCTTGACAAGATTTGCAGCAATTTGATCTTCATCAAGGGAAACAACACTAAAGTTAGCAACCTTTGCAGCAATCTTGGTCTTGTCGAATTTGCAAGCTGCACGGTCAGTGCCTGTGTAAGGATAGTCTTCTTCCTTCATGAGTCCACCGGCTTTAAGTGTGTATTCAAAGGCACTGTTCATCAGTCCACCACTACAGCCAGAGTCACATGAATCTTTTTCTTCTGGATCACACTGCGGAAGGTGGTAGTTGATAAACATACTATGCACACTCCACAATACCAGAAAAATATAAAAATGGCCTAATTCTCAAGAACAACAACCGGGTTTAAGCTTCGGGAACTGCATACTGACAAATGCCAAACATTGATTGTGATTTCAATTGAAAAGATGTTATAGGTCGGTTCCTCAAGTGCCTAAGAAGAGAGGCAATCTCGATTGAAGCCAATTCAAAAATTTCCTACTCAAATCAATTTAAGATTCTCTCTCTTCTATACGATAGGCTAGTCCCATACGTTAACTCATGCAACAGGTCCTACACGATTAACCTTTAAAGATTTATAAAGCTTTTCTCCCGTAAAGATGTATTTTACACAAGTACACACCATCTAACCACCACTTCAAACCAACAATTTAAAGATAGGTGAACAAATAAATTCATTTCAACATTTTTAACAATAATATCTATATTAGAATGCTATATCAATGTTTGGTATCAAAATCCAAATGAATGGTTTGATCACTTGTATAGATTCTTTCAAAACCTCTAAACATTCTAAGAGGAAAACATCAACCAGTAAATAGCCATACAAATGGATAAGAAGAATATGTAACAGGATATGCATTCAACCAAAATTCAAATATGAGAAACCACCAAACATTCTAATAGGAGACAAACTTCACCATAAATAGCTAATCAAATGAATACGAAGAATATGTAATCTGATGTGCATGCCTAATGAAATCACAGTCAAGTTCAACCAAAATACTGAAAAGAGACCCAAAATTTGAGTGTCTGATCATGCTCTTCAAATACAAGAAATAGCAATAGAAGGCCAACTGGCCAAGATTAAGAGACAGGGTTAAAGAGCCGCACCTCATGATCACAGTCTACAAGCTGTTGCTCACTGAGGCTCACAAGCTTTCCAGTCGATAAAAAGTTGGCACCTTCCAGTGCTCCCGTGGTGCTAAACGACCAGCATGATCCACAGGAACCCTATTTTACACATTCGAGAATTACCGGTGAGAATCATATGCAGAGATTCACCAAATTAAACATAGATTCAAAGCAACGCCCGAGTAAAACGAAAGCCTTAATATCCAAATTTGAATTCCTTTTCAAGCATTGATACAATCTAGGTTCAACAGTTTATTATGATTAGGATACTAATAACTAAAATGATATTTCCAATAAAAAAGTTGCAACTAAGCTAAACTAACCTGATTTTTGACTGGCGTAACGGCACCCTGGTCTCTCCAATCGAAGTCAGTAGGAAGATCATTAGTCGGAAGGATCGGCGCCTTGTTAGCATCGGCGGGTAGGCGGAGGCGACGGTTGACGCCGAGGTGCTGTATACGGAACTCTTTGGGAGTGAGATCCGAAAACTGAGTAACGCCGTGGACGGCGGAGGGGTCGAGCTTCTGGTGGCGCCTGGCGCGGCGCATGTTAGCCTTGAACACTGAGAGCCGGTAATCGTTCTCCTCCTTGGTGGCGTACGCCTTTGCGAACTTCTTCTTGAAGATCGCGAAATGATGATCGTCGGTCAAAGATTTATCATCGTTAGCATTTCCTTGGTCAACGACTTGACGGATCAAAAGATCATCATTTTCGCCGGCGTCGCCGCCCGCTACCGCGGAACAAAACGACGTCGCAACGAGTATGGAGCAGAGTAAACTAAGAGCAAAACGAGAAGCCATGGTGCTCAATTGGTAAGCAATGGAGGCAAGATATAGAGGTAGATAGTTGTATCTATAGTGTTACCAGTCGGGAGTAGGGGAACCCAACCAATGGGTACTGACAACGTGTCGTAAGACGATTTGTCGAGGAACGATATTTTGTTTGCTTCTTGGGTTGGGTTTGGGTAGGGTGAATTCTTCAATAGGAAGCAAAGATATTTGGAAAAAGTGAACAATAGCATCTCTCATTGACTTTAATTAGCCTTCATTTTTGTTTATTTATTTATAAATTAAGTCCATCCAATTATTTAAAAAATACAATTTTCTCTCTCATTTTTTTATCACGTATTTTTCAATAAATATACAAATTCAAAATTTTTCTTTGAAATAATAGATTGATGAAAAATGTGTGGTTAAAAAAAATGAAAAAATTATTGATGTGATGAAAAATATTATTTTATTAAATAATGTGTTGTTGAAAATGAGTACAAAAATGAGAATGGAAAATTTTAATGTGTACCGAATAGGAGCTTAATTTTTAACTGTACATTCTATATTAATCCACTATTTTAAAATGTATTTCTCAATAAAAATAGGCTCAAACAATTCTTAAATTATTTTTAAGGAACATTACATAAGTAAGGAATTAAGTATCACCAATTTCAAAATTAAGAATAGAAGTTTTAAATTTCAAAAAATGGATTTTTATTAAAATTTATTTATGTTTTAATTAATTAAATATATATTTATTTAATTAAATATATTAATGTCACAAATTCCATATAATTAATCACATATTATTAATTGATCATAAATTACAATTTTTATATGTCACAAACTATTTTAATGTCACAATTCAAAAAAAATTATGGGTCACAATTTGTTAATTGGTCATAAATCAAAAATTAAAACATCACAATTTATTTATAGGTCACAAATCACAAATATTACAAGTTACAACTCATTAGACAGTCACAAAGTATCAATTTATCGATCACAAATTAACTTTTTTTAGGTCACACATCATTTGTTGATCACAAGTTATCTTTTTCATTGGTCGAATTTTGTTTATCGGTCACAGATTAATCAATTGAATGTCACAAATTAATCAATTTAATGGTCACAAACAACCAAATAATATGTGACAACAACCAACACTTGTGACCACCACATCGTAATTCCTATCAGCACCGCCATCGTCGCCACTAGAACCACCACACATCAACACTATATCAAACAAATCAACACATCGCATAAAAACACCACCACTTCACGACAACCCGTCAGCACCACTGCGCAACGCAGAGCCACCACCACACCGTCGCAACATAGACACGGACATAGCCTTAACAACCCACCACTACCAGCCACCCAAACACCACCAAAAAATCATATCCAAATTTATCAATTACGACCACGACCACCACCTCTACTAACACCGCCAACAAAATTATTGTACAACTTGATCCAAAATCAGATTGCATCAACTGTAGTGGAAATGACATCGGCATCATCGCAAAAATCCAAAACGAGATCCAATCGACTGCAATGCAACGTATCCGACGGCATCATCTCTTCTTTCGACACAGCATCGCGCGAGCAGTGTGTCATAATGCCACAGCGCGATGTATTTCGACTGCATCATTTCTTCCGACGATGTTTTTTGGACTGTGCAGAGGTTGCGCGACGCACTTGGGGACAGAGGTCCTCACAACTGTTGTGTTCCCAAGCATAGGCATCTAGGGGTAGAGGTCAACGTAGTCGACGCCACTGCACAAGAGCGGCACCGATCCTCTTGTAGTGGTGTCGATCTCGCATTGGCACCAGAATAAATAAGTTTGTAGACAAAGAGAGGGAATAAGTTGGGAAATGAATTAGGTTTGTGAGGGAAATTGGTTTGGGATGGATGGGTGGAGTGGGTGTGTGTACATATTAATTCAATGTTATAATTTTATTATTAATATTTAATAATTAAATTATCACCTAATTTTTTATTACATCTTATTTTTGAATTGCAATCTCTAAAAATAGGTTTGGATAGTAATTGCCCATTGCACACCCCCAATTTCCACGTTCTTTTTCTTGCCTATTCAACAAGCCGTTTCCACAACCCATCTAGATCTTCACGGATTTTTTTATTTAGAAAGCGAAATCGAAAACGCTAGCATCTCCGATCTCCGAAAGTTTTCGCTTTTTGTCGAATAATTCGATGAAAAGTCAACAATAGCATGGCGGAACAAGCGGTCGAAAAGAGTTCGCCTGAAAATGACGATTCGAAGTTGGAAAATGGTGAAAAGAAGAAAGAGGACCTGACATTTGATCCAGAATTCTTCAGTTGTATGCTTCAGCCTTCGCCTTCAGATTCTGATTCTGATCCCAATTACATAGGAATCCGCCGCCTCCTCCTCTTTCGTAAAGCTCAGTCTGGTGTCTTACGCCGCAAGGTACTCCTCGATTTTGTCTATTTATATTTATATTTGTATATGCATGTGCGTTTATATTATAAGTATTACTTAGTTATACACTCGTGCATTGGGTAATTTGGACTCCTAATCGTTGATCTGTATTAAGGGATGTGACTGCGAAAATGCACAAGGCATCATCATTCCATATTATTTGCTATATACGCGTTATAGTATCAGTGCGTAATTCAGTGCCAATTATGAGCGTGATTATTGAGTACTCTGAAGATTGTAACGTGACTTAGCATTGTCTTCGTTCATCTTTGATTTAAGTGATGAGATGCATTTTCTTTATACCAACGTAGGCTCAAACGTGCTCTCATAATTTGTGTTCTATAATTTAAATAGTCTTCATCAGTGAATAGAACGTCAAGTCACTCTCTGTTTAATTTCCCAAAATTAACATTTCTAGCAATTATTAAGGGGAATAATTATTTTATGTATCGGAAGCATATTTTCAATTCTTATAATTTTGTTAAATAAATTTAGCACATATTATAAATCAACGTGGTAAGGAGTTCATCATATGAAAATGTTGATTTGGTGTGGTTTCTTGTTGTAGGATTGGAGATGTAATGGAAAAGGTTATGTTGCCTTTCGTAATTACATTATTAGGCCAAGAAATTGGGAAGGTTTACAAACACCGAGTTACCCGAGCACTCCAGGACAGAGGTGACTGAAGTACTAATTTGATTGCAATGAGTATTGAATTATTGTTTATCATTGTTCTGAAATCTTCATTTTCAAGTTTTTAAATGTTAGAGAGAAATTCAGGTTTACAGTATGAGATTATTGTTTAAATTTGTGTTCCATACGATTCTCACATCAGGGTAATTTACTGGTTGATGCATCAGTGGACGATGGATGCCATCTACAAGTCCACACTCCCATTTGTTTGAGGTGGACAGCTGGGGTACAAGCAGGGTATGTGCCATTTCTCCATTATGTTTGTTGTTTATAACCAAGTTTCTGTCTTATAATGATCGTGATTCTTATGATATTTTTAGTTCTCTCTAATGTTCCCCATAAGGAAAGTCGAAACCGTGGCATTTATGGTCTTGTGGCTATCAGGTTGTACGTGCACGCACTACCTGTGGTCTGCATGTATATATGCATTCTCACAGTTTTCCCTTTAATCATTTGAACCAAGAATCTACCAGGTTAAAACTAAACTGAATGTCACATTGAGTCTAGTACGTTTTTCACAAATGTAGTTATAGAGAGCAAATGCTTATTGTGATTAATTAATAAGCATTATATGAAATTGATATATGGATATCCTACAATCCAGATTGCATTTTATATATATATTTTCGATTTGTTGTGAATTATAACCTCACGTCATATTGAGAATAAGGAATGTTTAGCCATGTCATTTAATATGTCTTATTCTTCCTTTCTTCCAGGATTTACGAAGTGGTGATCGAGCATTGAGTTTCCGCACAAGTGTCAGTTCAAACGCGAGTGATACCGAGCTCCCACGTAGAAGGGGCGAACCTGCATATTCCTTTGTAGGAATGCACTGCATTTTTGACCAGTGCAAGGCCATGGGTACGTCTTTGAGAGAACAAGACCAGATTGTATTTTGTTGCTGCCTATTTTGGTGTTATTGGAATTTTACACTCTGAAGTAACCAACAGACATTATTTGTAGTTACGGTCATAAAGTTTGGGCACATGAGTTCTGATCTACTTGCCTATGGAGCATCAGATGGAAGCTTGACTGTATGCACTGTTTCTACGTCACCTACAATTCTCAAGCAGTTAGCAGGACATACAAAAGATGTCACGGGTAGGATTAACTGGTGTTCTGTCTGTAGTAACTTTTTGCTGATCAACTATTAACGTTCCGTCCCTTTAGGAGACCCCAAGATGGCTCCATTCATCTTGATGTAGTACATGTTTTGACTGAACTCAATTTAAAATGGCAATCCGCCTCTGTCAATTGTAATCCTCCCTAGACCTCAGTCACACTTTAAAACGCCCCCCTAAAATCTTCAGAGTAAAATATTGGACAACATGGGGGCTCGTGGAGTATATCTTAGTATTTAATACATGCTCACACATGCACGGTTCATGATTCACACCGTAAGTACTCTGTCTACGTTGAGTTCTAAAATATCTCTCCTCAGATTTTGACTTCTCAGCTAACAATCAGTACATCACATCTTCCTCAATCGACAAAACTGTGAGAGTATGGGATATCTCGAAAGGCCTTTGTATGAGGGTGATTTATGGAGTTTCACCAGAACTTTGTATTCGTTTCCATCCGGTAAGTACTTTGAAATTTCATGCTATTTTCGTCGTTTCTGCTCTTGAAAGAATATAGTTATATTACGTTTCAAGTTTGCCGGTATATAGTCATTTTTGCCTATTTTACTGGTGCAGGTGAACAATAATTTTCTTTCAGTTGGCAATGCAAACAAAGAGATAATGGTAAATCATGTAAAACTTTTACCAAGTGTACTCTTACTGCTAGCAATGTTATTTATTGAAACCACAATTATTCTGGGTGGGTGTTTCATCAAAACATTGAATCCATTTCCTTATATCAGTTTCTTCTATTTTCTTTGGTTGAGGATGTCGGCATGTGTGTGCTTGTTTGTTTGTGCGGTATCCCAGGCACAAAAGAGGACAACCTTTTTGTGCCCAGTCTAATTAGTAGTGCGTCCTTTTCCTTTTCTTGCGTACTATTTAAACTACTAGTGTCAATTTATTATTTTGTCTTGCAATGGTTGCGTGTCTTTGACATTGTGCTGCATTTTGGAGACTTTATGCCATCCTAGAGATAAATCAAATGCGTTGTTTAATGCTTTTACCTTACATAAGACACTTAACATTCTCTCACGTTATGCACTGGTTTATAACTGGCATTCTAGGTGTTCAATTTCAGCACTGGAAGAACAATCAGTAAAGCGACCTTTGACAGTGAGGTTACTGCTATGGACCATGACCACACTGGTCAGCTTATTTTCTGCGGTGATGCTAAGGTGCGTTGGCTGCTCAAGGACTCCTCCACCTCTGCTAACTGATAAACTTTAATTTTTTTTTTATTTTCGAGAATAAGAGATTTTCTTTATGAAGGATTGCAGGGATATGTATACACAGTTAGTATGGACTCACGTACAGGTGCCTTATCTAGGTCTCATCGTAATAAAAGTAGCAGCAAGCAAAATTCTCCAGTCACTACTGTGCAGTACAGAACCTTTTCTTTGCTCGCCCGAGGTCCTGTGTTGCTAACTTTTTCTCGAGATGGAAGTTTGTCTTTCTTCAGGTTGTTCTGTAACTTTTGCCCTTTTACTTTCAGATATAAGTTTAGTTTTCTAATACTATATGTGGCATTTTGGTGTGGTGTAGCGTCTCTTTGGAGATACAAGGTTATTTGACTGTTCGTTGTACACTTAAATTGGCTCCACGACTGCATAGCATTCGTGCCTCTTTCTGTCCTCTACTTTCTCTTGAGAAGGGAGAATTTATAGGTATGCATGCAATTTATAAGATGATCCTCTCTATGTTTATACCTATTTAAAAGATAATGCTTTTGCAATTTATAAGATGATCCTTTCTATGTTTATAGCCAATTTAAAAGGCATTCTTTGGATGCTCTTATGGCCATTCTTACATTTTAAGTAATTTTTTGTTTTTGTCTGGATATGTTATTTTTTTCTTACTTTCGAGTTTAAAAAGTTACTCATTTTTCGGAAGTACCTCTGACATCAAAATAAGTTAATTATTTATTAGCTTAGACAAACATGATATTTGTCATCTTGCCTGCCAAATCCTTTAGGCAGAAATTGCATTCTTTCTACTACAATCTTAATGCTTTTACAAGTTTATTCATAATATATGCAACGAGAAAATCTCATTCTCATTGCTGACTAACTGCTCTGTGCATCAATGAAGTTGCCGGGAGTGAAGATGCTAATGTCTATTTCTACGATTTAACTCGACCAAAGCACACGTGTGTAAACAAACTACAGGTAAATCTCAATTTTTCCAAAGATTTGTTCGACTGGCTTCATGTACTTCAACGATTGGTTATTACTGCAGGGTCATGGTTACCCGGTTATAGGCATTGCTTGGAACCATGGAGAGAATTTGTTGGCTTCTTCAGATTTCGGTGGAACTGTCATTGTATGGAAAAGAGCAAAGACAAGTTGAACAATCCTATGAAGGACCGGATTTTCGACTCTTTGTAATTTGTTTTACTGTATACTGAACCCAAGGGTATAGGAATAGAACACATTTGTGCAGACCTCTGGCTCTGGTGGCTCTTTATATCCCTTTTTTCTTTGGATGGGATTTCATGGGAAAAAAGGCGAATCCAAATGAAATAAATCCATTGTATGATTTTTGCATTGAATGACATGTAAAGTCATGTAGCCATTTTTGTTTTCTTCTAAATTATGTCTGATTTTATGTGATCAATGTAATTTAAATTGATAACATGCACCAACAATCCGTTGTAGTCTAGTTGGTTAGGATACCCGATAGAGCCGGGTTCAAGTCCCGGCAACGGAAAACTATTTGGTTCTCGTGATGTTACAGATTTTAAAATCTTAATTTTAGGAAAAATTGCAGTGGAGTCATTAAACCTTTCTAACAAGTATGGGTAGATCCCCAATCTTCAAACATTGGCAGCACCACCACCAACCTTTTAACTTTTATAAAAGCGTAGGTCCTCTTTATTGTGAAGGATGGGGATCTATTTGCACTAAGAAATTTCTATATCATCTTTTGAGTCGGTTTCCCAATGCCATTAACCTTTTGCGTAGGCAGTCCATGTTCATCCAAAGCTATGGCCATCATTCTTCAAGAACAAAATAAAATAAAATATTTAATTTACATATGAATTTTGTAGCAGAAATTTAGGTACACAGTCTAATACAAAACTAGGCATTGAAGACCTTAGTGAAGGTATAAAATGATTTTCTATCAATCATGTATTTTCATGAAGCAGCATTCTTGCCAATGAAGCTAAATGGTGAAAAATACAATGAAATTAAAGGTCAGGGAACTGACTGGAAATCCGACGGCAACTCCAGCATGAAAGTTGACAACTGTAGTAAATTGGGAAGAAAAAAAAATTGGAGGAATGGTGTCAATTGTCAACCATGCAGTAGTTACAAAAGAGCCTCCTTTCTGAATGAACAGGGCAACTGCGATGGCCAAATCTTCAACTGGACGATTGTGAATTGGACTCCCAAAATCTTCAAAACTTCAGAAAGAAGTTTAGTAACATTTTATAGCTGGGAGCAAGATTTAACAGACGTCATGTGCATATTTGCTACGTAGTATTAGGTTCTATTGGACAGTACAATAGATAAGGATTTAAAGTACAGTCTAGTCCAAGCCTCGGTCCAAAGTGAGTTTGTAAGGTTTGTTTGAAGAAAAGTAATCACAATAAAACCATTGCACCAATTTATCCGTCATGAAAACTAAGGGCAATCAGTTCAAATACAATAACCAACTGTGTACAAGTATGGATAAAGCTTTGTCGAATTGAGTCAAGTCAGAATACAGAACTTTCAACGACTCTTCTGAATACTTAAAACTTCCGATTAAAGTTTTTCTCAAGGAAATTTCGGAATGGGTGTTAAATTTCCAAGAAAGTACGAGGCAGAAGAATCACTACTTTATTATTTGTATATGATACCATAAACTTGCATAACACCCAACATTGCCCCTTTTCTGTAAGTGTTATTTGAGTAGGACTAGGACATGGCTCAGCTGTAGAGCCAGGCTAGGCCGGCCCTTGGCTTGGATGTGATGGGTTGGTTCATGCTTTTTAAGGGCCCGGCAGCTCAAGCTCGAGTGGCATGACACATTTAGATGAATGTAAATTTGAAACTTCTTCTCCAATTGTACCCTTTTTGTGCAACTTCAGACGAAGAATTAAAGTCTATCTCGACATCACCGACCTCTTTATTGTACATTTCTTCGACCATCGGCTTCCAAAGCCGAACTCTTGCATTAATGAACCAGTTTAAGACCTGATCCAGGGCATAGATCAATCAACAAAACTACAGAAGCATCAATTATTCACTATAAAGACAAATGACAATTAGTCTTTTAACAAGAGAAACAATTGTATGAGATGGAGATTGTTTCGCCTGACTTCTGGTCAAGCTAGTCTACCTTTCTAGCATGGTCTTGTCATAATCTTTAGGGTACCTGGAGAAAGAAAAAATAATCAATTAAATGTAAATAAACAAACTCAATAGTAACGATAAAGAGAGAGAAAGAAAACTGTTTAGAAAACAAAATAAAGTTTTGCAGAACGAACGGATAAAGAAAGTGCTCGAAAAGCCGAGAGCGCAAAATTTAAACAGAGCTTTCTGCGAATCTGACCATTTATTGCATCATGCAGGAAACTAAAGTAACGGGATATTGTCTTGATGGCTAGTGCCGTGTATGGTTTGGCTGCACCAGATCCTGCTACCACATCAAAGGAAGACACCACTATTTGCTTCTGATGATAATACTATCTATACCTTCGATCAGCCTATAATAATTAAGATCTTTAAGATGATTAGTTTGCTTTTCCAGCTTCTAATTTGAATATGGCCAGCAAATTTTGTGTGTGTGTGGAAATATACACCAATTTAGATATGATAAACTACTTTATTCCATCCAACCATCTTGGTGCGGGTACTGATACAAAGTTATGAAATGACACTCCAAGAACAGATTTATACATGATTATTATCTTGGCGACAAACCAGAGACATGTTTAACTATTGTGTGGTCACACAATTAATGACAGGGAAAATTGTAGGCATGGAACTCCTAAAATCTGCATTGCCAGATTAATTGAAACATTTCTCCTAGCCAGATCACTCTATAGTTTCAGCGATCGTCTCATTTCAAATTGGGGACAAATAATCCTCGTTAATTTGTTGGCATTTTAGAAGGATAGAAATGATTTTCTTTGCTATGCCCTTCTTAGTCAAATCAATTCGACAGATTTTAGATTAAGTACTGGGGTATATAGCACGCATCTGTTGAAAATTAACTGTTCCAGATTAACATCATTATGAAATTCAAAGGTACAGAGAAAAAAGGAACTAAAAGTCAGATTATCAAGTCAGAACGAGTATTTATCTTTTTCCTTGACGAAAGGAGTTAATTCATGGGCTTTAGCAAGTTGAGACATAAGATAACAGACAGGTGGTACCTCGTCCAACATTGATATAAGCTTTGTGATCTTATCTTGCACGTCCTGCTTCTTGGCTGCTGAAAGTTCACCTGGGGAGATGCTGCTCGACTCCTGCGGTATTGAAGATGTCCCCGCTGCAGAAGGGTCTAAGGTTTCATTCCCCAACGCTCCATCAGTTTCTTTAGCAGTTTCAATATACTTATTTCTTTTATGTTGCTCCATAATAGCTTGTCTAACATTAACAACTTCATCCTGCAATTGTTGAGCTGCTTTCAAGTACTTGGAATTAGGAATGACACTTGCAACACTCGACACTTCATATGCAGGGATATCACCCTTCGTTGCATCTGAATTGCTTCCTGGAACATCAGTGATACAATATGACATCGATAATTGACCACGTGGACA
The DNA here is from genome assembly GCA_019097785.1 of Fraxinus excelsior. Classification (NCBI taxonomy): domain Eukaryota; kingdom Viridiplantae; phylum Streptophyta; class Magnoliopsida; order Lamiales; family Oleaceae; genus Fraxinus; species Fraxinus excelsior. The sequence continues at coordinate 962,365 of CM032639.1, forward strand.
AACGATGTCGGCACTCTAAAAAACATGCTACACGTCTGCCGTCACGAAACCCTCACCCCGACTAGGCTGTCGACATGCATGAAGCCTTCTACCTATACTCAGCCCACCTACGACATAAGGCGACTACCACCATAAGGCCGTCGACCCCCCACGAAACCCTCTACGCCCACACGTGCCGTCTACCACTATGGGTCCAACGCTACACTCAACCACTTAAACGACGGTGTGCTAGACAGAAACCGCCCAACGGTGAACGTGGGTAAAACCCACCACTCGAGAAGTGGGGGTCATTCTACAAGAACGTGGGTGTAGTGGGGAGGCTTACGTGGGACACGTGGCACCGCAACCGCCATATGCACACGTAGCCACAGGTGTCTATAAATACCTCCAAGGTGAGAAATGTTCTCCTTCTTGAAACCCTGAACTTTCGAACTTACACTATATTATATTCCCGCACTCTCTAAATTGTTAACTAATTCTCTCGCCGGAGGTAGAACGGGGGAGACAGCCCCGACCTCTTTTTGCAGGTAGCAACCGCGCAACCACCAATCGGAGTAGCTGGACCACCGCGCCCGGCAAGGTAGACACGGAGAACAACTTCACTAACATTTTCATTGGCGCCGTCTGTGGGAAATTCTTTCCACCGAACAAAAAAGCTATGTCAAGAAGACGAACAAGGAGTGAAACACGCATGGTCGGGAATACAGCGGAGACGGAGTCGGAGTCTGTCGCAAGGGGTCAAGACTTGCCGCCGCCGCCGCAATATGTGACGCAAGGCCAATTTAATGCCTTGGAAACACAATTGGCAGCCATGATGACACTTCTGCAAGGTCAGTCACAGAAAATTGCAGCCCCTCCACAGAGCTCGTCGGAGGCCGCGCGTGAGCAACCACCCTACGTGGCTCAAACTGTTACCCCGCCTATTACTCAGCCAACGACGGGAGACATGGGGGCTTCAGGCTTTGTGTTTCCACAGATCTCCCAACCCGTGATAGACTTGGAAAAGAAAATAGAGGATATGATGACACAAAAGATAGATGATGCATTAACCAAGAGAAAGGATAGGCGCAGACAGATGGTCCTAGAAGAAGATCCTTTCGCCCCCGAGATTATGGCTGTGCCTTTGCCAAAAGGCTTTAAGCAGCCAATGATAGAAGCATATGATGGAGTCACAGACCCGTTGGACCACTTGCGAACTTTCGTTGATTTAATGAGGCTCTACGCAGCCCCAGACGCGGTGATGTGCAGATCATTCCCTCCAACATTAAGGAGGGAGGCTAGAGACTGGGTGGCCACATTGGCACCCAGATCCATAAGAACCTTTGACGAATTGTCCAGGAGCTTCGTGGCATACTTTATGAGCAGTAAGAGAAAACGAAAGACAGCTATAGGACTGATGCAGGTAGTGCAAGAAAAGGATGAGCCATTGCAGGAGTATTTGGCTAGATTCAGCAGAGCAACACTTGGTATAAGGGACCTTCAGATGTCAGCAGTGGTGACAGCATTAATGAACGGGACACGGAACCGAGCCTTCAAGATGTCGCTCTCCAAAAATCCGCCAGAATCAATGCACGATTTGTTAAAGAAGGGAGACAAATATGTGGACGCGGAAGAAGCAGAAAAGGTCACAAAAAATCTTAGAGAAGGATGGGAGACGGGGAGCAACAAACGAAAAGTAAGCGATGTACGAAAACCCATCGGCAATGATAGGCAGAGGAACGAGCGTTCGAGTAGGGGGTTCCCCCAGGATCGGATTGTCAAGCAGCGACGAGAGGAGGTCAAAGCCTTCACCCCATTGAATATCCCGCGGGACAAGCTATTGATGGAAATTCGAGAAATGAAGGAACTTGAATGGCCGAGACCGATGACGGCACCCGCTGGCAAACGAGATAAGAACAAGTATTGTCACTTCCATAAGGACCATGGACATGAAACTGAAGAATGTATGCATTTGAAGGAAGAGATCGAGCGTCTCTTGAAACGGGGATTTTTGTCTAAGTATGCGAGAAATGATCGAAGCAAGCAGAAGGTTGAGGATCGACCTCCGCCTAGAGCTGGTGTTATAAATGTAATCGTTGGGGGGGTGGCGGCAGGTGGAGACTCAAACTCCGCTAGAAAAAGCTATGCGCGGACAGCTGCAGTCTGTTCTATTCAGAAAAAGGCAAGGTTTGGGCAAAGCATTACGTTTGATGAAGAGGACTTGATAGGCGTGGCAGCCCCCCACGATGATGCCTTAGTGATAGTGGGTGACATAGCCGACTACGATGTGAAAAGGGTGTTGGTCGACGGCGGGAGTGCAGCGAATGTTCTAACTTGGGAAGCATTTCAAGGCTTGAAAATCTCGATGGAAAGATTGAAGGCTGTATCGACCCCCCTTATAGGATTTGGAAAGGGCTACTGTGATACCAGAAGGAGTGGTGGAGCTACCAGTAACATTGGGCACCTACCCAACGAGTGTGGTCATCCTAGCAATTTTTCTGGTCGTTAAAACCCCAATGGCATATAACGCGATCTACGATCGACCATTGGTTGATGCAGCAGGGGCCCATCGCCGCTCTACTTATCACCAAGTGATGAAATTCGCAAGTAGTCGGGGTGTGGGATGTGTGAGAGGCAACCAACAATCATCGAGGAAGTGTTATGTGGACATGATACGGACGAAGGGACCCCACCAGTGATGATGCTGGACCTCGAGCCCCCAGGGGGGCGGATCGAACCTCTCAACGACACAGAAAAAATTATAGTGGAAGGAAAGCATGAATTCAGCGTGGGAACAGGATTGGAGCAGGATGAGAAGGAGGACTTAGTAAGCATGTCTGACAAATAAATTGGATGTTTTTGCGTGGAGCTCGAGTGACATACCAGGGGTTGACTCGTCCGTTGCACAACATCGCCCTGGTGTCTCACCAGGTACTAAGCTAACAAAGCAGAAGAAACGAATCTTGCCCCAGAGAGGCAGGCGGCAGCAAAGGCCGAGGTTGATAAACTACTCCAGGCATGTTTTATCAGGGAGGTACAATATCCCGAGTGGTTAGCAAATGTCGTCCTGGTGAAAAAAAACAGAATGGGAAATGGCTTATGTGTGTAGACTACACCGAACTCAACAAGGCATGTCCAAAAGATTCGTACCCACTACCCAGAATAGATCACCTGGTGGACGCCATATCGGGTCACGAATGACTAAGTTTCTTGGATGCGTTCTCTGGGTATCATCAGATCTCCATGGCAGAGTCAGATCAGGAGAAAACCTCTTTTATAGTTGATGCTGGAACGTATTGTTATACGGCCATGCCATTCGGTCTAAAAAACGCCGGGGCAACCTATCAGAGAATGGTGAACAAGGTCTTTAAGGATCTGCTCGGAGGTGTCATAAAGGCATATGTGGACGACATGGTCATGAAGAGTATGAAGGCGAGTAGCCATATTGACGACTTACAGAAAGTATTCAACACCGCTCGACGAAACAGACTTAAGTTCAATCCAGAAAAGTGCGTTTTTGGAACAGCATGCGGCAAATTTTTGGGATTCATGATTACTCAGAGGGGCATCGAAGCAAATCCGGATAAAATTCGGGCGATTTTAGAAATGAAGAGCCCTGAAAATAGGAAAGACGTCCAAAGGCTGACGAGCCGGATAACGGCACTTAATCGTTTCATAAGTCGAGCGGCAGATAAGTGTTATAACTTCTTCGCAAGGGATTGGGTCTCTCAACTTCGAAATGGACCAAGGAATGTGAGGAGTCGCTGGAGTCTTTAAAGCAGTCATTACAGCAGCCACCTGTCTTGACCAGCCCACGCCCAGGGGACGTGTTGGGCCTATACTTAGCAGTGTCAAAATACGCAGTCAGTGCAGTTCTGGTGAAAGACTTCCCGAAGACACAGAAGCCCGTCTACTACGTCAGCCAGGTATTGAGGGGCGCGGAAACTCGATACACCATAGCGGAGCAGTTGGTATTCGCTTTAATTATAGCGGTCAGAAAGTTAAGGCCATACTTCCAGTCCCATACTGTACAGGTCATGACCGATCAACCTGTCAAGCAAATCTTGCACCGGCCCGAGACATCGGGTAGGATGTTGAAATGGGCGATTGAGCTGAGCGAATTCGACATTGAGTTTAGGCCCAGAACAGCCATCAAGGCGCAAGTATTGGCAGATTTTATTGCAGAGCTGACAATTCCACCTGACCACCCACGACAAGCAGAGGAGGTTTGGAAAATCTTTGTAGACGGGTCCTCGCATGGCGAGGGGTCCGGAGCGGGCATCATTATGATAGGACCAGATCTTGAGGAGTTGGCGTATTCGTTGCGTTTTGAATTCCATGCGACAAATAATGATGCTGAATACGAAGCAGTCATCGCAGGTTTGAACTTGGCAGTCAGACTTGGGGTTACATCAGTAGAAATTTGCAGTGACTCCCAATTAATCGTCGGACAGGTGACAGGAGAATTTGAGGCAAGGGATGGAAAGATGGCATCCTATTTGATGAAGGTTCGGGACTTGCAAAGGGGGTTTACGAGTTTCAAGATAACCAAGGTCCCTCGCAAAGACAACGAACGGGCGGACGCCCTGTCCAGGCTAGCATCGACTAATTCCAAGAATCTGCCTAGCACTGCCAATGTACAAGTTCTACGACAACCAAGCATTTTACTCATAGAAGCCGTAGCAAGTTCGGAGCCTGAAAAAAGCTGGGTAGACCCGTTGGTAGAATACCTGACGGAAAACAAATTGCCCAATGATGCGGTTGAGGCTAGGAGGCTGAAGATACGAGCGGCGTCGTTCACAATGATCGACGAGCAGCTATACAAACGAGGCTTTACCATGCCATACTTGAAGTGCTTGCGTCCAACAGGAGCGCACGACGTACTACTCGAGATACACTCGGGAATTTGTGGCAATCACCCAGGGGCAGCCACTCTTGCTTTCAAAGCCCTTCGGCAGGGGTATTACTGGCCTACGATGAAGGAAGATGCTAAGGAGTTGGTAAGGAAGTGCGACGCGTGTCAGCGTCATGGAAATTTAATTCATGTTCCCGCCGAGCAGCAATCAGCTATTTTTGGGGTAAGCCCTTTCTTTCAGTGGGGAATGGACATTCTGGGACCTTTGCCCATGGCAAAGGGGCAACGAAAATTTTTGTTAGTGGCCATTGATTATTTTACTAAGTGGGTTGAGGCTGAGCCTTTGGCCACCATTACCACCGCGAAAGTACAAAGCTTTGTCTGGAAAAACATAATATGCAGGTTTGGTATACCAAGAGTCCTTGTCACCGACAACGGTAGGCAATTTGACAACCACAGCTTCAAGGCTTTTTGTTCAAGTTACCACATAGATCACAGGCTCACCTCGGTGGCTCACCCTCAATCTAACGGGCAGGCAGAAGTCACAAATCGAACGATCCTGTGGGACCTCAAAACGAGATTGGAGAAGGAAAAAGGGCTTTGGGCAGACGAGTTGCCTAACGTATTATGGGCATATCATACCACCCCTCGAGAGTCCACAGGAGAGACCCCTTTCAAGCTATCATTTGGAATGGAGGCCGTCGTTCCAGTAGAAGTATTGAACGAGTCTAGCAGAATGAAGGCTAATCAGCTCGATGTCTCGACCACAAATGCAGAGCTCGACCTATTAGATGGGGTGAGGGAGAAATCGGCTATGCGGATGATGGCTTACAAGCGGAGGGCCGCTGGATACTTTAACCGTAGGGTAAAATCGAGGGTTTTTCAAACGGGGGATCTCGTATTAAGAGAAGCGGCAGCAGCGGGCCACCCCCCAACCAAGCTTGGACCGAATTGGGAAGGACCATACGAGGTGATCCGAAGTCTTGGGAAGGGAGCTTATAGCCTGAGAGACTTGAAAGGAAAGCCATTGGGCAGACCATGGAATGCTGAGCACCTCAAACAGTACTATCAGTAAACAAGCAGCGTGGTGTTTTCATGTAAATATAGTAGCTAGGCGAATTTTTATTTCTTTATTACCGACGCAATGATCGATTGTAAATATTGTAGCAAGCGTTTTTCTTTTCTTTCTTCATGATGTAATGCCTGTAATGGGCACACCAGATTGAAATTTGCTTAATGAAAGGCCTAGATGGCGGCAGATGATGAGGGCGCTACGGAAGGGCCAGCCTAGCTGGGACGTCCCGGTGCGCCTACTGAGTCCTCAAACCTAGGCATGTTAAATTTGGCTATGGGATGTTGGTTTATAACTACTCGAAATGGAGGCTAATGGCGGTGAGCGAAAAAGTCAAAAACTGACTAGCTCAAAATCGCTGGGGAATGGTGGTGAGCTCCCAAAACCAGAAATGGTTAAAGCTCGAAATCACCTACCCCGACCTCGACAACTTAAGGTAGCCAGATGCCTAGCGGTGAGCAAAAAGTCAAAAACTGACTAGCTCAAAATCGCTGGGGAATAGCGGTGAGCAAAAAGTCAAAAACTGACTAGCTCAAAATCGCTGAGGAATAACGGTGAGCAAAAAGTCAAAAACTGACTAGCTCAAAATCGCTGGTGAGCTCCTAAAACCAGAAATGGTTAAAGCTCAAAATCACCTACCCCGACCTCGACGACTTAAGGTAGCTCGATGCCTAGCGGTGAGTAAAAAGTCAAAAACTGACTAGCTCAAAATCGCTGGGGAATAGCGGTGAGAAAAAAGTCAAAAACTGACTAGCTCAAGATCGCTGGTGAGCTCTCAAAACCAGAAATGGTTAAAGCTCAAAATCACTAGACTAGAGGCTGGTGGTGAGCTTCCAAAACTCGAAAACGATCAAGGCTCAAAATCACCTAACCTCGACCTCTACGATACAAGATAGCTCGACGCAGCGCGGTGAGCAAAAAGTTAAAAACCGACGACGATGCGAGATTGCTCAACACACAAGAATTAACAAAGAGAAACAACGTAGGCAAAACAACAATGACATTCAGTAAGCAAGTATGGAAACTTGAAATATAACAAAAGCATTTGTCCACATCCCGGACAAGAAAAAAGTGCAAAACAACTAACTGACAAAAACATCAGGCGAAATAACTAAAGGGCTACAACTAAAGGTTGATCAACTTGAGCGAAGGGTCTCCTAAATAACTAAAGGCCTACAACTAAAGGTTGATCAACTCGAGCGAAGGGTCTCCTCGCTCCCGCCTCGTGATGTCTGCCCAAATGTCTTAGGCTGGGAGGCTCCGCCTGCCTTGCCTGGACGCTTTGCCAAGAACCTATCATAGCCTGCGGGATCGACAGAAGGATGCTCAGTAGACACCCACTCCTTGGTCAATTTGATGGAAGCCGCCATTACCTTCCCCCCATAAGAGTTTAGTTCCTTAGCAAAGTCAGCAGACGACTTGTACTGCTCGATCGAAGTCTCCACATCTTCGGTGTACTCTGCAGAGGCCTTATACTTTGCCACCGCCTCCTCGGGAGCCCGAGCCAAAGTAGAGCGCAAGTTGTTCACTTCAGACTCCAAATCCTCGACAGATTTCCTAGAAGAAGATAGTTTCTTTTTATAACGGTGAGCCTCCTTCTCTTTCTCCTCTGCAAAAATCTTCAACTCCTTCAACTCTGACGTTAAACGACGACATGACTCGGCTAGTCCAACCTGAAGAGCCACAGTCTGAAAGGGGCAGAGATCACCCAATTAGAGCAAGTTACAAAAAAAAAAAAAAAAAAATATATATATATTTATATATATATAAACAACGTACCCGCTGAGTGTAAACCGACATAACCCTCTCGATGTCGTCAGCACTTCGGCAAGCAACCGAATCGACGCGCCAGGGCGCAACCAAAGACTTGACCGCCCTCATTTCTGAATAACCTCGAGAAGGGGCAAATCTGAAATCCGGTAGAGGAGAACCCTCACGCTCGAGCGTGCCACCGCCGGCGGGACTACTCCCACAAGGTCGTCCAAAAGTTGAGAAGCCTCTCCAGTTGAAGGCTGTTGCACTCCGCTATTGCAGGATTTCTTTCTCTTCAAACGGGCGAGAAGTGAATCATTGTCGCTCCCGTGACCGCACTCCGCCAAGGGGTCCATGGTCCCCCCTAAGTCGAAGTCAATGCCTGCATCAATGGAATAAGGACTATCATGCTTACGAAATAACAAGTCAAAAAACGCATTGAGAACGAGTCATGAAGAAATTTTACCATCAATAGGGGCAAACCCCTCATCGCTTCCTGGCGCGGGCAGGGATCTCAGCACCTCGTCCAAGTCAAGATCCATATCTGCGTACAAACAATCAAAGTAATCGAGCTCGATGAATAGAAAACAACGCAAAAGATACTCTAAAAAATAATGTGTACATAAAACCTACCAGTAGGACGACCGATCCCGACTAGCAACATGTTCCTCATTGTCAAAACTGACCCCAGATCATGCGCGAGAGGTGGAATTTTGACCAACATTTCGATTTGTGTTTTGAGAAGAGGGGTAATCTCGACCTCACCATTGAAATGACGGATTAGAGGGCGCCTCCAATAGGTATTAAAAGGAAATTGGCCCTCCGGGGGGCGAACAAAGAAAAATCGGGACTTCCACCCGCTATTGGAATTCCTAAACTTGGGGAACTGCATCGGGACCCGAGCAGTGAGGTAAACAAAGGCGTTTGATTGAGCTAACTCATGCATCTCAAAAACGCACTTGAAGAGATCGATTGAAAGAGAAATTCTCTTGCCAAGGCAAACATATAGAAAATAAATCGACTTCCTCCACGCGTTGGGATTTATTTGGCTAGGAGTAAGGTGAAACTCGTTAAATAATGAGACAAAGAAAGGGTGAATGGGAAAGCGAAAGCCACCGTCCATAATGTCTTTATAAACGGCAACCTCGCGGGGGTCGGTTCCGGGAAGTGTCTCATCGGGTTTAGGGGCCCTATAAATATAATTATCTACCCGTTCGTATTTTTTAAGCGACTTCTCTAACTTAGATGGGGAGTTGTATAAGCTATGACTCTTTGGAATCTCAAGAAACACCTCCTCACCCGCGGCATCTCGCCCAATTTCTACATTTTGGCTAGAGGATTTGGTCGACCTTATATGGCGTTTTGGAGAAACGGGTTGAAAAACTTGACACTCAGCCGATTGGGAATCATTAAACTCAACGGAAGACACCTCACGACCAACCGTGGGACTGTTTGACCGCCGACCAGCCTCCCGGCTGGTCGGAAGTCGACCAGCAACACTGGTCGACGGTTGACCAGCACTGCTGGTCGACCGACGACCAGTTTTGCCGCTGGTCGACAGGCGACCAGCTTGGCTACTGGTCGACTGTCGACCAGCAGCATTGCTGGTCGACGTAGGTCGACCAGCGCAACTGCTGGTCGACTGTCGACCAGCAAGAAAGCTGGTCGGCAGTCGACCAGCAGCGCTGGTCGACCGTCGACCAGCAGCAAGGCTCGTCGACGGTCGGCCAGCCTTGCTGCTGGTCGGCGCACGTCGACCAGCCTTGCTGGTCGACCGTCGACCAGCAAGGCTGGTCGACCCCCCTCCGTCCGGCCCATCCAAACATGGGTCGGGTATTCCTCTCGCCCCCTCCCTCTCACTCTCGCCGGAAGATGAAGAAATGAACATTTTATAATACATTATGCTACACAAAATGAAGGAAGATGATGAAGAAAATTACCTTGAGAGAGGAGGAGGATGAGAGTAAATGTAATTTTTGGCAAGAGATTGGGAAATGAAAATAAGAGCCCCCACCAACATTTAAATAGTAGAAGACCTCGAAAATTTTTGAAATTTTTGGGGGGAAATTTCCCCCCAAAACCAAGGACCAATGGTGGAGCGCCACGCGGACGATTGACATTGAGATTCAAGGAAGAAACGAACCGAAAACTACCTACAAGGTTTGTTGCAAAGAAATGGTCATAACTTTTGACACCGTTGTCAGATTCTCTATTATAATATGTTTTCGGAAACGTCTCTCAGCGCTCCATACTGTGACAACCCGGGTTTACCCCGGTTGAAGTCACTTGCAACCTTAAATTCGCACTTTAAGGCCTGTTACCGGGCGACCAAAGTTTTAGCGTTATTTTTTGCCACCTTTGGCAAATGGATATCAATTTTTATACATGAATTGATTAGCCGACATAGAGGAATTGCCTCTTATCGATAGACATCGGCAAGAGGCAGGGGGGCTAGTGATACAATATGACATCGATAATTGACCACGTGGACAAACGATGTCGGCACTCTAAAAAACATGCTACACGTCTGCCGTCACGAAACCCTCACCCCGACTAGGCTGTCGACATGCATGAAGCCTTCTACCTATACTCAGCCCACCTACGACATAAGGCGACTACCACCATAAGGCCGTCGACCCCCCACGAAACCCTCTACGCCCACACGTGCCGTCTACCACTATGGGTCCAACGCTACACTCAACCACTTAAACGACGGTGTGCTAGACAGAAACCGCCCAACGGTGAACGTGGGTAAAACCCACCACTCGAGAAGTGGGGGTCATTCTACAAGAACGTGGGTGTAGTGGGGAGGCTTACGTGGGACACGTGGCACCGCAACCGCCATATGCACACGTAGCCACAGGTGTCTATAAATACCTCCAAGGTGAGAAATGTTCTTCTTCTTGAAACCCTGAACTTTCGAACTTACACTATATTATATTCCCGCACTCTCTAAATTGTTAACTAATTCTCTCGCCGGAGGTAGAACGGGGGAGACAGCCCCGACCTCTTTTTGCAGGTAGCAACCGCGCAACCACCAATCGGAGTAGCTGGACCACCGCGCCCGGCAAGGTAGACACGGAGAACAACTTCACTAACATTTTCAATCAGAAAGCATGTAGCTGTTATATCGTGTTTGTTTAATCTGAGAATTACCGTTTTCTTCAAAAGAACCATTCTGGCCACTGGTTTCACCCGATATAGATGGAATCTGACCCAATAATGGGGACAAATTAGGATTAGAGCTCAGATACTGGATAGATGACATGTTCATTCGTGGTGGTTCATATTTGCTGAGACTCAGCGATAATCCTTGTCCTTCCAAATTTGTAGTGCCTTGAAGAATGCCAGAAACTCCCCCCATTGGATGAATCAAGCTAAAATCATGATATTGATCCTACAAGACTTGACAGAGTTTCTTGTCTCCACATGTTGGTTTCCAAAGCTCCAACAGGCTGAACATCTGAGGATGACGAGATATTCATATACGTCATCGTGTTTCCAGGAAGAACTGGCATTTGCAAATATGAACCGGGCGAAGGAACCTTTAGATAAAGCATCGTTGCAGAGTCTCTTTGATTGTTCGATCATCTTTTTTATTCTTGAGTGGAGAAACCAAATCCCTTTGTACCTAGGAAAATCTAGAGAGATGATCAAATATTCCCGGCAATTATGGAGAAAATCCACTGCTTCCCAATATACGCTTCAGAGAACTACTGATGCTTTTCACAATTCAAATATGAAGAAGAAATTACATACGACACGTTTGGTCGGAAAGATTGGACAACACTAAAAATGAAAAAGTGGCGTTCATTTTACTCTTGAGTGGTACCCAGTAGTGGGTTCTGAGAAGCAAATCCTAAAACAAGACCTTCCATGAATATGCTTGAACGTAACAGATAACATTGCAAAATTAAATGGAAGTTGAATCAACATGTTTGTTCATAAACTAGAAAGTCAAAATTCAACAATCAAGAATGCTTATTAATCATTCCAAAAGAAGAATGCCTGAAAAACAACTTAGTGATCAAAACATTGATAAAAGCACTCAATTTAACTATTTCAGTCCAAGACACTACTAACTTATAAGAATCCTATTATTATTATTCAATAAAACTAATAATCAAATTCTTGAATTCAAATTTTATAAAAGATGAGATAAAATTACAAAGAAAATCATTAGATTTATGTGATTTATTGTATAAAAAATGAATATTGTTATAGGCTTGTCAGACCCGCCACCTCATCCACCACGTGTCAGCAGAGGTGCCAAACCACGCCACGTGTGATCGAGATGATTGCTCATGGGACGAGCTGATTGCGTAAACCGATGTGGTTGCGTGAGGGAGGAACTGAACACACGCCTAACAGAAGACCCGAATTCATCTGCAAGCCACCGCGGATAAAAAGGCCCGCACTTCGCTTCTACAACGCTGCACCTGCCCCACATCGCCCCAGCAAGTGTTTTCCCACCTATTAGGTGGGAAAGCAATTTCCACCTCTTTTTTTTTTGCTTTTTTTTTTTAGTAATGTCAACAAATTCTATCAACCATTGTAAAAAAAAATAAATTCACTTTTGTTGACAATTTTCATGCAAAACAAAGTCAAACGAATGATATTCGGTATGGTTTTTTTTTCAAAATTTTTTATTTTGACAATTGGAACAAATTCTAGACTCAATAGTAAAAAATATTATCACTTTAATGGACAATTTCCATAAAAAAGTAAGCCAAACGGATTCCAAACTTTCAACATTTTCCATGAAAAATTATACCAATCAAACACAATTAGTCCATTTGATTGCAAAAGTGGAAAATAGGTGGAAAGAAAATGTTTTACAGGGAATTGATTTGTCTAGAAATTGCTTTACTGAGAATTGTAATTAATTGTATTTGATTGATATATTTTTCATGGAAAATGTTGAAAGTTTGTTGTCCGTTTGACTTCGTTTTTTTATAAAAATTATTCATTAAAGTGATAATGTTTTCTATCATTGAGTTTAGAATTTGTTCCAATTGTCCAAAAAAATTGAAAAAAAAAAAATAATCATACCGAATACCATTTGTTTGGATTTGTAACATCAAAAATTTATTTTTCTCAAAAAGGTGGAAAATTTGGAAAGTTAGAAAACATTTTCTTGAAAAAATTTTGTCTATCAAACACTACAAAAGTTAGAAAATAGACATTGAAAATGTATAGTATCATACAAAGCCCGTCATCAAACTAGTTTGATTGTAAAAGCATCTTTCGTTACAAATAAGCACCCATTTGGCCCCTATTATATAAGATTATAATTTTTGGAATAATGTCTTTTCAAGAATACGTAATTAAAAAAGAAGAATTTTTTTTTGAATTTACATGTAATATTATTTTATTAGAGAATGTACGATTGATAGAATGAGAGAAAAATAAATAATAATTTTAATGGGACCAAACGATGGCTAAATTGTATTGGTACGTGTGTCATTTATTTTCTGAATAGTCTCACTCATATTAGTCGTTAGTGCGACAAAAGTTTTAAAACAATATAATCATCAACCAACAGGCCTAATCTCTTGCCCGTAGGAGATCAATTTCACATCAACCAAACTAGTAATCAATAAAATATGGTAGATTAAGTGGCAAAAATTGAGAAAGGTAGAGGGACTGAGTTTGGAATTAAAAAGTGGTTTAGGCTGAGGCAAAGTAGGAGGGTATAGAATACAGAGTAACAGAGAAAGCTTCTTGCTGAAACAGAGATTGGGGATTCGGAAAAGATTGATTCTAATTGAAAAGGGTACAATGAGAGTAGGTGTCAACTCTGCATTCATCAAGATGTGTCAAAATGTATCGTGCCACTCGAGCTTGAGTGGCCAGGCCTGTGAAAAGCACGACCAAACCCGTCGTGACCAAGCCATCGGCTGTCCTGGCCCGGCTTTACAGCTGAGCCATGGTCGACTCAACTAAGCCCGCCACTATTTACACCTCCATATTCATAATACATAACCTAACAACGGTGGGAATCTATCAGCACCACAAGTGCTATGTCAATGATTTCAAAATAAGGGTTTGCACAAAAGCAGAAAAATAAACAAAATGGCTTCTCACCAAATAGGCAACAAACAATCACTTTCTGAGGCTAGCTCCACACAATCAAATATAGACCAACTCTAAAATTAACTGAATAAACGTCTCACTGTAATTTGTACATAGAAAGGGTAGTATATATGCGACTGCATAGCCAGGTTTATCTCAAATATTCAACAATCACTGTTTTTTTAATCTTCATTTACCTTATTGAATCGACTTCAAAGGGCAAACTCAAAGCTATCTATGAACAACCATGAGCAATACCAAAATTATCTATCTGCGGTCATTTCTGAATGTAAATTAACAGATTCAGAAACAGAAATGATCTTCATTTCCAGTCACATTCACAAGTTCAAATGAAAATCTATATACATTCCAGAAATTCACTATATACATTCCAGAAATTCACATGAAGAATTATGCAGCAACCTAAGACCACTTGTTAGAAGAAAATAAGCCCAAAATGGGTGACAGGGACAGACTATAAACAAGTGAATCTCAGCATTGCTGTCACCATTTACCTGACAATGACAAGATCGAAAAAATTAAATAAATAAATCAAGGGTGTATGTAAGATAATTATGCAAGAGAATGTGAAGTTCACTTACCTCTGGAACAAAGCAACGATGTCTTCCCTTAACCGTGGAGTTTCCAAAAACAAATCTCCACATTCTTTCACATCCACAGTCTCCATTTCGAAGTTTTGTCGACCACTATGCTCATCCCATTCAAACCACATCTTTGCTATGCTTTCCTTCTTAAAGCAGGTCTTGTGGTCTGCCTCTTCTGGAGAACCAGAAGCAATCAATCTATAAGCATATACCTTCTTAAGCTGGCCGGGTCGAAAGGCACGTCCTATGGCTTGGCGGGTAATTGACGGGTTCAAATGAATGTCCAATATAATTATACGCGAAGCCCCTACAAGGGAAATCCCTTCACCACAAGCTTTAATCGAACCAAAGAAGACTCGAGCATCGGGTGAAGTGTTGAATCTCTCCATGGAAGACTCTCGAGTCTCAGAATCTGACTCACCCGTGATCATGAACATTTCATTTCCGAGCCTATAACCCTTTACCTTCACGGTCAATCTTTCCAGGAATTTCAGAGGCAGAAGGTATTGACTGTAAACAAGTAGCTTCTCACCACAGGATTCACAGAGTTGGAGAAGATTCAGGTAGAATTTAGCCTTCACTCCTTCTCTCTCATCCAATTTCTCCAAAATTCCATCAATTTTCTCCTCATCGACTCTGTCTTTCACTCCAGAATTTTTTGACAGAGTCTTCAACTGTGGGTGCACATAAATTGCACTCCCTTCAGCATTTATTTTAAATTTTCTTGCCAAGTTTTTCAGCTCTCTAACTTCGACCTTTTGTCTGGGGCTCAGTTGAAGAAAGATAGCGAAGTCAACAAGTCCTGGAAGTTCATCCAGGTTGTCTCCTTTGTAATAGTGCAAGACTCTCCTGGTGAGCTCCCGTAGATCTTGTATAACATTCACTTTTCTCAGACGATTTTCGTCCTTTAAGAGAGTGTGCTCGATTAATTCACAAAATTCATTGTCCGTGACCTTTTTCATCGAGTTCCTTTTACTTGACATTTCAGCCCTGCTCAGAATTCGCCTCTTGATTATTTTAGAAGTCTCCAATTTTAGAAACCTTGGACGAACAAGATTTAAGATGTTGAAAACTTCTTTCACATGGTTCTGGTAGAGTGTACCAGAAAGCACCACCTTTCTCAGCGTCTGGACTTTCTCAAGGGAGGTCAGAACATCAGTGTCCTGGTTTCTTGGGGTGTGTCCTTCATCCAAGATCAGAATGGAAGGACATGTCAGTAAAATCTCTTGGCATGCAGCAGGAATATTCCCAGTATCACTGTCGCACACTATAGAAGAGAACTGCTTATAACCCAAAAAGAGTATGCTCCTCTCTCTTGCCCACACCTTTAGAACTTCCAGTTGCTGGGATCGACTGTCTGCTTTGACTGAGTAAAAGTCATACAGAGGTAGGTCTTCCACTTGCCATCTCAGAAATTCTTTTTTCCATATTGCTAAGATACCCCTCGGTAGTACTACCAGTGGTCTTGCATGCGGGTATTTGGCCATGAAACTCTGAAGAAAACTGATAATCATGAAGGTTTTTCCTGAACCAGGAGCATGAGCCATAATACAACCTCCTGGATTATCAGTCACCAGGTTGCTGAGAAGGAAATTGAAGCCCTCAACTTGATGGGGCTTCATCACCCTCTTGTGCCGTGGATGTGGGTAAATATCAGCAACAGTAAATTCTGTAACTGATGGTGTGAACCCATCAGGAAGCATTTCTGTTTGATCTGTTTCTTTGGAAGACCATCCATCATATCTATAAGTTCTAGTACTCCTCGTGACCTGAATATAATTTATAGTAGGGAAAGTTAGTTGTCTGAACTAAGATCTTCTTTGTGAGATGATTTGATTAATAAAAACAATTAGGCATGCTTCATATGATTAGACTTTTTAAGTATAATTTATATCTAGAAACAAAAATAAGGCTCAGTAAAAAGGAGTTCCAAATAATCACCAAAAGACAAATTAAGTCTATATTTGGTGCCAACTCAATTATGAAGTGTTTAGAAGTGCGCATTGAGTTCTACATGATGCATAATGAGTAAAAAAGAGATCTCGGAGTAGAAGACCAGAACTTTGCAAGGAGTAACTAACAAAATTTATATACGAGCAGCTAGCAAGAATAAAGACACAAACTGGATAGTTACCAAAAATGAGTGCCATCTGCATACAATAACTAGCAAACCATTCCGAGTTTTTTTACAACTTGAAAGCATATAGGAATCATACCTTGGAGAAATTGTATTCAATAATGGTTTCAATCCCTCTCCCAATAACTCCACAAATGCGACATACTTCACCAATATCATCTTTCAGTATGAAGGAATGTTCACAATCTTCTCCACCCTCAGCTTCGGGCTCATCAGGCGGAAAATCTGCATCTGTATCCTATTAAATACCAAAAAGGCCAAGGTCAAAAAATCAACAAATAAAGACATTTTTGTAATGTGGTTTTAGAGACATTACAGTATTTAATAAATTAATTTGATTACTTGAAAACTTCACAGCAACTGACAAATTTTGAATTGCAACCTCAAATCAAACAATAGAAGCGAAAGAGTTTGTAGTAAGAATCAAGGATGTGACCTCTTGAAGGTAAAACACTGACATTCTTGATTAGTTCCAATTAGTATGAGCTTTCAGTTTTTGTATTTCCATAAATTCAGTATACTACCGTTCTCACATAGACGAAGTTATGCAGCTGCCATGTAAACCCTTTTAAAATAATAATTTGTAACCTGGTTTCCATTAGCAAGAATTTGTCCTTTCAGAACTTCAAAGTGCCTGTGTTATGCATTGGATTCTACGCTTTAACGTCAATTTCAATTGGGACTTCAATTTGTATCAATTTGGGTTACTAGACTTCAATTTGGTCTCAGTTTAGACCACTTCATCGAATTCGGCAATTCTGTCACATGAACTAAATTTGGCGATCTTTTGTGGCTGTTACTGAGATGCCAACTCAACACTTACAGGACATCTAATTTAGAAAAAAGTACTTAACTAAACCAGAAGATTTACTGATGGTATGTTGTTAGTATTTATATTCATATTGGATAGAATTATATGACACAAATAATATCAATTAATACAACAGAGTTCAAATACAAATTTATCCTACCTTTGAACACTCCAACGCAACAGTCATCTCCTTCCAGATGTCATCCAGACCATCATAACCGTTGTCAGTTTGTTCATCATCTTCATCCACTTCCATGTCATCCTCTGTGCCAACGTATACACCTTTATCTTTTCCTAGTTCAGTTTCACCAGCAAGATGTTCATCCTTTTCTGTTGCACTTCGGCTCTGAGCATAATTTTGTTCCTGCACTTGGTTATGACACCACAAGCTGAGTGGCAATGCCATCAAAGAAATAAAACGGTGTATAATTTTAATGCAAAAGATAAATATTATCCTCCCAGAAAACATGTAAATTTTAAACTATCTATCAGTACCACCCCACTCAAAAATAAATAAATTGGTTAATCCTCAAACTAGTGGAAGGTCGTAAGTTATAAGAAGCCGTAAATCACAACCAACAGTCAAACGGAAAAGATTAGTAGCATCAAAAACATAAACAAATCAGAGAAGATGAACCTTAGGTAAAGCTACATTCAAATGGCGTCAATCACCCCCACAGGGTTTTCAAGCCAGAAATTTCTTCTGTGTAATAAAAAAATCTTTTTTTCGTAGGGAAAATTAAAAGTAAAATTCATAAACACTGCTAAGCTTTAACAATTCCCTAAATTTTCAAATGGTTGCCTAATGCAAAACAAATTATGGGGTTGAACAATATACAAATCAAGGTACAAACAACAATTTCAAGAGTGCCTAAATAATAGTAACACAACAAGAAATACACATGATAATAACAGATGTATAATCCAAATTATACAATTCTCGTGCTTTCTAGCATACTTCAAAACTCGTCTAAGCCCAAAAAACCTAAGAAAATCCTCGAAAAATTGTCCTCCCGTAGTCATCTTTAAAACTACTTCGTGTCATATTCTATTGAATATTTCTAATAAACTAGATAACTCTTCAAATTTCAAAAAGTATGCATGTTTTCCCTTCCAATGAAGCAGAAATACACAACCGTGTTTTCAACAATTTGACCTTATCAATAGGTTATCACAAAGAATTATAGGCAATGACCAAATACCTCTCTCCTTTTTAACCAATTACCCAAAGATTCAACCATTTTAATTACAAGATTATGGGGTAATTCAATAAACATGACTTCAAGGGGATCCAACATATGTGATGCCTTAAGCGGCAAGAAAACACAATTATGATCAGATCGCAATACTGTAACATGTTCTGTACTTGTATGCGAGTACGTGAGTGCATGTGAGACTTTCATCAGAGTGTTAGTACACAATTATTTATCATCTAAACTTTGTAGTTTATCACCTTCCAGCAGCAGTAAAAGAAAGCACATGACTACACAGTGTCTTTATCTAGAGAGAGAGTATTACTGGAGCTACATTTTCACAGAAATTAACTGAAACAGGGGCCTAGAGTTGGAGCTATTGATCAATCAACTCAAGAATTGATGTATGGACATTTCTTTTAATTTTTGTCATTTATCTGGCTGGACACAAATCCCGCGTGCTTATTTGGACTGGTCTTGATGCCTGTCTGGCAAGGTCAACAATAACCGATTTAGCCCATGTTTCGTTTAGATAAAAATCTACGTTTTAGTAGATTTTGATAAATGTTGATGGAATGTGGTTGTAAAGCAGTGGGTCCCACGAAATCATGAGTTTAGCTGAACCAAACATGGGCTTAATGATGGGAAAAAATGGTAGACAAAAGAAAAGTTCCTACCAAAAAGTCCTTCATAAGAAGGTGGCCGGGTGGCTTCTTCAATTCAACTTCCCGGAAGGGACATAACGGCTTCTCATCCTTAACATCTTCGTCGTCTGAATCAAGTATAACAACAGTTCCAGGCAAAGGGACTAGTTGTGCAGCCGGAACAAACCGTTTGACTACATCATTACACCCATCAGGATCATCCTCTAAGTTAATGACATTAGTTGTAGTTGCTCCAGGTCCATCTGATGCCTTGTTATTTTGCACAGCCAAACACTTTAATGGAAGAATAGGATCTATTGCATAGTAAGAATCTAATAAATTATTCCTCTGCATAAGAAGATCCTCAATATCCTTAGTGACGCTTCCATACTGGCCATAATCCAATTCTTTCAGCAAACTATTTATTGAGAATGGATCCGAATAATCAATGACTTTTAAGCAGGCTTCTTGCCTTTCCAGGTCAGATTCACCACGCCAACCAGCAGAAAAGGGTATGTCATTGTAACCACTTCGTTCATCAACTTTTATCCTTTTCCACCCACTGGAGCGTAAATCTGTAGATAAAAAAGGTAAAATCAATGAATAAAAATGACGAACTTCACCTTGTGCTCTCTTATATTTTTCTTTTGTTATTGGTAGATGCAGGGTTCTGTGCACTCAAAAGTCAATAGAGACATGAAACACGACAAAACATAGGCAAGGATCCATATTATTGACTAATTTCACCCCATTTTGAAATACAAATATCAAAATCCGTAGATATATTTGGCAACATTTCCATCAAGCATTTGCATTCAATAATGAAGCTTCCAGGAGTTTTCAGAGATTTGCTTTTCTTGAGATTATTACAACTGCAATAATAGAACAAACAGTTCTATAGATAAACTTATTGCCATTTCAAATTGCCTACTTTGAGGAAATAAAGAATGCCAAAAAAATATTCTGAAAGGATTTTATTAAGACTATTATAGTGTTCACATACAAAGAAAAAAAAAAGTCCATATGCATGTGGACTTCTTGTGCATATTAAACGAACTTATTCATCGAGTAAAAAGGCAAATACTATAGTCCGGTTTGCCAACAGGCATCCATTGAAAGAACTTCATAGAAAGCAAATTTATACCTAGTTTCCTTAAAATGTATGAATTTGTCTTTCCCGGCTTTTTAACATCAAATGTCCATACTGCTACTTACAGAAAACCTCCCATTGGCAGTCCAACCCCCATGCCCCTGGTAACATCTTACTTCCTTGGATTCTTGCTAAGTACTAATATATTGTTCAGTGTTCACAGAATTATCATAATGCAATCTTACTGCCACCAAACATTGTTTTTAACAAAAAAAATTTAAGCTTGTTATTCAAACTCGACATCAAGCACACACAAACTGGATACAAATTACTTAGTGGGCAAATGTTGCCATACCAAATGGACCAAAAATTCCAATTGGTACTCAGTATTAAAACCAAGGTTTCGATCCAGTTCTCAGCTCTAATACCCAAAATAGAAAATCCAATCTAACCCAACTTTTTTAGTATATATAGTGCCCGGTGCAATTAGTCCAACCCTTGGTTAGAAAAGTGTTCCTCTTTTTTATTCATGTTCACAAATCCTTAATTCATGCAATTTAGTGAATTTGAAAACTTTAACTTAAGGAACGGGACCGGACCAAACCAAAACCAGTTGGTCGGTTCCATAACTACAGATGAAACAAGTGGTTCTATTTTTAAAATATCCATTGGTACTCATTTTGATTTGGTTATCTTCGGAATCGAATGGAATCGGATTGCGGCCACCCCCACTTATTGTCATTACTTGACATAGAGAGATGCAACCACTTTCCCAGAAGCTATATCCAGTGGTTGGGGTGCAACAAGCCCATTATTATCCAAAATTAGCCCACAAATGCACCCCAAGCACTATTCATTTAGGACCTTACTTCGAAGTATCCCATATGCCACCCTTACCCAGAAAGGTCCTTTTTCATACGGAATGCACATACATGGTAAATTTACTAATATTCTTGTTGTGATTAGTAACAGCGTGAAGCTCCCCAAAAGATACATGCCCTCTCAGATTTCTCCTGTAATGTTAAATTGTTTTCACCCAGTAAAGGAACTATCCTTACGTTTAACAATTTTCTCATCACTAGTCTAGACAATGCAATGTAGATGTGCTACAAAGTGTGGCATGTTGCAAATGCCAACAGACGCCAGTACAAATATGACAAACCAACCAAATAAACTTTCTCCAAAACATAGAATAACACAATAAACTTAAAAAAAAAAAAAAAAAATTATTTCAAAATAGCCCCTTCTCCCACCCCCAAAAGAAAAGAAAAAATTACATATAATGTTAAATCAGCAAATCAGAAGAGGATATTAAAATCAATTTCAACGTGTAAAAAAACAAATAAAATCATAAATGACACTACCTTACCAAAAATCATACATGCAGCCAAAGACGTGTGTATGTGTGTGTCAGTATATGTGCCAAGAGAGATTTGTAAATAAACGGTAAAGAAATTACCACTGGAGCTACTGGCCGGAAACCTTTTCGGAAATGGAGTAGCATAATTGCTGTCAGTTGCTATACCCATGATCACTGAAATCACACACATAAAGAGTAAAACGGCTAATTAATTCAACCATAGACCAGAATGCATGTTGATAATCGCAGTGCAGCAAGAATTAGAACAATCTTGAGTACAAAATTGAATATGATTTCCAATTTACGCACCTGATGGAAAAATCGGAGCCAATATTTGGGAGTTGGGACAGATAAAAACTGGTAGGGTTTTACGCCAAGCAATTTGATTTACAATTTTTTTGGGTTTTTCGGCCAAGCAATTTGTTTTTCAAAATTTTTTAGGGAGTAGGGACATAGAGATAGGAGAAAAAATTGGTGGGACAGAGTCATATTAACACGTGGTAAATTGTCCACTCATTTTGTTCATAAATGATGTTTTATTCTATTTTTCTTCTTTTCGAACTACCAACTCAAACAAATAAATGGTATCTAGTCCATTTTTGTGGAGATTAAGGCTACGATTTTAATTTCACAATTTTTAAAACATATATTTCATCATTTTTATCAAAATCTACTAACAATAATTAATCCCCATCATGACTATAAGACTATTCTATTTTTAGGACACCTACTCATTTGTTTCTTTTGCTTACCCTATTTTTCTGTCTTACTTTTTGTTCGTACTACCCACGCTACCCAATAAATTATATTTAACCGCTGTTTGATTTTCATTATTTTAAAAAAAAAAATTCTTCTTTTCAATCATCTTTTTATTTAATAAAATAATATTATACGTAAATTTTAAAAAAAATTTAAATCACGCATTTTTCATCAATTTACTATTACAAAATGCATGTTTAAGATAAACAAACCTACTAAAATAGTAGCACGCTTTACTATGTTTTGCTCTTGA
The DNA here is from genome assembly GCA_019097785.1 of Fraxinus excelsior. Taxonomy (NCBI): domain Eukaryota; kingdom Viridiplantae; phylum Streptophyta; class Magnoliopsida; order Lamiales; family Oleaceae; genus Fraxinus; species Fraxinus excelsior. Next base: position 984,950 of record CM032639.1, read on the forward strand.
TTTTTACCAACTTTAATTTTTAATATTTATCTCTTTTAATTTTTTATTCGAAAGTTATGTCATGTTTGGCTCCCATTTTTTTCCATTACATTATATTAATTTTTTATCTCTTTATTTTAACCACATATTCATCAAATAAAATAATATTACACACAAATTTAAAACTTTTCATTACTTTTCTACCACACATTCTCTTATCAATCACTATTCCAAAAATTTTCAACGCCTCAAAATTGGGGTTTTGGTACACATTAAAATTATCATTATCATTCTTAACTCATTTTCAACCACACATATTTTAATAAAATAATATTTTTCATCACATCAATAATTTTTCCTTCTTTTTCAACCACACATTCTCCATCAAATCATCTACTATTCCAAAATACATTCTTTCAAAATAATGTGGCTCAAATCTAAAATTACTCATATATGAGCTTATGCAATTAAACCAAATTTTAGAAAATTAATTTATTCAATTATTTCATTATATATAACAAAATACTTATATGCGAATTACAAAACTAACATATAACTTTTTATTTTTTTTCGTGCTTCTTTTATAAAGCTCAAGAAATATTGAATTTTAAAGTTGTCGCTTATTTAAGTTTTACTACTTGACGCAGCAAATACTTTTATATGGTTGAAAATTTATTTAAGTTTTTATAGTAAAATTTATTCTGCGTGAGTGTATAAAACATAAAAATAAATAGAAGGAAAAAATGATCGATGATGGTCTCATTTTAAATCCTATCCTCCTTTTCAATGTTGTCTTAGTGCACGTATAAAAGCTCTTATATAATACAATATCTCTAGGTACATGTAGCTAATGTGACAATAAAAAGTATACCGAAAGCTGTCTAGATGTGAAAAGAGAGAGAAAGTAGGAAATGAAAGGGCAAAATATTAAATTACGGTGACTAGATCCGCCAAAAAAATCTCTACATCTAGACGATTATATTTACTTTTATTCTTGCCGTCTCTGCTAGACACAATCATGGACATGTAGCATTGGAGAATATAAACTATTCTAGCTTAAGTGACAACTTTTTAATGAATTAACATTTGAGATTCTCTAAAAGAGAAAAATTCATATTTTGAGCGCATGGTTTATACGAATTCAAAGGTTAGGTAAATAGTTTAACAATTCAAAAATCAGGTATGAAGTAATTAATTAAGAATATTTATTAATTAGATCACAATTATACAATTAACAGTCACGTATATATAATTATATATCACAATTTATTTATTCGTCACATATTATCAAATTAATTAGTCACTGATGATTTCAAGGTCACAAATTCAAAAAATTATAGGTCACAGTTAATTTCATTGATTACATATTTTCAAATTTGTTGGTCACAGATTATTTTTCAGTCACACATTGTCAAATTTTTAGGTCACAATTAAATATTTGGTTACAGATAACCAAATACTTGATCACATACCACCAACACTACCAGTTCAGCCACTATTGAGTTTTGAACACCATCGTCCCGTCGCCGCCATCACCACCACGGCCACCAACAAGCCCACCACTACTGCATCCAACCACACACTATCATCACCACCGCCAACCAGATTCGAACCTACCAACCACCACATCTGCACTACGTCGCATCCAACCACACAACACACTACCACCACCGTCGCATCCAACCACATAAAACACCACCATCGCCGTCGAAGGACTATCAACACCACCACCAACCACGCTGCTGTGCACAAAACATCACCACGCCGTCGTTCAAGTCGGTAGCGTCGCGACGCTGCTGTAGTTCATGACAAATGCTGCGTTTGCGCAGCAGCATCAGACGCAGAGAGAGGCGAAGGCAGCTGAAGAAGGGAAAATGAAGGAGGAGGGAGGCGAGACAGAGAGCGGGGGAAATGGAGTAGAGATAAATTAGATTATTAATTAGGGTTTTAATATAGTACATGATTTTTTGAATAAATAAATTTTAGACCTGATTTTTAAAAATCAATATTTAAACACCTGATTTTATGTAATTACCACTTATTAAAATATAATCAGCCATCCGGTTAGCCCGAAAAATCGGTGACCCAGACTCTAATCTGGGCCGGACAAGCTCATATTATATAAACTAGTCTTTCACCCGTGCGATGCACGGTGAGATGTACAAATTTATATTAAGTGATAAACAATTCTAATATGCGAAACATATGCTAATTGATTTTCCAATCCAATTAGATGCAAAACACTTCTATGAATAAGTAATTTTAAATAAAAATATATACATCACATAACTAATTATATGCAAATCAGATAAATGAAATAAAATACATGTGAGGTGGTGCAAAAGTAAACTGTGGGTTTGGGGTGGTTTTTTTTTTTTTTTTTTTAAAAAATATGTGTCTCCGTCTAGCAAGGAGACACGACACGTGTCTCCATCTAGCATGGTGTCTGCATCGTAGAGTTTTGTTTTTTGTTTTTTTTAAAGAGTGATATATAATAACAAATTAAGAATTTCAGAGGTATTATAATAAATTACCTTTGCAGAATTGGATGTAAAATTCAACTTTCATTTGTGACTTATAGTTGATTTTTGAAAAATAATTTTTGATACACCAAAAAAGCAAAGATGAAATTTATCATTGTAACTCTTATTATTCCAAGAGTTATTGAAAGAAGTATGTATATCTACTATAATATCTTTGCCAAATTCAAGCACATCGATATATCATATATGCAAAAAAAAAAAAAAAAAAAATCAATAAAATTTGAGAAAATGTGAATTAAGCACAATAACAATATTTCCAGTTTAGTAGTTTGCTACATTTCTACAAATTTTGAAATGAATTATCAACCAACAACTTTCTAGTAAAAGAGTTCCAAAATTGATATGCAAAATTAAAACTTTCGGTACCAATAACAAAATATATCGTTCATTGCAAAATTGATCAAATTAACAAAACAAACTTTCGGTACCAATAACTTTCGATGGTGCAACGTCCATTTGAATAGAAACCAATGTTGAATAATATACTGAGAGTTCAATTGAAGCATCAAATTATTTGCAAAGTTTGAGAAGATTGAGAGCACGGATATATTATTGTCTTGAACGTATACACAGAGAATATATTGTAGATTCCTTTTGGCTGACCCATACCTCCACTCAATGAATCTATTCCTTGCGCGAACAACTGTAGTCCTGGTCAGAGATTAAAAATTGCAAATAAAAGCCAAATCATTTTTTTTTATTTTTTTTAAAAAAATTTCTTTGTGGGGGTTCGGGGCAACGCCCCCGACGGGGATCAACCTGCCCGATCAAGTCGCGGGAGTCGAGGAGGCAGCGTCCCTTTGTGGGGGTTCGGGGGCAACACCATGTATGTATAGAATTGAATATTTTCTAATATTTTTAAATTAAATTATTAATAAGTGAAATTATATTTATAGTTTGTGTGAAAAAGTAAATAAGTAGAATTATTAAAAAAAAAATAAACGAAAGAAATTCTAGGTATGCTATAATTTTTTATTTTTTATTTTTAGAGGGTGTGTGGTAGAGATTAAAATCAGATTAAAATTGAAAATATAGCCGTTATTGTTGACTTTTATTAGACGGGTGGGACCCAATAACGACCATATTTTCAATTTTAATTGGATTTTAAGCCGTACCAAACAGGCTAATAAAACCATTTAATTGATTCGATCAAATCCGATTTTTGACCGGACCACTAGCATCTTATCTTATACTATATTGAAGGATAGTCCGCAATAGTGTTCTCGTCCAAAATTCTGCCTAAATTATTATTATTATTATTATTATTATTATTATTATTATTACATATATACTAATAATACTAATAAATTATCCACTTGAAAAAATAAAAAAATATTATGTTAAGTCAAAAAATTGTCCGTTTGTAAAAAAAATTAATTTTATCTTCGCACCCTTCGCGTGCGGAGTTTTATGTTTTGTTAAACCTCCGCACGCGGAGGTTTTGCCTCCGTGTGCGAACAAATTAAGCATCCGCACGCGGAGGCAAAATTAATAGCCTGTTGGGTACGGCTTAAAATCCAATTAAAATTGAAAATATGGCCGTTATTGGGTCCCACCCGTCTAATAAAAGTCAACAATAACGACTATATTTTCAATTTTAATCTGATTTTAATCTCTACCACACACCCTCTAATTATCTATTTAAATGAGCATGCTTTTACGTTTGTTTGTCTTCCCAAAACTACAATTTTCTTTTACCGACTCCTCCTCTCCTATTTTCTTCTACTCCGCCGCAGCCAAACACACCACTTACACACCCGCGTAGAGAAAAAGAGATTCTGCTGGCGCCTTTTCGTCGAACCCAGCCCCCGAATTTCTTCCAAGATTCCCCCATTTTCACCGCTAAAAATTCCTATCCTCCTATTTATATGCAATACATACATATACTTAGAGCTATATTATTCGCCCTTTGACTTGCAGTTTTTAATTCTCTAAAATGGCTTCGGAACAGCAGTTATCTGCAATTAAGGTTTTGCGTTTTGCCTTAATTGGGAGCTTATGATTGTTTTATACTTTCTTTTACTCGATTGAAGTAGTAATCGAGGGCAATTAATGGGTTTTTTGCTGTTTTAGGGCTCGAAAGTGCTGATGGTAGGCGCTGGTGGCATCGGCTGCGAGCTTCTCAAAACCCTCGCTCTCTCTGGCTTCCAAGACATTCATGTTGTGAGTATCATTTATTCCTTTTTCATTATTTACTATTTTCCTGACAAATTTGACTTATAGAATGCATGTGAATATCTAAGATTTCTTTACTAGGATTTTAGGATACATGGGGTTGGTCAGTTTTTTCTACTTTTCAATATTACTTATACCACAGGAATTACTGGTCGTGGTAAAGAATGTTTAGCAGCTAAGCTTGAAGTACAAGTTCTTTTTAAGCATCAATTAACAAGAGTAGATTCGTTACAGAATTAGGGCATGGAGAGTTGGTTGTATACTAGGTTGAATATTCTTTTTTTGAAATTTTATATAACATTTCTGATTCTCCAAATTGTTTCTACAAACTTGATGTTAATGAAATCAAGTAGACAATTGGAAATGATTTAGCAGACACATAGACGGTTGAGCTTAGGTAGTTGCATAGGGCCTGCCACCAAGAAAATCTCAATATGGCTGCCTGGGAATCACCAAAAATTTATTGTGTTTATACAAGTAAAGCAGGATTTAAAAAAATTCAATTGAGGCACTCCTTAGAGCGAGACAAGCAAAAAAGGTCGCAAGACGCTGATTGTGAGGCAGTTTTATGAAGCTTACTCTTTAGTTGTATAAGGTTCATGTCTCACAGCATTGCCTCAAGGCTTGCAAGGAGTGCGGCCCTTAATTCTCAAAACTTGTTTACTTGACTTTAAGTGTGGAGTCACTAAACATAAAAAGCTTGTGATTGTATTATCTTGGGAATAACATTAGAATATTGTGTTTCTTATGGGCCCACTTTAGGAATAATCTACAGCCCCACCAACTAAAATAATTTTGTTACTTTGCACATTTTTGTTTTGTTTGTTTGCACATGTTTTATAATTTTATTATGAATGTTGAAGATTGTTTATAATTTATTATGAGTTAATTTTTCATTTTAATTATTTTTTTGACATTTTTGGTTTACAGTGAAGCTTATGCCTCGCCTATTAAGGAAAAACGCCTCCAATTACACGTTTTTAAACATTGAGAAATATATGTATATTTTACCCCCCTCCAGCCCCCGCCCACTTAAAAATCTCGGCTTCGCCACTTATGAGGAGGAATTATTTAACTTTTTTTATTATCGGAAACTTTTGCTTTAGTCAGCTGCTATTTTAATCTATCTTGAAATTGATGGAGCTAATTTAATTTATGGTCTACTATAATTATTTCCCAAGTGACGTGGCAACTGATGATTGTGCAGAATTTGATGCATGGGGAATTTTAAACATTCACCACGTTTTCTACTCGAGATCTCCTCCTAGACACAACCTTATTGAACTTCTTCTTCTTTCATTTTTCCTATCCCATACAGAAGCTTTCTCTGCTCAAGTCTTAGCAAAATCTACTTCATTCTTTTCTGTGTAGCTCACTCCCTCCCCGGTTTTTGTATGAAGTTCTTTACCCACAATGCACACGCAGGTTATACCATTAAATTTTGGGTCTTCCAAGAGGTTAATTTCGCATCTTCTTTGCCATTCATAGTGGAATCTTCTTCCTGCACAGTTAACTTTTACTCAGTTCACCACTTCGTGCAATATTAATATTTCATAGTCTGGTTTGTTTGGATATATCTTTACTTTCTATTGCTTTGCTATTTTCTTCATACCTACAGAATGGCATAGGGGACCTTTTTCAGATCATATGCTGTAAACTATATGGATTCTTATGATGTCTTGTCTGTCTTAGTGACCTCTAACATACAATGCATTTGAAGCACTGGCTTATTTGAAATAAAGTTGAAGTGCGCGGTCTTGTATCTTTTCTTCGGCGTGCACGTGGATTTTTGAAAAATCCCCGATGTCTTATTTTTTGAAACTATTATTGCAATATGATATTCTCTTAGTAAATGCTGATTGTTGATAAAATTTACTTTGAGAAGTGAGGTTGGCGTTAGAATCTCTCTTTTCTAACCTGCTTAATACCTGATGGAAGGGTGCAGTTCAATTCTTTTATCATTATTTTCCCCTGCTTGTAGATTGACATGGACACCATCGAAGTGAGCAACCTAAATAGGCAATTCTTGTTTAGACAATCCCATGTTGGGCAATCCAAGGCCAAAGTAAGTAAATAACCATCCCCGCACTCTCATACTAGTTGCTGGATTTTCAGTTCCTTATATAATTTCGTTAAATATTTGACCAGGTCGCTCGGGATGCTGTATTGAAATTTAGGCCTGACATCAGCATAACACCATACCATGCCAATGTCAAAGACCCTGATTTCAATGTTGATTTTTTTAAGCAATTCAACGTTGTTTTAAATGGGCTCGATAATTTGGATGCTAGACGACATGTGAACCGCCTTTGCTTGGCAGCTGGTGTTCCATTGGTTGAAAGTGGGACAACTGGATTTCTAGGACAGGTAACTGTATTTTCTTGCATTACTTTTGAAGAGATAGTTAGCACTCCTATTCAATTGGCGTTTTAACTTTTTATTTTATTGGATGCTAGTAATGTACCATATTTGTCATTATTCACAGGTGTTGAATGTATATTACTGGTTTCAGGATGAGATATTACCATTATTAATTGTTTGCTTTAGCTAGCTGACTGAATAGTTGTTGCATAAGTCTACTGACATTTCTGTTTGCTTAATCATGTTAATTTTTACCCTTTAAATTTGTCATTTGTTTGATGCAGGTTACTGTACATGTAAAGGGCAGAACTGAGTGTTATGAATGCCAGCCTAAACCTGCTCCAAAAACTTACCCTGTATGTACCATCACCAGTACTCCATCGAAGGTACCATCTCCTTAATATTTTACTTCCTTTAGTTACTGAGTATGTTAAACTATTTTGTGTAATTTGAATTGGAATATGCTTCTATCACGATATTACTGGCTGCCTTTTATAGAACCCTGGCGATGATATATAAATCTAACACTCAACCTGCATTGGTTAGTATTCTTCTTCGGTCTAACTATGAAGTTGTTTGACTCCATGTTTTTAGTTGAGTTATCGAAATTTTAAAATTTAGATATTTTTGTGGTTTTTATATAACCCAAAATGATTAACCTTTCTATGATTTAAGATATTTGGTTATTTTCAACCACCACATGTTTTGCTGCTCCGATCACTTAAGAAATTAGTATTGTTCTGATCTTAACAACTAATAGTAGTTATTTGTTGGAAATTGAGTGACCTGTTGCTTCAAGTCTTTCTCAATTATGAGATTGTGGTTCGATTTCTAGGATGCTATTCCAATATCGTTTAATGTTGCAGTTTGTTCACTGTATTGTATGGGCAAAGGACCTGCTTTTTGCAAAATTATTTGGGGACAAAAATCAGGAAAATGATTTGAATGTGCATTCAAAAGATGGTTCTAGCTCATCAAAACAAGCAGAAGACGTTTTTGAACGGCGAAAGGAGGAAAACTTAGAACAATATGGAAACAGAATATATGATCATGTTTTTGGTTATAACACTGAGTTAGCTTTGTCAAATGAAGAGACATGGAGGAATCGTAACAAGCCAAGGCCTATTTATGTCAAAGACGTATTTTCTTCTGAACTTGCTCGTCAAAATGGAAATCTGGACAAGAGTTCAAATGGTGATCCTCCTTCACTGTCTGCAATGGCGTCGCTGGGTTTGAAAAATCCACAGGATCTATGGTCCTTAAAGGAAAATTCTAAAGTATTCCTTGAGGCTCTGAAGTTGTTTTTCTCAAAGCGAGAAAAGGTTTGAGACGAGTTATTACATTTTTTGATAGACCTCATGTTCTTGTTCTTCTTCGTTCTTGTTGATATTGAATGTTTCCCTTCGTCCGCCCTCTCAGGAGATTGGTAACTTGAGTTTTGACAAAGACGATCAGTTAGCTGTAGAATTTGTGACTGCTGCAGCAAATATCCGAGCTTCTTCTTTTGGGATTCCCCTGCATAGCCTTTTTGAGGCTAAAGGTATTGCCGGCAATATTGTGCATGCTGTTGCAACAACAAATGCCATAATTGCTGGCTTGATTGTGATTGAGGCGATCAAGGTGCTGCAACTTGATATCAAAAACTATAGGTAGGTCCTATTATCTGTCACTATATGTACTCTATTCCATTTAGTCACGCATTTTTATTTATGCAACTTGACCCAATAGATAATAACTAAAGTAGAAATTTATAATTATTTGGGTCCTTATTAGGGTTGGTGGTGGTGGGTAATTTATTGATGATATTGACATTTTATTTGGTTTGAATCTATGGAGGAACTTCTTTAATTGGTAACTAATAACCACTGTTATTCTTTTATTCTCGCCATGTCTCTGTCGAGCACTTACCTGCACTCTCTCCTATTCTTTTATATTTTTTCATATTGCATGAATATAAAGCTGCATTAAATTATCACCCTATTTTACTGCTTAAAAAGTAGGGACAATGGCATAACACAGTCACTAACAGTATTGCCTTTTTTTTTTTTTTTTTGCAATTTCACATTTGTAACTGCATTTTTAACAAGCTCTGTTTGTGCCTGCAGGATGACTTATTGTCTTGAGCATCCTTCAAGAAAGATGCTTCTTATGCCAGTAGTGCCGTTTGAGCCAAACAAATCGTGCTATGTCTGTTCTGAGGTTAGCTCAATTCTCTATTTCCCCCATAAATCTGTCTGTTCCTTTTTCCCTTGTACTCAATTTTGTGTTGATAGAACCCAACTGCATTATGTTTGGTTGAACATTTGCTGCTTTCTAATTTTGTGCTATACATATGCAAGTAGACACCTTTGGATCTTGATATTAATACACATCGCTCTAAGCTGAGGGACATTGTTGACAAGATTGTGAAAGCAAAGCTTGGCATGAATTTGCCTTTGATCATGCATGGACCAGCCCTTCTGTATGAGGTTGGTGATGATCTCGAGGAAGACGAGGTTGCCAATTATGCAGCAAACCTTGAAAAGGTAGATTGTCTTCAGTTGTATAATTTTTCTTTTCATGACGAGTTGTCATTTAGCTCATATATTATCTGTTAGGTACTATCCGAGCTTCCTACTCCGGTCACAGGTGGGACAATTCTCACCGTCGAGGATCTTCGACAAGAGCTGAAATGCAGCATCAATATCAAGCATAGGTTTGTGTCCTGCCACTCCACTATTCCTGATGTTTGCTTAATTAATGCCTTAATCATTATGTCCATTCATAATTTCACATATGGAGTTGCAAGGGTATAATCGAGCATGATAAAATTAGTGTTTAATACTTGCTTTTAGGTTCTGGAGGCTTTTTTACATCATGAACAAGGCAATAGCTTGGTTAAAACTTATAAGTACACACTTCTCTCTCCTTCAAAATTTCACCATGGTATTCTTTTTGGGGTAATTTGCTCTGAGATGAAAAGTGAAGAAACATAATTCGCTCTTCCTGCCTGCTATGTACAGAGTAGTTTTAAATACTTGTTGCTGACACAGTCTAGTTCTTCCACTAAGATCAGCATCACCTTCACCTTCACCTCCGTGAACATTATTTTCCTCTTATCATATTCTATAATTAATTACAAGTTGTGTTGAATTTAGCTTGTTAGTTTCCTGCTAATACACATCTATGGTATTAAATTGATGCTACCTGTCATTTTGTAATATTGGTTACCAATGTTTTATTTTTTATAAAGGCCATTCAAGCTTAGACGAGGGGTTTTTATGCAACTCATCTAAGGTTGAATGGAGGGTTTTTGGTTTCCCCCTACCCTAGTATATTGATATGAGCATTTTTACATGGAGAGGGACAATGAACAATTTTACCTCAGGACTTGCACAAACATCTTACAACATACATTTAAAATTTACAATTAAAAATGAAAAATGAAAAATTGGAACTCTCCATTAACCAGTTTAATTAGCCTATTGGTGTCCATTGGAGTCCCTAACTTGCATCATCTTGAAGGATTTCTCTTTGTACCCATTATTAGCTACAGAGTTGTTTAATCCATGACACAATATGATTTTGCGAAACAGTAGTATTTCACCTTGATCCTACATACCGTGATGATGGTGGTTTTGATGTTGTTTTCCCTATTGGTAGAGTCAACTTACAAATTTGTGCCCATAAATAAAGCACTGAAGCAGAGACATAAGTAGAAGTCTGCATAAAACACTGCAATTGCCACTGCATAAAGCACTGAAGCAGAGACATAAGTAGAAGTCTTCGTGGCTAATAATCATGAAACACTGCGATTGCCACTTATAAAAGGAATCCGCTGTTGTTTCTCATTTTGGATTTAAGATGGCAATAGAACTGCTGTTTGAATTCTTTTATTTCTAACATATTCAATTTCTTTATTTGTTTCTTTTATTTAGTGAAAGAGTCCAAATTCTGGATCTCCTTTGAAAATCTTTTCTCATGATCTTTGTTTCATGTGCGGTCTGCTTTTCCTGTTAAACTTGTTGCCTGTTTTACTAAGCTTAAAATATGTAAGCTTTTTTTTTCCTAGGAAAATTTTTCTTGTTTAAGAAAACTCATACCATACCGCAAAATAAATGTGAACTCTTTTTTTCAACCTCCAGTAACACATTAAAATTTTCAGGGAGGAGTTTGACGAGGAGAAAGAACCTGATGGAATGATTCTCTCAGGATGGATACAACCTATTGCAGCAGAAAAGAATGGCAAGACAGCTGTTGACAATGAAGTTAGCACATCCAGTGCATCTGAAGCTGTTCCATTATTGACTGAAGATGACGATGATTTGCGAATCATTCCAACAATAACTGGGAAGAAAAGAAAGCTGTCCGATGTTGCCAATGAGAGGAAGAATAAAAGAAAAGCAGAAGAACCCAATAGTAAGAATGATGTTGTCATGCTTGATGATGAGAAATTCTGATATGAGCAAGAAGGGGGAGCAATAGCTAGGTTTTTTCCTTGATTTTTATTCCAATAGAATATTTCACCCTAACTTTGTACACACCCGAGAAAGGTGATTCTAGTTTAAGAGAAAAATGAAACTTCAGGCATGTTTTTGTTTAGATAACTTCAAATTTTTTATTTAAGGTGTAACTTATTTTGCTCATGCCACCCTATGTATTCTAACTTTTAATGGATTGTAAGGTCTGAGCATTGTAACTTTTGGGTAGCAGGATTTTCTCATGTTTGTGTACAAAAATATTGGCAGTTGGGGATTAAATTATGGCTCTGTTGGCAGTTGCATCGTTATTGTTTTTTCTATATTTTGATGATGTTAGCTTAGGCAAGGGGAATCCTTGTTAACTTGGAAGGCTCTTGGGCATCTTATGCTTCCCTTTTCACTGTCGAAAGCAATACAAATGAAATTTTCAGTTGATACATAATGAAATAAAGTAGGTGCCGAGGAAAGACTCATGCAGCTCGATCCTGTTTGATGTATAATTTACCTGGGATTTTTTTAGCTTCACCGATGTTTAAAACATAACTGGCGATGTAATACATAATCTGTCATATCAAATTTTGGGTTCAATTGGCGCCTTCTCTCAAACTCTTTAGAGACCATACCATTACTTATTGCTTCCATTTATATTTCATGCATTAGCTAGCTGACCCATAGTAGTTGCACAAATCTACTGATGTTGGAGTGGCATGTTGGATACAAAGGAAAAATGATTTGAATGTGCATTCAAAAGATGATTCTAACTCATCAAAACAAGCAGAGGACGTTTTTGAACGGCAAAAGGAGGAAAACATAAAACAATATGGAAAGATAATATATGATCGTGTTTTTGGTTATAATTGAGTTAGCTTTGTCAAATGCAGAGATGTGGAGAAATTTTAACAAGCCAAGGCCTATTTATGTCAAATATGTATTTTCCTCTGAACTTGCTAGTCAAAATGGAAATCTGGACAAGAGTTCAAATGGTGATCCTCCTTCATCGTGTCTCTGGGTTTGAAAAATCCACAGGATCTATGATCCTTAAAAAGGAAAATTCTGAAGTATTTCTTGAGGCTCTAAAGTTGTTCTTCTGAAGCGAGAAAATGTTTGAGACGAGCTATTACATTTTCTGATAGACCTCATGTTCTTGTTCCTACTCTTCTTCATTCTTGTCGATATTGAATGTTTCACTTCATCCTCCCCCTCAGGAGATTGGTAACTTGAGTTTTGACAAAGACAATCAGTTAGCTGTAGAATTTGTAACTGCTGAAGCAAATATCAGAGCTTCTTCTTTTGCGATTCCACTGCATAGCATTTTTGAGGCTGAAGGTATTGCTGGCGATATTGTCATTCTGTTGCAACAACAAATGCCATCATTGCTGGCTTATTTGTGATTTGAGGAGATCAAGGTGCTGCGACATGATACTAAAAACTATCGGTAGGTCTAGGGTTGTTCGTGGGTCGGTTCGGTTCGGTTCTGTTCTGTTTGGTTCCAAAATTTTCGAGTATTTAATAAATGGAACTGTCGGGTCTTTTTGTACCATAATTAAATTTTTTAACATTTACAGTAACGCTACATAAATATAACTAATGACATTTCATTCGTAACTTTTACAAATTAACGTAGCCCAATTCAAAAATATATAAATAACTAGCTGTCGAATAACATTAATTCAATGCATACAAATACCAAAAAGTAGATATTAATATTAAAATGTTGGTGATCCATATCAATAATTCATTTGCTTCAAACAACCTGCCTGCATAAAAAAATGAAATATAAATTAAAAGTTATAAATGGGTACCTAATTTAGAAGTGCTGCACCAGCACGGCTGTGGAAAATGAAATTTGCTTAGGGTTTTAGGATAGAGAAATGGTCTTAGAATTTTATCTCATTTGAAGACTTTAAATTTAATGAGCAAATTCAAACAGTCATCTAGTCATATCAATTATTAAGATATAATTATGGCGGAGGTCCATAATCTTTACAAAAACTGCAAATGGATTTCAAACTCCACTATTTCTTGTCTTTAAAATAGGCTAATGAGTTTTAAAATGATTTGGGATTTAAAATTAAAATTATGAAATGATCTAATTTATTTAATTAATTTGATAATTTATTTTAAAAAATAAAATAATTTAATTAATTCAATTAAAAAAATAAAAAAAATTATTTAGTTTCGGTTCTTGGTCTAAACCCGACCCAAATTCATCGGTTCTCGATTCGGATACCTGTTCGAATATTTAACTTATGAAAAATCGCTCAATTCGATTCGGGTTCAGTTCGATCCGATTCGGGTTGGGACTTTTGGACACCTCTAGGTAGGTCCTATTATCTGTCACTATTTGTACTCTACTTCACGCCCAATCTCGCGTTTTTAGTTATGTAAGTCCCACAATACCCAACACGTAAGAACTAAAGTAGAAGTTTATAATTATTTTAAAAAAATGATGAACCGCAACCTTGACGGCCCCCACCTGCCCTGCCCTGGGCCTTGGTGAAAGAGGTAAATCACATGTTATGCATCCAAGGATATAATGTGGAATGCTGCTTGTACACTTGCATTTACCCAAATGCTAAATCCATATTTCAGGATTCGAACCCTTGACGCGGCAGCCTTAAGCAAAGCTGGAGTTTTTCCACCTTCCCCTTTTATCACTTGGAGATGTGCCATGTATGCGAGTTTATTATTATTTAGATCCTTCTTTGGGTGGTGGTGGATAATTCATTGGTGATATTGACATTTTAGCTCTGCTTGTGCATGCAGGATGACATATTGTCTTGATCATCCTTCAAGAAAGATGTTTCTTACACCAGTAGAGCCAAACAGATCGTGTTGTCTGTTCTGTGGTTTGGTCTGAATCCTATATTTCCCCCTTAAATCTGTCTGTTCCTTTTTACACTTGTACTCAGTTTAGTGTTGACGGACCCAACTGCGTTCTGATTTGTTGAACATTTGCTACCTCTAATTTTTTGCTATACGTTTGTGTTTCGCGGGTTTCGTCGCTAACAATTAAAAAGGGAATCAGACGATTGTGTAAGGAACAAACCTCTTGAGACGAGATCCTAAAAAGGGGTGTATTATTGGCGAAAATTTACATTTGAGGACAAACAAAATGCTTCCAAGGGGCGCAAGCACACGAGTACTAAAAGAAAAATTTTAAAGTTACACTAAGAAATTGAAATTACATATTCTCTGTTGAGAGTTTTTTTATTCGGGTCCTTTCTTCTGTGTCTTCGTTTCCTTTTTATATTTGCTTGGTAACTTCTGGGTAGTAAAATCGCTCGGAACTGCTCAATCACTCCGTAACTATCCACTTTATTCATGGTGACCGACTTGTTGGGGAGATGTTACCTCGTAACTGTTGCTATTACTCTGGCTTTCTAACTGCCCATCTTCGAATCGTGGGATATGTCGTAACTGCTGGATTGGGTGACCATAACGCCTTAGATTCGTCTAACTCCAGGGCGATTTAACGGTTTGGGCGATGATATGACTATCACCCTGGGCCATCATATGGCACCCTGTTCGCTCAACTTTTAGGCGTCTTACAAGTTTTGGCAATGATACTTCTTGGTTCCTGAGCTTCCATTAGATTCGTCAGCAATTCAATCTGGGCCCTGGACTTCCGGATTGGGCTTTACACTTTGGGCCTTTAATCTTTGGCTGCGCCTTTAGTGTGTCAACAATTACCCCCAATATGGCAGAATTAATATCATTTATTAATCTTTGCCATATTCACTTTGTATTTCTCCAACAATACTTGAGATTCTCAAGAATTCTAATCATCACATATTTCTATTGCCTGAAAGGGTGCAACGTTATAAACCCTCGTAATCCCAACAGACTCGCCATTTTACTGCTCCTGAGTCACGTAGTTCATCTTATTGCTTCCTTGCTACGTTTCTCAATCTAACCTCAACAAGCTTGCATTCTGTATTCAATGGCGACCTCGCAAACTCGCTCTGACGACTCTTTCAGTTTCGAAGATTTCCAAAATCTTCTTACAAGGCCTTATGTAAATCCGACTTTTCTTTCACAGGCTAATGCTGATCTTAATGAGTGCTATTTGGGTCCATCGTTCAATGACGTTGAAGCTATTGGACAAACGTCGGTGGGTCAATTGTTCCTTGTTCTCAAGACCCTTCGTTCTTGAACTATTTGCCTTTGAAGCCAATCCGCGACAAATGTATTCGTACTTGGCCAAAAATTGATCCTAGTTTTCGTAGATGGCATGCATGTATGGTGAATCATGGTCCCACCAAAGCAATTTTTGAACGTGCTAAGATTTTTGACCTATTAGAAATTACTTTTTTCCCCCCAACTTACTACTCAGTGCTTTTTCCAATCGCCCCGAGTTTTTGGTATTCTGAATACAACATCTTTGTTTTCTCTCTTGGTCCCATGTCCATTACTCTGAGGGATGTGGGAGCCTTAGTGAATCTTCCACCTTTGGGCGACACTATCTTTCCTGGCATTATGATTTCTGGTGTCGCCTCGAAATTTGACAAGAAGATTACTGAATCTTATTCGAGCATGCAAGGCCTTTATACTACTTCCACCTTTGAGCCTAACCATGCTGAGCGCATCGCCTTCCTCCAGGTTTGGCTTTGTAAATATGTTCTTTGCGTCCCTAGTTTGAAGCCCTCTATGCGCTATCTGCCTTTGTCACATGAGTTAGCTCGAGGTAGATCTTTAAATTTGTATTCTTTCTTTTTGGCTGCCTTTTATAGAGGCATGACCTCTCTTCAATTCCAATTGAGGAATGATACATCTCCCACCGGCAGCGGGCCTCTCGGCTCGCTCAATTGTGGTTGAGAGCCTATTTCCCACAACTTGGCACCATGCCATCTCCTCTTCGTGAGGTTAGTTTCTACAGACTGTTTATTCATCAGTTGAGCCTTGTAAATATGTCTAATAGGGACGTTTTTACATTCTTTTATACTTTAGATTCGATACCTTCCTTTTTTTCCTTTTCATCTTCATCAGATTCCCCTTTATGTACGACATCTTTCTACTCTAGCTGAAGTAGACACATTCATGCCTGTTTGGGTTCAATTTTTGGTAGGAAGAGAGTTGCTTCATGACATTGTTATAGGAACGAATGTCAAAGCAAGGGTTGAGATATATGCACCCCAATTCTTTACTTGTCAGCTCGGCTTCGGCCAAATGTGGCATGTTCCTCCGTGCTATTTTAAGAATTTAACAGAGCGTTTTTATACTATCAATAAAACTGAGGCACATGCCATTGATGCCCGTAACAGCCTCCTAGCTAAATGTTTTGCCTACGCCCCTTTTGGTCCTACTGCTATCACACATCCTCTTTTTGACCAGTTGTGGCCATCTGTGAAGCGCAGATTATTCTCGACTGACACCAACCGTTCTTTCCACCTGCTAGATGGACCAGATGCTCTTTCTATCTCTCCTAATCTTTCATCCAGTAGGATTTCTCCATCACCTGTTCGCACCAAACGCCCCACTCTTCCATCTACTTCTCAACTTCCAAAGGCTACTACAGCCAAAGGTGCCTCCAGCTGTAAGCGGCCAGCCTCAATTTCTCCGATTTCGCTGGGGGATGATGATGATGATGATGCCCCTCTCATCCTTAAGAGAAAGGTAATATAATCTATTTATCTCATAAAATATTTCATTTCATGTATTAATGACTTACCTGAATTTTCCAGAAAAGCTCAACATCCCCTTCAAAGGATTTAGCTTTGGCAGTCTCTGTTTCATCATCCTCCGCTGAAACTGTTTTGCCCAAATCGGGTGATGAGAGGACTATGCCTACAGAGAAATCCCTAGTCCCGGTATTCTCATCGCTACCTCTAGAAAGGTCATCTTCTCATCAGGGCGTCGACCCCCCAAGTGTCGAACTAGAAGGTAATGCGTACTTCGATGTTTGTCCTTTCTTGTGCTACTGGTTGTTGGTTCATTGTTTCCCGAATTATGCAGATGTTCATACGGGTCTGCCTAATGTGGCACAATCTTCTCGACTAGACAAGAAAATCTCCACAAGTTGTGGAAATGACTAGTGGCGTGCCTGGAATCCCCAATGTTGCTGATGAGGTAACCTTGTGCTTTACTTTCATCCTTACTTCGTTCATTGCAGTGAAAATCCTTAATGTTGGTATCTTTCTCTGTAGGGAGCCGTCAACATTGTACATTCTATCCAAGACTTGTTCACCTCTTGGGAACAAATAAAAGCACTTCGCCCTGTTTCACCTAGTCATCCTTCTATGCCATCTTCTGCCCTTTTGGATGAACACATGAAGTCTTTTAAACAATCATTGCTTGAGTACATTTCCTTCATGGATATGGATCTTAGCCAAGCCAGTGCCGCTAAACAGGACAGGTTTGAGACGTTGAATACAAAATTGGCGCACACACTTTCACTTCCGTCACGTGATATTTCTGCTGGCTTTAAAGCGAAGTTGAAGATTGTTCAATCCAACGTCCTCTCTTTGCTAGCTAAGAACGTGGAACTGAAGGCCAAGAGTACTCAATACCTTCGTGCTGTGTCTGAGAAAGAGTCATTGCTTCAAGAGATCGACAAGACCAAGGTTGAATTGACCGACATCTCTTCTGAAGTTGTGGTTGAAGACTCTTTGATGCTAAGTCTAGCCGCTGAGATGAAGGAGCTTCAAGCAAAGATGGATGACTGCAGAGCAAGAATGGTTGCCAAAAAGCGCAATGCTTCCCAGGGGTTTGAACGAGCTAGGTCTTTGGTTGAGCAGTATAAACGGCTGAAGGTTGATGAGGATTTCGCAGTTGAGTTGAATATCACTTCTTCTCAATAGAGTGAGGACTGTGGAAAACTTAGGGAGCAAGCGCGTTCAACTTGGGGCGAATTGTAATTAAAACATTCGATGTTTTAACTTTCCTTTTTTCAATTTCGCACTAACTATTATTGCCAATTTTGAATGTAATAGTGAACGACTATTTTGTCTTCTCGTACATTAATTGACGTTTTGTCTTTAATCGTCAACTCTTCAAACGCCCGATTACTTTATGCTGAGATTCATACACATCTTCTCTTGGTATTCCATAGCCTTTCCCAAGACTTTGGGCAATTCAGTTTCAATTGGTAAGCATGAATGTGGCCATTCGTATTCTGTCTTTTCGCCTTCAACCCTCTATAAATACATGTGTATCTTGTGCCTACCATTCTCACTTCCATTCTTTTCTTCAAGACTACATTCCCGCCATCGTTTGGCGTTTCCATTGCTGATCAGGATTCTCGTCTTCCATAAAAATGGATCATTTGATCCACCCCTTTTGCCACCTTTACTGATGTTACCTTGGTATGGGAGGTATAGGAAATGGTCTTTGACCAATGAATGTCTTCTCTGATCTCTTGCGGAAAGCGTTTTCTCAGCAGCAAAGTTCTTCCCTACTTACTGCTGCAGCGATACGCTTGAAGGAGGTGGTGAAGACTAATTGCTTGTTGAGAGTGCTTCTCAACCTCTTTGCCTGCCATCTGCAGCAATGCATTTAGGAAGGCGAAGGCGGCAGGTTTCACTCTTTCTGTCGAAATTGATCGAGAACCAACTTGTAACCTGCTCTAAATTGCGGTTATTTGTATTTTCACTATTTTGTCTCTCTTGTTTAATAAGAAACAATGCAGCGATGTACTTAGGGGTGTGAGAGGGACAACTACTTTTTTCTTTGTTGTAGTTAGTAGAGGATAAATAACAGCCTGCCGTAATTTGCGGCTTATGTAAGAAATGTGTGGTAATGAAGAATATTATTTCGGATGCATTCTTTCTTATTTGAACGTAATTGTCCAATTTATTCGTTTACAACCGCTCAACGCAATCGTATTACTTATGCTTTTACTTGTTCACTTTCCCACAAAGAAGGAACATACTTCTTCAAGTACTTACCATTAATAGATCTAACATGCTTAATACCGACTAAATCCTCCAAGTGGTAAGCCCCATTAGGCAGCACGTTTTTTACTTTATATGGTCCTTTCCAATTAGGCGACCACTTGCCATACTTCGGATCCTTGCTATCTAAAGGGAGTATCGTCCTCCAAACCAATTCTCCCAGACTAAAAAATTTAGCTATGACTTTCTTATTATAAAACCTAGCCATTCTTTGTTTTTGAACTTGCAACTTATCTAGGACGTCCAATTTTAACCCATCCAATTCCAACAAGTTTTGAACTAGTGATTCGATATATTCCTCATTACTTAACTTATATTGCCAACGCACTCTAATGGACTGCACATTGATTTCCATAGGCTAAACAGTCTCCTGTCCATAAGTAAGTTGGAAATGAGTAATTTTGGTACTTGAACGGGGTGACGTTCTATAAGCCCATAGAGCCTTGTTCAAATATTCGTGTCAATTTTTGGCATTTTCATCTATCATTTTCCTTATGATAGTTTTTAGAATCCTATTAGAAGATTCTGTCCTCCCGTTGGATTGAGCGTAATAAGGTGTGGAGTTTACCAACTTAACTCCAAACTCATTCAAGAATTCCTTTAATTGATCTCCATTCAAGGAAGTTCCGTGATCCACCATCAAAGTCTGCAGAATTCCAAATTTGTAAATAATGTGATCACGAATAAATTCTATGACATTCTTTTGGGTGATCTTCTTTAAAGGTACCGCTTCCACCCACTTAGTGAAAAAGTCTGTCGCCACTATAATAAACGTATGTTGTTTGGATGAATGGGGATAAATCTTCCCTATCAAGTCTATCGCCCAACCTTTGAACGGCCAAGGCTTGATAATGGGTGCCATCTTGCTTGCCGGTGCCTTTTGTATTGAGCCATATTGTTGGCATGCTAGACAACTCTTTGCGTATTGAACACACAATTCCCCCATCTTGGACCAGAAATATCCACTCCTTATGATTAACCATCGCATCTTTTGGTCGGCTTGATGTGCCCCACATATCCCCTCATGCACCTCGACCATGATTGTTCTAACTTCTTGTAAACTTACACATTTTAGCAATACACCATCAGAGCGCTTCTTAAACAACTCTTCATCTATCACCGTATAATTTAACGAACGTAACTTTATTTTTCTATTACCTCCTTCATTAGGTTCTTTAAAGAACCCTTTAATTTCCGCTCTCCAATCCATTGCATTTTCATCCTCTATACATTAAATCTCTACCTTTCTCGCCCTTCTTTGGACTACGGGCAATATTACTCAATGTTCACAGGTAACCTCCCAATTTAGCGCCTTCGAATACCCTGACGTCATTTGGGCCAACTCATTTGCTATGTCATTGTACATTCTATTAACATATTGAAGCTCTACTTGATCAAATTCTACCAACAATTCTTGGACGATTTCGTATTGACCAGTATGGAACCACTTTGGCATTTATAACCACCAATCAATTGGTGAATTACCAATTGAGAATCACCCCTAATAATCACATTCTTTACTTCCATATCTACCATCAATTCTAAACCTAAGATTAAGGCTTCGTATTCGGCCTGATTGTTAGTACACATCATATCCAAAGCGAATGCGAATTTGTAACAAATCCCTAAAGGATTTATTAAAGCTACTCATACTCCTGCTCATTTGGAAGTTTTTGATCCATCGAAGTATAAGATCTATGGTTTCAACTCAAATGAATCAATTTCCAATTCAATCTCTTCAGGCATGTCAAGGCATGGATGATCGGCCAGAAAATTAGCCAAGCCTGATTTTTAACTGCCTTTTGAGGTATGTACTTTATTTCAAATTCTGACAACGCTAAAGTCCAAAGGCCTACTATCTGATGCAAAATAGGGCGAGAGAACATGTACTTAAACAAATTTACTTTAGAAATCAAATAAACTGTTACAGGCCGTAGATAGGCCCTTAATTTTGTACATGTGAAATATAGCGTAAGACATAATTTCTCAATGGTAGAATAATTACATTCGCATTTTGTCAATCGTCCACTTAAATAGTAAATTGCCCTTTCTTCGCCAAATTGATCTTCTTGTACGACCATCCCGACTATCGATCCTTGTTCAGTCGACACGTACAGTTTCATTGGCCGTCCTTGGATTGGGGACACCAACACCGATGGATTTGTTAAATATACCTTCAGGCTTTCAAAAGCCTTTTGATGCTCTTCTTTCCAGACGAATTCGTCCTGACTTTTCAATTTTAAAAGAGGCGAAAAAGCTTTCGTTCGCCCTGTACAATTAGATATGAATCGTCTTAAAAAGTTTACTTAGCCTAGGAACCTTTGTAACTTTTTTTTATTACTAGGAGGTTTAGCCTCTAAAATGGCTTTCGCTTTATTTTTATCGAGTTCAATCCCCTTTTTGTGTGCTAGAAAACCGAGGAAATTTCCAGCATTAACACCAAATGCACACTTCAAAGGATTTAACTTTAGTTTATGTTGCCTCATTCACTCAAATGAACATCTAAATTGTTCAAAGTGATCCTCTTCTTTAACAGACTTGACCACAATATCATCTACATAGACTTCTACAAATTTACCTATCATATCATGAAAAATCAAGTTCATCACTATTTGATAGGTTGCCCCTGCATTCTTTAAACCAAAAGGTATGACCACCCACTCAAAACATCCTAATGATCTAGGGCATCTAAATGCAGTTTTGTGTATGTCTTCCTCAACTATATAAATTTGATTATATCCCGAATACCCATTCATAAAGGAATATATTACGTGCCCAGCAGTCGAGTCTACCAAAGAATCCACCGTAGGCATTGGATATTCATCTTTAGGCGTGGCTAAATTCAAATTCTTGAAATATATACACACCCTTAACTTGCCATTCTTTTTTTAATACTGACACTATATTAGATAGCCATTCAACATACCTGGCCATCCTAATAAAACCCGCTTTTAGTAGTCGCTCTATCTCTTTCTTAATTTTGAGAAGTACATTGGGAGCAAAACGTCTAAGGGGTTGCTTATAAGGCTTAAAATTTGATTTAGTTGGCAATCTATGTTCCACCAAATTTCTATCTAAACCAGGCATAAGTTCATATTCCCAAGCAAAACAATCTTTGTATTCCTTTAATAAAGCGATTAATTTATCACTAACCTCTTGAATGAGCATTTGGCTAACAAATGTTGGGCGATCTTCCCCTTCATCACCAATATTCACCTTGACCAGGGGATCCTGTGCTTGAGCATATCCAGGCTTGGCGATCCCCATCGTTTCATCGTTCACATTTTTTGTAGGCGTTTCCTCCTCTAAACAATCCACCCTATTAACTTCTCGACGAATAGTCTGCTCCATCTTGAACACTGCTAACTTGTTTCCTAGTACCTTTAGCGCTGCTTCTTCCTTCATCACGTTCTTACATTCTTTACTGAAAGCTATTAATTTGGCTTTAATGGACTGAATGTCGGCCATTTGCCTATGTTGTTGAGAGCTCATCTAAAGTTCTTTGATTAGCCTTTTGCCAATCACTGGTTCCTCCAGGACCACTATGTTTGGTCTCATCTGACTGACATTTCAGTGAGTGCATCAACTGAAAATGGCTCCTCACTTTGTACAACAATTGGAGTTTCCTCTCCATCTTAGATCACCCTGATAGGCCCATAATTCCATTCGTACATAAACTTTTCTACTGAGTATGCTTCTGCCATAAAGGGTCTATGATCTGCCTGTACCACTTCCGCTTCGCCTTTGTCATTCCAGAAAACCAAGCATTGGTGGAGCAATGAAGGTATGCATCGACTCTCATGGATCCAATCCCTTCCAAATAACACATTGTAACTAGTAGGCCCGTCTATTACGAAGAAGACTGTAGTCCTGGTGGTTGTTCCTACAGTTATGTCAAGTGGTATAACTCCTTCAGTTGAAGTTGCTTCCCCATTGAAACTCGTGAAAATAAATGTTGTTGGAATCATATCACTCTCTGTTTTGGCCACCTTCCTCATCATCCTGGACGGAATAATGTTTATAGCTGCCCCATTATCAATAAACACATTTGCCACAGGTATTCCATTGACTAAAGCTTTCACATACAACGACCTTAAGTGTTTGGTTAGCTTCATGGCGCCTTTTGAAGATATCTTTTTCAGCAGCGTCTATTTCTACTTCCTGTTTGTCTTCTGTTGAATTATTTCTTTGGGACAAATCAACATGTAACATGTCGCATCGAACTCCTTCTTCTTGGGCTTTTTCTCTTTTATTTTCTAATGCTTCTTCTCTAGTTATCCACCTGTAGGAGGAGACAGTATTCTTGGAGGCAACCCATACTTCTCAGAGCGAGGTACTCTCTTTTTCCTCTTGGGTGTCTCGTACAGCACATAAAAATCGAAAGAACGCCTGGAATGGTTCTCCCAACAAGTCTAGTTCACGAACTCCCTCTTGGTGTAATTGCTTTAACAAGGTATTACGCGACACTCCTATTTTTCTTCTCTCCACTTCTAGATCAATTTCTTCTTCAATGTCGGTCATACCATCACTCTCTTCCCCATCATATGCCTCTTTAGAAGTTTGGCCCTTGTCACATTCCAACACACACGTCTCTTCTTCGTTATCATCCATTTCTTCTTCTTGTTTTCCTTTACTTTTGAACTCATCGGCTAGTAAATAGTTATTAGCCACGACATGAGGTAACGTACCGAATTGGATAGTAAGGGACTGATCTGGATCTTCTTCATCCCTTCTATCTCGCTCGAACTTCGATCTCCCAGACGAACTTTCTGGTAATTCTCCCATTGACTCCCATGTATCGGTCTCTTCACCGTCCTCGAGTACATTCTGATCGGCTACTTTGAGAAGTTTAGGCGCCTTAGGACATGGTAATCCCTGTTGTTGCCACATCATTCTTCCATAATTGCGCTGAAAACTCCTCTGTTGAGTTCTGGTCATTTCGTTGAAAGGTATCACCCTTCCTGCATTATATTGGAACGAATGCCATACATTTGGTTGGCGAAGCTGTGGCCGGAATGTCCTTCCCTGATTGATTGGCTTGAACTGTCTCTCCACATGTGGTCCCCTATAGAAGATGTACATCACCCTCTAAAAGGCTGAGCGTTTGGGACGAAATCAGGGCGATGGTGATGCTGCCATATCTTTGGTGGTCTTGTATTTATTCCAACTTCTTCTTTACATCTTGCACACTAGATGTCTCATCCCTTTGATACGCTCAAAAA
Source organism: Fraxinus excelsior (assembly GCA_019097785.1). Classification (NCBI taxonomy): domain Eukaryota; kingdom Viridiplantae; phylum Streptophyta; class Magnoliopsida; order Lamiales; family Oleaceae; genus Fraxinus; species Fraxinus excelsior. The sequence continues at coordinate 1,009,582 of CM032639.1, forward strand.
TGCTAGGATGTGGCCTGGGTCTTCTTCTCCATCATCAATCACCAATTTGAATTTTGGCAATTTGTTTTTGAAACCGGTTGTCATCATATTTACCTCAAGTGGCTGTAGGAAGGGATTTTCATCCATTGCCATTTTCTTTTTTTCTTCGAACATGATTCGTCCTGACTCAATGGTGGCGAAAAACCAAGCAATAATTAGTCATATGTGACCATGTATTATGCTATTTACAATATTTTTTACCCTTAATTTGCTCAGGGTCTGGCAATTTATGCTTATCGCTCAACTTTATTTGCTTATCCTTATATAATTTATCGAATATAAGGTCGGCTTTAGTAACATCGAATGAAAACGTCATAGCCTTTTTGTTTTCACCTCTCACAGGTTCATCCTTGCCCGACGCCCTAAGTTTAGCCATTATGGGACAAGCATATGCATCTCCTTTGACTAATTCGGCCAAACATATTTCAGTTTGATCATAATATTCATTGTTAACAGTATGAACATTGAAGTTTAGGTCTTTGTAATAAGTCTCTTTACTAGAATTCTTCATTTGTTCCTCTTCTCTTATCAACCGTTCATACTTGATTACATTCGCGCTAAGTTGGAATAAGTCCGGGAACTCCCTATCCTGTAATTTCTTCTTTAAATCGAAGCTTAAACAACTTTGATCTATTTTGACAAATTCTTTCTCAGGCAAAGGTACAAAACATTTACTCCGGGCTGTTTTGAACCTTTGAAGAAAACTTTATGCCCATTCGTTGGGCATTTGACGTAAATTCGTCAAATCGGCCAGAGTGACTTCAGACTCAGTTTTATAAAATTGAGCATGGAATAATTGTTCAATTTGTTGCCATGTTTGAATAGAATTTGCTGACAGATTAATGAACCAGGAAAAAGCTACTCCTATTAATGAACTAGGAAATAATCTCAATTTATGATAATCATTCACTTCGCCACTTTGCAGCGTGAATCGCCCTATATGCTCTAGAGTAGACATTTCTCCTAAACCAGTGAACAATGAAAATTCTGGCACTTTATACCCTCTAGGCCATGGATATGCCTGATCTACCCAATCGGGATATGGTTTTGTGTATGTCGGCATAATGACAAGACGTACTCCAACGGCCATTTGATCTTGCACTATCTCCATTATTTGATTCCTCAACATAACATTAGGATCATAAGAAATTCCTACGGGTTGATTTACTGGTTGATTTATGTGAGGCCTGACGGTTTGCCGTTGAATGGCCATAAAAGTGTCATTATTTGGGTCATTGTGACCATTGAATTGAGCATTTAATCCATCATTAGCACGTAGGGTACCCTGTCTATTGTTCGAGACATTATCTCTTACATTTAGATTACCCCCAGGTTTGTTGTTACATTATCTGTAATACCCCAGACCAAGAAAGTTTAAGAGATTTGATATGTACTACTCATACCAACAAGGTGCACCTTCTTTTCCGGAAGTCCATCATTAGAAACTCCACAGTTAAGCGAGCTTGGCCTGTAGAAATTCTATGATGGGTGACCCCTTGGGAAGTTTTCTCGAGGAGCGTACGAGTGAGGACAAAGCATGCTGAAAAGACCCATGTTGGTACAGTGGGGACAGTACGTCGTCGATCTAAACTCCGGCCTTCTTATCATAGACATACATGGCCCATAATTGAATTTCCAGAATTTAAAACACAATACTGATTCACGTAATCACATGCAACATCACTTACCTCGTAAATTTCGAATGAAAATGAAAAGATGCGTGTGGGGGTAGTTGATTACTCCAAAACCAGCCTATGTGTTGTCTTGCGTACACAGGAGCAAAGAAATTGATTCTTGTATGTGTGAGGGAATGGGAATGACGTAGGGGGCCAAGTTTAGTCAAGTCATATTGGAAGAAATAAGAGAAGAAAATGAATCTTTCTTGATTGGCTCTCCAAGTCATTGATTTCTTACCAAATTCTCACCATGATTTTAGCAAATCTTTCAAATATACACACGTACGGTTATGGCAGTAGACTAGACTGAAGGTAACAATATTCATACCAAAATTAGTTAGTCTTTAACTAGGTAAAATTCACAATTTGATCCCTATCGTTATATTAGAGATTAGGACCTTATAGTAAGAAATCAAACGATTGTGTAAGGAACAAACCTCTTGAGACGAAATCCTAAAAATGGGTGTATTATTGGCGAAGATTTACAATTAGGGACAAACAAAATGCCTCCAAGGGGCGCAAGTATACGAGTACTAAAAGAAGAATTTCAAAGTTACACTAAGAAATTGAAATTACATATTCTATGTTGAGAGTTTTTTGATTCGGGTCCTTTCTTCTGTGTCTTCGTTTCCTTTTTATATTTGCTTGGTAACTTCTGGGTAGTAAAATCGCTCGGAACTGCTCAATCACTCCGTAACTATCCACTTTATTCATGGTGACCGACTTGTTGGGGAGATGTTACCTCGTAACTGTTGCTATTACTCTGGCTTTCTAACTGCCCATCTTCGAATCGTGGGATATGTCGTAACTGCTGGATTGGGTGACCATAACGCCTTAGATTCGTCTAACTCCTGGGCAATTTGACGGTTTGGGGGATGATATGACTATCACCCTGGGCGATCATATGGCACCCTGTTCGCTCAACTTCTGGGCGTCTTGCAAGTTTGGACGATGATACTTCTTGGTTCCTGGGCTTCCATTAGATTCGTCAGCAATTCAATCTGGGCCCTGGGCTTCCGGATTGGGCTTTACACTTTAGGCCTTTAATCTTGGGTTGCGCCTTTAGTGTGTCAACAGTTTGCAAGTTGACACGTTTGGATCTTGAGATTAACACACATCCCTCTAAGCATAGGGACGTTATTGACAAGATTATGAAAGCAAAGCTTGGCAAGAATTCACCTTTGAATGGATCGGCCCTTCTTTATGAGGTTGGTGATGATCTCGAGGAAGAACAATGTTGTGTTCTATCAATAGCTAGAGCGATGTAGTCATGCTTGAAAAGATGAGAATTCTGATATGTGAAAGAAGATGAGGAAGCAATAGCTAGTTTTTTTCCTTAATTTTATTCCAACAGTATATTTCACCTAAATTTGTACACAAAACTGGCAAGGTAAACTAGAGAAGCAATGAGGTCAACCTCTTTCAAATATACTAAATGGATTCTGGTAATGCGATATACTGACTCGCGTGTCGACCCCAATGAATTATATAATAGAAAGCGAAAAAAAAAAATTTAATGTGTCTTCCTCTTTCAACATAGATCTATATGCCATATATAGGTGTAGTACATTGTTCACTACTTTGCACTCTGCGGTATAACGGATTAGCCTGCAGAGCCTGCCTATCTGAATGCTGCTTCCTTTTCTTTTTATCATGGTGTTCTTGTTTCTTCAGCTCTGCCAAACAATGCACATCGGCTATGCAGGCAAATGATCTTACTTTTCCTGAGTAGTATCTCGACAATCCTCTTCCACTGAATAAAAACCAAACATTAGTTACACGAATAAATCACTATACTTGTAATAAAAAAAATACGCAATCTTACTTTCGTGGAAAGCTGTCCCTCAATCCATCCATGTTTAAAGTCACTATACGACAAAAATTTTGTATATATCGAGGATATTTGTAACCTGTTTTTTTTTTTACATGATACGAGTTTTCAGTTGTATGCAATAAGGTATGTCAAAGGTGGGAAGTACATGTGCTTATGGATTTGGAGAATAATTAGACATATCCACATTTTTACCTACATTTGCTCTGGTTCATTTGTTCACTAAGCTTAACCATTATGAGGCATTTCTCATTTGGCTCCACACCTCCAACTATTTAGAGGTCAATCAAAAGGGTTCCAAGTTTATTCATTCATTGATAGGAGTGGCAACTATCAAAGCCAATTGTAACCATCCGGGCAAGAAAGGTCGACTCGACCCCTCCTATTTTTGGATCAAGTTGTTGGACTTGTATCTACTCGATCACTCTTTGATAATATTCCTACATGAATAACGGATTTTAAGGGGCTGTTCTTTAGTCACATAGAGTGAGAGGCATCAAAACAGTCATTGTAATATTCTAAAGGGTAATTGGCATAAAACGCTCCTACCTATGACGGGTTTTGTGGAAAACGTCCATACGTTTGATTATTTGATACAGTACGTCCCTACCTTTGCATTTTCTTGCGCAAAACGTCATTTTCACCAATTTCTAACATAAAATGACAATTATACCCTCCTATATAAATAAAAGAAAAATAAAAATAAAGAATAAATTGCAATATGCTGCTCAACTTTTTTTAAAATGCAAATCAGTTCAAGATAATTGTAAGAAAATGACTCAATTTATCTTAATTGCACCCAAACCCCCATCTCCAACCAGCAAAATCTTCCCATCTCTGTCACCGCCGACTTTCACCTCCAAAAAACCACCATCCCGCCCCTAGGCCGCCGAGTATCACCACCACCGGTATCGGTCTCACCTGCCCAACAAATCCAATCACCATTCCCACCTCACGCCGCCCCCAAATGCACCCCCATAGCCACAAAATCGATCACCGTTCGCAACCAAAAAACTTGGTGACAACCACTCTTCCGATCACACTCATCAAGCCTAACACATATCGGCCTCTTCTACACTCCAAGGCACATCCAACCATGGTTTCATATCATCAAATAGTGCAGCAATTCAGAATTTTCAGGCCCAAATTCCAGCCCCTCACGCACGCGTATACGTTCAATGAATCTACCTCCAATTGACGGGCAAAGTGATGTTATTTCTACAAACTAGACGCAGTAAAACCTTCAGCAGGTCAATACAATAATGGGTAACTCCTCAATTGAATCGATTGATCCATTACTTGCTCCAATTTTTTGAATCAAAATCTACCCTATTTTTTATTCTGTTTAAGTTCGAATTTGCTGTCTATTAGTGGTGGATATAGGCGTCGGTGATATGGCTTACGACGACTGGTGGTGGTGGTGATTGTTGTTGATTTTGAGGAGGAAGATCAGAGGTGAGAAGGTTCTGTCGATTCGAAATAGTGGAGACGGGTGCTTGGGTGCAATTATGATAAAGTGAGTCATTTTCTTGCAATTATTTTGGACTGATTTGCATTTAAAAAAAAGTTGAGGAACATATTGCAATTTATTCTTTTTTTTATATAGGAGGGTATAATTGTCATTTTATGTTAAAAATTGGTGAAAATGACGTTTTGCGCAAGAAAATGCAAAGGTAGGGACGTAATGCACAAAAAAATCAAACGTAAGGACGTTTTCCACAAAACCCATCATGGGTAGGGACGTTTTGCGTCAATTACCCTATTCTAAAGGCTGCAAACTATTTGAAGCTATTTACATGTTGAAAAATATGTAGGAGAGAACTTGACTACATATCCATTGTGTTTCAAAGAGGTTTTCGTAATATCCAAGAAACGAAAATTATTACTTTACCAATTTTCTTTTGATGGTATATTTCATGCCTGACCTACTTTGTGAATGGTATAACTGAAAATTCTCAATTTCAAGTTTCAACTATGAAAAAAGAGAAGCATAGACAATTTTTCATGCCTGAACTACTGTGAAAGGTTGTGTCATTAAAGATTAAATTTACATTTGCACAGTTTTCGTTGACTATTTTTTTATAATAAAATTGAAAGAAAACTGTTTTATCATATCGATGAGTACATTCCTTTTCTTCATGGAAATTAAACAGCACGTTTGGCTATGCTTAAAAGTAGCTTTTCTAATTATTTTTCTTGGAAGAGAAATACTTCCTAAAAAAGCAACCCAATTTTTAAGCAGCAGACCAGACAGAATGATTTTTTTTCTCTACAGGTTCAAAAATATCATATGAATTTTCAATTATAAGAGGAAAAGTAATTCTGGAGATTTTGATATATTGGTTTATACTTCTGTTGATGATCATTTTCAGTTTCTTTTCTCAAAAGCTGATTTCATTGATGTGCACAAGAAAAATGGTAAGTTCATGCTACTAGTGAGTACTATGGTTAATGAGAAGAGGATGCCACAAAATTTAGTGACAACCATATTTACATCTACCAATAAATTTCTCAAACTACACTATATAACACGGATCAATCAATTCATATAGAAGAAATGGCAGATAAGCCATAGCTACTTGATGCTGTGAATAAATACAACTTTAATATGGTAATTGTATATGTAACATGTAGATTTATGTTCAATCATTTAATCAAATGCTTGATTATCGCCCACTAAGCGACGCAAATTGTGCAAACATTGCCGTTCCTGAGTGCTCAATGACTTCAGCAGGGTTGTTACTTTCCACGGGTAGAGAAAGGGGCTGGTTGTCTGCAGTAGAAACAGCCGGATAGACTATAGGAGGAGAGGCCGTGGTGGCTAATGCCTTATTTTCTTCGTCATTCGTTCCTTGGGATGAGGCTTCTTGAAGCTGCATAGCGTACTCTAAGTTCCACAACACGTCTCCCATACTAGGCCAGTCGACCCCATATTCAGCCAAACATTTCTCGGCAGCTTCTACGTATTTATTCATGGAGTCAAGATTGATGTGCCCGATTAGTGTGGGATCGATGATTTTGTCTAATAGACCTTTTTGCTTCCATTGCATCGCCCATTCTGCCAAGTTGACTTGCTCTCTTGGCAATGCAAGGTTGATGGCAGGACGAACGCATAAGACCTCGAATAAGACCACCCTGAATGAGTATACGTCGGACTTATCTGTGAGCTGCTGTTTCCTGAAGTACTCGGGGTCAAGGTACCCGAAGCTTCCTTTTACAGCCGTGCTCACGTGATTTTGCTCGCCGCCTATTGCACCATCTTTAGACTGCCCGAAATCAGCCATCTTTGCTGTGAAATCTTCATCCAACAAGATGTTGGTAGTCTTAACATCGCGATGAATGATGCCTTGAGCCGTGCCAGTATGTAGGTAGTGGAGCCAGCGAGCAGCCCCGATACATATTTCGAGCCTTTGCTTCCAAGATAGGGGTGGCAAATCCTTCCCATAAATATGGTCACGGAAAGGTCCATCGGACATGTACTCGTAAACCAGAATCATCTCCGAATTTTCATCACAATATCCAATCAAAGACACCAAATGGCGATGTCTAAGCTTGGACAACATTTGAATCTCCGTCTGGAACTCATTAATCCCTTGTTCAGACTGTGGATTCCCTCGTTTAATGGCTACCTTCATTCCATCATTGATTTCTCCTATATATACATTACCAAAGCCACCAACACCAATTATTGCATTTGGATCCCAGTTCTTGGTTGCCTCCTGCAACTCTGCTAAATAAAAGTATCGGCCTAATCTGGAAGTAGACGAGAAGAATTGGCTTTTACGAGAACCTAAAGAAGTCTTGATGTTTGACATGGAGCTCGTGTCTCCAGCATGGAGTGGAAGTAACCAAGACGAAAAGCTATGATTCTGCTACCAATCTTGTGGCCTTTTCTGCCACTTAACAGCCATTGCACCTAAACCGACAAATGCTCCAAACATCATTGCAAATCCAATAGAAGCCACCGTACCACGGCCTGGCCCATCAGCCGACTTCCCATCAACACCATATTCTCCATCCAAGCTACCAACGGAATTGTTCATTCTGAAAACCTCAAGACCTTTGAGAAGTGCATTTCTTGTACCAGTATTTTCATTCATCAGTCCAACCTGAACAGTTATTGGGTTGGCATTGTTCACCATAGAAGAATTCATCACAAAATCCGTATAATAAGCTGTCGTCAAGCCACTTGCCACGGTGGTCAAGTCCAACCCGGTAATCGCAGGCTTTCCATTAATGAATACAATGAAATAGAGATCATTTACAGATTTGCTCACGATATCAACGAAATGCAAACGAACCAGATACGTGAATGAAGTGTCAACGTTCATTCTCCAAGTAATATTGAAATTAGGGACCAGAACATTGGCATCCGCCATTTCAGTGGCGGATGCATAAACCACCGGTGGAGCAATTAATGGAGACTTCCCCTCGGGATATGTAATAATACTCGGTGAGACAGAAGCATTCGAGGCAGTAACACTTGGATCAATGTATGAATGATCGGATTCCCAGTTTCTTCCAAGGGTATCATTTTGTGGGGTTATAGCATTACCCCCCATGTTCAGCCTATACATGGTCTGGTATGCATTGTGGCCTAGCCCGGGGTACTATTCCTTGGGGAAAAGCATCGACCCAACATCGCCAATAAGGATATCGGGGGCTGAAACAAATCTATCCCATTAACATAAGCCACACTGTCTGTATTAGGTTGGAATACTACAGAATACCTCTCTGTTGTCACATTGACAAGGTACTCCCTCATCAACCAGCTCGTGTTTCCAGTGATTTCAAATTCTCGGATTAGTACCAAATCATTCGTCTTGACTGAGAATTTTGCGTTCTTCAAATCCTTCTTGCTTTTCTCGACCGGAAAAAAGTAGAGTCGAATCCAATGCCAACCCGGCCTGGTAACATGGAAAGTGTACGTTTCTATGGATTCAAATATTTTAGCCGACAGATAAACCGGTGAAGGAACATCAACGGACGTGACAAAACCTTAACATCCCTTCCTTTGTAGGCTAAATATTTTCTAGTTTCTTGATCATTCAAGAACGCCCTTTGGCCGGGAGGATGGTGGAGGTGGTGGCGCCACAATCAATAAGGATGCTATCTTGAGGGGTGAACGAATTAGATTTTACAGCATTGACAAAATTTGGGACATAAATAAAAAAAAACCAGGAGGATCGCTGCCATGGTTGAGGTGGAAGAAGACGGCGGCGATAGGTGGAGATTGAAAGAAGAGGGTAGTTTAATCATTCCATCTCCAGCCCTCTTGGCGAGGAGGAAGAAAAACTAAGATTTTGCCTAAGGAAGATGAAAACTAAGATTCATTTACATATCATCAATTGTATAAACCTATAATCATTCTTTGTTGAGATTGCAAAATTATTGCATGATTGTGGGGGCGGAGAGATTATGTTAGAGAATTTCTGTTATGTTTTGGCGCCTATTCTTGGAAGGATTATTTACTAGCAATTACAACATTTGAGATGGTCACCATCTTTTAAATTTCATCCACAGTAACTGAACTTTTTGGAAAATCTTAATTGGGTCACTAAATTTTAGTTTATCTCAATTGAACCATTAAACTTCAAAATTTTCGGGTATTTAATAAATGAAACCGTCAGGTCCAAATATAATTATGGAATCGTTCGAGTTCGGTTATGTTCGATTCCATACCATAATTAATTTTTTTAACATTTACAGTAACACTACATAAATACAACTAATGACATGTTCATTCGTAACTTCGATGGACAGTTGGAGAGAGAAAGTCGGACTTGACAGTCTAGGGCTTCGATTTGGGCATGTAGATGTAAGTTTTCAATTTATCAAATGATTTGGTGTTAGTGAACATGTGTTTACTGAATGAAAGTATGAAATTGAAAATGGAAGAATAAAAATTTAAAAAGACAGAGATCTTGGGCTAACAATGAAATGAATAAATTGGCCAAAAAATTAAAACAAAAAATTGGATTTAGAAATTGGGCTAGATATGTATGAATTTGGTTTGGAAGTTGAAGCATTAATCACTAAATTAGTTAATTTGTTTTTAAAAAAATAAATTAATTTAATTAATTCAACATAAAAAAATATAAAAAAATATTTAGATTCAGTTCTTATTCGGTTCTTGGTCTAGAAATGAGAATCGAACCGAACTCATTGGTTCTCGATTCAAATACCAGTTCAGGTATTTAACTTATGAAGAACTGTTGGTTCGGTTCAGGTTCGGTTCGATCTGATTCTATTCAAGAGTTTTGTCCAACCCTAATCGAAACAAAAAATCTTTTCAAAAATCCTATATATAAGAATTACATTTCAAAAATAACAAACTCCAAAAATCTTTTCAAAAATCAGGTGTTAAATCAATTTATTAAATATTTTTAATTAAAATTTAATACAATAAACCAATTTATTAAATTTCAAATCCAAATCATTCTCTCTCTCTATCCTCTTCCTACCCATTCTCTCTATCTCTCTCTACTCTCTATCCTCTCTCTACCCCTTCTCTCCATCGGAGGCGTCCATCTACTCCGGTGACTATTCCGGCGATCCCTCCGACGACTATTCTGACAATCACCCCGACGCTCTCTCCGACGGCTATTCACGACCCCTCTAACAAACTGTCCCAATGACCACTCTAACACATGCTCCGATCAATCTACAAAACCCATCCACCCATTCCCAACTTCCAAAAAATTTCCAAAATTTCAAAGTCACAATCGATCACAATGAGTCACAATTAACTAGTCACAAACAGTCACATATTTGGTCACAAATGGTCACCACAAACAAATCCGCTTACAACCAGTCAACTTTCTTCACCCCCTCGCCAATCTTCAATTCCTTCCCCTCCACAATGTACAAAGCTGAAGCATAGTTTCCAGACACACCAAAGCCAATTAGCGTATGGGGTTCTGCACTAGTAACAGCACAAGGAATAAGAGTGTCATCACCAGAAGACAAGAGAGGCAACCCATTTATCACAATAGCAGGTTCTCCAGGAATCGACGACCGCATTTGACCACCACTACCAAAATCTCAGCCACCAAGTCCTAAACTAACTCCACCTTCACCGCTAGTTTTTTTCCCACCATCACAAATGTACTCGCCTCCGCCACCAATCTCCTCCCCACCTCCAACATCAAAATTCCCACCTCCTCTACCTACAGTACAATCACCACCACCAAAATCAGGTCGAACTAGGCTGATTAATCGGACCACCTTGGGCTTGGAACCGGCAGTGTTGGAGATAAAGGAAGCTGTGGAAACCCCAATTGACATGTAGGCAAAAATAAGCTCGGCGATGGAGATCTAGGTGATGGCACACATCCAAATGGCAGCAGAGACGGCAACGGAGTTGGAAATGATAGTGGTGAGGCAGGAGAAGATGAGATTGAACTCTGCGGAGATCTGGGACTCCGTCGATGCGTGCACAGTCGGAAGCGACGGAAGTGGTGAGAATGGTTGCACGACCTGTTGACCTCCGGCTAACCCATCATTTTGGCGCAAGTCCAGACCGAAAGCAAGAAGTTGGGCCACAGGCGGTGGTGGTTGATAATCTGAGCGAAGGGGGAGGTCGGATCCTTTGAAGTCGGTGGCTTCGGCTGGCTTATCGGCAGGGAAGAGAGAGAGAGAGATGATATTTGGGGTTGAATATTTGGATTAAGTTTTAATTTTATAATATTATTATTAATATTTAAAAGGGTTAATTTCCCAAATGGTCACTGAAATTACCTGAAAATTTCAAAACGGTCACTGAAGTTTCAAAGTTTCAGAAACAGTCACTGAAGTTTGACATTTCTTTCAAAACGGTCACTGAATTTTCAGATTTTTTGGCCAAGTTTGAAGCAATTTTTCGACAACTTCCGACCACCAAAACTACCGATTTCGGATACCGTTGGAAAGCCCACGATGTCCTCTTCAATTACCACCAAAAATCCCCCCAAGACTCCAAGAGATTCGGCCGGAATAAACCCACGAAGTCGGCAACCAAAAATTATGAAAATCTGCCCAGATTTTCAGATTTTTGGGGCAAGTTTGAGGCAATGTTTCGGCAACTTCCGACCACCAAAATAGTCGATTTCGGATACCGTTGGAAAGCCCACGATGTCCTCTTCAATTACCACCAAAAATCTCCCCAAAACTCCAAGTGATTTGGCCGGAATAAACCCACGAAATCAGCTACCCAAACTGGGCAGATTTTCGGACTTTTTTGTCCAGTTTGGGTAGCTGACTTCGTGGGTTTATTCCGGCCAAATCACATGGAGTTTTGGGGAGATTTTTGGTGGGAATTGAAGAGGACATCGTGGGCTTTCCAACGGTATCCAAAATCGACAGTTTTAGTGGTCGGAAGTTGCCGAAAAAGTGCCTCAAACTTGCCCAAAAAATCTGAAAATATGGGCAAATTTTCACAATTTTCGGTTGCCGACTTCGTGGGTTTATTCCGGCCGATTCACTTGGAGTTTTGGGGATAGTTTTGGAGGTAATTGAAGAGGGCATCGTGAGCTTTCCAACGGTATCCGAAATCGACGATTTTGGTGGTCGGAAGTTGCCGAAAAATTGCCTCAAACTTGGCCAAAAAATTTGAAAATTCAGTGACCGTTTTAAAAGAAATTTCAAACTTCAGTGACCGTTTTGAAATTTTCAGGTAACTTCAGTGACATTTGTGAAATTAACCCATATTTAAAACATGATTTAACCGCTGATTTTTGAAAAGAAAACTCATAGGGTTTGATATTTTGAAATGTAAACTTAAAATGCAGGCTTTTTGGGTAATTTTCTCAACGAATATATCACAGAGTAATCCATTCTTTTCAGATCGAAGAACAGCAAAAAGATAAAAAAATTCAAGAGAACGTTAATGGCCAGTGAGAGTGAAGACGCCGCTCGCCGGAAGACGGCGATTCAGGACTACCGGAAAAAGCTCCTCAGTCACAAAGAACTCGAGAGCCGCGTCCGATCCGGTGTGGCTTTATTGAACCCTAGTCTTCTCCATTATTTTCTTAACGCAGTTTTAGAATACATTTCATCAATACGTTCGTCGTGGCTGATCTGTACTTTTACATTTTTCTTTGAATATCTATGCTTGAATTTTATATATATATTGTGAGGTTTTAGTGTTGTTAAGATTTAAGGTGGCTGATGAATGGAAAATTGAAGATGACTGGCAAATCAGTTGATATTGTAGGGATTTTTTTTTAGCTATTTATGGATTTCCTGGATAAAATATTTAGAGTTTACCTTATTTTTACTGGTTTTGATTTTTGAGAATTTGTTGGAGCTAGGCTAAATTAGGTTTAATATGATTGGTTATCATTAATATTAAATATAAAGTCTAAAATTTGAACAATCTAAATTTGATTTTCATTATAATTCAGGTTGTGAATTGTTTTGTCCTTGTTGGAGTGTGATTATCATTTTGGTGTAAGCTTTTTTTTTTCTTTTTTTTTTTTTTTTTTTGAGGTATTAATTTGACTGATTTATTCCATTCAAGTTTGGGTCAAGGGAGACAATTGGTGAGGGGTATTAGTTCCAACTGGGTGATTGCGTTATTAGCATTAGAATGGGGTGATTGTTGTACTAGGTTTCTGGGAGTAAGTTTTGTTACCTGAAGGTCACCGTGCGTTTATTCTGCACTTGTTTCATAACAAAACATTGCTATGCTGAAGTAGTTTGCTGCATTTGACGTTGGTGTTTGCATGTGTTAGAACGTACTTGGATTGTTGATTCAGCGAGGTAGGCCTTAAGCCTTGTTGCTTAGCAGCCCATTCTAGATAACAAGTTGATCTTCCTCACGATCTCACATCAACACACTTCAATTGGTGCAGTCCTATTTTTGGAATCAGTTCCCTCAAATTAAAATTTTGCAGAATATGAAATACGACATCCATTCATATTAAAATCCTTAAATTATATGGTTGCACATTGATGTTTCTATTACTATCACCATTGTATATATTTATTTTTTCTATTACTACACATGATAATCATGAGAATTGCCAAGAAAGTAATCATAGGAATTTTTTTGTGGCAATCCAATTGTAGATTGTTCGATGTAATAATTCTCGGAAGTCTAATGTCGATCACAAGGAGGGAAATTAAGAGAACAACAAACAGTTACGATAATGAGAGTTTTATGGGGATTGGGAATATTATAATTAAATATCAATATTTATTGAATAACCAAGGCTTCGGGAATTCACTATTATAGTTATGTAACAAATACTTCTGCCCCCTTTACAACATAATATTAATTTCTCAAATAGATGATTTTTCTTGTGTTCATTAGATATAAGTATTTAGAGAATTAATTACTAAATTGCAAGTAATTTACAAGGATTCATAGTATCCAGAGTTAATAATGAATAAAAATTTAATTTGCAAAGTAACATTAATTCTTTTCTAACTATAAATAATAAGTTACAGAAATTTCATCACAAATCTTCTTTTTCCATGCTATCATGTTCCACACACTAAAAATGCATCTATATTTGTAGTGAAAGTTGGTACTTCTACAGTAATCTCTTTGCCCAAGGTTTGTGTCTATTCCTTCTTATAGGCTATATCCAAATGTGAGTCTGAAAGCTGAGTAATTCCTCCATATAAGCAATAATTCTTCTCCTCCATTCGATGGCAAAAGTCTATCATTTTGAACATGGGCTTTAAAATGGTCATGAGATGCTTTATATTTGTGTCGGACTTGGATCCTTCTTGGGCTCACATAGCTCTGTTATTTGGTCTTCCTGATTCCTTTTATCTATTTGTGCATATGCGGTACATTTCTGAAAGAACACAAAAATGAAGCATATAAAATATTTTGTGCAGAATTTATTGTTTTGTTAAATGGCATTCAGTTCTCACTTGATAGTGCAATATTTTGCATTTATCAGATATATTTGATTTTTACTCATATATACATTAAATTAGCGAATTCCAAAGGAAAATATTCATTTCAGCTACAAGACGAGAGGAAGTCGTCTTGTGGTATCAACATTAGTTTTAAGTATAAATGTAATATTCATCTCGAAAGGGATTCCTATATAACTTGTTGAAAAAATTATGACTTTTATGAATCCTACATTAGTAAATTCTATCATTTAATTTAACTTCACAAAGATTATGTAGCAGTTATTTCTTTTCTGTAAAATGGTGAGCAATGTTAATTTTAATAAAGGACATTTTTAAAGACAATAAAGTTGCATGTTTTGCTGATCATATATGCCTGATTTTTGAATGCCTGGATTCTAGCTGCTATTCGCTTTCCAAGCTTTTGGCTCCTTAAAGGACAGCATGGCACGACAGCAGAATACCATTAATACATGTCTGAAATTGAGCTGAATTTGTATGGGCTGTCTAATGAGATCTTAGGCTATGTTAGGCTAGTGTGAAGAAGAGTGCATATGTCTGAAAATATCACTGAATGATGGACTATCTATGTGGATTAGTTACTATATCATAAGTGTGTGATGTATGGGCAATATGTACTAAATTATATGTTCAAGTAGTTCTTGAGTTCAAAAAATCCATGGGCTTCATTTTTATGCATATATAGATTATTATGACTTTTTCTATTTTCTTTGTATGATCATTGTGGTATGATCTTTCAATCACTATAGATCAGAATTTGGACTAGCTTTTCGGCATCTTAGCTCTATCACTTTAACTATATCTTTTCCTTGGTATATTTTATACATTATAGCTCTGCCTTAATGACACTGTATAAATGTTATAGTTAGAGAGAATTTAAGAGCCACAAAGAAGGAATATGCTAAAACAGAAGATGATTTAAAGTCACTTCAGAGTGTTGGACAGATCATAGGCGAAGTTCTCAGGCCTCTGGACAATGAGCGCTGTAAGAATTCTGTAATCTATTTCTTGTCACCACTATCCTTAAATTTGAGTATTTATTCTGAAAGTTGATTGTTCAATAATTTATTTTGCTTGTTCTGAACATTTCTTAGTACACTTGGTCATTTTGTTCTCCTGTTCTTCATAAGCTAGGAGGTGAAAAGATGCATAAATTTTTACATGGACTTCATATATATTTTTCAGTGATAGTCAAAGCCAGCAGTGGTCCAAGATATGTGGTTGGTTGCCGCAGTAAAGTAGAGAAAGAGAAACTTACAGCTGGCACGAGGGTAGTTCTTGATATGACAACTCTCACTATTATGCGAGCGCTTCCTCGTGAGGTACACGACAATTTGATGGAATATATTGATATTTTGGTTTAGAAGGTTAACATAGAATTAATTCTATATGTTGTTATCTTGACTGATTTGGTTTTTGATGTCTATCAGGTTGATCCAGTTGTGTATAATATGCTTCATGAAGACCCTGGGAATGTAAGCTATTCGGCTGTGGGTGGGTTGTCAGATCAGATCCGAGAACTGAGAGAATCTATAGAGTTGCCTCTTATGAATCCTGAACTCTTCCTAAGGGTTGGCATTAAACCTCCAAAGGTATTACTTTTTTAAAGAGAACAAGATTTTAAATGTTATCTTGGTGTTTACTTTCAGCAATGCTGTGCTCTCTGTTTTAGGGTGTTCTTCTTTATGGTCCTCCCGGAACTGGCAAGACATTGTTAGCCAGGGCAATTGCTAGCAATATAGATGCAAATTTCTTGAAGGTAAAAAGATACCTTTACAGCTAATCCTTGTTCACCCATAACAGTCCCATTAGTTCAGCATGTAACTTCTTACAAGTTGGAATTGTGCAGGTTGTATCAAGTGCCATTATCGATAAGTATATAGGTGAGAGTGCAAGATTGATCAGGGAAATGTTTGGTTATGCTCGTGAGCACCAAGTAAGGATTTATGTAATATGAGTCTTTTGCATTCACATTACAAAGAAAGCTACTATCTTTTGCTTATCTGAAATATGTTAATTTGTTAAGTTCAATTTCAGTTATCCTAAAGAAAGTGATAATATGAATTATTCTCTTTGTGAAGCCTTGCATCATATTTATGGATGAGATTGATGCCATTGGTGGACGTCGTTTCAGTGAGGGAACAAGTGCTGACCGTGAAATTCAAAGGACATTGATGGAGTTGCTCAACCAGCTTGATGGGTTTGACCAGCTTGGAAAGGTTTGACTATTGAAATAAGCTTCTCTCAGTTCCCCCCTGAAATTCAGCTTTAGAGCATGTTTAGGTGGGCTTATTTCTAAACAATTTGAGGCTTACTAATAAGCCATTTGATGTGGCTTATGGTGCTCTTAATCAGATTAAGATCATCATTACTCTGCTGTGTGTGTGTTGTGTGCAATGTGCACATGCTAGTTTGACTAGATTGTGATGCATTTTGAAATGTTTTTGCAGGTTAAAATGATAATGGCAACAAACAGACCTGATGTTCTAGACCCTGCTCTTCTTCGGCCTGGTCGCTTAGACCGAAAAATTGAAATACCACTTCCCAATGAACAGTCAAGATTGGAAATTCTCAAGATCCATGCTGCAGGAATCGCCAAGCATGGTGAAATTGATTACGAGGCTGTCGTTAAACTTGCCGAGGTGAGCTTAACAATACTAGTTTAGTTATTTAACCCGTTCTTTTCTGAAAATTGTCCAAATTGGTGTTACTGACATGTTGCGTTCTCCAGGGGTTTAATGGGGCTGACTTGCGTAACATTTGCACTGAAGCTGGTATGTCAGCAATTCGTGCAGAGCGTGATTATGTAATCCATGAAGATTTCATGAAGGTAAAAAATTACATGCATATTGAAATTTTTAACTCGTGTCGCGGAAAATCCTATATAATGAGGTATCATCACGTGTGAATGGTACTTGTATACTTGTTTGCCACACCACCATATCAATTTGTTAAGTGTTCTTTGGACATAGTTGCGATACATTGATAATCTACCCAAAATTTGAATATGCATACTCCGTCGTGCACATGTTCAGTCTTTTGTACGATCTATGTTTTCCCACTCAAGACAAAGGAGCTCTGTTATTCTGCATGATTGTTGTCACTCAAGGTTTATTTGAGACGGGATCTGATTCTTTTTTTGTGCTCAACAATGTCTCAGGCCGTAAGAAAACTGAATGAAGCGAAGAAGCTCGAATCAAGTGCACATTATAGCGCTGATTTCGGGAAGGAATAGGAGCCAGTTTTCATCTGGGGTGGACATGGATAGCTTTCGGAGAGCATCTCCTCTTTTTAGGAGATGGGTTGCTATATGCTCCTTTGGATTGGATATCTGTTTTTGAATTGAAAATTATTCCCTATATCTTTTCACGTTTGTTAATCACCCAAATTTGTGCCTGAAAAATGCTTCGATGCCAGTCGTTTTCTATATTTATGATCTTACCAAATCAATCGAGATGGATTTCATTTCTGTGATTACAAAACTTAGCCAGTTATGTGTATTGGAAACATTATTAATTCTTTGAAGACTTTCTTCATTGCATGAAAAACTTATTTCTCATGCGCCTTAATATGATTGTCTAGGGTTTGAGAAAACTGGGACTGTTTTCTGGTCATTTCCCTGTTTGCTGAACATCAGGAACTTCATATTGTGATGCCTTAAAATAGGGACACACCATCAAAGGGAGAATTATTGCTTTATTATTGCTTTCACCACCATACACGAAGAGGTCACCAAGACCAAGACCAAGACCAAGACCATTTTCACGCACTTGAACAGGAAACAATCAAACCTCAATTCCACAGAACAAAATGTAACCAATTTCGTACTCGACATTCTTATCATTTTCCTAATCCTATATAATGAACTGAACCTTCAACTTGTATAGTCCCCCATTCTGTACAATGTGTCTTCAGCAACTACTATATCTGTCATCTACGAAGATGACCATGTCCTATATCTTCCTAAATGTTAACTGTAAAAACATGGCAGCAGAGAGAGATGAAACTGTGGAAGAATCCGTAGATAAAAAGATGGGATAGTTTTAGACATCGAGGCAGAACTTCCGCATGGAGACTGTTCTTCTCATATATGCACCCAAGAACTGATTTGAATACTATCATGGACATCTTAAGCACAACAAGAATAAGAAATAACAGTTTGCCCAGTTTTCTAAGAAGCAGAAAGAAGGGCACTTCTTTGAATCCATCGAGAAGTTCATTCCTTGCTAGATTTTGACCAGAAAAATCCCTTTCTTCGAGTAGAATGACTCTCGGACAATGATTTATGTCCCTTCGTCCCAAATGAAAAGTGACGTCTCAAGAAAGGCATTCCTGATGAGCTTTTCATGCTGGAACTTGAACTCATTTTGGGACCCCTCCCTTCATTCTCACTGCATTTATAATGATCAAACACAATGAGATCATCACTATCAACAATACGGTTCCTAGATCGCTTTCTAGCCTTTGAATCTAATTCAGCTTTGATTGCCTTTTCAGATATCTTCATGGTCCGCTTCTCCCCAAAAGTACAGACAGGGCAAGCCGGATCGTATTTGTTGATCTCAGGTGTCATATACTCCAAGCATTCAGCATGGTAAGCATGTCCACAAGTCAAAACAGCAACCACAGCAAGTTCATTGGTAGCTATTATTTTTTGGCCGCCCAACAAGGATCTCTCGGTTAAAAGTTTTGCACAAACACCGCAACTTTGGAGATCAAAAGAAGGAGATCCTGAATTTCGTCCAGGAGATCTGGTCATTTTGTCCCTACTGAAGCCCGAGTTTTCACTATCAAAAGACCATCTCTCTTTCCGGGTCGTCATGAGCTCAGAGAATGGAGGAATTGACCAACCATCAGATGACCCACCATTGTATCCCCTTGTTGATTCATAGCCCCAAGTAGGGAGAACAAAAGAAGATGCTTCTTCAGAAATTGAGAATGTACGTGACTTGTATTCTGGAATTGGGCTGTCAGATACTTGTCGTAACGGCTGCTGTCCAGGAGAACGGGGACTCCACCTGGAAGGAGTTGACTTTGGAGGAAGCATGTGGCTGTGGGATGACAAAGGAGATGATAACACTGGCGAAACTGAAGGGGCTGAAGGAGATAGCTTAACAGGAGATGGGTATGATACTACTGCAGATTCAGCAGGTTCATTCAACTGAAAAGTGGTGGCCAAAAAAAAAATAAAGAAGAAGAAGAAGAAGAAAAAGGAAAAAGATCCGAAACTTCAGAAGACAAAATCAGTGCAACATACATAGCATGTATATTGCTGTAATAGATAATTTGACCAATAACAGAAATTATCCACATACCTCTATATTTTTCCGTGAAACAGGTGGATCTGCAAAACAATTACGGAAGTCCATTAAGTGTACAAGTACCAGACCATAAGCATTGAGGCATTTGAAAGAAACTTGTTGGAATCCAACAAAACCCACATACATCAAATTGAACCGCATTTGAAATGAATCTATATCAGTATGTATGATTGTGTGTATATTGCAGTATATGAGCTTCTGCAGTAATGAAAGACATAATTCGAAAAACCAAATACAAAATAAGGAAACCTCCAACTCCACTAAATTACAAAAAGTGAGTCTTCAAGATTTATAAACCATTGAACAAATGACACTTAATTATAGGTTCTTACCATCTCATCAGTCATTCAAAAAATATTTAACTACAAAGGCCATAAAAGGGCCTTTATCCTTGTCTTCCTCTCTCCCTCCACTCGACCCCCTCCACAAACACACACACATCAAATGTGTGAAAAAATTTCTTTTATCTGCTCATTGGCTTCTGTTTTCTTGTTTCACTTGGGAATTCTTATTGTTCTAGAAACAAATTGTGCTGATTTTCATATTGAAAGACTCAGGACAGCTAAAACAACACTTGTTTAGTAGTTAAATGAAAACAGCACCTGTTTGGGCTCAATTAAAAATAAGTTTTGGGGAAAATGTATTTTGAAATAGTGGTTTTTCGGAGAATGTGGGGTTAAAAAATAAGAAAAAGTTTTAGATTTACATATAGCATTATTTTATTGGAGGATGTGTGGTTGAAAATAAGAAACATAAAAATGCATTTCCGCAAAAATGAAAATTTAAAGATCGCTTACAATTCCCATTACAAGGCCTAATCTTATGCTACCAAAGACAACTCGAATTACATCCTAAATCACACATTGCGTGGATGATTTATAGAACACTATTATAACCACCGAGGAAGATTACTCTGTTCGCTTCATCACCATTATGAAGAGGATTAGAGGAGTAAAATTTCACTTGAGCAATTGGAACTTTCCACTTTTAACAATGTTCCATTCAAGGGTTATACTTTATATTTACAATAAATCTCAAAATTAAAGGAATTGAACTACCATTTAGAGATTTACCAGAAGATGGAAACCTTAAAATTCCACCATTTCCATCAGAAACTGGGGACTTCCGACATGCAAGTGACCGGAAACTATCTAATGAACTTCCCTCCTCAGAAGCAAATGCAGTTTCTGCAGTGGTAGCAGATTTAACATCCAAACGATCATCGCCTCCGCTTCCATCAAGTACAATATTAGTCGACGTCTCTTCACCGGCCACCCGTCCACGGTTATCCAATAGAAAGCTCCATGATGGTGAATGTCGAACATGCCTCTGCAGAGCTTCGCTGGGTGTTCGACTTGTTATAGTTCTATCTCTTGCAGCAACACAACATGCAGACCCCATTCTTTCTCACACACCCAACCCAGAACAAATTATTGATAACTTACGGGTAACTGTCTTTCACATCAACGATCTCAGCATAAGGGCCACGAACTCATACAAACACGAGAAATCTGCAATTAAAAATTGAATGCCAACAATCAGACATCAATTAATTGTGATCTTGAAACAACTAAAATATTTTACGTGAGCCAACAGTGAAAAACCTTCTGTATTTTACCATGACATTACTCGATAACCCAAATCTCTGATACCTTAGCAGACTTACAGTACAAAACTTATATACCAAGCATTAGGAATTTATTATAGTAATATATAATTCTACAATATTAAGAGAAAACTAAACTATAATATAAAGATATCAACAACAATCAGTTATCAAACTTGAGAGGATTTGAAATACTAAATATCATGATTGACACCACAATAATCACAAAGAAAGGGGAAATAGAGAATTGTGAGGTATAATTTATCAAAATATAGTCTCTACACAAACTAATGTATGCATGCTGTTGGGAGTAGTTCGCAGTACTTATACAATCATTCCCATAATCAAAATCCAAACATATTAAAAACAAAAAACTGCATTCAATCATCAAATAAATCAGAACTACAGTACCATTTTGACTGTTCAAATAAAACCTATAAATCAACCATATCCACTAATGATAGTCAAATGACTCAAATCATTAAAAACCAATTCCCCCCATCACCAAAAAACATATACCTAAATCCACAGCAAAATTAATAATACAGGAAAAAAAAATTGATTAATGAATTGAAAATCAAACCGATAAATTTATATCCCGAATACAAAAGCCAGATGCATAATAGCGGGTTCACAAAGCTATTTCCGAGGAGAATAATAGTGAAACACCAAAAAAATAAGAAGAGTTCTACACTGCAGTGGTCATAAGAGATCCGAAATTCATGCCCGAATAACTGTAATCACAGTCAACATATTTACCATACCTTACCATCTCAAAATAATCATTATTGATCCACATAATTTCAACTCATATCTCCCTATTAACACATATATCTCTCTCACTAGCACACACAAACAATCAAATATATATAATACATATCTATTGGAGTAATTATATATTTATTCCTAGCCTTCGTATAAAAACAAGCGAATCTTACGAGATCGAACCTGTACGTTCCCACCGCTCCGCAACCCTAGAGAGAGAAGTGTAGAGAGAGAAAGTAGGTGAGCGCGAGTGTGGAATATATAGATATGTATAAAGTAGAGAAAGAGCCTGCTTGTTCTACTTCTATATTCGCAGAGAGAGAGAAGGCATTTTTGACGAATTTCTTAACTCCGTCCATTTTTAATGGAGCAAAGACGGTGGTCATAACGGCGTTAAGGGACATATGTCGTACTCGTAAGCAAGTCTTCTATTAATGCCTATTTTCTTGATTAAAAATATTTAATCTGTTGAGTTGTACGTTAATGCTGAAAAGGATTGTACATTGTCGGTATTCTCTTTTTTTTTTTTTTTTTTCTATTTTAGTGTGAGTTATGTGATAAAGTGAACCTTAACTGGTTTCTTATGGGGTACGCGGAGTGCGTAGTACGCATTCCATGCTTTTCAATTCACACACGTAAGTATCATAAAATTTAGAAGCCATTTTTATTCAAAAAAAAAAAACATAGATCCATTAATTCATGATTGGTCATTTGTAAAGAAGGAAAACTAGCTATGTGCTGATTGTGAAATTAACGTGGAATCTATGTACAGAAAGATGACAACTCACATTTCTTTCTACTTGTCGGGTTTGGGAGAAAACAAAGTAGAGGGAAAGTACTTATGCCTCCATTAATTGATTTTTGATTTGTTATTGTAAAAAGGAAAAAAACTATGTGCAAATTGTGCAACTATTATGAAATTTCCATACAAAACGATAGAAAACTTTCATTTCTAATTACGAGAGGATGGCAAAAAAATTTTAATACAAGAAATGAAAACTATCAGTTGTATATTTGAACTATCTTGACACCTACTTGGTGAAATGTTCTTGTGGTCGCCTTACACTTCTTTTTATAGCTAGACATTATTCGACAACACAAAAGTATTTATTCGTCATTATAATGGAGAAAAACGGTGTGCTGGATAAGAAATTAATCTAGAGTCTTCAGATCGAAAGATAACAACTCATATCTCTAATAAAGGAAAATTTTTGGAGCATTTCAAGATGTTCACGTAGTTTTTTGACATAAATTGACAACTAAGCCCCTGTTTGAGCCAAAATTATTGTAGAATAAGAATGAAAGATGTAGTCGTTATTGGGACTCATACAAGAGATAGAAAATTTGAATTTAAATGTTGATATGATGAATAACGATCATATTTTTCATTTTAATGAGATAATAATATAGATCAAACGGGGCCTAACACTTGAAAAATTGAACTATCTCGACATGTGATTCGTGAAATGTTTTTGTAGTTGCCCCCACTTCTTTTTATAACTAAATTCTACTCGACGGCTCACATTTTCAGTCATCACCTATGATTCAATATAGCTCCACATGTCTTGATTATAACAAACAATACACTTATGTTTCTACCAAGTCTTATTTCTTGTGTTTTTCATGAATAAATCTTCTTAAACACTCAAATGCTCAAATCGTCATTCGTTGAAAAACAAGCTATCAAAAGAGACTCGAAGAAAACAAGAACATTGAAGATTGGAATTTTAAGTTTATCGAAACTTCAATTTATATGTAAATGTATAACTCATCAATTTTTAACAAATGCATAAAGCTCAAACTTTTTTAATTCATCACTTGCATAAAAATATTTTTGATATGAAAATAAGTTTGGAAAAATGAACATTTTGATATTGAAAATTAATTTTCAAAACGTTTACACTTCGGTCGACCAAAGTATAAACCGGTCGACCGATCTGCTCGAACGAAGTGTCAGTCGAAACTCCAACGGTTTGAATTTTACAACGGTTATATTCACACTTTAGTCGATCGAAATTGATCAACTGAAACTTCCTGATTTTCAATCTTTTGATCTATAAATAGTCATATCTTTTGCATTCAATTCTAACAACTCATAAGAACAATTAAAAGATCATATTCATTGAAAATCATTGAGTTTACTTGATTTTACATTTTATTTCATTTATTACAAATAATTTCTTGATCGATCAACTTAATTTCATCCATCTCATCAAAAATTCTATTTTGTAAATAAATTTTCTCAATCTCATCTATTCTTTATTCTTGATAGAAGTTTTATTTGGCAACACTTATATTGAAGTGTAAATCTCTCTTCATACTTAACTTGTATTATTTGTTAAGAGATATCATAATGTTGAAAACTTTGATACAAAATACAAACTACTTCATTATCTATCATTCATCAAAGTTTACAACACACTTGAACTTTACTATTTGCTATCTATTGAAGTGTTATCCTAACTCTCTAAACACTTAACTTGATTATATCATTTGTTAAAGATAGTCATTTCAATTGTAAAATTATCACTTATATTTTGATGATTTCGAGAGTCTTGTGAAAACTCGATTTTGTTAAAGATAGGTGCTCCTTATCGTTAGTCACATAAGGATAAATTCTTCTTATTGTAAGTCACTTAAGGATAAGTGATCTTTGTAGTAAGTCACTTAATGATCGATACTCATTGTTTGTAAGTTATCATTATAGTGTATTTGGCATTGCTCGGGACAGAGAGTTTGGTAACGAAGATGTAGAATACATTGTATTTCGAACCCCATTAAATTTGTTTGTCATCTTTACATTATTGCATACTACTTTAAATTGCTGTTTATATTGTGATATATCCATACTTGAATTAAGATATCGAATTTGCATATTTACTTCTCGTATTACACTTTGCATTTGTATCTCTTGTATTAAACAAGTTTGAGATTAATTGTCGAAAAAGTCTCAAAAACCAATTCACCTCTCTTGGTTAGTTACTCTTGGGTTAGCACACTGTAAAGAAGGAAAATAGTGAGCTTATTAGCACAAAACGTCCATACGTTGGATCTTTAGTGTGCAAAATGTCCATAGTTTCAATTTTTTGTTTTTTCATCCATATTTTCACGTTTCATTGTGGAAAAACATCATTTTTCTCAATCTTCTTCCATTTTCTCTATAAAATATGTGAAATGACAAATATACCCTCTTATTAAAAAAAGAAAACAATAAAGAACTAAATGCAACTAAATGCCCAAATTTTTCAAAAAGTTACAAATGAGTCCAAAACAAATAATTAAATATCAAAAATATATATATAAATAACTTCATCCTCTTCCCTCATCCCATCCCCAACCAAAGTAAATAAATAAATAAAATGGAACAAATGGAATCGGTGGCCTCCATCTAGCTAACCACCACCTAAAGCACCGAAACTCATGCCACAAACAGTAACCATCAACCCCCAAACACTTTTCCATAAATCAATTGAAAAAACAAATATTTATATGGCCAAAATCAAAAAAAAATGCAGCTGGTCGTGTGGAAACACACTGCCTTTCTCCGTCAATTTCGGTGATGACCGTGGTTTCCACCTTCGTGGGCCACCCATTTCAGATTCAAGAAAACAAGAATGCCCCACATCAGGAAGGAATTTCAGCCTCTGATAGAAGATTTGACAAGTTTTCAAGATTTCAATCCCTAAAAAAAAACTTGGGGATTCCAAGGAGAATTCTTCAATTCAAGAGTGAGGTGAAAGACCCAATTGAAATTGAAGAGAAATGTGAAGTTAAAGAAGACCCAAATGAAGAAAAAGAGGAGAAATCGGAAGAGGAGGTGAGAGAATAGAAGGAAGAGGAAAAGGGGGAAGAAGAAAGCGAAGGGGATGAGAAAAAAGAAGAGTTATGGAGGAAGATAAATGAGAGAAAACTAAAGGGGAAGAAGATGAGGGTCAAGACGGAGAGGAAGATGGTGTGCTGTCGTAGTCACCCAAAAATAGTCCTTAAACCTCTAAAACTAATGTAGTAGTGGAAGTAAGGGTCGATCCCACGAAAAGTGTGTAATTCAATAGTTTATGCTCCGTACAATGATTTGGGGGGGTTTGTATGCAAACAATTGTAAATAACGCAATTAATAACAATAAAAACTAAATTAACGAAAACAATCAAAAGACTAACCTTGGTCCAAGTCAATATCCACCTTCGAAAATCCACAATTGATCATAGATGTAAGGATAATTCAATTCATATTTTGAATATTCACCGTTGGAATAATTTTCTTATTTCTCCTTAATTTTAGTTAGTTAGAAACCAGCATTCTAATTAACACTAATTATTAAATAACCCCAGATTAGCGCTCAAGATTCAATTTAATAACAACTTTACACAATAGAGAAATCGATGAACTAGATAATACAAACACCAGCGGTTGCATTCAATCTATTTAAACATTCTTCTTAAGATTCAATAACTTCTATCACATAAAATCATCAAACCCTAGTGCTTCACAAGTTAAAGGGATCAAACAATTACGGATTTGATATTTAACTTAACGGTAGATTGCGACGAATAATAAACTAGTAGGCCTCCTAGCAATTAAACATAACAATCATAGAAATAAGTGCAGAACAATATTCAATACTCAAAAACATGAATTAAATTAAGAAAAACCATTTAGATCTCACAATATGTGGTTCCGAAGCTTCAATCTCCTTTGACCAAGTGAAAAAGTTTAGTTACACATGATAAATCTAATAAAAATAGAGAGAAAATAGGTTGGAGGCATTCTGTACGTTCTGGTTGTGTTATGGGGTTTTAAAATATGTATTTATAGTTGTTTCCATAAGTAGTTGATTTAAATTCGAAAACCAAAATTCGCGTCCCGGAAATGAACCATGCGGTCGCGTGGTTTAGAGGTTTGCGGCCGCAAGGAACAAATTAACTCAGCACTTTAACTCTCGGAAGTGGTCTGTGCGACCGCATGGTTTTAAAGGCTTGCGGCCGTAAGGAATTACGAAACTTCCTTTCGGATAGCGTTCAGTATTTTGGTCATAACTTTCTCTATCGATATCCAATTGAGGTGGTTCAAGATGCGTTGGAAAGATAACTCAGAGAGATACAACTTTGCTTCAGAAACTATATTCGAATTCGATCATTTACCATGTCCAAAATTGGTCTCAATATGAGGCTGAAAACTGATGCAAAACTTTTCAACTTGAAAGTTGATATGTGAAAATGTCTTGGCCATATTTCATCCCTTTGAATCCTTTCTTCATCCAATTGACATCTAATACTCTCGACTCTTCATCACAAGGTTATAAACAAGTTTAGAATATTTACACTTTAATCCTTGAACTTTCATTTCTTTTCACTTTGGTCTCTTTTCACCTATTTGTTCCAAATTACGTCATATCCATAGAATTACCACCTAAATCAAAATATTAGCGTAATAAGTACATTTTGGCATAAAATAAACATATGAGCACATAAAATAAGGAGGGAAAAATATGCATTTTACATTCTTATCAGAAAAAAACGAGCTTGAAGGAGGAGATGATAAGAAAGTAGAAGAAAACCAAATCGAGGGAAAAAAGAACAAAAAGAGTGAGAAGAAAAATGTGAAGAAAGGATCCAAAATAGAGAAAGTAGGGCTAAATCTCAAAATGAGAAGAGTTATCATCATCGAGGACTCCAAGAGGGGACAGACCGACGAGGAAGAAGAAGACGATGGAGTGGTTTACTATGAATGCAACACCCTGCACTAGTGCCTCCAAATCTTTGGCCATCGAAAAGGTATCATAATAATTACTAAGAATTTGGAGTTTTAATGCTAGATATTGTTTTGTTTTTTGTTTTGATTTTTAATTATTTGTTCGGGATTCATTTGTAATTTTTGAAAAATTTGAGCCTATAGTTGCAATCATTTATTTATTGTTTTTTTTTTTTAAATAATAGAATATATTTGTCATTTCATATATTTTTTATAGAGAAAACGGATGAAAAATGAGAAAAATGATGTTTTTCGAAATGAAACGTGGAAATAAAGGTAAAAATGCAAAAAATTGAAACGTATGGACGTTTGTACACTGAAGGTCAAACGTAGGAATATTTTGTGCCAATAAGCCAAAATAGTGGGCAGATTGTGAAACTAGTATAAAATCTCCATAAAGAAAGATGACAACTGATGTTTCTACCTCTGGCACAAAAAGTTTTTTTGTTCACAAAGTTATTCGCGTCATTACACTTGAAAACTCATATACTATCTCGACAAATTTACGTAACTTCATTTTTCAAGCAATATTTGACTTGCAAGATTCATCATCCATAATAAAGTCAGATATTTTAAAAATAATTAACAAGATATTGCATAAAAGTAAGTTAGAAAAATGTTAAGCTTAACCAACTAATTCACTTAACGTGTGTAACTTGAATTCTGATTGAATTTATAATCAATTGGTGCATCAGTACGATCTCCTGCGCTTGCCACGCGTAAAGTGATTGAACCATATTGATTGCGTGGTCAAATCATAAGTTTACAGCACAGGGGGAGTTTCATGCGGTCGGAAGTCATTTTTTAAGCCCCGACATCGATGGATGAACTACTCTACCCGATTTACCCTTCTACTTGTCGCGCGTTAGCACGTACATAAGAATTATTACAGGGAAAATGTCAAGGACATTTATGGTAACTCGAACAAGATGTGTGTACGAAAATATTCAGGGCCGGTCTCGTGGGGATTTGTTTTCACAAAAAAAATCAATTTTCAATCCGTTATTTTCAAAGAATGGGACCCAACCGTGAGAGAACAAGTAAAAAACTGCGGCTGTATTTTGAAACTAACGGTAGGAATTATGATTTCCAACAGAAACAGACACAGCCTCAGTTGATCTGTATTAGCTGGCCTGATGTCAAACATATATAGGGTTAGTCAACGTAATTGTATTATAGCCCCTGTTTGTCAACCATTAATCTAAAATTTTGTTTGCTACAGTAAGATTCTCTACCACACATTCACCCAAAAAAATATTTTACACACAAATCAATAAACTTACAATAAATTTCAACCACACATCCTCCAAAAAATACTATTCAAAACTCAATTCTTCTCCCAATAATGGGAGACAAACAAGCTCATAGACTGTATTATGCATATATATATTTTTTTAATTATTTATTCTATCAGTAAGGGCGTGTTTGAGTCAAATTATTTTGGAAGAATGTATTTTGGAATAGTAGATTGATGGAAAATGTGTAGTTGAAAAAAAAAGTTATTGATGTGATGGAAAATATTATTTTATTGAAGAATATGTGGTTGAAAATGAGTAGAAAAATGAGAATTAAAATTTTAATGTATAACAAACAGTGGCTAAATATATTTCGTTAAAGTTTAAATTGTCCAAGAATTACGTCCTAGAGGATAATTAGATTTATATCGTCTAAACAAGAGCGCAACTTCAATACAATAAGCATTGGTGAGCTAGAGAGCCCTGTTTCATGAGCACTTGGAATCACGTCGAAGACTTCGATCCAATAAAATATGTATAGAGCTTGTTTTGATGTAGATTTTAAAGAATGTATAGTTAAAAAGTAAGAAAATTAACTGTAATATCTTAAAAGTTAACAGCGTGATTTTATGTAAACGACCTATTGTTTCAAGCAAAAATAGCTCTATCTTTAGATCAAAACTCTTCTCCAATAAGCGACGGGGACATCCCACCAAATAATCAATTACCACGGACCATTATGGGGGAACATATCACTTTTTAATATAAAATTCATTGTTATAAAACATTCGACACACTAAAAAAAGTAGATAACCAAAATTAAAAAGAATATTCTAAAAGATTGATATCAAAATTAATTAATAATACACACTTCACAAAGGTACGTCATCAAATTTCCAATGTTCACATTATAAGCATTTTGGTATCTTGTTCATACAAAACTGACGTTTATGGTTTTAATAAAGAGTAAATGAGAAAACATAAGTTCTCCTCGAATTTAGGGTGTGTTTGAACCACATTATTTTGGAAGAACGTATTCTGAAATAGTAGATTAATGGAAAATGTGTTATTGAAAAATAATGAAAAGTAATCGATGTGATGAAAAATATTATTTTATTGAAGAATGTGTGGTTGAAAATGAAAATGAAAATTTTAATTTGTACCAAACATGGACTTATTTTATTTCTATTTTGTGTGTATGCAATATGTATTACATTCGAAAAACCTAGATAAATGATTATTAATCTGTTTTGGAAATAAAAATTCTAATAATTAATTGAAAATGAAGATTGAAGCAACAAAAAAGTAAAGAGGAAATATTAGCCCATGTTTGAGCTACATTATTTTTTTCATTCTCATTCTTCTACTCATTTTCAACCACACATTTTTCAATAAAAAAATATTTTACATCACATCAATAACTTTTTCTTCATTTTCAACCGCGTATTCTACATCACATCAACCAAAAAAATACATTCTTAGAGCAAAAATGTGCACCAAATAGGGGCTAATTGTTTTAAGGCTCCGTTTGATTGGCGATATTTTCTCTGGAAATAGGAAAATATTTTCTTATTTCCACTTTTTGACTGTTTGATATACTAAATTTTCCACGAAAAATGTTTTCCTCCTTTTTTCTAGGTACAACCCTTTAATGCACGAATGGTGGAAAATGTTTTCCAACCTTTTAGGTGGGAAAACATTTTCCAACTTTTTTTTTTTTTTTTTTTAGTAATGGCAACCAATTCTATCAACCATTGTAAAAAAAAATTTTCATTTTTGTTGACAATTTCTATGCAAAACAAAGTCAAACGAATATGGTATTTTTTTCTAATTGTTTTAAAATTTTTTTTTTTTACTTTTTAGTAATTGGAACAAATTCTTAACCCAATAGTAGAAAATATTATCACTTTAATGGACAATTTCCATAAAAAAGGAAGTCAAACGGATTTCAACTTTCAACATTTTCCATGGAAAATTATACCAATCAAACACATTTAATTACAATTCCCCGTAAAACAAGTTCTAGGCAAATATTTTCCCTGGAATTCGTTTTCTTTCTACTCTATTTTTCATGGTGCAATCAAACGGACCCTAAGTGAATTAAAAAAAAATGTCTTGTCAAGCAATTGCCTTCCATTTATTGGGATCTTTACCTTTTATAGATTATTTATTTTACCAAAATTAGTTAACCAACGAAATTAATCTTTGTCAATCGATGCAAATTGACTAAAAGTTCCATACATCTAAAGACTTTTTTATATTATTTTGATTATTATAAAATTATAAATAATATTTTTATGTAATCAATTCACTTTACTTAAAATAATAAAAAGGCACACGTTTTTTTTTTTGACATTTGGGCTCACATTAATCATACATTTGGTACTTGGGCTCGCAACCTCGCTTTATAGGTCAAAATAGGATTGACTGTCTTTTTCACGTATTTTCATGTGCGGGACGCTTTCTTCACATCTCAAACGCTAGGCCCTCCTTCTTCTCTCCTTTTAGAACGCTGCTAATAAGCGCAAGATGTTTTCGAGAGAAAATGCAAAGAAGTCCGTTAACTATTTAGTGCATATATCGAGTTATATGGTAATATGTCGAGGTGAAAGTGTTATGGTACGAGTAAAATCGACTTGCCTTATAGTTTATGAACTTGTTGAGCCATCTCCATCAGGCCAACCTAGCAGTTGAAATTAGCTAATTTGATACAAATACTCATTCGAATGTTGGTTCAAAAATTAAATTATCCAAATTTTCTTTCAGAGATAAAATAGTAACTAAGTAGCTCATAATACTCAGGATATAACAACTAACAAATATTATGGCCAAGTGAAAGATTTTATCATTTAGACTAAGGGTCCGTTTGATAGAAATGTGGAAAATGGGTGAAAAGAAAATGTTTTACACGGAAAAGATTTTCCTAAAAATTATTTTGCTGGAAATTGTAGTTAAATGTGTTTGATTGATATAATTTTTCATGGAAAATATTGAAAATTTGGTATCCGTTTGATTTCGTTTTTTATAGAAATTGTTCATTAAAGTGATAATGTTTTCTACCATTGGGTCTAGAATTTGTTCCAATTGTAAAAAAAAATTAATTTGACAAAAAAAAAAATTATACCGAATATCATTCGTTTGGCTTTGTTTTACATGGAAATTGTCAATAAAAGTGAAATTTTTTTTACCATTGTGTCTAGAATTTTTTCCAATTGCAAAAAAAAAAAAAAAATATTTGAAAAGTTGGAAAATATTTTCTCACCAAAATATCAAGAATTTATTTTCCTCAAAAATGTGGAAAATTTGAAAAGTTGAAAAATATTTTCCTGGGAAAATTTTGTCAATCAAAATTAACAGTTGGGGAAAATGAAGAACTAGTGAACAATATATGGGGCCTATGGTGAATGACTCTAGTTGAGCCGGGCCAATTTAAATTTCTCCTGGACTGGTTTTCCTACAAGCTGAGTCATGGACTAGAAATTCAATCCAATTAGAATCAAGGTAATCTGAGCTCGTAAAATAAAAACAACTTTTACTTATAAAATTATTTGTTTTTATCTATTATGAAGAACAATTCGTTTGTTTACAAATAATCAACTAATGTTGATTCTCTAAAAATTCTATTCATTCCTCGAAATGGAGATTTTATTACATATCTACTCGTTGGTTCATGAGAGTGAAGAACCAAGCCCAATGGGTATAGTTATTGGACTTCCAATTCAAGCTCTTTCGATACTGTACTTGAATTGCACAAGTGTATTTTTACATGTTTATTAACTGTTAGTCCTACAAGACGTGGAAATGATAAGTAAAATTAGCAAGCCGTAAAGTTCCGTGCTTATAAAAAATATGTTTAATCAACTTAAAATAAAAAAAAAAAAAAAAAATTCTTTACCAAACACGCACTAACAACCAGGCATTTTTTCTTCACCACATAATCACTTTCATCATTCAATTACCTACAAAATGGAGATGCCTTAACAAAATGTGTTGAGATTCACAAATTTTAACTTGACCATCACATATGGATGGTAAATGGGTGAGCCACTCATCGGCTCATGGGCGCAGGCTAGCTGGGTGAGCTGAATTGCTCACGAGCTCACTAGTCTTGTCAAATTTGAGAGAAATATGCAAATTTTAGTAAAAAAAATAAACAAGAACCGATTTGGCTAGCCCCACGAAGGGGCAAGCTCGTGGGATGATCCAAGCCACACTTTTATTGAGCAAACGGGCATGTGCCGACAAGTCGAACCAAACTCAACGATAGATTAACTGGGTGGATCAGTCACTCCATTTAACACCCCAACCAACAATCTACTGCAATCCTCGACTTTAATCCATAAATAGGTTTCCAGAAACTGTCTATGCTACTTTTTGCAGATTGAAGATTCTCTGAAAATGCCAACTTGTCGTGCAAACTTGAGGCCACTCAACTTGCTTGTTTCACCTCACTAACAACTCAGAATGTACTGCTTGAATGAAATATTTTCAGTTGACACAAACAAAGTTAAAGATTTCATTCTACACTGACGGGCTTGCTTAATATTCAGTACAGTACTTCTTATCCTATCAATTGGCCTCTTTGCTTTCATCAGTACATCTGACAAATCAAAAAGTTGGTACCTGAAAATATCTTATGTAACCCCTTCATTCATCAATGTCGTTATATGGTCCCAGGATTATTATTTTTTTTCTTTTTAATTATTTCATATTGAAATATATATATTCAGTGGTGGCTATCAGTCTCGTAAAGAAGAGCAGCACAAGATTCCTTAGTGATGTGAGTTTCTGCAAGAAAGTCGAGTATAAAGCGGTTGAGCAATTGGTAGTACAAAGCTAAGATACTACTTTCATAAAGAAATGGTTGATTTTACGTTAAAGAATAAAATCAAACTCGATTTTATTTCTCTTTGGATTTTCTTTACTTGAAAATGGGTTAATTTTGGTATTTCTCGGTGAATTAAATTAACACCTATCAAAAGGGCCGATCATGAAATTTTGAGTGACCGCACGAAATCTTAAAAAATGTTGTAAAACTTTATATATATAAAAAACTCCCCTTCTAAAAACATTCCTTAAATTAAATTGAAATTATGCACTTGTTTGGACTGCATTTTAATGAGGAGAATAGTAATTTTTTGAAAAAAATTGTGGTTGAAAAAAGAACGAATTTTTTTAGAATTTACGTGTAATATTATTTTATTGAAAAATGTATGATTAATAAAAAAAAAAAATTTAATTTAATTGGGATCAAACAAGGCTATATATAGCCCATTATGTATTGATGGGGTTCCCTATAATCAGGTGCCCCTTGTCCATTGCACCTCTTACACCACATCAAAATCTACTTTACCTACCAACAAAATATCTACGTTTCTCTCATCCAATTTACGTATCTTCCATATATTTTCTCTTATTGAATTTTTTTTTTTTTTAATATCCAGATGTCCACTTTCGACGACTAATCCTGTAGTCTACGCCTTAACTCCTCAGGACGCAGATAGGTAAACCACGGAATGTGCCCCAAACTGGCCACTCTTATTGAAACTTTAGGGGAATGTATAGTTAAAAAGTGTGAAAAATTTTTAAATTTACGTGTAAAATATTTTATTATGTGAATGTATGATTGAAAATGAGTATATAAAAAAAAAATTGAAAATAATGATTGTGAATTTGGCTAATTTGTTGCATGATTGGTAGATATTTTAGTTTTTTCTTTTTTTATTTCTTTAATGAGGCTCACATCTCCTCAAAAAGAAATAAAGAATAACAATAATAATAAATAAATTAACAATCGTCCTTTTTTCTCCAGTCAAGGTTTTTTACGCGTTGCCATTAAGACAGGACCAAGTGTAGAGGCCACTTTTTTGTTTTTTTTTATTAATACGAATAATTGAAGAGCATGCACGGCTGATGGCTGGTCACATGCTAACACAACATCAAGAATTTTTGTTAGTACATTAACGTGGTATTAGAATCTGAGAAAGAAAAAGGGTCCATAAAAATACAGAATATTATATGGGCCAGCAAGAATCTTAAAACTATCATAATTTATGTTAGTTGTCAATTTTTTATTGGTTTCAAACATTGAACGACAAAGATCCCTAACCCCAGCACCCCCACCGCCCTTGCCATAAAAAAAAATGGCACGTGTGTGTGTCGTGTCCGTGCATCTTTAACATATCTTGCACCATTTGTACGAGCCAAACTTTAAATTGTCGAGTAGAAAAGTGGGAGGCCAAGAACGATCTATTTAGATTCATAAGATGACGAGCTATTAAGTTAATAATAAAACCCACAATAGATAGTTTACGCAGGTTGACTGCTCAAGTCTGGAATGATTTGTTCGTAAATCGACTGATTTACGACAAGATTTACACTAGGCTTGGACTTGGCCAATTCCATTCGATGCTGAGTATTGCATAAGACTTGTAACAGCTCAAAAGTTTTTTTCTATAAAGCGGTGCATAGACATCCTTAAGCATGAAGCGGGTGCAAAATGCCCACACTCGCGCTTTTTCACTTTTATATATATATATATATATTTGAATCTAGACTCGTTTTATTTTATTTTCAAATTTTTCAATTTAATACTTTATAATTTTATATGTTTGGTATGTATTATTTTAATTATTAAATAATTTTATTTTCATTAAAAATTTAAAATAATATTGAAATAAGAAAACATGTTTTACACCTAAGTCTCGCCTAACTCGAAATAGCGAAACTTGATTTTCACGTTTTACGCTTTTTGAAACACTACTCAAAATTAATTTCGCGTGTTAATTGAAGAATATCGTATCTTCAACTTTTGGTACGACCCACCTGCTTACTTGTTTAGTTGAAAAGTGGGAGCCGTGTCGAGTCTGGATTGAGCGAGCAACTAGTTCGGTCTTTTTTATTGATTTTCCACTAAATAAAAAAAGTCCCAAATTGGAAGGTTTTTCGCGGCTGACTGCTCAAAATTGGCATGATGGATTGATTTATGAGAATATTCATGCTTGGTTTGAAATCATGTTACGTTAGAAAAGAGCCACTTCAGTAGCCAATGCCCATTTGAGTGTGTTAAGAAATAAAAATCACACATCGAATAAAGATGAAAATATAGACCAATTTATAAAAGATTTAGTTACTTCTCTTAATAAGGTTGTCCTTTTAAAATATAACCTCAAATTTTAACCTAGTGTCAAGTCTGTTAAGCTCCAACGAACGATTCGATCCGATTAAGATTCCAGAAAATTGAGCACACGAATTTCAAGATAAATCTGCTCAAACGAGCTACCATTTTGTTGGGGCATGTTAAGGGATAAAAATCTAACATAGAATAAAGATGAAAACATAGACAAATTTATAAATGATTGAATTACTTCTCTTAATAAAATTAACTTTTTAATATGGAACTCCAAATCTTGACCTCCCTTAACTAATCGTCTTTCCCTCGTTATTGTACAAGACTTGAAACCTAACTTCCGCGAAATAATTCACTATTTCATGATCTCTTGCTTTTGGCAAAGGCAAAATCCTCCAATTTTTCAGTTTGGTGACGTGTCTTCATTTCATAAGAGAACAAAGTGATGGGAAAAGAAGATTATCACCTTTAATTATTGTTTTTTAAACTTTTAATATTTATCTAATACATCATTTTAGGTCGAAAGCACCATGGACCAATACAAAAGTTGGATCGATGCACGCAATTTTGTGGCTAAGACTGTTTATCGAGCTAGTCGGATTGCATGAAACAAACTCATTTTCACTTTGGTCGATGCAGATTCCGATTACAACTATAATTGAGTACTTAACAAGTAATCGAAAGATCAATAAACTATTGCATGACAAAACTTTTAATAAAAATTAATCAATATATAGTTAAAAAGTTGATAAAAATTGAGGATCTCATTAAATGTATGATTATAATTAACATTTGATCGATAAAAAAATTTGATAAGACTTTAGAAAGGTTTTATCAAACAAGCACCATACAAGTACACCACGACAAATGATAAATTTGAAAATGTGACCTAAGGGGCTCAAATACAATTTGGCTATTGTGATCTTTAATTCGTCCCAATCGAACGTTGAAATTCAATTTAGTTTCAATAATAGTCTCAATGTTAGTCATCGTACTAAACTCAATACTTCAGTCCTATGTGAGCATTAAAATTTGCGGGTAATTTTACGTGTTTATGCGTCTAGGTAAATATGTAACATGATAAATCATAAATGATATACATCAATTTATTTTTAAATTTTGCAACAAAACTTGAGTAGGTGGGATATTTACTGAAAACATAAGACCCGTGAAGCTGTCGTGGATTTTCGACGTTAACGTAAGTTCGAGATGTTAAGTTTAGTAATTTTGACAGAGTGGCAAATACTGATTAAAATAAAATAGGTTTGATGGTTCAATGGAGATTTTAGCAAAAGTTGAGGGACCAAAAATGAAATTAATCCTTGAAATAACTGTAGCCACAAAAAAATTTGCTATATATGTAACTGGACTTCTCATCTTTTCTTTTGTACAAATGCCACTTGATATGTATACTTTTTAGTATTTAAGAAATTCAAGTTGTTTGCCAATTGTTCTTTTGGGCCCATATTTAACAACTTTTGCACCAGTGCTATACTGTCATCTTTTTTCATTGTCCTTTTTATTGAAATTTTACAATTTTAAGTGTCATATGGCACTAATGGTGACACCACGGTGGTTTATTTAGGGAAAAACTCAATAGTAGAAATGAATTTCACTTACACATCGCTCATTTATTTGACCATTTTGTTCTTTCCGGTGTGAGATTTTGGGGTTTGAGTATACACATTTTGACGTCGAAACTCGTACGAGATCTTTGCGATAATCACTGTAACTCTAAACTCTATTGAGTCTATTCTATTGATCTCATCAACTAAAGAATTAAAAAGATAGGTGACTGAAGGCACGTAAATCGTTAAATTAGTGAATGATTATAATTGAAAATTGAATATAACAATTTTTGGTAGAATTTCATACGATTTTTTTACGGAGTCTTGGCTTTTTTTTTTTTTTTTGGGGGGTAGAAGTTAGGTGTAGAAGCCGCGTTATCAACTACTATGACCATTGTACATCAAGTGGGTGACTTGTCATGACTTTTACTTAATTTAAGGAAAAAAAATCATGTTGTACAAGGTATTTTCATACGTGCTCAATCATCTTCAACAAATGAACACTAATTGAGTTTTAACCATTCGAGATGTCAGATCGGGTGCCCTGTTGTTTTTGAAATGCCTGAATACGTAGATTTCAATTCATGTGAAAGTATTGAAGAATATTAGATGTTAATTCATGAATTGATATCGAACTTTAATAAGTGTCGAGAGGACACTAATTCGGAATAGTATTCTCGAAAATCTTTTTTAATTGTTGTGTCCCGTCAATAGGTCCAATGAGATTGCTAATGAAAAAGTCGTGTAAAGCAAGTTACATATGTGCTTTCTAAGCCCCTGTTTGGCTTCCATTAAATTAAAATTTTTTTTTCTCTCTTTATTAATAAATCAAGCATTCTCCAATAAAATAATGTTACACGTAAATTTTTTAAAAAAATCTCTTTTTTTCAATCATACATTCTCCGCAAAATTACTATTCATCTCATTATAATATGAAATAATGGAGCCCATACAAAGGTAAATTATTGTGATTTAATTAATGAGCTCATTTGGTGCACATTTTGGAAGTAATAATATATTTTTATTGTTAATGTGATGAGGAATATGTGGTTGAAAAAGAAAAAAAATTATTTGATGTAATGAAAATTATTATTTTATTGAAAAATGTGCAACTGAAAATGAATAGAAAAATGAAAATGAGAAATTTGATGAGGCTCGCGATAGACGGTCACTTGAATATGATAGTTTTTGTCTTTGTCCAATGTTTATTGTTTAAATTGTTTTCTTTAAGAAAGAAAAACGAGGTAGCAAAGGACAGGTGAATTGATTGGCTTCCACTAAAGCATCTTTCAAGCATTTTGATTTGTTTGTTTTCTTAAATTGAAACACGAGTCCAAAAGTTATAGGAATCAAAAGAAAGCAATAGCCAGTATTTGCCAATTTTCTGTTGGCACTTTCTTCACATGAATACGATTGTTAAGGGATTGTTTGGCGTAATTTTTTTAAAAATAGATTTTATAAAAAATAAAATTATTTTAACGAGAAAATGTGTGATTAAAAGTAATTTTAAAGAAATCGTGGGGAAACTTAAAAGTATGCTTTAATTTACCTTTCAAATGCCTATAGTGCATGTCAATTTTCACATCTAATATCTTTTTCCGCAACTAATGATATCGCCATATTGTCTTTTTATGGGGAAAATTAAATGAAGATGATGAGTGATAAACCTCGAAAAGACGTTCTTTTTCACTTTTTTACCAAACAAGTGGTTTCGATATTGATACGAGTAATTATTTAAGCTCGCATTACTTTTTGGTTAGGATAATTATATTAACACAAATATTGCTCTAAGTTATTTCATTTTTAACCAGGAAAAAAAAATCTTAAATGTAATAAAAGTAATTTCTTTCTTCCTCTCAAATCCCACGTTCAATTCAACATGGATTTTATTTCTAAGCATAATGGATTATTAGCACATTTGAATGTGCATAAATAGTTACTTTTTAACCAATATATATATATATATCTTTAAACATTATTCTTGATAAAATAATTAATTCAAAAGTAAAATTCAACTTATTTTTTAAGCAAATCATGCCTTAAGTCTTTGTTTGACCCCATTTTTTAAAATTTCAATCACGTTAATTCAAGAAAATAATTTTACACTTGAATCTATCACTTTTACAAAATATATTCTAAAAAAATTACATCAAAAATCAGTTTGTCTTCATACCTGTATGAATAATTCTTCCTTCCCAGAAGAATTTTACCAGGGGCCTTACAAGCCGGTCCCACATGTTATTAAAAAAAAATTGTGCGGACCCCACCATATATGTGTTGTCTGTACAACTTCTGTTAAAAAAAAAAATTGTACACTAGGGGGGTTCTACTTGTATTGTAAACATTGTTCCGTGCACGTGGGAGTCATTCCATAGATTTCTGTAAATTAACATTATTAAATTTTTTTATTTTTGCGACAACCAATTAAAGTATTATTTGGAATAAATCATTAATAAGATTAGGAAATAAAAATAAAAATAGCAAGATTGATGCATAATCGAGAGCAAAGTACAATTAGAACCCAGATCCATTTTAATTAACTCACTAATCTTATTATTATTACTTAATCTCCTGCTAATCCAGATTTTTCTTTCCTTTGTCAGTACTGCAACAAACTATCCGCTGAAGCCATAATAGGCTGATGAACATTAAGATAATTCCAAGAACTGTTCATTAATTCATCAGCAGGTTCATTAATGAAATAAGGCTCTTCGACTCCAGTTCCGGCTCCGGTTAAGAAACTGTTAATCTCATTCAGGGACTGAAGCCGATGGCTCAGCTCAGCCACTTGGGCATTTAAGATTGAGTTTTCGGCTTCAACGTTGAGATAATGGTGAGTGGTGACATTAATGCTGGAGAGGATCTGGCTGTTTTCCTTCCTCAGCTGAGCCACCTGAGTCATCAGATCATCCAATTGCTTCTGTTTTCTGAGCCGACTGCGACGAGCTGACTCGCGGTTAGAGATCATCCTCTTCCTCTTCCTCAAATCCATCAACTGCTGCTGCAGATCTTCTTCAGAACCTGAGTTCTGTACACCAGATGTACCTGACGATATCCCACTAGAGGAAGCCATGAAAACAACAGCTAGAGAAAATTCTCGAAAGTATCGAATATATCAGATTATTAGCAGGACCCAGATAGCAATTTTACGTTTATTCTGTAAATATATATATTATGTAAAGCTATATAGATTATTATTATTTTTATATATAAAGCTAATTATTCATAGAAAAAAGGAGCAAAAATCATGAAATGTAATAAAACCAGTAGAGGAAGACAACTGAGAAGGATTGAACTAAATGGGTCCTGCGCCTATATGTGGAATTTATCATAAACCCCAGAAGGAGGAGTTCATAGAGAACTGCAGACATAAATCTCGAAGATCAATAGCAAAAAACTGAACATTTGCTCCCCAAAAAACCCATATTTTTCACTGATGCAGAATTTTTTAATTACTTAAAGAACTGGGAAATGAAAATGGCAGAGTGACATTAAAGGAACGAAAAGGAAGAAGGGGAAGGGGAAGGGGCTTTTGATGGTGTTTGGGCAGTGATTATATAGAGAAAAAAGCGGTGGAGAAAAATATCAAAATATTGGAAAAGAAATAAATAAAATAAAATAAAAGGAGGATGAAAAAAAACAAATGTAGTTTGGAATCTACTTCTGGGGAAAAGTGGTTGTGGAGGTAAGCATATGGGGTAGGGTAGGGTAGGGTAGGGTAGGGTGGGGTGGGGTGGGCCGGGCCCAACCTTCTAATCACATCTGGAAGCAACGCTAGAAGTCCACCCTCAAAAGTGTGAATTGCATATGAGATCGCTAAACTTCAACCCACCATACTTTAATTTCTAAATAATCAGATCATTATGTTTTGAGTTTCCTCAATGAGTCTGCCGACTAATGATGTGCCAATGCTTCAATTTATTTTTCAAGTTAACTCGTTTATGATAGCAATGGAGGTTATTGAACTTTCACCATACTTGTAACTAGATCACTAAACTTCGATTTTGGTACAATTATGACACTTCACTTTTGTTTTTGAGCAATTATGTCGCTCCGTTTGATGAAATAACGAGTCTACCATTATCAGCTCATTTAAGGATTGTTGATTATATGGTTCAATCTGTTTATTTGAAAGATGCCTAACATGAACGATTGAGACGTTTCTTTTTACCCCATTAATTATGTTTTCAATGTGTTAACTTTTGAAAATATTACATTGCTAGATCGTCGATGCACCGTAAACATGAGAAAACTCCACATCCACCATCAAACAATATTGTGTTACTTTAAAATAATTTAGTTGTGAGCATAAAATTGAAAGATTTGTGAATAAAATGTCTCGAATTTTTTGCATCCAACCTAAATTATTGTCCATCTATTATGATTTAATAATCGATCATTTTCCATAACGGTACATTAGCCTTATGACTTATCGAAAATCAATCTCTGATTGCATAGATATGGAAAAACTTGTAATTCTCAATACATTATCCACCAAGCGGAGTTAAATAATTGCTTGTAAATTAAAGTGTAATGGTCTGATTGTACAAAATTGAAGTTAAGTGACCTAGTTGTAAGTATAGTGAAAGTTCAATGACCTCCAATGCACTTTAAGATGAGCCGACGTTGAAAATTAGTTTATACATTGGCACGTCATTAGTTTTGACATACATGTCAACAAGCTCATTGGTAAATCAAAATAGGGTGAACCGATTGGTAGTAAATTTAAATATAATGGTGTTATTGCACCAGATATAAGTACGATGATCTAATTGAAAATATGGTTAAAGCTTAGTGATGATTAGTGCAAATTATCCCAACTAAAATGTATGATTGCAAGGTTACGTATTTTCAAACCGTATTAAATTAGCGGAACAAATTACTAAAAATATGATTGGAAGAATTTCATTCACAAGATTGTATTAAAGTGCAATATGAGCGATCTTTAGATACACATTATCTAAAGAACATATAATTAATGAAAAATAAATAACAATATATACAAGAAAGTAAAGTTATTCAAAGTTAAGTTTTTCTTAAAAAAAACGTTTAGACTTAATTGTTACCCTTTATACATTCAT
The DNA here is from genome assembly GCA_019097785.1 of Fraxinus excelsior. Classification (NCBI taxonomy): domain Eukaryota; kingdom Viridiplantae; phylum Streptophyta; class Magnoliopsida; order Lamiales; family Oleaceae; genus Fraxinus; species Fraxinus excelsior. The sequence continues at coordinate 1,052,454 of CM032639.1, forward strand.
ATCCAAACAAATAACTTATTCATTCTTACTTTTGATTAATAAAAAAAATTTATTTCATAACTTAATTTAAGTTTATTTTTTATAAGAAAAATTTTATTTCAGAGGATTAGGGGAGAGTAATAGTGGAAGGTCACATCCGTGGAAAAAGTTGTGTAGTACGATACTTTGATAGTTCACATTAATTTTGATAATATCATATGACATTTTATCATTGAACTGCTTTAAATAAAATCAGCATTTTCATCCCATTACATTTACTAACATCAATTTTATCACTCTATCTATCAACCATTCGCTGGCAACGTGACATAACCCTTAATTTTGTTGGTATGTGGATCGTGCAGGTTTGTGATTGCGTGTTGTTAGAGTATCTCCAAGAGACTCTATATTTTTAAAGAGCATATTCTATCATTTGGAGAGCATCTATAAATTTAGAGAGTTGAAATTTTAAAATATTTCAATAAACTCTTTATATTTAACACTTAATTTTACTACTCTAAAAAAATATTTATTATTTTTCTTTATCTTTTATTTTAAATAAATTTATTTTATATTATTTTATTGTTTTCCTACCTTGAAAATTGAAACTTTTTGAATGCATTTAATTATAGAGGGTAAGTTTGACTCTCCAAATTTGAAGAGTCAAATTTACTCTCTAAATTAAAATATTAATTTAAAGAGTTTTCATGATTAAAAAGTCTCTCGGAGATGCTCTTAACTTGTTAATCTACAAAAGAGTGTTTAATTAAGATTAATTTAATGGTGTAAGTGTTTTTGGTTAATTAATTGCTTGCCCTTAAATTCAGAATAAAACACTCACGTGCCTAATCACGTGCCATTGTCAACTCGTACTGTCCCAACTCACTATCATACCAAGTACAACTGTACAAACTCGCGACTCGTTCGTAGCACTGTAAAATACACGGCGCAGAAACCAATTCACTTCTCAATAACTTTTCATCCAACCACTGCCGGCAGATTCCAATTCCCGTCGCCGAGGTCTCATGCCACGTGTCAGCATACCACTCTGGGTCCTACAGCTCAACACTACATTTACACCTCACTATCCAAGTCGCCAGCGCTCAACTAACCCGGCGATTCATGCACGTATTTATATCTATTTATTTCAATAAATATCCAAATTTCTCCTCTCTCTTTTTTTTTTTTTTTTTTTTTCCAGCTGAATTTATTCCTCTCCAAGTATTTTCTTTTTGTGCCATTTCTGGATTTGATGTGTTATCACGTTCAATCAACTTCTTGATAAGCTCGACACTTCAAAAAAATACTTGAATTTTCGTTCTGAATTAACTCAAGATTTTCTAATTACTGAATAAGAGTTTGAACATTTCTTTGCACAGAAAATTGACAATGCTGGATTGATAGATCAATCATTAAGATTTCGAGAGGGTTTTGACGATCAAAAACTAGCAATGTCTGGACCCTTGGATCGGTTTGCGAGGCCTTGTAAGTGAAATTTTCTTGTTCTAAATGATTTCTGTATTGTTCTCGAACTGCATTTACGGTTAATTGGTTGTAATTTCGTGGAATTAGTTGAAATTAGGGTGTTTTTTTAGTGTTTACTCAAGATATATGAGGAATAATGCTATTTATCATGGATGAACATTGGTGACTCGACAGTCTACGTGGAATAATGGAACTAGACAGTTCAATATTTTGGAGGGGATGAGAGAGATAAATGTGAGGGATAATGGGTTGTCAAATTATTGAAGTTGTATTATCAGGATGAAAAAATAGCATTACTCATATATGAGTGATAAGTATAAGACTTGTATTATGTTTCTCCGCACTTTTTATTGACCAATTTCCTTTTTTTTCTTAAACGATTTATGGTAGTTTTAGGTTCACGAAAGGAAAAAATAAAAAATAAAAAAATTCTCAGGCAAATAACAATGAGCTTCATTTTTATATTTCCAGAAGTATTAATATGAAATATAAATTCAGTTCTTGATGCCCTGTCTTCCCTTTTGATGTTTTCTTATACATTCTGTTGGCCACAGCTGGAAGATTGAATATATCTCCACAGCCTTTAGAGTTTTCTGTTCTCTGTTTTTGTTCGCCTGCAGGAAATGTTGTTGTGGTCATAGTTAGTTTTCAACGGAGTTACTACAATAGAATTTCGAGGAGGTTTTTGACAGTCAAATGTGTGTTTTGAAACTTGGTTAAATTATGTAAATTTTGTTATGTATTTTAGCTATTTATTGCAGAGGTGAAATTTCCAGTTGGGCCTTTTGGATAAACTATCCTTAGCTAGTGCTTTTATATAGCGATTGTGTAGCACGAACACTTCAATTAGGGTAGCACGATCGTGTCTGACACACGTCGAACTCGTGTTGGATACCAACACTCTTCCGATACTCTATCATGGTGATTCTTCTTTAGAATCACTATGATAGAGTATCAGAATTAATAACAAATTGATACTTATATTTAAAAGATTTTAACAATAAATATTAATAACAAATATAAAATTAATTTATACTACATAAATAAAGAATTTTAAATATTTTAATTAACGCGTCGGCAACATATCGTGCTAGTACTATTTGAAAAATTGCGTGTCGACGTATCCGACACATAGCATGTCGGACACGCTTATCCGCGTCTATGCATCATAGTATAGCAGCATATTTATTATTGGTTTGATCATCGAGGGCCAAGATAGTTGGTAGTGAGCTATTAAGATTAGATAGATTACTCTTGAGAAAGCAGAATTAGCATCACTTGGCGAGATTGGCTCACAATTCCCTGTATTGTGAAAAAGTGGTATGTTGGGGATAGTTATATTCCTTATCAATAATCGTAGTCAATAGACAATTGAAACGTCTACACAATCGGAACTTATTATAGTTTAAACTACTAATAAAATTGAGTGTAATCAAACTTCTTAAAAATGCTATTTTGTCGACTAGCTTTCATTTCAACATTTTTGCTTTATAAATGTCAATGAAAGGAAGCCATGCAATTTAAGAGTCGGATCTCCAAATTTAGTATTCCTAATGTCTAATGTATTGAAAGTCACAACAGTTGTCTATATTCTTGATTTACTACGGGCTTAGAAATTTCTGGTAACTCCTAGTAGAATGTTGTAAGGATGATAAGTTGAATTTCTGTTTCTCAAAATGATTTATTTATATATGTGTATCTGTTTTCAATGGAATAGGCTTCAAGGGTTCATCATGCTCTGACGAGAGAAGAGAAATAAATCTGATATTGAGAATTCCGAGGATGAAAGTAGGACAAGGATAGGTTCCTTGAAGAAGAAAGCACTGAGTGCATCATCAAAGTTCAAGCATTCTCTCAAATAGAAGAGCAACAAAAGAAAGAGCAATGGCCGAGTCAACTCTGTTTTAATTGAGGATATCCAGGATGCTGAGGAGCTGGAAGCTGATAAATCATTTTGACTAGAATTGATATTAGATGAGTTGTTGCCAGAACCCTGAGGGGTAGCTCAATTGGTCAGGCTTTGGGTTTGCTCCCCAGTGGTCACCAGTTTGAGTCCCCTCAGGACCACTAAGGTGAGTACCTGGCCGTAAACTTCAGGGCCCCGTGGGATTAGTCGAAGTGCGCGCAAGCTGGCCCAAACATCCACAGTTATAAAAAAAAAAAAAAAGTTGCTAGACAAGCTTGATGATTATCATATCACGTTGAGGTTATTATTCGTTTTCTCTTCCTACCTTTTATTTAAAGGCACACTTCTACTAGGGAAGCCATAAAATACATTGTGGATTTTCATATACTTGTCATGGTATTCTCTCATTGAATTACTATAAAGGTATTGAAAACAGCCACGTGCATGATTTACTAGACACGTTTGAGTTTAGAATATTATATGAGATAAGCCAAAAATACTTTATGGATTGTCATATACTTGTGTTATTCTCTCATCCCATAACTATGAAGGTAATTGAAAATGGCCATGTGCATAATTCACTGGCCACGTTTGAATCTTGAATATTACACGAACCTGCCTTAAGCTATTAGTGGGATAATTTTCTCACACAATGCCAGCATGTTAAAGTTGGTACCTCAGGTACAAGAATAGCATTTTATATTTTCTGATAAGTTTTGTGTTTGCCGTTTCTAATTTTTAAAAGTGCGAATATTAGGGAGAGATGAATCTTTTCTGATGATTTTTGTGTTAACTAGAGGAAAATTAGAGATAGGAACTGCGAGATGAATATTTCTTGTAAACTTCCCGTATTTCTTCGAAAGGTTAATGGACAAAATTGCTTTGAAACGTGTAAACATAAAATCACCAGCATATACTGAAATGTAAAAGCACGTAATATTGGTTTTGAATTCATGCAAGACAAAAATTTCTGAGTTTCTTGCTTTTCTTCTGATTCAGCAACGATTTTTTTTAGACTGCTGAAGAAATTTGCTTGCAGATTTTTAAAAGCAAGAAAATTTGATAAAGAAAAGGCTAAGCGCATGTTGGCCGATATGATTCAGTGGAGGAAAGATTTTGGTACTGACACAATAATGGAGGTAACTAGATCCAATATGTTCACTGAAGTAACAAGGCCAAATTGCATGGTTAATTATCTTCTGGTTGTACTCATCAGTCGCCTAGTGTCAGCTTTGTTACTTTGGTCATTTGTAATTTATTCTTGTCTTCTTCAGGATTTTGAATTCAAAGAGTAGAATGAAGTTTTGAATTATTATCCCCATGGTTATCATGGAGTTGATAAAGAGGGCAGGCCTGTATACACTGAGAGACTGGGAAAATTCAATCCGAACAAACTTATGCAGGTTACAACAATGGACCGTTACATAAAGTGCCATGTCAGGGAGTTTGAGAAATGCTTTGCCATCAAGTTCCCAGCTTGTACAATTGCTGCCAAAAGATACATTGATTTAAGCACAATGGTTTTGGATGTCCACGGTGTGGTGTGTTACTTGCTGTTTAACTTTTGTTTATATAATCATCATAATTTGTGGGGGCACACATGTTTTATCAGTTTGATTGATAGATAATTTTTCATTGTGTTATATAACTTATATATTTCAGATGTCAATTTCGGGGCTTGAAAAACTTCACTAAGAGTGCAAGGGAACTCATTATGCAGCTCCAGAAGATAGATGGAGATAAGTATCCTGAAGTAAATTTTAGATTTTTTTAACTCAATAAGTTCTATCAGGTTTTGAGAAATCTTGGGAACTAATATATTGTGCCTTTTAACTGCTGCAGACACTTCATCATCAATGCTGGTCCAGGCTTTAGGCTATTGTGGAATACTGTAAAAGGTTTTCTAGATCCCAGGATATGTCAAATGATTTTTGTTATTTGGAAGCTGAACTCTTTTTGCTTGAACGACTGACTAACTTATCTCTCATTTTTTGGAATATCTCACAGGTTCTTGGAAATAAATACCAGAACAAGTTGCTTGAAGTAATCGATTCCAGGTGAAAGGGGTGGATCTCATTATGAGCAAAATTGCTTTTAACGGAAGTATCGTTGGATCTTTTTTTTTTTTTTTTTTTTTTTCTGAAGTTAAATTTTTTGGATCGTGCAGTGAGTTTCCAGAGTTCTTGGGTGGAATGTGTACCTGTGGGGATCAAGGAGGTTGCCATCGTTCTGATAAAGGGTGAATCCAGAGATTTTAAAGGTCCTAATTAAATATTGAATAAATATAAAATGAAAAATATAGTATGACTTTCATTATTACAGTTTTCTTTCACATTGAAAAGAATTGATTTCATTACATCGTGCTGCAGATGGTGCTTAATGGTGAAGCACGGCGTGCCAGGCAGGTTTTTAAAGTTCTTAACAGCGAAGGGAGGATCATTTATAATAATCTTTACTATTCGATGGTGCGATCTCTGTGGCTTTTCTATACGAGATTGGGCACAGAAACTCCTCAACACGTCAGATTTAAGTGAAATCTTATGGTTTTTTGGTTGTTGAAGCAGGTAAAAAGCAGTGATACGTCTACTGCCAAGTCTGGTTCTGAAGCTGAAGATATTGCTTCACGAAAAGCCATTATGAAATATTCACATCTTCTGTTGACTCCAGTTCGTGAGGAGGTATGGCTAAGCCTGTGAACTTCATGTTTAGTTATTTTATGCTTGGTAGTAGGTTTTGCAAATTCTGAACTTTGTGATTCTTTTCTTTTGAAGTTCCAAGAGAGGTTTGGTTGGCATCAATGTAAACGGAAGTGTATTCCAAGTGGATAAAATTTGTTGATTGTTTTAAGTGAATAATCTCTAAAGGAATGAACTCTGTTCGTGTCCTCAATATAAGACATTTGGAGAAAATTAAGGTTGTATATAATCTTGCAAAAACTCCATATGGATTGATTATTTACATATTTAATTATTAATACTTATCGGTTCCCCACAAGTATGGATTGATAATTTTCTCTTGATGATTTTGTGTATTATTTGACTCATTTCTCAGGCTAGGGCTATAGGAACATCTTGCTTTGTTGGGAACTTGTCAGGGTATGATGAGTATGTTCCCATGGTTGACAAGGTGGTTGATTCTGGATGGAAGAAGCAACCGTCCCTTCCAAAGCCTTTTGTTTCTAAAGCTTAGTTATGTATATTTCTATTAATAATTGTCTCCACACGTTGGGTTATAAACTTGGAAATTGGAATACTATAAAGACCATGCTTGAAATATTGACTTTATTACTAACTTTAAATGTGTAATTTGAACTTCCAAATACAGAGGTGTTTCGGCCACCTGATTCTCAGAAGGCCCCAGAAGGAATTCATGATCGCATGTTCGCAGCTCTTATGGCCTTCTCCGTGACCCTTTTTGTGTTATTCTGTACACTATCGTGCAGCGTCTCCAAGAAATTGCCTGATGCATTATCACAACACGAGCAAACAATTGAAGAATTTTCCTTCGACAAGATTACAAAGGCAACCGCCTTCACCAACTCCACAGTTTACAGAAACTGAACTTTTATCTTCTGTCTTGAAATGGTTGGGTGAGCTTGAAGAGAAGGTGAATACTCTTCAAGAAAAGCCATCAGAGATGCCTCACGGGAAAGAAGAACTGCTCAATGCTGCCGTTTGTCAAGTGGTGATGTGGTTATCATGACATGGAAAACTTGTACGGGATTGAGTCTGAATAGGATTGACTATTTATTTTACGCTGCATGAAACTTTGATGAGGCAAGAGGAGCTGCTTGCTTATATGGACAGTAAAGAAGAATCCATGTTTCGGGTGAGTTAATTCAACCATTGTTCTCATCATGAAAAATACGAGTTCAAAATTTTCGTATTATGATCATTTTTGCATGAAGCCTAAAAAGAGTAAAATGTGTTTAAAATTAACTGTTAAGCTTCATGTTTAGCTTTTCAATAAAGTTACTTCTTAGGAGATTTAGTTTCAAACTTGCTTTTTCAAAAAAAAAGTGTACTTTCCAGAGGTCTTTTTACCTTTCCCTTTGGAGCCAAATATCGTGCTCTATGATTCAATTTCTCTTTTCCACGCACACTCAACTCAAGTCTTCACATTGATCCATATCCACCCGCTTTTGCCTAAATTTGTGCATATACGTTATGCCTATACCTTCTGCTTCTGTTTCACAGAAAAAGAAGTTTTGCTGGTATTATTTATCAAAACGAGGAGCTTTGGGGAGGTAGTATTTGAAGTAACTGTTAACCATATGGAGAATCTTGAAGATTTCCTTGCATATGTTGGGAGGAATATTACTCGAATTCTATAAGAACTAATTGAATATCGTTTTTTAGTTTGATTAACCTGAGATCTAGAGTGATGTTTGAAGTGGGAGAAATTCGTTGGCGATCATTATTGCTATAGACTTGCGTTCATATATTTGAAGCTCTCTCTCTCTCTCTCTCTCTCTCTCTCTCTCTCTCTCTCTCTCTCTCTCTCTCTCTCTCTCTCTCTCTCTCTCTCTCTCACACACACACACACACACACACAAAAACAAACAATTGCTACTCTTTGAAGTATAAATATCCCATGTACCTATAAAAAGCGAGGTGATATGATCCGGGATAAGCAATCACTCGATCGAGTTTTGGAGTCCAAATTGAAGAAGTTGACAAGCCAAGGTTCAAATTTCGTGAAGGGTTCGGGAGCCGAAACGAATTGGATTCAAGGTTTGGAAAATATTTGAAAAGAAAACGAGCAGCTTGGATGAAAACGGGCATAACTTTCCGCTCGATTGTTGGATTTTCGCCCATGAGTACATTCTGAAAATGACACGAAATTCTGCATAAGGTCACGCGGGCTCATGGTACTTTTGGGCTTATGATTGCACAGAAACATGCTAAAAACAATTTGTCAAGAATTTTAATTTTATGCAAATTTCCTTATTTTGTTAGAATTTTAGTTTAGGTAAGATTTTTGTAATCTTTAAGTGATATTTTCATATTTTCCTAGGTTTAGTATAAATAAGAAATTTTATTTCATTGTAACAAAAGAACCCTTTTGACATTACGAATAAAAAGCGATTTCTCTCTTTTTGTTTTTTATTGAACATGTATCGAACTTATCAAATATTATTATATTTGTGACGTTCAACCCTTAGAACTTATCAAAGGATTATGCACCCTTTGTGGCGTTCGTAAATCAAGGTTCGCTGGTTTTGTAATCAAGAGGTCATTCAAACTTTGTTTTTGTTTGGTTGTTTGGTTCAATAATTTGCGAGTCGAGATTCTACCGTCTACAACCTGAATTTGGGCTTTACCGACGTTTTCAATTAATTTCGCGATTTTCACGCTGATCCCGCTCTTGGGTTCGCGTCATTTGGTATTAGAGCTTGGGCTCCAGATTCAAGTTCTATATTTTCTTCTGTTTTGAGTCTTTTGTTATTCGTTCTTGTGTTCAATAATATTTTTGAATATTAGATCCAGAAAATTCCACAAAAAGAGTCAAAAGTTATTTTTGGGTTAATCTAGTATCCAAATCAACTTTCGTTTGTTTCGTTGATTTCGTAGTCTAATTTTGAGTTTATAAAAAAATTATTGTTTATTCGTACAGTACTGTAGTCCGAATTATTTATTTATTTATTTGAGGAAGTTGAAACTATCATATTATCTATCCAAAATCAAAAATCTGTTTATATTCATTCCAAACAAAAAATTCAAGGACCACTTTCTTGAATTTAAATATCACCCATCTCATTGCCCAATTATTTTCTTGAGTCTTCTTGATTACGCATACGTAAATGATGTATTATGATTGAGGATTTATTTTTCAAACTCGGTGTTTTGTGGGTAGTACGGTATGCAGTTTAGCTATTGATAAGGAGTACATATCAGATTTGGTTAGTATCACGATGATGGAAGAATTGAGATTACCTTTGCAACAATACCCTAGGATGTATATGATGACTTGGTGAAGAAGTGTAAGAAGGTAGATGTGACCAAGCATGTTTTATTGAATGTCATCATTGTGAGATATAGTAATGAAGTTTGGTGCGATGTAGTTCCATTAAAATCTTTTCATATTTTGTTTGTGAGACCTTGGAGGTATGAGAGGAAGACTAGCTATGATATGGAGAGGAACAAGTATATGTTTCTTTAGAACGGGGTAAAAATCACTCTGGTTGGGTTGACATTAGAACGATCATTTGCAGACCGATGGAAGGTGAGAGCTGAGGCAGAACGGGAAAAACAAGAGAGAGATGATCCTTAGGTGAACACTGAAGTTGAATTGCAGGAGGAGTCCAAAAATAGGGAAGTTGAGATGGAAGATGATGGATTGAAAAATGCAGTTGATGTTGGGGAGAGTGAACCAATTAAAGAGGAGGAGCATGAGTAGTCTGATATAAAAATTGTAGAGATGGTTCAGCAAGAGAGTGAGAAAATAATAGAAGAATGTGTTGAACAAATTGTTGAAAATATTGTGGGGAATAAAAAATAGAGTTCCATTGTTCAGCATGATATGGTGGAGACGATGCATTATGAGTACGAGGACCTATATCTTATTGAGGGGAAGTTAACAAATTCAACTGTGTTTTGCTTAATTCCTTCTTTCAGGTTGATCGTTGTACATGGGAGTTCATACAATAACGTTTATGACCGATTGAATCTGTGTTGCATTACATCCATACTTGCAAAATAGATGAGTACCATGTATTGATCTTATGCCATGAGAGAAATTTTTTTCCATTTGATTCGAATGGTGCAGTGATGAGTTGGGTAGCAGGCTGGTTATCCTCGAAGAGAGAGAGGATGATATGATCTGGGATACGCAATCACTTGGTCGAGTTTTGGAGTCCAAATTGAAGAATTTGACAAGCCAATGTTCAAATTTCGTGAAAGGCTCGAGAGCCGAAACAAGTTGGATTTAAGGTTTGGAAGATATTTGAAAAAAAAAACGAGCAGCGTGGATGAAAACAGACATAACTTTTAACTCGGTTGTCGAATTTTCGCCCATGAGTATATTCTGGAAATGACGCGAGATTCTGCATAAGGTCACACAGGCTCATGGTACTTTTGGACTTGCGATCTTACAGAAACATGCCAAAAACAATTTGTCGAGAATTTTAATTTTATGCGAATTTCTTTATTTTATTAGAATTTTAGTTTATATAAAATTCTTGTAATCTTTAAGTGATATTTTTGTTTTTCCATATTTTCCTAAGTTTAGTATAAATAGGAAACTTTATTTCATTGTAATAAAAGAATATTTTTTACTTTATGAATAAAATGAGATTTCTCTTCTTTTTTTTTGTTCTTGATTAAACATGTACCGAACTTATCAAATATTGTTATATTTGTGGCGTTCAACCATTAGAACTTATCAAAGGATTAGACACCATTTGTAGCGTTTGCAAATCGAGGTTCATTGATTTTGTAATCAAGAGGTCATTCAAACTTTGTTTTTGTTTGGTTGCTTAATTCAATAATTTGCAGGTCGAGATTCTATCGTCTACAACCTGAATTTGAGCTTTCCCGACGTTTTTAATTAATTTCGCAATTTCCACGCTGATCCCGCTCCCGGGTTCACGTCACGAGGTGAACCCTGTAATCCATTTAGAAGTGACTCCATCAAAAGCACTTCGTTGTGGATGCATACGCAAGGAAGAATTTGACTAGTACGTGATCCTCTTCACACTAAAGAATAAACCAGGAATTCAATTGAACTTAGGTTCACAATGTAATGTAATTTAAGGACAATGAAACACAAGTTTAAGTCCGCGTTAGAGCTTAAAAACCATAGAGAATAAACGTTGAGGTCGCCAAGAAACAATACATTACTCAAGCTATTACAACAGCAAACAATTTAATATACAAAAGCTCCAAATTCAGTTTTTGGCAAAGCAAACGGAGTATGAGCCTTATGATCTCTGCATTTAGAAAGCGAAGAACTTCTTCTTCTTTTTCTTCTTCTCAACATAGGCAAGGAGCTCGCCTTGTTGAACAAGAGCATCCTCAAGAGCCTGCAAATTTGATAATAGAAAGGGGTAAACAATTTTTGTCTGAAAAGATTCGGCCATTCTTGAGATTTTGACAATTCTTTACTAAGCCTAAAATAAGACCAAGTTCATTTTAAGCAACTTTTTATTTTTAACCATGTTTGGATAACTTTTTAGTTCTAAAAGAAACGCATGCTGTCAAAATAAGTAACCTACATATTTCCAATTTTGATCAACAAAGATTGTCAAGAGAACCAGTCCATACCTTTCTTGTAGCTGAAAGCTCTTGTTCCAACGTACCTACACGATTCAATGCGGCATTCAGCATATCCTCTTTCTCGGGAGGCATAGTAATTGGTTTCTTGATAAGAACAGTCACCCTCTCTTCGAGCTCGTTCATGCGTTTCATCATGTCAAAGTAATCAGCGCTCGAGATGGCCGGAGCTGGCAATCTGTAGCCATCAGATTGACCTTTAACCATATAATCAGCACAGTGCATAGAAGAAGAATAGAGAGTGGCATCTGTGAGTTTGTTTGGCATGTTACGTGTCATGCGCACCATAGTAACTACACCCATGACTAAGGTCATAACTCCAGAAAAGAGATGATTGCCAAGTCCTTCAGAAGGCATGCTAGTGTTGTCTACGGAGAAATAAGCCGCAGCTATAAGTAGAAAAATGGGAAAAAGATGTTAAAATGTAAGTTCTTAATATTATTATATTTTTTCACATGATAAGGTCGTCTTAAATCAAGGTTATGACAGCAGAATCGAAGAGAATCTCAACATCAATATTACACTACGAAAAGGATGAACAATTCTTGGCAAATAGAAATCAAATATAATTATCTGCCTAAATCTATGGATCGTGAGTATCCTAAAGATACTGCAATATTAGTTACTTGGTTCTTGTATCGAGCATGTTTGGCTTAGCTTAAGTAAGAAGGAAATTTAATCCTTTGAAAAGTGTGTTGAGACCAACTTTAGAAAAAAAAGTTGTTACTAAACATCCCAAAACGAGAGTACCATCTGTAAAAGGTCAAAACATGGCAAAAAATTAACTTTAAAGTAACTTTTAACTTTAGACAAACATGCCCTAAAGAATTATAAAAAAATAGTATCTGCATTGTTACTTAACTAGCAATCAAAGACAATCTATGAATTGAATTCTAAGAATCACAGGACGATATGTACTTTTAAAAAGAGCAAATCTGTCACCTTTTGCTGCTTTTGGCCAAGTTGCATTAACAGCCTTGTCTACCACTCGGACGTACACATCAGACTCATATGCACTGGGCTTTTTGGTTACCTGCAGCTAGATTGTGATTATTTAGGCAGCAGTAGTCTAAACAAACCTGAATATGTTGTAACAAATTGAAACTATGAAGTTCTAGAAGGGAACAATACAAGTTTCTACATATGTAATTTGGGATAACTTGCAAGATATACTATGACTGTAATGACAACATATGATGACAATTGTTACAACTTACTTCCTCATGAACAGGAGAGAGATGTGCCCTAGAAACCTTCAAAGAATCTGTTCCCTTGTTGAAAGAACTGTCTTTCTTCACATTCTACATGTAAAAAATAGGGCAATATGACGCCATAAGGACCGAAAAACACAAGCATTGTAATCCAAATTACAGGATATCACACCTCAGAATTGACGTCTGATTTGAAAATTTCAAAGGTGACAGTGAAAGCAGAGAAAAAGGTAAATATATTGAAAGACTGAGTACCTTGGCAGTCTCGTCCTCAGAAATTGTTTTCTCGTCCACAAATGAAATGTGGACTTTGTTCGAGCATTTGTGCTCGCCATTGCATACCATCTGCACAGTCAGATTAACATTGATTTTCAGTATTTCCGTAGTTAATAATCAGAAGCCAACACAGAAAAATTAGAATTTGGAATCACAACCGTAAAAAGATTAAATGAAAGAATACAACCTTCATAATTTCTGAATCATTCCAAGGGCCCTTATCAGAACGCATACAACCACCTCTATCTGCACAGGTGCATTTACCTCCCAAGAACTCGGGTAGCTCACTAATAAGTTCAAAAAAAGCAGAATGTAGTGAAAAGTTGCGTAAAGAAGAGCGTACTTGGTATTAAATTGCAGTTGTTTAAGGGCATTAACATCAAATTATAAGAAGAAAACCAATACCAAAAAGTTAACAATTCATCAACAAAAATTACCTAGCATCAATGATCTCAAGCAGCTTGCTCTGGTATTTGTTACCTAAAACCTGGTAAAATGAAACATTACAAATTGTTGATTTGATTTAAGGAAAAAGGTGAAAATTTGAGGTAAGCAGAATCTATCTTACATGGATCTTGGCAGTGGTCTTCGGGTCAAGGAATGACTTGACAGTGTTCCACAAGAGCCTAAATCCAGATCCCGCATTGATGATGTACATGCGGCAGAGGGTCTATATAACAAAACAAGAATTCAAATGACCAATGAGTTCAAATATACCATTGAATGAAAAATCAAGAAAGAAAAAGAAGTTTTTGCGAGAAAAAAAAAAAGAAAAATAAGTACCTCAGGATAATTATCACCGTCAATCTTCTGAAGACGCTGAATGAGTTCCCTAGCAGCTTTGTTGAATTGTTTCAGTCCCTGAACCAAAAATAATGACATGTACGAAAAATGAAGTGCATTCTTGCGTTATTTTTTACAAGATCTTTATATGGTTTTCATTGTTTTGGCGTGTTACCATAAAATTTCTACAAAACAGTCAGATTTACCAATCAATGGTCCGAAACCTTATATTTGAAAAATTAATTTGCCTTTCTTAGCTGTCTAAACATCCAGCTATGGAAAACAAACAAATGTATTTACAAACGTTGAAGTATGAGAAACTTTCTACATACCACTCCTTGTACATCCAAAATGGTTGTGCTCTGGTCGATGTGTTTTTTTGCTGCAATAGAGCAGGCTGGAAACTTATCAACAAAGGTCCTCTCAAACTCCTGGACATGGTACTTAAGGTAACGGTCCAATGTTGTGACTTGCATGAGCTTGGTTGAATCTACCTGCCCAAGTCTTTCAATGTAAACAGGTCTGCCATCCTTGTCAATTCCATGATGCCCTTGTGGATAGTATTTAAGGACCTCGTCTTTCTCCTTGAAATCGAAATCCTAACAGGAATTTAGAACCAAACAAATGAAATCAGATGCGTAATAGAATTAAGAGCTTCCGAACAATTGATTGGCCATTCCAAATATAACAGCCTGCAGCATGTTAATATCATGAAATACCTCCATAATCGTATCAGCATCGAATTCCTTCCTCCAGTGAATCATATCAGCCCACATTTGCTTTGTTTTCTCGATATCAAATTTCCTGGCCTTCAAGAACCTGTACCATACCATCAGATGAAAGCAATTCAAAACCAACAGTTATTCTTATTTATTTTAGAATTACAGTCATGAGAAAAGAAAACTCCTAGTCTCGATTAACATCGGAGAGTTCGTCAATTATACAAATAATGAACTGTGTTTCCAAATTAACGTGGCAATGATGTGAAAATGGATATACTTATGATTTTTACTAGCTGAAGGAAGGTGAACTCAGTTTCTTGAACAGGTTAATAGAATATGCAAATATGCAATCAATAATGAAAAAAATTGCTGATCAGATTCTGAGGTGTTGCCACGAAAAAATTCAGCGGAAGAATACCCTGGTAAATGTGAAGTTCTTGGTCATAGGAATTCCTTTAATGCATCTTAAAGTGTACATCACCCAGTGGATAAAGGAAATTTACAACTACAACAATTTCTGTCACAACTCACATGAATCCTACAACTCAGAATAGCTAGAAATGGAGATGTTCTTCACGTTCACGATGTACAATATTGCATGAGTTCTGAAGTGCTGTTAGGGTATTTGTTCAATCCATCTCAGAATCAAGGAAATCCAATTTCTAGTTGCAAACTAGTTTTACATCAAAACCAAGTAATTACATAATTTTCAAACTATGAAATAAAGTAGAAAGTTACCTTAGCATCATGTGATAGTCATCATACTTTGCAGGTAGTAATTCTTCCAGGATAAGTGCTTGCCGCAAGGCATCCACAGCCTTCAATTCCTCAGCATCATGCTCATCCTCAAACACAACAGACATAACTCTACTGTTTCTGCGGCCCTTTTTAGTCAAAGAATGCCTGAACTTCGAGGAGGCACTAATTGCCACCTTCCTAAGAGACCCGAGCCTTGTCTTCCTCTCATCCTCAGAGTTTTCGATATCAATTTTCTCGAGACCTGAAATATATTTAGCAAGACGTGACTCTTAATCACACGAAGTCTGTGTTGTTAACATCAGACCCCAGACCCCAGAACCGGAATTTATTTATGTTCGTTTACAACATTTAATGCAAACAAATGTAATACGTGCAACATTGTCCAGATGTAAGATCTTTTACTAATGATAAAAGTCCAAATTCAAGCTATCTCATTAACATTTCAAACAGAACATTTTCTAGAATAGAAGATTAGCCAGACTTCAGATTATTTCTTTACTCTTTCCATTTTGGAACTTCTTATTATAACCACAAATATATTTTTGCAGTTACTGTGACATGTATGTGGTGACCCAATGGATCAGCCATCACATATAGCTTTTCAACTGAGTAAATTGGTGAACTTTTACGGATAAAGTTAGGAAAAAATAAAATTGAACTTATCCTGAATTTGTAAATTTTGAATAAAATCTAAGAAAATAATAGCAACTAGGAAGCAAATACACTTACTTGGCCGGGCAGGGCGTTCGAGAGGTCCAGACATGTTGTCACTCATGATTGCAGTTCGCAAGTTTGATGACTTGAGACGCAATATTAAACAATCACAGGAGTCCCGAACTTGCCTAAATGCCTACGCCTTTTACAAGATAGAAGTTAAATAATCACTTGTACAGTAAATCAAAAGGCACAGATTAACACCACATTCTACAAAAAGAAAAATGGCCAAAGATACTCTAGTATTGGCTTGAAACAGTAAAACCAATTACATCAATGCATTGATATTTGATATACATAATAAAATAAACATAATATGTACGCGCATTTGTATGTATCTATGTATGCACAAAGAACTCTTTCCTGAAAGATACCGGAAATACTGAAAGCCCCTTTGTGTTGCAAATTAATCATAATATCTCAAAATCTTGTTACCTGATTCGCATCCTATCTATGTTCAAAATAAGTAAAATACAAATATATTCATTACCAGTGCGAGGAAACCTATTAAAATACGCATAAATCAATTTGTAGAACATGAATTTATCCTTCGATTGCAAGAATCAGAATATCAAAACCTACATTGCTACTATGAACACATCAAAAGAAGTCAATCAATGCAGAAATCGGTCTGAAAACAACACATGCACGAATAATTATAGCATAACATTTATAAACCAGAATCATTACATGAAAAATAGTTGAATCTGATTGATTCATGAGAGGAAGAGAGAGAAGGAGAGAGAGGAAAAGGGAAGAAAATTACCAGCCAAAATGCAGGGCTTAGAAAAAGAAGGGAAAATGGGAGTTTTAAATCCCCGAATTATTCTCACAAATCGCGGTGCGTATATCACAATCAATGGCCGTCCATTATTCATTCACTCCCATTCCCAATTTTCCTTTCTTCAAAACCACCACACCCAAATAATTATTCTAGAATGTAGAAATATAGAAACATTTTTTTCATGCGTTTGTTAAGGGGAAAATGTAAGTTGTTAAGGAGATACTCTCTCTCTCTCTCTCTCTCTCTGAGTGTGTGTTTGTGTGAGAGAGATAAAGGGAAGACTGCGTGTTCGTTGTGCCAGCCACTCCGTTTAAATTTCCCTCTTCAAACTAACGTCTATTTTGTATTTTCCCTATATTTCCTGGGGAAAAAAAGTTACTTATAAGTTAATTTGAAAGATAGCTATTTGTTGACTCTTTTAAGTCGGTTTAACTTAATTTAATTTAATTTTTTCATTCAACTTGATTGTAACCCTTAGCAATAAATTACAAGCGTAATTATAATTTCACTCAAGTATTCATCTTATACTTCAATTTGTTCAATAGAATTAGAATAATTATATTTTAATTTGATTTCAGTTGAATAATTTCGTTCGTTTCCATCATTTGAAATGATGAAAATCAATAATATCACAGTAAATTATAACAATTTCATTGAAGTTGTACTTATTCCACGTCTCACGTGTGATGATTGATAAGTTTATTTTCGACACTTATTCGAGGTCCTAAATGATGATATTTTGTTAATTTTTTAGATGGATTAATGACTATTTTGTTGCTTTTATTAGGAAAAACTCATGTTTAGTCGAAGAATTGGAAGAAAGAAAGGAACACGGCTAAAATGAAGTAAACTCAAAGTTCAGGGACTAAAGTGTAAATACTCAAAAGCTGTGATGGACTTCACAATGAATATTCGAGAATACTAGGTGTCAAATGGATGAAATATAGTTAAAAGTATTATCAAACATCAATTTCCAATCGAAAGAGTTATGTTTTGGATTTTTTGCCTTAAATTGAAGTTCATTTTTTGCATAGCAAACGCTCGAATTGGAAAATAATATCTAAATAAGAATTATAGTCATTTGAGTTAGATTTCTAACGTACTTTGAATTGTCTCAATCGAATATTGTGATAGAAATTTATGATAAAAATACTGAAAATTGCTCGAGACAAACCTAGGAGTGCCTTGGCCTACAGAGGAGGTGCGCACCTCCTCCTCTTTCGATACACCTAAGGTTACCTAAAGGACTCAAGCGCGAGTCTTAGTTTGTACTAGGTGCGCGCCTTAGTATAAATCTGGAAAAAAATGATATTTTTATTTTTGTTTAGGTAGCAATTCAATGCAATTTTTTTGGTATCCTTTAAATACCAAAACTCGATTAGGTCGTGGAAGAGACCTCGCTAGACCTAAAATTCATATATTCTACACATTTTGGAGGCGAATAATGGGCCAACTCATCAATCAAATGCGGATTTTCACAAGTTTATTGAAGATTCTCCTATATTTTCAAGATTTCATTTAAGAAAGTGAATTTCTCTACTTTTGTCTATCCTTTCTTGATCCGAGTGATGTTATTTTATATTTTCTAGTGTAATTCAATATTTAGGATGATAAGATAAGTTTTTCTATTGTATTAGATGATTGACGAACCCTATTTTTGTTTATTTCACTTTAAGACTTTAATTTAGGTATTTCTTAATTGATTTTGCATTCCCATTGCACTATTTAAGTGTTTGGTAATCAATGAATAATTAGTTACTTATTGTAGTGTGTATGAATACTCACAATAAATTTAGAACGCGGTTAAATCCACACATGGACAATAGATAGTATGAATAATATATATGACATGGACAATCACGTAGATAACCTAAACTAAATACATGATTTTCATATAAATTCGAACTACGAATATGATTGAATCGGGTGTTAATCATAGTTTGGTGTATCTTGGAAAGGAACATTTAATATATTAGCGTTATCGATTGTAAAAAATGCATGAAACTAACTAAATTATTAATTGATAATTAAAATAGATGGAAATAGGGTGATTCATAAGTCCAGTACAAGCATTCACATTTGATAAAATATCAATTTACCTGTTTTATTAGTATATATTAGAAGTAGTATAAACACTCACAAAATCATTATTTTGCTGTCACCTCTCGCTCGAATTTAATACTAACTATTGGATTACATTTTAAATTTTATTCCTAGTGGGAACGATAAACTTGAATCCCACTATTTCTATTACTTGTATAACGATCACATACGCTTGTCTGTTTCAACGTAACAATGGTTTTCATTTATTTAGTGTCCATCATTGAATATCGTTAGTTGAATTGAATATAATTACTTCAATTGAAATAAAGTTAAAGTATAGTTATTCAATTGAAATAAAAATTAAAATGTTGCTATCCAATTGAAGGAAATTGAAATACAAGTTAGCCAAAGGGCGTAGTGAACTACGATTATGAAAAGATTGAAAGATTTGGCCAAACAAGGTGATAGCCCCGTAGATATGTTCCCATGGTTCGATCCTTCCCATTACTTAAATTAATATTGGAGTGAAAATGTTATATAGGTTAATGATAAACTCAACACAAATTCGAAGAAATTTACATCTCATTGAACAACCAACATATATATGGTAGAATTAGTTGGTGGCCAACAAGGCACAAACTTAATGTGAAACGTTTCTTGAAAGACCTTTTTTGATATTTCTGACCTAAATCTAAGCTAATCTTTGCATAATGCTATAATCACATCAAATTTTGTTGCCAAATCAAAAACAATACTTTACTCTCAATTTGTAAATTAATTAGGTTAGCTTTTTTAAAAAGCTTTTCCAACGAGACAAAACGCTTTCATAAAAATTATTCACACACGTAATTTTAAAAGCAAATTTTGACTTTTAAAAAAGGGTCAATCCATTTGTACCTAATGATTTGTACATAATGGATTATCCCATCTCACATAATCTGCGGGGCCCATGTGTATTTAAAAATTCTGACAATGTGATCTTTATTCCCATTGTGAATCGTAGAAAATTCGATACATATAGTATGATCCTTTAAAAAATAATGTCAAACGAACCCTTAGTAGGTGAAAATAAAGCCCATTTCTTGGGGTGGGAGCAGAGAGATAGAGTCAATGGCTTCTTGTTCATAGTGGCACTCCACTGAGTTGTAGTTGCAGACTTGTAAAGAATTAGCATTGAAGTTGCAGTGAAAAATGAAAACATAGAGAATAAATACATTACGTGGAAAAGTTATATACCAAGAAAATATGCTTGCAAATCTTGAATTATTCAATGACAGCTATGAAATTCGCTCAGGTGGGGGCAACAACATTATCTAACAATATTCTAATTTGAGTTTCATTATTGTATCCCAATTTCACCAGTCTACATGCACCCTACAACTAGTTGGCATCAATAATTCATTTGATTCAGCCTTATAAACAATTAAATTTATAAATATATATAAGTGAATACTGGATAAATATATAATACTCGTGAATTAATTGGAATGTGTGGTTAATAATGAAGTTTGACAATAATTTCGATTCACCACGACCATTTTACTAATCATATATGCACTGAACTCGAGTGCTCTAGACTATTTATAAGTTCTATTTAGGGTGAGATTGGTTAATCGGAGTTAAGTTTTACATTTTTCTCATAGGATGTTTGATTCTCATTTTTCTCAAAATATGTTTTTCTCTTTATTCTTTTCAATCACACATTCTTCATTAAAATAAATATTACATGCAAATGAAAAAAATTCTTTCTTTTTTAATCACACATTCTCCATCAATCTTCTATTTCAAAATACATTCTTAAAAAATAATGGGGCTCAAACACCCCCTTAATTTTTTTTATTTTTAAGTAAATGAAGGCGAAGGGCTCGCAAGCTATCTTGAATTGAAAAGTAAATAAGCCTACAACCTCGCTACGGGTGCAAAATAAAAAATAAAAAATCAAGGGAAGATTTTTAGAAAGATTTAACTCCAATTGCTTTTCCGAGTTGATCCGGAGTCAATAAAATGGTCTCAATTTAGTCTCTGTTTGATAATTATTATTTGAATTTTTTTTCTATATATTAATTTTTAACCACACATTCATATAATAAAATATTATGCATGCAAATTAAATTTTTTTTTTTCTTTTTAACTACACATTCTTTTCAAAATTACTATTCAAAAAGGCTTAATAGCACAAAACGAGGTCCTTACGTTTGATATGTAGTGTGCAAAATGTCCATACATTTCGATTTTTTTTACATTTTTACCCCTATTTCAACGTTTCATTGCGGATAACGTCATTTTCATCTATTTTTAACGTAAAATTACCAATATACCCTTAAAACAAAAAAAAGAAAAGAAAAATAAACAATAAATTGCAATCTTACTTCTAAACTTTTTAAAAATGCAAATGAGTCCAAAATTTATAAAACTTCTAAAAAAAAAAAACTCAAATTTTCTCCTTCTCCTACCACATTCCCTTCTGGCAACTTCCGACCATCAAGATCGTCGGATATTGGTTCCATTACAAATAGAGATGGCAAAAAAACCCGCCCCGCCCCGCCCCGCCGGGTTGGCGGGGCGGGGCGAGGGTGCCCCGCCCCGCCCCGTTAAAAAAAAAAAAATTTTTTTTTTTTTAACGTTGTTTGTTTAATTTTGAACATTGTTTATTTTCATTGTTTGGTTTGTATATTGATGTAATTTTAGTTGTGAGAAATTTTATAATCGAACTTGTAAAGAAGTTGTGAGAAATTTTATAATCGAAAATTTACGTCCAAAAAAATCATACAACATATAATTTTACATCTGAAAATTTATATGTGATATCACTTTTTTGGATGTAAAATTTCGAAAATCTTTGAAAATTTTCTAATAAAATGATGAAAATTACGTTGAGAAATTTGTATCGTAAAAATAATAATTGGTAGATTCGATATAATGAAATAATTGGATTTTTTTTAAATGCGAGTTATACGTCTTTTTAAAGACTCACATTTAACACATTTTAACTATTTTCGATATATGTTTGAGCTATTTGATATGCCCATAATGTAATTCTTGAAATAAACTTCGAAATGATATAAGCAATTTTTAGATTCGATTAACTTACGATCATCAGAGAATTTTTAAAATTAGTATATTATTGGAATTCAAATTTATTTTTGATTGTCCATGTTTAGTGGAGATTAAAATCAAATTTTTAGTAAATTTTGATAAAAATTAAACACTTATAAATTTCATGAAATACGTTATTAAAATTAATTGTTAACTTTAATTTAGATTAAAATTAAAATTTTAATCGATACCAAACATGATTTTTAAAAATAAAATTTAAAAAAAAAAAACTCAAAAGTTGGGGGCACCTGCCCCCGGAACCCCTTGGGTCCGCCCATGATTGCCTTATTAAATTACCATTACAAATGTTTCATAATTCTCAATATGCAGTTATATCACTTAAAAACTATTCAATTAAATCCACGTATGTTCCACACTACACAGATTTTAATGGTTTTGTACAAAACCCAATTGGAGCATATATAACATAAATTCGATTCCTGATAATACAATCCGATTTTAGATTGCAATAGATATGAAAATATAAAATACACGAGAAATTCATTTTAAGATTGTTAGGGAATTTACACCGATAAATGTGCATACATCATATATTCATATTCCCAAAGCATGCTGTTTATATGCGTGAAATCAAAACGTAAATCGCTTACCAAAAATTGAATTTAAGAAGGTGAAATGATAATTACTGAAATCAAATATGTGACGATGGATTCAATCATTTTCATTCTTCAAATAAAAGCCATTACATTCTTTAATTCAAACATTTCAATATAAACAAAAGAAAGTTAGTCATTTTTTTTTTTTTAATCAAACATAATTGAAAGAAATCAAAAAATGAAACAAGGAATTGCAAGTGATAGAATTGGTCGAGTCGAGTGTTTGACACTTTGTCCTTAAAATAAATTTGCCCTGCATCAGTACTAACGGTTTTTCGGCAATCATCTCTCAAAATACAACGACCACGTCTCGCAATAAGAGCACTCCAAATTACGTAGACCAACTAACTTTTAACGGAATCCTCTCTCTACTGAACTATGTTTTTTATGCAAGAAAATACTATTTTTACAAAGTGTTTTTATGTAATGCAACCAAATACACCTTTCCATCCAAATATTTCTAGAATATTTCATAATATTCTATACGATTTTCCAACAATTCACGTATTTAAGCAACTAAAATTTGACTTAATTTCTCATTCATCAACTAATGAATTTCACTTAAATAATCATACAAATATATTTATGCCAATTAATTCTCACTAATAAAAAACCATGTAAATTCATAACTTACTTTGATGTATAATTCATGAAAACCATCAGAGTAAGAAACAAAAAAAAAAAATAAAAAAAAATCATAAGAGTATAAATTCATTTACAGTGAGGAAAAGAAATTATATTGCCACCGTGGAAGAAAGCAAAAGTCGTCTTCGACGGAAAACTATGCACATTCAGTTGTGGAAAAAAAAAGTAATTATTTAATTTTACTTAAGGCAATATAAGTAAATAAGAAAAATACTAAAAATCGTGGTGCACTTAATAAAATTTGTAGTGTTTATATAATTGCCCTTTGATTAAAAACTTGAAGAGGATTGATATTGCTAAGAAATATAACATTTTTGTCAAAGTTTTATTAATTTATTTTGATTAGCGTTACTGCAATCCGTGGAGAATGGCCCTGATTATTTTTACTTGTTAATTCTCTCCAGTTCAATTATTTTACATGAACGATCAATTCATTATACTTTTTATTTCTTTCTCATTTATTTTACTTAGATGTTGCATTTTTATACTTCAATATTATGTTCTTTATTTAGATATTGGCTATCTCTAAATTCTATCGACCCTTTATTTATGCAAATCTACAAAAGAATTGATATAGAAACGTGTTTAAACCCACACCCTCAACTTTAAAGATTGCATTTCAATGTCTAGGACGACGTAGTATTGTTGTTTTCATGAATGCATATAGAGGTGGAAAAACAGAAGATAAAAAGCTCGGCGCTTTTGAAACTAAGAAACTATTTTTGAATATGTTCAAATAATTTGATGGAATGTTTTGTTTGACTGATATAAGGTAGCTTTCTCAATAAACTCTTTTACAAGATGCAGAAACCCGTCAATGGGCACAATGGCTTGACCACTTTATCAAGAGTAGTTAGCAACTAAGAGTAAAGTGAGCGAATTTTCATGGGCCCACCTGGCTCGGCCGCGGAAGAGACGCCGACCCCCAAGTCTAGGCATGATAAGTCGTACATTTGTGCAGTCGAATTTACCATATCAAACGTAAGCACGGAGGTTCCACTATGAAGAAAAACAGATTGCTAGGTGGAACAGAAAGTTTGAGCAGTAGACTATCCAAATAATAAGAGAAACCATAAACTATAGTGAATAATAAAGATAATTTCTTCTCTGGGAGGATATATGCTGGTGCTGCTGTTTAAGGAATGACTCGTGTGACAAATATAAACTGCTACTCTTTTATCTTATGGCTTTATACTTTAGTTTTTATGTGTAATATTTCAAGAACCAGATTGGAATTATGGCATCAAATCATATGTTTCCATGGAACGAGAATCAGAATACGGTTCCCAGTATAATTCCACATTTCCTAATTATCCAGAAAATAAAATCCTCCGGAATTTCTTCCTAAAGAGCACCATCCATACTTAAATCTATTGTCCCAAATCTACATCTCTTTTACAGCAAATCATAGCGGGTCCCAAACCCGTGTAAAGAGAAGAAGGTCGCGATAGATTAACAACCAGTACGAAACTTTGTCAAAACTTGATTAAGGATTGTAAATATGATAAGTATACAAATGGGTCTACATCTACACGGACTCTATTGGATACAACTAAGGAAGAAAAAAGAAGTTAAAATTTAGTACATGATACTGTACAGTATTGTCGAGTACTGTATATCAGACATGCCAAGGAAGATTAGTCATGCTTCATATGAAACTACAGCTGAAAATTATTCTTCTTCCCTCAGAAACCTCTGTTGTCGAGCGATGAAATCCTCAATAGTTCGCCTAAACTCTTCGTCACTCATTGCATCCTTGGCACAGGAAGTATCCACCGGCTTCTTATCATAATTCACACTTTTCCGGCATCTTTCTGTCATTGACCGGCTTAGTTCCCGGTGAGGCTCCTCGGTGTGCATCCTTTTCATTTTCTCTGATTGACTTCTGTGTATTTTCCTTTCCTCGTGATCACAACTCGTAGTATATACACGGCAGGCAATTTTGTTAGTCTGTTTTTGGTACTCGTAGTTATTCTTTCGACAGTTTTCCGTGTACTCATCATAGACACCATCTTTGGCTGATAACTGTCCCGATTTTAGGAACAGAATGACGATTATCGCGTTTCCAATTACAAACACGAACAGGGGACTAATTAAGGTGACAAAAAGTCCCCTGAAATATTCACCAGAAAGTTTGAAAGCAAGAGGTAGTTGAATGGAAAATCTGGAGAGAATGATCAAGAAAACACATAGCTCCATGATTCTAAACAAAGTGGTGATCTTTTGAAGCTTGTTGTGCCTAAAGATCGCGTTAGCCTTCCCGACTCTGATGCCATGAACGTTGAATGAATCCATATCTAGAACTGGATTTTTCTCTTAGGAAATAAAAAATTTGAGAGACTTTTTTTTTCGGGTTTTTTACTCGAAAGAGAAGCGATTAAAGGTTAGAAGACTGACTTGAGCCCTCGAACTGAACTGAGATCAGAAGTGAATTGCAGTGATCATAGTGTAAAAAGGAGTGAACTGTGGATGGTTTTTTATTATTTTCTTGTGGCTTTTGGAGTGGCAATGTCTTGGAGCACTACTGATATTTATATACTTTTAGAAAAAATTACAGATTCGTCTTTTATTCCTTTACCAAGCTTGCCTTAACTATATATAAGTGGCAGTAATTAATTTGTTTTGAGGAAGCGTGGAGCAGTTGGGCCAACCACTTCACTAGGAAAAAGGAGCATTTTATATTAAAATTTCGACTCTCAACTCTTGAGCTATATATTCTCGATGAATAAGTCGAACTATAGTTCAAGAATGCTTGAACTTCTATGTTTGTTTGTCACAGAGATTTTATAGAGTTGGAGGAGAACTTCTCGTTTAGTCCATGTTTGGTACTAACTTTTTAAAAACTCATTTTTCCTCCAACTCATTTCAACCACTTATTCTCCAAATAAAATAATTTTGCACTTAAATTCTTACTTTTTCTGCTATTTTCTAACTACACATTCTCTAAAAATATCCATCTTTACAAATATACACCAAACATATCTTTATTCGACCCAGTATATTTGGTTTACCATTTTAGTATGTTAATTTTTAAAACGACGAGGTTGTGGAGTGATGGGCGGAATAACATTTGAAATAATTCAGAGAACTTTTTGTTGAAAAAAAAAAAACAGATATTGGCCGACTTTGACACGAGTTTTGAGTGGACCCATTTGACTATTTTGGAAGATAAAGATTGATTTGTGTTCTCCTCCGCGAGTACATCGAAATCATATACTTGTCAAAATTGATGCTCGTGTGAATGAGAAATTGAAACTCAAAGTGTATCACTTAATATGAGTTTATGTTGGTGAGAAAACTAAAAGGGATTTTGTCCCACATGGGAAGTGGATGAAAACTAAAACCACTTTATAAAGGATTACACTTTAGAATGATGTAATCATGTGTAGCATAGAGGCTATCTCCACATGTGCGCACTAGGGAGGTGCAAATCATGGATCGAAATATATTCGTCAGAGTAAAATTTGTAGTACTTAAATTCTACTGTTCTTCCGTTGTATCCTAGGAAACAGACGCTCAAATTATACATCAAGCACGTGCAGTGAGGGAGCGAATCTGTTTTAAGGAAACTTTGTATAATACAGGTCTCGGGTTAAAAGTTTACTGTTTAAATTATTTTTCAATTTTAATTCGTTTTCAGTTGCTAGATAATTAAAGCTATTATATATAATTGAATATATTACATGCAAAATGGTATGTGAAAATTCGATGTTTAAATTGTTAGATATACGGTAATCGTAATCGTTGCGAATACGGTATTGAGTACTAAAACACTTTTAAAGTTCAATGACAATGGAGAAACATTTGAAATTTAGCCGATTATTTGACTTTCTATCAAGTTGAACTTGAAACTTTAAACAAATTATTTTTAAGAGTAGTCCAAGTTTATCGATTTAATTATGACAATAAACTATTAACACTTGATTATTAAAATTAAGGTTTCAGAGCAATGCTCAGTGTTAGTATCAACTCTTCACTCGGAAGAAAAATTCGTATGTAAATTATTAAAGGTGTTTGTTCACTTTATGAGGCAAATTAAACAAATAATTGGGCTTTAGTTGGTCTACTTTAACTACAAACGAGTCAGATCGCTGGGCTCCATTCACACTTTGTTTAGCCCACTGTTTGTTATCCCTAGAAAATCTGTTTAAAATTTAAATGAAATTCAACGATTAATTTTAACCACACACTTCATAAGTCCCACAACTTTTTAACCACGAATTCCATTAACTTTTATTAAAATCTGCTAAAAATCTAATTTTAATCTCTACCAAACAATGACTTAGTTTATCGTGGGAAACATGACTTTCTATATCTATAATATATTAAATATCATAGAAAAATATTTTTTGGACAACTATAGTCTTACTACAATTCAATTATTTCAATAATACGTTACTTTTCATTTTTATTTAATTTATAGACTGTAATAATTACTACAAAATCTTTGTTTATGCATATATTCAATGTTATTAATTAACATGAATGTCAACATTCACATTCATTTAATTAATATTGATTAAAACTTCATATTCATATTCACGTGTTTATTATTCATGTCCATATGTACTAATTAGCATCTAGTTTCACTTAATTGTTCTTAAAATTATATTCATTTAGTATAAATGATTTAACATTTATTGTCATGTATATATTCATTGGTATTAATTCTAACTTAATTAACATTCACGTTAATTCATGTATCGTATTTGACATTCATCTTTATTCATACATTTAGTTGTAATTTTCATATTCACGTTCAAGTATGCATTTCATTATTCACGTACATGTATAATAATGAACATTTATTTCCAAGAACGTGCATTTATCTCATATTTAAATCAAATGGGTAAATAGAGAGTCGATATTATTTTTACATCACTTATAAAGTGTTTCAAAATAACGCGTAATGCACGTTCAACTCTAACTAGTCATTTTAACGCTAAAAACTAGTAAATGTCAAAAGAATATTTTAATTGAGTATACAATTAAGAAAACAAGTATTTTAGCACGTGGAGAATGCCTTGTATCGATATATAGAATTAGATATGCAAATAAGAATTCTCTCCCTTCTAACTTATTATTGAAAAACATAGTCTAACATTGTTCAATTCTTATCCATCATAGTGTGCTATTAAATGAAAAGATGTATGGTTGCGTGAATCCTTTTTCGATTTGGTATGACTTCGACTATCAAATGTATACAAAATTTTCGTTGCAAACCCCGAATATTATTACAACAAGTGAATGATAGGATTGTGGATTGTTTTTCCTGACATTATTTAGTTTAATGTGTCAAATATATATAGAAAGCAATGAGATTGTACTTTTCGGAAGAGAGCTCTTTGTAGAAGAAAAAACAGAAGCACTATCAAACGTCCCTAACTATGTCTCTATTCTCTTTCTTGACCGGAGGGGGCGGCGCTATCTATCTTCTTTGTGTTGATCCATCCTTCAATAGTAAATATAAGAATGACCAAAAAAATACGTTCAATTCGATATCCGTGGAGCCCCGCTTCAAATGGGGTGTGATTACCTACATAACGGGATAAACGGGGAGTAGGGTAATTGCTTCGAGGCTAGTATGAAAAGCATAGTCCTCATCCCGTATAAAGTTAATTTCAAATCTAATTTTATATAAAAAAAAATTGAAAAATATTATCATTTTTAAAGAGAACATAAATTGTAAAAAAAATTATTTACTAACTAAAAACATAAAAAAAATTAAAAATAAAAAAATAGATGGGACCGTTCCGCTTTAACCGAGTATGGGGAATGAGCAATGTGACAAAAATAGATAGTGGTGGGAACTGTCGATCCGTTTTATATTCGCTCTGTTGTCGTCCCTAAATACATACTTCTTTTTCGTGGTATCAGATACTTAATTTTGGAAATAGGTTAATTCGTATTTAAAAGCTTTATATTGCACATCCACTAATTCTCAAATCAAAAGAAAATTATAATTAAATTTTTTATCTCCGAATCCAAGGGCCCTGGATCTTTCCACTGTCATGATATTAAAATTGTGTATTATACAAAATGATTAAACAAAGCAAAATAATTCTTTATAGAACTTAAAAGCAACCTTTATGCTTCTGAAAGAGACAGAACCAGGAGATAAGGATACTAACACGAATGTGAAACCTAGTTGGTTTAATAAATTGACCAGGTACACTGATCCAATTGTTTCAAGCAAAGGCACAAAAGATTTTTTTTTAATTTCAATGGATTCGGGATGTTTTTGGAATAATTAATATACTTATCCAACACGATGACATAGGACATATGCTCTTTTTTTTTTTTTTTTTTTTTCTTTTTTTATATAAATAGTTGCGCAAGGCAAAATTCTGTTGAGATAAGAATATTTTGAGTCTGATTTTGCTGTTGTTGTAGTCTTTAGTTTATAATGTTTTTAAGGACAATTAATTATAATATTTAAAATCGTTTAATGTCCAGATAATAATCAATTAAGCTAAACAAATCATTGTTCATCACTGATAAATAGGAGCGATAAATGGAACAAGCTGAAAGCTCAACTCAAGTGGTGAACCGACTTGCTTTACAAAACTGCAGCTCGACTTGTCCCACCGATAGTCATATTTTTTATTTATTTTTATTGAAATTGTATATATTTTTATTAATTAGACTAATTGGTTCGTGAGTTATTGACAAGTCGGCTTGCAAACTCGCGAGCAGGCTAGCTTCCCTGGCTCGTTAGTGGGACGAGCCGATTATAGAGCGACTTACTCCACTTGACATCCTTACTAATAAAGCAAGGATTAATTGTGTTGATTTCGATTATTAGAAGCAGTACTGGCAATGAATCGAAATACTTAGTGAAGTTGAAAAGTAGGGAGTTTTTTTTTTTTAGTTATCCATTCCCGTGAAAAAAAAAATGGGGGAAAGGAAGTGAAATTAGGGACTCTAAAAAAATTGAAATATACTCGTTTTTCATATTTTGAAAAAATACTGGAAAAATTGAGAAGGTGAGCCCGTGGGCTTATAACCCACTCGTGGATCAAAGCCCATAACTGTCAGTGAAACCTCAATTTTCAGAGATTCAAAGTGTGTTTGATGCACATTTTTAGAAGATAATGCACTTTTTTTATGATGTGATGGTAAATATATGGTTGAAAAAAAATAAAAAATTATTGATGTGATGAAAAATATTATTTTAATGAAAAATATGTGACTGGAGATGAGTAAAAAAATGAAAATAAAAATAAAAATGTGGCTCAAATGAGGTCCACGTATGAACTCAAAGAGGAAAAAAAAGTAAACAGATCGAGCAATCATTTCAAAACACGTGTGTGGAAAGTAGCAACACGTGCTTATTTGTGCTCTGAAAATTTTGTTTCCATTTGATGATTTTTCACTTGATTTTTGTGATTGTCTGTAATACGAAGAGTTTTCTTCGTGTACGTTCGTCTGAATGTATTCAATTATGGTGGGTGCGAGTTCTCTTGTCATGAAACAGTAACTGTTGTTTTCGCCATAACATCATGTTTTGTTGTTATAAAAATCAGTAGATTTGATAAAAGTTATGAATTTAGAAAACGAGCGCCAAATGGGAGGTCTGTTTTCGCCAAAATCTTATATTAAAAATGATATGCCGTAGTGGAGCAAGGGAATGCAAAAGGAGAAGGTGAACAAGGCTACCTATGATCAAACTGATGTCCGAGGCCCCCTAACACAAGCTAATCACTCTTTTCGCCCACCCAGACAGAGCGGATTGAGAGGGGGGCAGCTGGACAAAAATAAAAAAGAAAAATTTTTTAGTCCAACTAACATCATTCTCAATCCAAGCCCAATGTTTAATTATTCCAATTTATTCATATTCATGATACAAAAATAACTTTTTACCAAATTAGATATTTTATTTCACGCACATATATATAATTAAGTTTAAAGAGTTCACTTATAATTAAATTAGTTTAATATAGAACAAATATTTTTTATTGATTAAAAACAAATGATTTATTTGAACATTATGAAATGCCACATGTTTGACTCAGATTAAAAGTAATTAGAATTTTTCTAATATGTTACTCATTTATACCTTGGAGTTAAAAAAATTATTTCTTTCGACCATGAAATGGTTGTTATTATCAAAATAAGTAATGTGTTATATATTTAATTTTATTAATTAAAAATATATTTGTTAGAAGAGTGTCCAAAAATATATTTTGACCCACATTATTGTGAGTGCTATGAATTTAACCTTTTAAACTAAATTTTTAGGGATGACAACGAGCCGGGTATGGGACGGGTCGGCCAATCACACCCCCGTCTCGTTGGTTATTTTTATTACCTTACCACATACCCATACCCGGCTAAAGCGGAACGGGGCAAGGCCCTCGCCCCATTTATTTTTTCTTTTTCTTTTTCATGTATTTTAATTTTTCTTTTTTTTATGTCTTTAGTTAGTAAATATTATTCATTTTTTACTAATTTGTTAAAATCAACTTATGTTCTCTTTAAAAATAATGATAAATTTATTATTTTTGTTCGATAAAAAACTTAAATTTGAAATTAATTTTAAACGGGACGGAAATTATGTTTCTCGTACCCGCTTCAGGGTAATGACCATTGTCGGGCCCGTCCCGTGTACCCGGTTAGGCGGGTAATCCCCGTCCCATTCGGGGGCGGGGCCACACGGATATCGGGTTGAGCGAATTTTATTGTCATTCCTATAAATTTCGGGTGATATAGAGTATCTTTTATGGTATAAGTGCATTAGAGAAAAAATTAAATTTCAACCCACCCTAATATATTTTTTTGGTTCCGCCCCTCCTCTTAGGGGTATTGCTCCTTGTTATTTTGATTTATAGCATTGCTTCTTGTTATTTTGAATTATATAAGACATTATATTTGGTGTAATTGGCAATATTATGGATCCTATTATGATAAATTAATTGTTTGCCTCTGGTTCACCCTGTTGCTTGTTAATGGATAAGTCTGACGCAATTTAGTGATTGGATAAATGATTCTGCATTGTGGAGTTTTTTGTCGTGTCCATTTGCTCTGCAATGACAGATAATGAAATTTGACAATAAAAATCACAACACGTTGCCCATTTTAATTCTTTTGTTTTGCTCATGCAATCATATCAAAATGTTGGTTTAGGTAGTTCTCTTTATTTGAAAATGAATTAATGGTCATGATTTTTCAATAATACATGTAATCTGTATTTGGCGTTTCTGTGATGTGTTGTCTGAAAATAGTTTATTGCTACTGAATTTGATTATGTATTTATTTACAGATCAGTGGATCACTTGCTAGGAAGGCCGTAAGGGAATTGATGGGTAGAGGTTTGATCAGAATGAGCTGAGAGCTTGAAATGAAATTTTTTTAGGCCTCTGAATTTATGTTAGCTTTAATAGTCTATTTGATATGGCTTCTATTAGCAGTTTATTATTATTATTTTATTTTTTTTTTTTATTTAGGGGTTAGGTTTTGCTAAAAAAGATTTTTAATATATTTTGATAAAAGCTAATTAAATGTGTGATTGAAATTAATTGTTGACTTTAATTTGGATTTTTATCAATTTTTTTAGTTAAACCAAACAGGGTGTGATTCTATACTGTTTACAAAAAAATGACTTGCGCTGGGTTATGATCTAAGGAGTCCCTTTAAGTTGCTGGTTATTTTTCCATGTTTTGCACTTCTCCGAATTTTGATTTCGCAAATTTGTCATGGAATTTGAGATTTGGACCCTGCTTGGTTTAGATAAAAATTAGATTTTAGTAGATTTTGATAAAAAATGATGAAACGTGTGGTTGAAAAGTTGTGTATTTCATGAAATGTATGATTGAAAATAAATTTGGGAGAACGTGAGTTTTAAGAAATGGAGGCAAAACATGGGCTTAGATTGTTTCCGAAGCATGGTCTTCTCAAACCATCTTCATTGTAAATTCTTCTAAAAATCGAAAACAGGGACAACACAACATGCATCTTTCCTCATATTAGGAATGGTCACGCTGCTAAAGTTTTCGAAGAGTTTTTCTATTAATTACCGATGATGTACTTCAATACGTCTATTGTATGATACAATGTAGTGTTTGACTCAGTTGGGTGTGTGGGTTGAAAATTAAAGGGAGGATTTAAGTACGAAGAAGAGACGAGATATACATACAACACTTTTCAAGATAACCTAGAGGTGTAAATGTGAGTGAGCTGTCCCGGCCTGGTACGATTTGAGCTTGCATGGGCTGGGTATCGAGTATTTTAAAAGAACTGTAGAGCCATTGGTACTTCGTGGTTGTGGATACATATCAAAGGCAAACCCATCTCACAAATCTCAACTATTTCTTACTCAAATTATCATATATGAAGAAACTGAGTGAGAGAAGTAGAGCTTCTAGATACATACAAATACATATTTATGTAGTTGAATGAACTATTTGTTAGATTTATAACTAGTTGTAATACAGTAAAGCACAGAAATAAAATTTATCGACTGATCGAGTCTCATGACGACACAATGTCCTAAAACGAAATTGTCCGTCGATAACTGTTGCGATCTCTGTGGACAATCACCTTCAGGATACAACGATCAAATAAACTAATTATGCAGCAATCATAAATGATTTTCAGAACTCTCAAGTGTACTCCAAAAAATATATAAAAATTGAGTATAATATTTTTTAATAGGAAGATAGAATTTCATTTTTAAGTGATTTTCTAATGCCCAGATGTGTGTTTATATAGGAAGAAAAGTGATGTAATTGCTTCCACCATGATCTAGTATTATTTGCAGTTTTTGTAGACAGTGGTAATGAGTTGTTAATATTGGGTTTGTTAATACTGGACAGTTAAAAACGGTCATATTTTACTGGCTAGCTGACCCATTAAATAATTTTGAAAATTATTAAAAAATTATTACTATAATCAAAAGAGCCTAAAGCCCCAGTCAAAGACATTTTAATATAATGTGTGAGGTGTGACTCGAACCCCTGACCTCCCACACAAATTTCACACTTTTCACCAATTGGACACTTCATCTAAATTAATTATTTCTTTCACAAATTATAATTATTGTATAAATATCTAATAGTCTCCCACATGAAAGAAATAAGATGAATATAAATATTATTCTGGAGTACGATAGAAATTACGCAGGCTTAGGTGTCTATCGACTTGAACCTTGTCTTTGTACATTCTATCGAGTTTGCTAACTGTAGAGTGAATTGTGTCTTGAACTCCACAATTATGGTTTCAAATTGAGATAATAGAACACACACACGACTTCTAAAACAATCATTGAGTTCTCGCGATTGTGTTCATTTCGGCGGCCATGAACTTTCCCGATTTCTTTGAGTGCTCTAGAGAATTAGCCTCAATTCTCATAGGAAGTGGCCCCACTTCCACACTTAAATAGGTACTTCTATCAAGGGTCCACTGTATCTAAACACCCCATTGAAAATCAGCTATAGTAAGCATTAAGAGCATTTGATCCTCCTCTAATCAATACAGTTGGTACTATTCATCGTAGGGAAGGGTTTAGAATAAATTCAATGTAGTACCCCTACACACCACTCTAATAACTTTGTTCTCCCGTTGAACCTTGTCCATGGGATATCCGATCGCAAGGTTGGGTTTCCGTTATAGGTGATCTAGTTTGTAATGGGTTTTAGTTCTATGCTTCTCGATGTTTTATGAACTAGCTCTCTAACTAATCCTTTAGTTAATGAGTCAACAATATTTTCACTTGACTTCACATAGTTAATAGCTATAACTTCATCCTTAAGTAGCTGTCGCACAGTATTGTGCCTCATACGAATATGTCTAGACTTTCCATTGTAGGATGAATTTTAAACTCTTGAAATAGTTGCTTGGCCGTCACAATGGACATGGATAGCTGGAAGTAATTTAGACAACAAAGGAACATCCACAAGAAAATTCCTTAACCATTCAGCTTCTTCACCTGCCTTATCCAATGGTATGAACTCTGATTCCATAGTAGATCTTGCAATGCAGGTTTGCTTAGTAGATTTCCAAGATACAGCACCACATGCTAATGTAAATACATATCCACTTGTAGATTTACTTTCATTGGTATCAAAAATCCAATTAGCATCACAATATCCCTCAAGTACAGCAGGAAATTTAGTATAATGTATTCCTCAGTCTAGAGTGCATTTCAAATACCTCAAGACTCGAATTAGAGCATCACAATGATCACTGTTAGGATACTAGTATACCTCCTAAGTCTACGACGGCATATGCTAAATCAGGCCTGGTACAATTTATGAGATATAGAGACTATCGATCACTCTAGCATGTTCTAAAGCAGAAACACTATGACCTGAATGTTTTCTCAAATGACGGTTTGCATCATAAGGTGTTTTAGCAGGAATACAATTGTATTAGTTAAACTTCTTAAACACTTTTTCTACATAATATGATTGGGTTAAAATAATTCATTCGGAATGTGTTACTATTTTAATTCCTAGAATAACATCAGCAACCCCCAAA
Organism: Fraxinus excelsior; assembly: GCA_019097785.1. Classification (NCBI taxonomy): domain Eukaryota; kingdom Viridiplantae; phylum Streptophyta; class Magnoliopsida; order Lamiales; family Oleaceae; genus Fraxinus; species Fraxinus excelsior. The sequence goes on from CM032639.1 coordinate 1,088,224, forward strand.
TCTTTCATTTCGAAGTGCTTTTTCAGAAACTGTTTAGTATTATTAATCACATCTAAACTAGTTCCCATTATCAGCATATCATCAACATATAAGCAAATTATAACACCACAATTATAATCAAATTTGCTATATATGCATTTATCAGCTTCATTTATCACATACCCATTAGATGTCAAAACTGTATCAAATTTTTCATGCCATTACTTGAGAGCTTGTTTAAGGCCACAAATGAATTTTTTTAAGTCTGCATATTTTATCATCAAGGCTTTCTACCACAAATCCTTCAGGTTGGTCCATATAAATCTCTTCTTCTAAATCTCCATATAAAAAGGCAGTCTTGACATCCATTTGATATATAATAAAATTATACAATGAAGCAATTGCAATTAACATCCTAATAAAGGTAATCCTAGTAACAAGTGAATAAATATCAAAAAACTCAAATACTTTTCTTTTGTTTATAGCCTTTAGCTACAAGTTTTGCTTTAAACTTATCAATCGGACCATCAGATTTATGTTTTTTACTAAATATCCATCTACACCCAATGATTTTACATTCTTAAGGCAAGTCTACTAATTCCCAAGTGTTATTAAATATAATGGAATCATATTCACCATTTATAGTTTCCTTCCAAAATATAGAATCTAGCGAAGACATAGCTTCATCAAATGTACTAGAATCATCCTCTACTAAGTAGGTTAGAACGTCAGGACCAAAAGAAGGAATAGTCTAGGTCTTTTGCTTCTCCTAACTTCAGTTTCTTCTAATTCGGTAGGCTCCTCTCTAACACTAGGAGAAACACTAAGAGAGCAACATGGTCCTGTAGGCTTTTCTTTTAAAGGGAATCTATTTTCAAAAAAATTTGCACCTCTAGTTTAAAAAATTGTGTTCTTTTCAATCAAAATATTTTTAGAATCAATGACTAAAAATCTATGGGCATTACTGTGAAGAGCATAGCATATGAACACACAATCAACAGTTTTTGAACCAAATTTAGTATTCTTAGGTGCTGGAATAGAGACCTTAGTTAAACACCCACGCACTTTAAGATATTTATATGAAGGTATTCTACATTTCCACAATTCATAAGGGGATTTATCATTTTTCTTACTGGGAATCCTGTTAAGAATATAACATGCAGTAAGAAGTCATAAGAGTTCAGCATTGAAACCATTATATCCTTTAGAGTTCTGTTTTTTCTTTCAACTACACCATTAGATTGGAGAGAATATGGTGGAGTGGTCTCATGAATAATATCATTATCAACACAAAATTAATCAAGCTCACCTGTATATTCTCATCTTCTATTAGATCTTAAAATTTTAATTGTTTTGTCTAACCAATTTTCTATTTCAGTTTTATATGAAATAAATTTTGAATAACTTTCATCCCTATTCTTAAGAAGATAAATGTAACAATATCGAGAGTAATCGTCAATGAAAGTTAAAAAAGTATTTATTTCCATCATGAGTAACATATGCTTTTAAATAACATAAATCAGAATGTATTAAATTTAAAACTGAAGTAGTTCTATCAACATGTGGAAATGAATTTCTAGCATACTTAGATTTAACACACGTTTCAATTTAGTATTTGGAAACTTATCAGTTCTTGGAATGTTTTCCAATCTCATTAATTTTTTAATAAATTTATGTTAATGTGTCCAAATTTAGCATGCCATAAATCATAAGAATCTAGCAAGTAAATAGAAAAAGTAGAAACTTTATTATTGATCACAGAAACGTTTAGTTTAAATAGACTCTTATCTGCATACTTTTCCCAACAAAAGTACCACATTTAGACAGTACAACTTGACAACTCTCAAAAATAATTTTAAATCCCTTTCTGACCAAAATAGACCAAGACACTATATTTTTCCTAATATCAGGTACACAAAGGACATCCTTCAAACTAAGAATATTTTCAGAAGTAAATCTAACTGTCACGGTTCCTTTCTCCTTGATTTTGGAGGAGGAAGCATTCCCCATGAACAGACATTCTCAATCACTAGTAGGAGTGAATGAAGAAAAATGCACCTTTCGTGCAACAAATGTGTTTGGTAGCTCCATAATCTACCAACCAATCTCTCATGTTGCTTATTAGATTAACTTCTGTCACCATAGCAGAGAAATTCCTATCTTCTACTACATGTGTCTGATACTTCACAGTTTTTCTTTTCCTATTTCGACAATCATTTGCAAAGTAACCTGGTTTACCACGAACAAAACAGTCACCAACATTTTTATTTTTAAATCGGGGATTAGACCGATTGTTCTTTCGTATGAATTGATTCCCCTTGATTTTGCCTTTAGGTTTTGGCTTTTGGTAAAATTTTCAACAGCTTTCTTACACCAGAACTTCATTCAATAAGATTGGTCTTGTATTCAAATATGGTCTCTCCCTACGTTCTATCATTCTATTGTCCTCCTCAATCCTAATTCTGATAATCAAATCCTCTAATGACATTTCTTTTCTCTTATGCTTCAAACTATTTTTATATTATTTCTAAGAATGTGTCAATCATAGTAGACACTTGAAAAACCCTCACAGATTTTATATCCTTTAACAATAATTTCGTGAATTATAATATGTAATTCTTCAACTTGACTTACCAACGTTCTATGTCATCCATTTTAAAATCTAGAAATTTTCCCACAACAAATTTCTTAGTTCCAGTATCTTTAGTGCATATTTCTTTTCTAATGATTTCCATAATTCTTTAGCAGATTTACACGACCAGTAAATATCATATAAATCCAATGTCAAGCAATTCAGAATATAGTTTCTGCACATATATATCTACTACAGACATGACAACTAATTAAAATCGAAATTTAGCTTTAGAATGTTAGAACTACTAGTTGCAATATAGTAAAGTGCAGAAATAAAATTTATTGCCTATCGAGTCTCGTGACAGCACGATATCCTAAAGTGAAATTGTTCGTCAATAACTGCTTCTACCTCTGTGGACAATCACCTCCAAGATACAACGATCAAATAAACCAATTGTGCAGCAATCACAAATGATTTTCAGAACCCTCAAGTGTTCACCAGAAAATATATAAAAATTGAGTATAATATTTTTTTAATAGGAAGATAGAATTTCGTTTTTTAAGTGATTTTCTAATGCCCAGATGTGTGTTTATATAAGAAGAAAAGTGATGTAATTGCCTCCACCATGATCTAGTATTATTTGCAGTTTTTATGGCAAGTGGTAATGAGTTGTTAATACTGTGTTTGTTAATACTAGACAATCAAAAACGGTCATATTTTATTGGCTAGTTGACCCATTAAATAATTTAAAAAATGATTAAAAAAATTATTATTAGAATCAAGAGAGCCCAAGGCCCAAATCAAAAACCTTTTAATATAATGCGTGAGATGTGACTCGAACCCCTAACCTCCCACACAAATTTCACACTTTTCACCAATTGGGCACTTCATTTGAATTAATTATTTCTTTCACAAATATATTTATTGTATAAATATCTAACACCGAAGAATCTAAAGTATAAAATGAGTGATTGAGATGATTTGACAGAGATGAAGACTCTACTAGCTATTTCTAATTCTTACGAATCATCATCAATATTATGAAAGAACTTTTGGGGGCTCTCATGACCGGGCATGTTTTCTTGTTGCTAATCACAGGAATTATTAGTTCTGTGTTTGCTTGGTTTGGGTCGTTTGGTTCTATGACGACTAGTAATTTTTGGCTTCTCTCAACTCTGCTAAGTATTTTTTTTTTTTTTTTAGTTTTAGTATTGAAAAACAAGCCCGCTAACATGGTTCAATACCTTTTTTGGCTGTGAGATCTTTTTGACAAGTTTGACTTAGCTCGATATCTTAGACCAGGCCTAAGATGATCCAACTTTACACCTCTAACATTTATGTCATATCTAAATAATGCCCTCACACCTCCTTTTGTTTAAAAAACTTTAAAGACCTTTTAGACATTGGATGAACATAGATCACTTGGTGGTAGATGAGTACAAAATTGGTCATCGTGAACTTGACCTTTAGCTTCATATGCTTGATCCCTAGCTCATGCAAAGCTATCAAGACCTTGGGACCCTCTACTTGAGGTCGCCACTTGAGACTTCCTCATCAATGAAGATACATAGAGGCATGACTTTGAGCTCGGGAAAGGCCTCCCGCAAAATAAGGACCCATCCCTCGGCGTTCCATATGCTTTGGAGTTTTTGTTGTTGTCTGACTTCTTATTAGATATCTTCCTCTTCTTTTCATCTCCGCCTTTTGGCTTGGAAGCTAGAGGAGCTAGCAATCGTAGCATGAGCATGACCATCCTCACACTTAAAAATCACCTTCCCCATTTTGTAACTCATTCATTAACCCAGTCAATGATATTTTCATCTTGTGCAAGTGGTAGTCCAAAGTAAACTGTAAAACATATCAGATAAAGCATTCAACACCATAGCAATCGTTGAAATATGCAATCATCTACAACATATGATCATTCACATGTCTCTCGCATATGATCAGATCATAAGAGGTCCTTCAGGTGTTCTAATCCTTGTAGGTTTACACCATAAACACTATCAATGCATGTCTCATGTCCTTTAAACAAGTTACATTATTGTGTTTATACCCATAACACTTACATTATCTTTGCATTAATCAACTTTAGCATGGGTGAAAATGCCACACGTCAACTCCTCCCTTTAAGGTACCCGGCTCGAGGTTAGGCCTAGCCCTGTAATCCAAGATGAGCTTGAGGTCAAGCCCACTTCTAGATAATAAGATAAAGACAGGCTTATCCCAATAGCCCATAGTCTTTAGAAGGACTCAACTCGAGCTCAAAATCGATGAGATCAAACCTACTTCTACATAATAAGCCCAGTGTCGAGCCTCTTCAATTGGATCGAGGTTGAGCCCACCTGTCCAAATCGTTCTATTGACGTTTTGCTCCTTTCCTCGCAGTTCATGGCTACAAATTTTTATAGCAGGGAAGAAAAAGTATATTAAAAATAAATCTAGGTGATGTGAAGTGTGTGGTCGTGTGGACCAATTTGGTTAAGTACCAATCACGTGAAGTTTCACATGCTGGTTTACCCAAAATAGTAACCAAGCTTCTTGTATTAGTTAGCTGTTTTGTCAATTAGCGTTTGTTTGGTTAAATCTTAAAATATTCAAAGAAATTTTGCTGTCTCCGCTCACAATACTGAGCCGTTCATCAGTCAATAATTAATAAAAATATATAAATATAAATCACTCAACTGTCAAGTGTCATGAGATCTTATCTGACACGTGTACGATCAAAAATATCTTCAGCTATTGTAAGTTGCCGCCATTTAAAAGTACAAACACATCACCATCAAATTCTTGGACCTTTCTTAAAAAATTAAACCAAAATGTTTATTATTCCCTCTTATATATTTCCATCCATCACTTGCATTATCTTTATGTCTTCAAATGCTCTTTGAATTATTACAATTTTCATATGCGATGTTAAAAGATGTACAATGACCATTTTACATATGGAAATTGTTGTATTTGACAAATCATCCCAACCCTTTATTTCAAATGATCTAATGGCACCTATATCCTACCTCCTCTCCTCCCTTTGCGTGTATTCAACGGGGTTAAAACAACTGTAATATCTCTACACGAGTATGACGTATTAGTAGAAAAAATATATACAATCCTAATTAAGAAAAAGCTAAAATATCGTTGATTATATTATTGGGTCATCTTTAGTATTGTATACCAAACATGATACAATTGTTAATTTCTTCCAACAAATTTCTAAACTATGCCAAACATGAATGTTAAACCTATCTTTTCAAATATTTCTAAACTTTTTTTTATTAAAAATGTGTTTGGTAGAGATTAAAATCGGATTAAAATTGAAAAAATAGTCGTTATTGTTGACTTTTATTAGACGAGTGAGACTCAATAACGACTCTAGTTTTAATTTTAATTAGATTTTAATCTCTATCGAACACGTTCTAAATCATTGTTTGACCACAACTAAAAAGAGTTTTTTTTTTAAAAAAATGGGTTTTGAAATAGTGTTTTTTGCAGAATGTGTGGTTAAAAAGTAAAAAAATTAAATCTATTTATAAAATATTTTATTGTGAGTATGTGAGGTTAAAAATAAATGAGATTTTTTATTTTTTACATAAAAAATGATTGTTAAACATGGGCTAAATGTATAAAATGCTCATAAAAACAAATTCAGGTAAGCATGAGACTCGAGGGTGGGTGACTATCAAATTATTGAGAGGGGGTCCACTTCTGCAAGTTTCATGGGTATCCACTATCATGTGGACAGGGAATGACCCAACGGTGTTGCCTCTTTAATATGAACCGTCCATGCTATTATAAAAAATCTGAAAACCCCATAGTAAACGAGGTACAATCTTTAATTATTGACTTAGAGACAAACTTATTTTTCGATATTGCCTCTAGTCCATCCACCATGAATATGACTCGTAATGGGTTTTGCAGCGTCCATTTTATCTCACGGTATAACTTTGTTTTAACAAGTTACACAGAAAAATCGTCATGACTCTTGGATTGATCTCTCGTTGTTTACGATGAAGATAATTCGACTTTTAAGATATGAAATTAAGGGTGTGTTCGATAGAGATTAAAATCGGATTAAAATTGAAAAAATAATCGTTATTGTTGACTTTTATTAGACGAGTGAGACCCAATAACGATCATATTTTCAATTTTAATTAAATTTTAAGCTGTACCAAACAAGCTCTAATTACTCTGTTAGAAGCTTAAATGGAAAAGTTACTTAGATGTTTCAAATTATTTAAATTATATAATATAGATTTAAATTTTAAGTGATGTTTGGTCCGGATTAAAATCAGATAATTCAAATTTTAAGATATGAAACTAATTACTCTGTTAGAAGCTCAAATGGAAAAAAGTTACTTAGATGGTTCAAATTATTTAAATTATATAATCTAGATTTAAATTTTAAGCTCTGTTTGGTCCGGATTAAAATCTGATTTTAATCTAAGTTAAAGTCAAATAATCAATATTAACCACGTCTTTTATTAGTCACAACTTTTCAATCACATATTTCAAAAATTTCTATCGCAAATTATTAAAAATTTAATTTTAATATCCACCCAACACCTTCTTAAATTACGTGCGTGACACCAACGTTTTAACAGACATCCCACTACTTTCTTTAATCTTTGTCGACGAAGAAAAATCAAGCGAAAGAATACAATTTCCAAAGCTCTAAAAAATAAGTGAAATGATAGTCACATTCCAAATTGTCAAGTGGGTGTGAGGGTGAGATCCTTGATTGAATAAGAAATATCTTTCAATTGGAATTCTACAAAACGACAGCCACTGAAAATGAATGCAGTTTGATTTTTATTTTGCTAGTGTGAATTGAGATACATATAATAATAATGTATGTATAGACTCTTATATATAATTATAATAATTAAGTACAAATGAAAAGGACATGTGTTTGATCTCAAATGGACCATCTTGTCCAAATCCCAAACATGCCTTGAAACTTGGACGATAGAAATCAAACCCATATTTGATTTAATTAAAAAAAATCGATAAAAATATAAGTCAAAATCGACAATTAATTTAATCTATATATTTTTTAGGACCACACTCTTTTACAATTTTTATTCATTCGTACACTTTTCAACTTATATCGAAATGATTTTTGGTGAGTGTGTTCTTGTGATGTACAAAACGACCACGTGAAGAAATATATATATATTTTTTTTCTTGTTACCCTTTAAAATGACTTTATGTGTAACAATATAATAAGATTTCACACTCGAACGAATCACAAGTTGCATGAATAGCAGTAAAGCAAAGCAAGGGAAGGCTCCATGTATAGTTGTATAAATAGCAGTAAAGCTAGATTTCTCGTGAAAGATCACAGGTCAATAAATCTACCACCTTCACTGACATTCATGCATTGTCTCTCCTCAGAGCAATTATTCAGTGCTGTATATCCATCGCCACCTTTTGAATCTTCAACTTCCAAATTGCCTTTATTCTTCCCTTCACAAGTACTAGGAATTTTAGTCAATCAAAATCTTGGGATTCCAATAATCTTGGCTTTCTAATTCGGTTTCCATAAGATCCCTCAAAGGTACTATTTTTCATGTTGTGCTTTTTCTCATAGGTAACTTTGATTCTGGGCAATCTGTTAGCTGTAATTTTTATTTATGTCCCCTTTTTTTGTAATCTATACTTTACTTGGTTACTTAGTTTATATTTCTTGATCCTCTACTTTAGTGAAATTACTCCACTTAAATAATAAAACATTCATCATCATCTGATCTTTCTGATAATTTTTTTTTTGTTAGTTTTGCTGGTGAATCAACGGCGATGGAAACTTGCTGTGCAGCAATGAAATCTACAGCCCACTTGACAACAGTAAGGAAAACTGGTTCTGGGTATGGAGAAACTGGGATTTGGGGTGAGAAGATCAGAGGAAGTTTAAATAACCCTAGTTGGGTTAATAATATGGGGAAAAATTTGAATCTTGAGAAGAAGGTGAAGAAAATTAAATCTGGGGTTGCTTTTTCTGTTCTCACCAGAGAAAATGGTAAAGAAACTCTGGTAAGTCCATCTCATTCAACCTTTTTTTTTCCTGAATTTTTTTGGGTTAATAATCAAACTCCAATATTTGCCTGAAATTGTGAAAAGGATGATTCTTGTTGTACATGATAATAATAATATGACGTGGCAATCATTCGATAGTTGATGTAAAAGTGTGAGATTTGAATTAAAGATTGGATATGTGCCACGTGAAATTATGTGAACTGAAGATTTGTGTACCCTTAGCCAAGTCTGGGTGAAAATGACCATCGTCCTCGTCTTGGTCGGGTTGTTGAGAAAAATGAGATTTATCTCTTAATGGCTCATTTGTGAACACCAACCATGCCAAATCGAATGGCTCGAGTTTCATCGAGATCTGATACCATTTTAAGACTAAGTCCATCTTAAAAGGTTGGACTTATTAAGGAGAGTATCCAACTCCTTATGGGGTTGGTTCATACATTAATATTTAATAGACATGGGATTTATTCCTTAATATTTGATACTACATGTTTGTTGGAGTGAATTCAGACAGTACAAGCACCAAGAATCGAGAGACAAAGGGCGAATCCAAAGAATGTAGCTGCAATCATTCTGGGAGGAGGCCCGGGGACTCAACTCTTCCCACTTACAAGAAGAGCTGCAATTCCAGCAGTAAGTAAATGTCTCCTTGATCAGTTTCAATTATTTTGTGGAAAAATTAAACCGGAATCCGCTTTTCTTCACGTATTTTCTTGACTACTCCGTTCAACACTAAAACGACCTTGATATGAAGTAAATGAGTCAATTTTTTGACGAAGATTTCAATTTCTTGTGTTACACGACCTGCAGGTTCCGGTAGGAGGATGCTATAGGCTGATTGACATCCCAATGAGCAACTGCATTAACAGTGGCATCAACAAGATCTTTGTGCTGACCCAATTCAATTCAGCTTCTCTAAATCGTCACATTTCTCGGACGTATTCTGGAAATGGTGTCAGCTTTGGAGATGGATTTGTGGAGGTAGGGACCTCTACGATTATACTTTCTTAAAACTTGACAGTGTAATCCCTTGGTACATGTTTGGTATGTGTGCTACTCGACAAGATTAGACAATATATCGAACAAGATTTTATATGAGTACTCTATTAAGATTCTGTACCAATGTAACAGAGTAATTATTCGGTTTCATTTGGTTAATGTAAAATCTATGTGACACAGGTATTGGCTGCAACTCAAACTGCAGGAGAAACAGGAATGCAATGGTTCCAAGGAACAGCAGATGCTGTTAGGCGATTCATATGGATGTTCGAGGTGCGTATTTGCAGGTTTTAGTATATTTTAGTATTTAGATTAATTAGACATCATATTTTAAACTTGATTATTCATGTATTCTTAAATTGGTCATCGTACGTTAGCATTTCAACTGATTCTTGTAGGATGCAAAGGCAAAAGATATCGATAACATATTGATACTATCTGGAGATCATCTCTATAGGATGGATTATATGGACTTTGTGCAGGTATAATAAAATCTTTTATTAGTATTATGTTACACCAGGCTTCTGCTATACAAAGTTGTCTAACTCTTTGTAATGCCCAAACAGAACCATATTGACCGAAATGCTGACATTACTCTTTCATGTGCACCAGTAGGTGAAAGGTTAGTTGAGATTTTTCCAATTTGATACTTCAATGCAATGTTTGTTAATGAAGTGAAAATGAGATAGTACTCGATAATATTAAAGAGAAGCGAGAAGCTAAAATATTGTTTAATAATGTCCACCAAACGTGCATTAAATGCTATTTTTCACTAGTATATACCTTTTTTTTTTAGCAATGCGAGTTCAATTTGAATGTGTTCCGAAATTGATGCGTAAAATGTTTTTTTAGTTGAAGTTAGGAAATGGACTCCTTAGTTTTTGTACTTTTTTTTATAAATATTTATTGGATTTCTCATTGCAACTCAAATTTTACTTCTCAGTCGAGCGTCGGATTTTGGGCTGGTGAAAATTGATAGCCGAGGTCGGATTACCCAATTTGCTGAAAAACCCAAAGGCACTGACCTGAAAGCAATGGTATGCTTAAGTGAACTATTCAATTTTTTTCCCAAACTAACACAATATTTGCTTCATTATTTCCATCTCTTTTAAGGATAATTTGAGGCTTAGATTATAATTTCATATTCCGAGCTTCAATTATGAACTAAAACCCATTAGAATGTAAATTCAGATCCTTCCAATTCAAGTTAAAAATTGTACATGAACACGTTATCAAAAAGTTTTAAACATTCAAATGTTGTCTTATTTCTGTCTCTCACTTTACTTCAGCAAGTGGACACCACAATCATAGGATTGTCTCCACAGGATGCTGTACAATCTCCATACATTGCTTCAATGGGAGTCTACGCGTTTAGGACAGATGTATTATTGAAGCTCCTGAGGTGGAGATACCCTACATCGAACGACTTTGGATCGGAAATTATACCTTCTGCTGTGAAGGAGGAAAATATGCAAGTAAGAGAGAATATTCTTACATGTAGTAAATGTTTCAATTTCTTTCTGTTTCCACATTCCTCTATTATGTGCCTAAGACGACACTGTGTTACAGGCGTATATATTCAGAGACTACTGGGAAGACATTGGAACAATAAAATCATTTTATGATGCTAATCTGGCTCTTGCAGACGAGGTTTGATGATAATTGTCCTTTCTGCCTATAGTAATTTCAAAGCTTGTGTATTTTTGAGACATCACGTGCCTATGCTTGTAGTTTTTTCACTTTGGCTAATATTCGTTCTTTTAATGGATGATGCATTGAGAAAATTTTTCTACTTGGCAGTTTCCAAAATTTGAGTTTTATGATCCAAAGACGCCTTTCTACACGTCTCCGCGCTTTTTACCACCAACGAAGATTGATAGATGCAAGGTAAGCCATAAAAGCCGGTAATTTCTAATGATTCCATTTTATAATTAAGGTTCTAAAATTTTATTCGTTTTTTTCCAGATTAAAGATGCAATAGTTTCACATGGTTGTTTCCTGCGAGAATGCATCATTGAACACTCCATAGTCGGTGAACGCTCTCGACTAGACATTGGCGTTGAATTGAAGGTGATCATATCTTCTTCTCATTTTTTTTTTCTTGAAAGGGGCTTGAAACTTGTTTGATAAACGATCAAATTGCTTTGTAATAGGATTCTTTAATGATGGGGGCTGACTATTACCAAACAGAATCTGAAATTGCATCTCTTCTAGCAGAAGGGAAAGTCCCAATGGGGATTGGAGAAAACACGAAAATCAGGTTTACGGAATAGGGTCTTCAAGATTTATTACTCTCTCTATACGTTAAACAATGGGTTGCTAATGTAAAATTTTATGGACCTGTAGGAACTGCATTATTGACAAGAACGTGAAAATAGGAAAAGACGTGATTATCATGAATAAAGATGTAAGTCTACTATACATTATTCTTCGATCTCATTTTCTTAGAGAGATGCAGTTTTTTTATCCGAAGCAACACTTAAAAGGTTCTTTGACTCTGCAGGGTGTTCAAGAAGCCGATAGACCAGATGAAGGATTCTACATTCGGTTGGGAATCACTATCATACCAGAGAAGGCTACGATCAACGATGGAACAGTCATATAAGCTTGTTCTGTACTTGCTAGCTTCAAGGAGTATACGAACTTGAAATAGTGGCAACTAAGGCCAGCCCGTTCCTGATGGAAATAGTTGAATGAAGTTCGTGCAGGAAAGCTTCGTCTGGTATATGTAAGAATAGTTCTTGAAAATAATCTGAGACTGCCTCGTATGAGTGCTTCGTTTCCTTGTAGAATAATCTTTTACGCGAATATATATAAAAATAAGACTTCTGATGCATTCCCCCCGTGTAAAGGAATAAGAACAACTGAACTAGACATGTATAGAACTTTTTGAGTTTGAAGTTTGCATGAGATACAATAATTCCGAACTAATTTCTTGCAGCATGTGAAAGACTCGTGTCTATGTATGCTCGTTGAAGGATAAATGTCTGATCAAGTAAGTTTTGAGTAGTGTGTACTTGTACTAGACGCGGGTTTTCTTTTTCTTCTCGCATGCTTGTATTCTCGAGGTTCATGCAACCAAAAGTGATACAGGGTATTGTTATCACTTGCCAAAAAGTTATAGCTCCTGTCATTAGTACAATCCACTCAAACTTACTCAGAATGAAGCCCAAGCCATTCCCATTGAGCCAGCTTCCGTTTAGAGCATGCTTCTGCAATAGGATGGCTATTCTTCATGTCCAAAATGAGACGTCAAAACAGAGCTTTATTAATCCTATTAAGCATGACAAACATGTTATGATTATAACATTCTCATGTGTTTTGAAAAGAGCTTTATGAGCCCTTCAAAATACGGTCTTAAACCAAATAATATTATTTGTCATCAATGGTGTTTTTGACGTGAGTCTAGTGGCAGTGCAGTGAACTCGCCGAATATAAATTGACGATGGGTTTTTTTTTAATATCAATCATCATCAATTGTGAAGTGTGGAATCTGCCTCCTACACTAAAGTTGAACACGACTGCGATAATACCATTACTCTAAACAATATTATGATGACCTACGAACAAATAGTAGAGAAATTTAATAAGACTGAATTGAACTCAAACTTGATCCATAATGAAATCTAATCACCCTATTCAATTTGGTTATATGAGTCATCTAACTTTAATTTTGCTTACAAATTTGATCTTTCTGTCCACTGTCCGATCAATTTAACTAAAGGACATACTGATTGTATCAAATATAAGATGAGTGACCTAGATGCGATTCTTTTTAAAGTTGAGTGACCAGCAGTGAAATTAACCCAATGATAACAAGAGGAAATTGCAAAAACAGTCAACTTTTACGTAGTCATTTGCAAAAATGTCCAAAATTTCTCCAATGTCCATTTTACTATGATACAGACCGAAGTGCACTCATTAACAATTTTAAATTTCATAATGAAAAAATTATTTATATAATTAAAAATTGTATTGATCAATAATTATCTTGACATATAACATATACTATTCATTTTAAAAAGTATCATGTCAATAATGCATTATATGGTCACTTCTCCCTGTAAGTGAGTAAATAAAACATTTATGAAATATAGAAAAATACACTTAAAATGTCAAGTTGTGAAATGCAAAGAACTTTCATGTTCAAAACAAAATCTCGTTCTAAACAAATGAAGTGTTAAGTGTCGATATATATATATGGTCCAAATGTCGCCAACTTTTAAAATGTCGAGAACGTCATGAAATGTCAAAAATAACAACTTTTAAACACAACTTATCAACAAAAAAAAATTACCTTCTACCGAGAATTGTGGAAAACCTAATTAATTGCAAATTTGGATAAGATTAAATTTTTCGAAATGAAATTATATAGTTTTCTTATGAATTGAAAGCATATAATTATTTTTTAGTGCTATGACTTTTCTACTTCATATTCTTCATTTTTTTCTCAAAATTCTTGGTCAAATACCTAACAGATAATAAAAGCAAATGAATTAATTATGTATTAGCTGCATTAATATAGCTTCTCATGGAAACTACTCGTTCTTCTCGAAATTCTTGACAAGTTGAAAAAAAAAATGTTTCATTTTTTATTGATGGTATAATAAGACAATTTGGTACCAAATTTGACCATTTTTGCAAGAGTTATCGAAGTTAGACACTTTTTAATTGACAAACATGAAATTGACAATTTTTTGTAAATTCACTATTACGCATGTTTGTTTCGTGGAATAAATTTCAATAAAATCGGTGCCATTTCGACCTCTCCACCCAAACAGATCCTTACATATTTTCGTCCCCAAAAATCCCTGAAAATTCATTTTCCTGGCCAGCTACATTTTTGCTGAAGGTAAACTTATTTTCCACGATTTTCTTCGTTAGATATTTAAAGATATTATTCGTTTCAATGCACAACTTTATTGTAATTTATTACGTATATTGATGATTTCAGATGATGATATTGTTTTTTTTATTTGGGGATCGGCCATTATCAGATCTGCTTCTGATGTCGTTCAATTTTAGGTTTAGGGTTTCTTTTGCTCTAGAAATTGAACCCCCCTTTTTGTTTATTATCGAAAAATCTGGTTCGTTTTCCTCACTCTCACTTCTTGAAATGAAACATCATTCCAAGATTACCGGCTATAGATATCGGTCCTTGTGATACACTGGGCGGTTCATCTGATTGAAGTGTTTTTTCATAGTTGTAGGATTCTGAAGTTGATTGATTTTTAATGGAGGGCGTTGGAGGCGATTATTCCTCAACAGCAGCGGGAGCACTGAACCAACGTAGACATGAAGTGTCAAAGCTTTTTCAGTACTATTTAGATAAATCTACCCCACATGCTCTTTATCGGTGGATTGGTACTTCAATTTTAGTATTTGTTTTTGCTCTGCGGATCTACTATGCTCAAGGGTTCTACATTATTGTGTATGGATTGGGGATCTATATTCTGAATTTGCTCATTGGGTTTTTGTCCCCTCTTGTTGACCCTGAGCTGGAACCTTCGGATGGACCTATGTTGCCGACAAAGGGTTCCGACGAATTCAAGCCTTTCATCCGCCGCCTCCCAGAGTTTAAATTCTGGTATTGTTTGTAGCATCTTTGGGTTGTTTTCATTTATTCCGTCACCATGAGGTTTGATATTAATGTCCTGCAGCTATTGTGGTATGCTTGTGACTTTTGCTTTGCTAGTCAACTTTTTATTGAGATGGCAATGGAGTACATCCACAATGAGGCATTTCCTCACCCAACTGGAGAAGAATCTCAATATTTACTCTTATTTGATTTATTGTGAATCTGTTGCCTTTTGCAGTGTGGTAAATCGTCTTAGTAGTCAATGTCTTACAAGTGAGTGTTTTTGTTAACTCTTAAAATCTCACGTCGAATAAAGATGAAAATATAGACTAATTTATAAGATTTTAAGCTACTACTATTAATAAGGTTGACCTTCTAAGATGAAATCTCAAATCTTAACATGGTATCAGAGCCCATTAAACTCTTAACGATCAATTCGATCTGATTAAAAAAAAAAAAAATGAGCACACGGTTAAGAATAAAAAAAAACGAGCACACGAATTTCAAGATTGGTTTGCTCAAAAGAGCCACCATCTTGCAGGTATGTTAAGTGTTAAAATTCCACATTGAATAAAGATGAAAATATAGATCAATTTATAAGAGTTTGTGCTTTTCCTTTTAACAAGGTTGACATTTTAAGATGGAATCCTGAATTTTAATAGTTTTGTAGATATTCAATGTAAACAGATGCTTTTTGCTTGATTTCCTCACTTTTTGTATGTAATATTTCATCCTGGCACTTTCTAAAACGTTTCTTTAGAATCTATCGCTGATATCATTAATAATGTATTTCATTAACATGGGAACTCTATTTTATATTTGTGAAATGGCTTATGGAGCCATCTTCTAATGGCATCTTCTGCTGTAGTCATGTTGAATATCTGGATAGAGTTTCTGTGTCCTTCTCTTTTTGCTGGCTAAATATTTCCATACCTTCCACATATTATGTTACGGATCGCTATTTCCCTTTCAAATTCTTTGATCATAGTTATATTATTCACTAATCTTATTATAAGCTTATTAAGTGTTCTAGTTTCCTTTGATAAATTTGTATTTACTGGCTACTTCTGTAATGCTTTTGGGTGCTTTCACCACATAGAAGCTATAAACTTGCTGTATTGTTGTTTTGTGTATATTAATGTAAATATTTGATATCCATGTATACACATTTAAGAAAGCCTATTGAGTGAAGGTCATAATGTTTCTTGTTTATGTGGTTCAGGTATGCCATCACCAAGGCTTTCTGTGTAGCATTGTTTATGACCTTCTTTTCGGTCTTTGATGTCCCTGTCTTTTGGCCCATATTGTTGTGCTACTGGATTGTTCTTTTTGTACTCACAATGAAGCGCCAAATTATGCATATGATCAAGTACAGATACATTCCATTGAATATTGGAAAGCAGGTGAGCTCCTTTAAATTTCACTAAAGCTGTTGCTACGAATAAGTCTTTTTTATGTTGTATCCTGATAATAGTTGAGGCAGCCATGAACCGTAAAGAATGAATAAAGGATTTATATAGTTGACCCCACACTTATTTGATATAAAACTTCTTGTAGCCTGTCAGTTATTCTTCTTAGTCTGCTTTAAGAGTTTCTCAAGGTCTCGTTTGGGTCTTGGAGTGATTGGCAATTTGGGTGGACTTGTAATCTGGATTTCATGAAAGTGCAATCAAAAACGGGATAAGCTGGATTGGTTATGAGTACCAATTAATCCTGCAAACCATGCAAGTACTGACAACTGTTGTTTATTTTTTCCTTTTTAACAGAAGTACAGTGGGAAAAAAGCTTCTGCTAGCACCAGCAGCTCCCGAGCAGATTGAATTTCTCCTGGTTACACTAAATTGAATGCCACGAATTTAGTTGATGGGAGTCATAGTAGGACGGGGGCGAATGGCTTTGCTGATTTTTAGTTGATGAGATTTGTATTTATGTTAAAAATATAGAATGGACCTGAATACGGAGTTAGAAGAACTATAGTTCAATTGCGCGCCGTTATTTAATTATGGTTGCCAAATTGTATGCAGGAGAAAAGTGCCGAACACATTTTTTAGACTCTTGGTGGAAGATTAAAGTTGGTTCATTTGTGATTTGCCAATCTGTTTCATGCTTTAATATTAAGATTGAATCTTGTACTTGATTAGTAGACGATGGTGATCAATCCTTGTCCGCCCCAATTTTTCTTTGTATTGAATGCTGTACTGATAAGTTTCCATGAGCATCATATGTTTTATTATCTTGCGCGAAACACGCGTCTTCGTAAAGTCGTAAGATCATGTATGTGATTGACGTCTGTCCAGTGCTGCTGGACAGTCGAAGGTGTGACTTGATGATAAGAATTGGCAACCAAAGACCAGGTGAACGGTGTTCGTAAGTACAACGTAACTATAATAGTCCTACGGTAGTGAAATTCCTTGTTGGGTAAATTTCGATCTACACGAAAGATAAAATAAACATGTCTGTGAATCAATTACCAAAGCATGATCAACAACAAAAAAAAAAAAAAAATGTGGCTGATTCCAAATATATTAGAGATACAATAATATTATTTATCATTATGATTGATAAAATATCGGTGATGTAATAGTTTATATGAAATAATGAAATTGAACTGTTCAATTTTTATGAGGGAGAGAATAGAGAAAAATGTCAGAAATGATAGATGGCCACATCACTTCCATCATAAATAACATTACTCATAAAAGTAAGGTTTAATTTTTTGATAGTCTGTTTTAATTTGTTAGAGAAATATTGACATGGCCAAAATAACATACTATATCATTCTTCATTCCATTGGACTCCTAATTTACCAGATTTTCTATTCAGCGACTTTGCTGTCATTTATTCAATTAATTTCCTCAATTTCAGTACGCTATATCCATTAATAAAAGTAAAAAAGTGTTCAATAAGCAATAAGCGAAAGATGAAACAAACGTTTTTTTTTTTTTTTTTTTGGTTTTCTAGCATAGACTCTCATTCAATGAAAGGAATTTATATTTATGCCAATAAATTAGGATTTTTGAGATTGAAGGAGCAAGAAAGTGAAGAATCATTTGGAACAGTACAAACATGCTTCATTGAAAAATAATGGTAGTGTAAACTTCAGAGCTACAAAACTAAGTTGAAGGCACTGCAATTAGCAGATCCTTTTTGCCTTTCCTTTTCTTTTTCCCTTTCCAAGTTGTGCCCAGAAATAGCTAAATTCCTTAAACATATTGGTCAAGCATCTCATCCACAGAGGCATATTTGACATCGGGATAAAGCTGTGATGCCTCGACACCAAATGATGGTTCAATCTCAAAATTTGTTTGATCTCCCATCACAAAGACAGAATGGCAGATTGATAATCGGATATTTAGTGGAGCTGAGGCTTCTGCAAGATACTCAGCCAAAAAATGTTAACTAGTCAGATTAAAGGGCACGTTTGGTATGTAGTGCACGATTAAATAGTATAATAGATTAGATGCACCATAACTTCCCATGAAGAGAATTTCAACAAGGGCAAAATGTAAATTCTAATATGTCACTTACCTTGAATGTTCTTTAGAACTTCCTCCTCAGGAATATATGATCTTTCAAGGGTTTTGCCAATCTTTTTCTCCCACAAGGAAACTAGTTCGTTGTGAGATATCGTGTTGGCAGGAGGTCTAATGTAGAGGATCTTATTCAATGTTCTTGGATCCTCCACCGCTTTGATGGTATAAGTAGCAATATCTTCTTCCTTGTTAAAAATGGCTGTATGAATTTGCCACTGATTAAATAATGCCAAGTATGCTTAAGAAAATTCACTATTTTTGCACAAATTTATGCACTTTACAATGGTAAATAAGATATGCTTTATAGAGATTATGGCTTACCTTTTGTGTTCCCATCCCCAAAAATAACAACTTTATCCCTTGGTGGAGCTGTGGCATCTAGCTGTGCCAGTGTTCTAACAAATATGCCGCTAAAGAAATTGCTCGAGACAAAGGTATAAGGGATTCCTTCTGCCTCAACAAATCGACGAAATTGAGATTTGTGCCCAAACATCGATTTTGCCGGCTCAATAGCATGGGCACGATCAACATCGCTTCCAAATTCTGAAGGAAAGAATCGCTGGAAGCATTGAATAGTTAGAAAATTTAATGGCATATCTATTGCAGAAGAAAACCGCAACAAAAGATGATTACCTAGGTAATTTTCTTTCCCTTTGGTGCTTTGTTTCCCCCTAGTTTTCCAGTTAATGCATGTTTTTACTTTATAAGAAGACAGAGAGAGACTTTAACTAGTTAAGAAGACTGATGAAAAAGCAAATAACTTTATCCATTCATAGCACTTAAGAGTGCCCCTGATTCAAACATCTTATCAAATTGACTTCAATTCAAAAAATGCAATAATATACGTATTGTACATAATTCAATAAACCAAATTTGATAACTTATTTTGGTGATAAGTAATTTTTGTTTACGTTTATCAGAGTTTACCTTAACATTGCCAGCTTCCTCAATAGCAGCTACAATCTTGTCTTGATCACCTAATTGCGCATAACCAAGTGTGGATATTACCACATCCACCTGCTTTATTGCCCTCACCAAGCTCTCATGATTATACAAATCTCCCTACATAAATCCAAAAATCAATATCTGTATCGTAATTAATTATTTTTCCTATAAAATAGCAGCTTCTCGGAGCAAGTATAAACTAATTACCTCCACATTAATAATTTAAACCTAAAAAGTGCTCGTGTTACCATATCATTGGGGGGATTTAACTAATTAAGGCATTGAATTGAATAAGGAACAAAGATTAATTGACATTTTTATACATACTGACATGGACGAATACGACGCCCGATTGTTCGAAGCTCTCGATGAGTTTTGATTTGTCAGGACCTGGATTAGAGAGAGTGGACCCTCGGATTAAAACGAAGGTCGGGTGGCCGGCCTTGGCGCTGGCTTCCACAATGAATTTTCCGATGTACCCTGTACCTCCTATTACCAGAATCTTACTCTTTCCGGTCATTTCCGGTGGTTGCACGGGAGACTGAACAACAGACGGAAAAATTGTGAAGGCTTCGAATTGAGTCAACTTCTTTCAACCGGAGATGCTGATAAGTTGTTTTGGGATTAAAACATTGGTCCCTTAGCTTTATAAGTTACTCGAAAACTGTCCATGAATTTTGATTCTCAAAAATTTATAATGCAACTTTGTCGTGACTTCTCTAGTCCTTCCCCCAGTTTCCGTCCATTCCCTGGAGGTTTTTCTTGATGCTAGGTGGGGATTTATGGGAATATCGATCCCCGTCGGAAGTATGGACTTCCTTCGTGGGGTTTATATAGGTTTGGGGGTCCGATCACATAGCTAGCTATTGTGGTTTGGCTTTTCTAAGTCCTATAACAATGGTATCAGAGCAGATATCATGTCTTATGGTCTCGGTTACTGCTTAAGGTGTACAACACCTGCTCTGCATAGACATTGAGTTGGAAGCGTGGTGGTTTGTCATAATTTTCAATGGAATTTATGGAAATCTAGATTCCACATCGGAAGTATGGGCTTCCTTTGAGGGATATATACAAGCTTAGGTTCTCCAACCACATTGACTATCTTTTGTGACCTGACTCTTCCAAGTCCCAAGACAATTTACTGTTCTGTTTAATTGATTTATAAATTAAATGGAGGGACGAAAATTTTACTCTCTAATTGTCGACTTCAGAATACACAGTGAAAAAAAAAAAACAATTTCTCACATTTAACATAATTTCATCATTATGAGCTCTGCATTTTGCAGGGGATTCTTACAACAAATCAGCTTCCAAGAATAAAACAACAAATTCTCACAAATTAATTTGATTAATTTAACAAGGTGGAAGATCTTTGGGTGGAGGCAAAATAGAATGATCTGGGCCAGGTCCATCCTCTACAACAAATGCAACCTTCAAACCCCAGCTGGTATGTAGCTCCAAGTGACAGTGCATGAACCACACTCCTACATGAATAGAAAATCAATTAATTTGTATAATCAAATTGAATATTTTCTTCATAATTCTAATAAATGTGTTAAGACTGTGGAGTCGATCCTGTTAAGATTTGAGGTTTCATTTTAAAAGGTCAACTTTATTAAGAGGTGTAGCTTAAACCCTTATAAATTGGTCTATGTTTTCATTTTTATTCGACGTGAGATTTCACCCCTTAACATCCCCCACAAGATGAAGATGGTGGCTCGTTTGAGGACTCTAATACCATGTTAAGATTTAGTGTTCATCTTAAAAGGTCAACCACTTAAGCCCAAATCCTTATAGATTAGTTTATATTTTCATCTTTATTCAATACGAGATTCTATCCTTTTAACGTATCATATTGTACACTTATCCCTTGACTGCTAAGCGTACCTGGATTATCAGCTCTAAACCTTATGGCAGTCCAACCACCAGTGGGGACTCCAACTGTATTCCTTTCAGGAGGATCTACCAAGTTAAACTTTGCAGGGTCTTTCTTAGGATCAAAGTTTCCAACCCCGGTCCCAACAACGAAGAAGTTGTATCCATGAAGATGAAACGGATGAGATTCGACCGAAAGAAGGTTGGTGTCTTGTAATATCAACTCCACAGTTGAATTGAATGCGATTTTGCTGAGACGTGGTTGAGTGCTTCGCGAAGTTCGGAGATTGGCAGTGAGTGGTGCACCGGTGTAGTTAAAAGGCATTGGAGGACGGTCTGGAAAGTCAGTTGTGAACACCCCTTTTTGGTTAAAGTAGTGAGCTTGTAGAAGGCCTACTCGAGGCATTACAAAGGTAATGTTGTTCAAGGATGCCGTGAGTTGTGTTCCGTTTTGGCAAGTTAGGCACGGATTTATTCCGAGACCAATTGTGTAGAAAAGTTGTCGATCAACTTTAAGTGGGACGTTAGCTGGGAAATTTGGAGAATTGAGGCTCCGGAGCTTTGAATTGTAACTTAGTGCAAATGAAGTGTCGTTGAGTGCAGGCAATTCAGGGAGGCTTGGGAGTACGGTATTTGGGATGCCTTTGTATTGAAGTATAGCTGTGGCAGTTTTGTTGTCTATGGATATAGGTGCATCCATGAAAGACCTTGCAGCCATGAAGTATCGTCCGGGCAGTTTGTTGGTTCGGACGAGGACATTTGTGGTTTGGCCGGGTGCTATTAAGATTGCTTCGGTCATAAAAGGTTTTGTATAAACGGCGTCAATTTCTACTACTGTCATGTTGTGTCCGGCGATGGCAAAGAAAAGCTCATCATTGAGTGCAGAATTGATGATTCTCAAGAGGTATGTCTTTCCCTGCTCGACTTCTACCGCATAAGTGTCTGCATAAGAGTTATTTTTGAAATAAGTGACATATTTTAATCTTAGACGAAAATTCTCTCATGAGTCGAACCTACTTACGTTTCTCAGAACATGGGAATAATGGTCCTGGCTTGCCATTGATCGTATGTGCATCCGACATTTTCGGAGGCAAGCCCTGTTTGTTACCATGTTTAACAACCTCTTCAACATCATCATTCCACCATTCTCCTGTTTTTTCAACCAAAAATGCAATTTGGAGCCGATTAGGTCTCACCACGAGTCAGTCAAGACGAAAAATTGTTAAACAATGGGATTTTTTTTGGAAAACTCACCTAAGATTAAATTAAATTCAGAATCAGGCTGAGGGAAAGGATATGGTGTCCCTTGTTTAGGCATGATCACAATGGCACCATAGACAGTGGCTCTTAGCCAAAATATATGTGCATGCCACCATAGTGTTCCTCTCTGTCCTGTTACATTAAAATCATAGGTGTAACTGTGTCCCGTCTGAACTGGACATTGTGTTATATAAGCCGGTCCATCTGCCCAGCCATTTCGATATTGCTTTAATCCATGCCTGCAAAGAACATACATTGTACCACGATCACTAGTCGAACATAGCATATTTGCATCATTCAAGTCGAACTTTCAATGTTTTACTTCGTACCAGTGGATTGACATGTTATATCGTGCATAATTAGTAACGTTAATGAGAACTCGATCTCCTTCTCGAGCATAAACTGTTGGCCCGGGGAACATTCCATTTACAGTGACAATAGGTTTGGCATGGCACAATCTGCTGATGTTCTTCACTTGAATCTAAAAATGTGTTTCGAATAGACAGAAGAAAATTAGGAAGAAAACATTTTTGGGTACATGAAAAATTATTGCATGCGATCTACTCACGTCAAACTGGTATTTTTTTACAGCAGCTTCGACCGGAGTCGAGATGAATCCAATACAGCACACGAAAAGGAAATGAATAGCCGACTGGAAAATGTTTCTTCGCCCCATTATCCCGACCAAAATTCTTGCGTAAATGCTTGTTAGTGTTCGATGGTATTATGATGAAAGCTTTTGAAACTTTTATAGGATTTCGAAAGAGGTTACTTCGTTAGGACAAGCCATCAGTTTGTTAAGGAGAGAGCTAGTTTTGCCGATTAGGTGCACACTAAAGCTTACAAGCAATATGCTGAAAAAGACTTGAAGTGTATAAGAGAATAAAGGAAAGAAGAAGTTAAACGGTGAAAAGCTGTATAAATTTATTAGTACATTTGAGCATGAGAGCTACTCAAAACCAAACACGATCCTCAGCTTTTTCGTTAAGTAAAAGGTATAATATAGAATTCTATTAGTATGACTTGCAGAATGCTTTTGCTTCTTTTTTTATGTTATATTTTTATCTAGTTTCTAACATATGCAGTTGTTGGTTTGATATTGTTGTGTTAGTTCATGGTAAACGGAAATATTTATTCTTTGAAGCTTCTTCTAATGACATTTAATCGATGTGATTGGCATATTTAACAATTGATATAGGATAAAGAAAGAGACGTGAGATGTTTGTCTATTATCGTATTTACTCTTGTCTAGTAGTATATATACCAAAATGCGAAACTATTCTTTCGTGGGACCTCTAACTTCTCGAAATAACACTAAATTCAAAAGAAGGGGTTCTATCTTATATTTTGATTAGGAAAGCGGCGCATACCAAGGATGGCGATGGTTTATTAAAAACATAGGACTCTGTTAAGTGGTAATAAGATGTAAATGAACTTGACACATGCCCGATGCTGGAAGATCGGAACGAGATGTGTTAATTGCTTTTAATGAAAATTCCGGTAAATGATTGGGTGCAATAAATTAATTAGCCCCTATTCGTTATAAATTCTTTTTTCAAAAAAAATTCAAATCCATTTTTAGACACGCATTCTCTCAATAAAATATTTTTGTACATAAATTCGTAACTTTTTTTTAAAAAAAAAAACTTTTTAATAACGCATTCTTCAAAAGTAACAATTTTGAAAGAAATTATTCTCAAAAATTCTATATCAAACATGCCTTTGGTGATATATTTCTTCTTAGAAATGGATAAACAAATATTGTTAAAGGTGTGAAGTTAATTTTTTATTAATTTATTTTCCTCTGCCTTGAAGCAGAAATTTGTTTATAGTTGTTAGACCTGGACATGCTTAATCTCATGGTTGTTTTGCTGACTACGATTATCGAACCAATGACGTAGGTTCTTCTCTCAAAGTTTGGGACATAAATTAAAATTCTATTAAGATTAGTGAAGATATAAATATTTCATTTTTACATTTTGAATCTCTAGAAAATGTGGTTTCATTTCATATGGTATTCCGGCGTGTTTGAGCCACATTATTTTGGAAGAATGTATTCTGAAATAATAAATTTATGGAGAATCTGCGGTTGTAAAAGAATGAAAAATTATTTATATGATGAAAAATATTATTTTATTGAAGAATGTGTGGTTGAAGATGAGTAGAAGAATGAAAATAAAAAATTTAATATGTACCAAAAATTTTAATATGGGATGCACAAGTCTCTTATTTTTATTTATTAAAATTTTATGTGTCAATTTCTTTCTATATATAAAAAGTGCCTATTAAACGGAATATGTTGGTTTAACGGAAAAACTAACGGAATTTCTTGATTTAACGGAAAAATTAACGGAATTTTTTTAGTTTAAAAATCTTTTAACTCTATAATTGGGCTTCAAAATTTACAATTCTAAAGCCCATGTAGAAGTATTGGATGTCATGCTCATTTTATACATACACTTCTCTCCAAAGGTTTCATAAACTTCCAATGTGGGATTGTGCATTTTATATATGTTTTTAACTCCAATAGTTTTATAAATTTCCAATGTGGGATAGTGAAAAAAAAAATGTTAAAATGCTCATCAAAATCATTTTCAAATGTATGTCTAATTGACTAATTTGATTTTGAATTACAACTAATTAAATTGTAATATTCACTTTCATTCTTTCATTTATTTAATTTTCAAATTTAATTTAAATTGCACTTGATTATTAATATATTAATATTAGATATTATTTTTTATAAGTTTAAAATATTTTAATTTAACAAAGTAAACTATATAATGAATCTTATTAGTAAAGATAGATTTACTTTAAATTATTTTTATGTATTTATTGCATTCGGTTCGACCCCAATTGAATTCCCACGAACTTCACGTCAGAATCATTCTCGATTGTGAATCAAAATCCTTCACCTCCATTTTCAGATATCGAAATTATCAAATTCGCAGACTTTTCGTATAAATCCTATGATTAATGCTCATGTTTAGTTCCTTAATTAAAAAAAAAATTTAAAATTCTTCTAACATTATTTAGCAATATTATAGTATTATATTAAATGTTTAGTAATTATTATTTTTAAATATTAGATGATTTTATGATATAGTAAAAAATCTATTTTTTTATAATATAGAAAAAAACTATTTTTTAAAATAAAAATATATTTAATGTCTTAAAAATAATTAAAATAATATTAAAAATACGAAACGTATTATGACGCTTATTCTTCGTATTGACACGCCTAAACTTGTGATTCTTGATTCTCAACATCGACGTCTCGCAACGCATTACGCCTTTTAGAACATTATTAATAAATGAATGGAAAATGCAAAAAGCTTTATACTACTACATTTTAGTCACTATGAAAAAATGAAACTAAAAAAATAAAATGGATGTGGAGATTATCAATTTAAAAATGCTAATAATTTATTTGATAACGTACATTGAACTCAATGAAGAAAAAATATTTATTTATTTAGTTTTGTATTATAATGTTATCTATTATTTTTTTATGTACAAAAAGTTCATGATTAAATACAAAATTTAATATAATATAATAGTACGAAACACAAACTTATACATTTTAATTTAGAATTTAACACTATTCAAATTAAATTTAATATATCACAATGTGTGATTATTTATCAATTACATAAACATTACATCATTAATTATTTAATGAACCAAAAAAATTATATATAAACTAAGCAAACGTGCATTGCACGTTGCTTAAACCTAGTTTTGATAAAATGAGGCTATGCTTGTTATCCTTTTAAAAATTAAATTGTTTGTTACAATATCATTTCTTACTGTATATTCACACAATAAAATATTTTATACACAAACCAATAAAATTTTCTTACTTTTTAATCACACATTCTCCAAAACACTTATTTCATAACTCATTATTCACAAATAAATTCTATCAAATAGGCAATGAATTTGATCGGCATGTGAATGTTGTACGTGTCTGATATGGCATGTGAACGTTGTACGTGTCTGATATGACTTGATATTCAGAATGACTAGACAATAGGAGACATTATTCTAGAACACAATGACAATCGATTAAGGTCAAGAGATGGTCCAAAAAGAGATGGTCCAAAAAGGCGAGGATCAGACATAGATGAATAATTCATGGTTATAAACACACCGAGCCCAATTTTTTCAAGAATACATTTTTTTTTTCAAAGTTCATTTTCAACCGTACATTCTCTCATAAAACAATTATACATGTATTTCAAAAATTCTTCATTTACTTTTTAACCATGCATTCTCCAAAAAAAATCACTATTCCATAATACATTTTAACCAAAAATGGAAATCAAATAAGGGCTAAATATATCACACACGTCTTATAGAAAATACACATCAAATCCATGATTTTTGGACGTTTCACAAATAAAAAAAAATTCCTATTTTATCCATTAAAACAATTATTTTAAGTAGAAGACAATAACTAGAATTTATTTTTAAGTAGAAGACAAAAATTAACTTTTATGTATAAAATGCTTATAAAGAAAAAACAAAGTTAATTAATTTTTTTAATAATTAAATATTTCACTTTTTAAGTATTTAAGTTAAAATTACTTATAACTAAAATATCATTTGAGTAAAAATAAAAAGTCATACAAGAAAATGTTTACTTTATATTGTTTAAACACACCTAACTTTTTTAGAGCTAAATGTTTCGTTAATCACTGAACTTACACTCTCGTCATACTTTACTCACCGAACTTTAAAATACTTCTGAGTGGTTACTGAACTTTAACACGTTACACTACGTCACTTATTAAATTTCACTAGTCATTGAAATTTAAAATTCTTTCAAGCGGTTACTGAAATTTAACATGTTGACCATGCTTCGTTAGTCACTAAACCTATACAGTCATCACGTTTTACTTACTAAACTTTAAATGTAGCTGAGTTATCATTGAACTTTACTCACTGAATTTAACTGCTCAAAAATTGAAAATTTTGAAGTATAAAATACCATTCACCAAAATGATGACCTTCTTTCTTTTTTAATTACTTTGTGACAATTCTAAAAATTACATTTTATTAGTCTTGATTAATATTATTGATTGTAAATAAAAAAAAATTCATTGCCTAATTGAGATATGATTTTTTATTTTTCTGATTTGGGTACACGACCTCAATCAAAATAAAGAAATAATTTCTCTATTTTATTTTCTTGATGTAAATGATGATTATGATCTAAATTAAGATTTATGTCAATTTAAAAACTAGCATTCTTTATTCCCTAATCATAGCTTTTAACTACTAGAGAAATTATATATTCTTAACAAATATCAAAACTTTCAATTTTAGATTGAGGGTCTTATTATCTTGTCGATATTTATTTTATTTTCTTGGATCAAATTCCATAGAAAAATAAATTTTAATAGAAAACATTATAAAGTTCAGTAACCATTCAAAAGTATTTTAAAGTTCAGTGAGTAAAACGTGACGAAAATATAAGTTTAATGACTAATAAAACATGGTTGGTGAGTGAGTGAGTGATGGAATGCAATGCGTTAAAATTCAGTAACCACTCGAGAATATTTTAAAGTTCATTTACTTATAAAACATGGTAAATGCATGAGTGATGAAGTGCAACGTTTAAAAGTTTAGTGACCACTCGGAAGAGTTTTGAAGATCAATTACTTATGAAACATGGTAAGTGAGCACTAAATTAAATTTCATTGACCACTTAAAAGTATTTTAAAGTTCAGTGAATAAAGCGTGACTCAAATATATGACATTTAGCTCCCTTTTCTATATATGAGCATATATTTAATTTTATTCTCTTTAAAAACATTTAGAATTGTTGGATAATGCACTCGCAAACATGAATTAGACTACAACCACTCCTAAAACACAACACAAAGCGGACTTCTTGTAAACGTCCAAAATTGATTCTTAAAAACCCCACAACCAATACGACAAAACTCCCAAATAGGTTTTGAGAGAAAGCTAGCACAATTTTTCTACAAGAAGTCACTACAACAAAAACAGCATACGGCAACATTTGGACGTGTGTTGCAAATTGAGGTGTTGTCGTAGAGTAGAGAGATACGGCAACGTTTTTTGAACGTTGCCGAAAGTTTTGAGCAATGTTTAAAAAACGTTGTTGTAGAGAGATACATACAACATTTGTCAAAAGTTGCGAAAGACTATCTACGACAACGTTTGACAAACGTTGACGTAGGAGGGTGTTTTTTTTTTTTTTTTCAAACAACAATTTATGGAAATTGATTGGCAAATTTGAAATTGACTCTTTATGAACAAATTTTGAAATTGCATAAAAATTAATAATTTCATTACAAATATTTGAATCCATACACTTAAACATTACAAATTCCAAACACAACCTAAACTAAATAAAAAGTTGCCTTGCAAATCCACTTTATTGAAGTATAAAAGATTCTCACACTGATAGTTGTACACGGTCTACTATGTTATTTTAACCACTACCAAAATTAACAACCTTATTTTTCTTCCTTCTTTTTCTCTTCCTCTGCTGAATCAGTCTTGACACCAACCTTTGCATCATTTGGATCCCTGTAAATTGATTTATGTAAAAACAAACAAATAAATAAAAGGTATAAGTCAGCTTATCAACTTAAAAGTCGTCAAAAGCTAATAACATGACTGTAACGAAGATGTTTAAATTATATCAGCAAGTAACAAGCAGGAGTCAAATAACTTAGAGAAATATATCATCAAGAGGATAGACTCAATCAAGTTCCAGTTATAAACGTGACACAGATAATATTATCATATAAAGATTATGATATGTGTCCTCTGTTTTGCTGTTGAAACTGAGAAGAATTGATATTGGAGATAAGCAACCCTATTTTCAAATCCAACAACATCATTTGATACTTGTGCATCCCAAAAAAAATCTATATGTGCATTCTCATAACCAAATTGTTTCAATTGATTGATAATTACATGTTTATTTGGGGATTCTTGATGAGTAGTACATTAAAACCACCAGATAGTACTTCAAGATATGTCCACGTGAAGAGCATAGCAAACTAGTAGTAAATCCTAATTCATCTATTCTCATGCGTTCATCATCTATATTTCCCTACGAGAAAAACATTATCGAAAATGGTGATTTAGAAGAAACTTTTGTAAAAATTTCTAATACAATTATTTGCAGCTGGAAACATCCTGTATGAAGCATGAAGTTTTTATGAGTCCAATTAGAAAGCTTAAAATTCCATGTTTCCCAACTTGTTCTCCAGCAAATCAAGAAAAAGTGGAAGGCATTAACATGCTCAGACGTCACTGTTCTATTCTTTTCAAAGTTTAACAAGGGCTGACTTATATAACCGAACTACTCAGTTATATCAAACTAGACATAAATTAAACAAAGACATGCAACCGAAAGAAGCAGAAAATGCATACCAGACTTGACTTGAACTTTTCCACAAATTCATTGTTCTTAAGCCCCTCGAAAAACTCACTGGAGCTCTTGTGCTCCAATTTCCTGAGCCTGGACTTGAACGCCCTTATCGGCTCCAAGAATTCCCCAAACTGCCCTTCCTCTCTTTCCCTCTCTTTAAACCTCACCATTCTCCAACTCCTGAAATGCTATACACACAAATCCCAAAAATCATTACCTATTTACCCAAGATCTATAGAAAACAATGTTTAATAACAAATGGCCGATATAGTAAGAAATGAATGTGCAACAGAAACAAACTTGGCATAAAAAGTTGAAAAGATAATCTGAAAATTTGGAGGTTCTGTTGAATAAAAATGAAAAGATCGAAGCTTGTTGGATGAAAATCTGAGGCACTTACCGGAGAAAGAATTAATTAAAGAATCATACGTGGCTCCAAAATCCCCAATTGATTCGTCTACTAAACTAGAGAGCATAGGCGTGAACGAGCGAGTTGATCCCATCACCCAACAGAAGGGGCAGAACTGTTCAACAATCGAAGACTTGGACTGCGCGAGGTTGGACGAGAGCCCGTGGCCGGAAGACACAAGGGAGCAAAGAAAAGAACAAATGGAGTGATTTGGGCGAGCGGCGATTTGGGAGCGATTAGGGCTTCTGTGTTGTTATCTCGTGAATTTGTATTGATTTGAGGGTTTAATTTGAGCCAATTTATTTGAAAAATAAAAATAAAAAAATCGCAACACTCAACAAACGTTGCCAAAAGTCTTACTTTTCGCAACGTTCAATAAACGTTGCAAAAAAATGAGACTTTTCGCAACATTCGACAAACGTTGCCAAAAGTCATTTATACTAATCAATGACAACATTTACTTATTAAAATGTTGCCAAAAGACCATTTTGACAACATTTATCAACAAATGTTGCCTTTTTAGTGTTGCAAATGACTCTTTTTGTTGTAGTGAGTAAAATGTCCATTTGGCAAAACTTCTTAAAAAGTCAAAAGATTTTCTAAATCTAATAAATTGTTTCTAAACATATTTGAATGATATTCTAAAAGTAGTTGATTGATTAGAAGAGTTTTTAGAGAATTATATGGGCTTCCTTGGGAAGCTGCTCTACACAGAGCAAAATTGAAGCCCTGTCAACCGTGTTCGAAATTCTGCTGAACAAGCCTTGAGCTTTTGTTTGATAAAAATATCACTTTGAAAGCAAGAATAACAAAAAATAACTCGTTAAAATTCTATACCCACAGATCCTTTTTCAAAAGGTACGGTGATTCCATGTCTAATCGAGTACACGTGGGGGGACTATACAAGGAACACGGTTCCCATCCTGATACTCACCCCGTTTAAATTGCATTTCAAGATATAAGTTTTTTACCAAAAAAAAAAAAAAACCACTATTCTTACTAAAGGAAATATGATTTGTTCTACAAATTGAAAATAATAATAATGATGATGATGATGATTTTCACCAATTGGAGGCATTAAAAAATGGTAGAAAAAAGGGACAATAAACGGAGTAATGGACCTATCTGCCCTCGCCCTACCTAGGGATGGCAATAAAACTCGTTCAACTCGAAACCTATGGGCCCCCCCCGAATGGGACGAGGATTACCCGCCTAACCAGGTACACGGGGCGGGGATGGGGCGATGGTCATTACCTCGAAGCGAGTATGGGAAACATAGTCCCCGCCCCGCCACCTGTCACATTTAAAATGTAAGTTTTTTATCAAACAAAAATAATAAATTTATCATTACTTTTAAAGAGAACATATGTTGTTTTTAACAAATTAGTAAAAAAGTAATAATATTTACTAAATAAAGACATAAAAAAATAAAAGCAAAAATTAAAATAAACAAAAATTAGAAAGAAAAAATAAATGGGGCGAGGGACTTGCTCCGTCGTGATTCTGCCCTGTCCCGCTTTAATCGGGTATGGGTATGGGTATGAGTATGAGTATGTGGTAAGGTAATAAAAATAGTGGAAATTACGTAAAAACAGGTGTTTAAGTATCAATTTTAATAAATCAGGTTTAGAAGTTATTTATTCAATTTTCAGGTTTTATAATTTTAATTAAATAATAACTATCCTAAATTAATGACGTGCGTATCCCGTTAAACGTGGGTTTAAAATCAAATATATCCCAACTTCCATTTTCATTAAACCCCTATTTTCTCTCAAGATCAATCTCATTTCCACCTTATTCGCGCCCACATTTCATCTCATTTTCCGCGTTAAAAATCCAAACTCCACCCAAACTCCGGCGCATTGCCTTCAGTTCGAAGCGGGATTATTTCTCTCCAGTTGGCAGCGATTACGAATGGCGAAAAAAAATGATGAAAAGAAGGGGAAGAAGGCAGTGCAAACGCCGGCTCGAACAACGAAAAGGAAGACTTCGGACAGTCCCAATAAACCTCCAGAAGCGAAGAAAAAAACGCCCGGGCCAAGCAGCAGTCAGTCCGGGAAGAAGGTAACGGACCTGTTTGTTCGTTTCTGAAATTTTTTATTTTATGACAGGAACAATGACATTGGAAATGCATCAAATCTGTGTTTAGAGTAACATATTTCTTTGTTTATGCCATTTGTGAACTGTAATTTGTCTGAGAAGTAGCATTGAATCTCGGGGGTTTTTATGTTGGGGGGTTTTATGCTGGGACAGTTTTTTGGAATTTCCAATCAAACAGTGTGTAATGTGTCTGTGACCTATTTCCCAAACGAGATTGAGATGTCTATGTGTCTGTGACCGCATTATTTGATAAAGTAATGGATGTGTGACCTATCCCCCTCTCGTCATTGAGATCTTAATGGGTCTGTGACCTATATTCCAACATGTCAAAAACTGATTAATGTATCTGTGACCTATATTTGACTGAAAATTGAGATGGTAATATGTCTGTGACCTGACTCCGCAAAGCGATATATGCTTATACGCGTGTGTGACTGAGTGTATTACTGATTTGGTGGCTGTGACTCTGTCATGTATCATCTGTGACCTGACCTGAACTGATGCAGGTGTGGAAATATATGCTACAGCAACATAAATGGTTTCCAGGGAAAATAACCACGTCCATGGCAAAGGGTGTTATTGACAACCTGAAGAAATATTTAAGCGAAGCCCAACGAAGAATACTTATGGGTACATGCTTTGCGCATTTCTTGGAGTGCCATGATATTGTGGTTCAGCCTCAGTTGATCCACTACTTCCTTCTCAGACAGGTGCATTCACCGAATGAAGATGAACTATGGTCTTGCATATCAGGAAGATTTGTTAGGTTCTCCATGGTTAAACTATGTTTAGTAACGGGGCTGCGATGTACGGGGAACACCGATATAAGTACACTTGAAAACAGTCATTCAATGTTGAAGGAAAAATATTTTAGCCAATTGAACATCGTCACACACGAAGATGTGAGGGATGCATTCATATCAGCCTGTCAGCTTCCCGAACAAGATGTGGTTGAATTGCTTGTAGACGAAGATGTGGCAAAGCTGGGAGCGCTGTATTTTATTACATCCTATCTGTTCTCAAGAGACTACAAGAAAGTAGTTGATCATTACTTGTTTGTGGTTGTGGAAGACTTTTTTGTGATGGACTCATTTCCATGGGGAAAGATTCTATTTGAAACTACTCTGAATGACATGAGGGAGGGGCTGAGTAAAAGGACGAGCCATTACAGGCTGAGGGGCCTGTTACTACCATTTCAAGTATGGATATATGAGACTATTCCCTGTCTGGCTGGAAACATTGTAACAAGGATGCCCGTATCCCATCCTCGTATCCTGAATTGGAAGGCGGATGAGAAGCCATCCACGGCTAAACTCGAAGAATGCTTCGCAAACCCTGATGTAAGTATTCTATATTTGATGAATTCATAGATTCTTAAGATGTTCTTTGGTTATGAACAATGAATTTTTTGGTTTTATGTCAGGTTCAAATCTGTGACCTTGACCCATCAGACAATGAGATGCATATGCCGTATATGAGGGGGTTCAGTACATCAAACCAGTACAGCCAAGTGTGTCACGCGATGGTGGGAGAAAGAAACGGAGGACAGAAAGGTCAGTAGCTGGATCGAGTGGAGGATCTGGTGGTCCACGTGGAAAACCGTCTACAACGGTTCTTACGATCACAGATGGTAGAAGTGATGCCCCTACTATAAATGAAGGTGACGACGACTTCGCTGATACTCCACCGATATGGCAGGAGACACGTGCATATGTACACTCTCCAATCGCGGAGGGTCCGTCATCTGGACCCTTTCATGCAAAGGAAACTCGTTCAGATGACCCACCGGTTGACAACGTAAGTTGGTCACAGCTCTTTAGAAGATAAGTCACAGATGTATATAATTTGGTCACAGAAAGTTTATTTTTCAACATGTTCATACCAAATTATTCAAATCACACACATTACTGGAAAAAATGCAGGCCGTGGAACAGCTCAGGAAGGAACTAACAGTGCAATTGGCTGAACTTACCTCAAAGAACGAAGTATTGACCGTTCAAATGGTTGAGATGAGGTCACATTTACAGGCCACACATGTTGAACAAATGCGGAAGTTTGACGACATTGTGCAAAAACAGAACGGAATTCGAAGTGACATGCTAGAAATCAGGACTAACATGCAGTTCATGTCTGAGTCTATAACTGCGCTGATATCTAGTACTATGGAAGAAATGTTGAAAAAACTCAATGACAGTTCCAGAGATCAAGAAGGTCCAACTGTGAAGGAGTCTGAGAAGCCTGCTGCAGTAAGTATGATATATTTATTTTGGTTTTTTGAATGAAGCATGGGTTCATCTTAATTTACAAGTTTGCTCTACTTTCAGACCAAAGAGGTTAGTCCGAGTACAGACAAGAAAGGCAAAAGGAAGATGACTCCTGATGATGACCCTGATATCCAACTCAGTATGCTGCCTCCTTCATTTGATTTGGGTCTTGGATTTACGCAAGATGAACCGCAAACTCCGGTTGACTCCAAAACAGTTCAGGAACAAATCTTATCCACAGATGTGCATGTATGTTTGGTCCTGAGTCCACGTAGGTCACAGATGTCATGTTGTCATTAGGTCCCCAGTCCAGGCAGGTCACAGATGTGCATCTAGGACGTGATTCCCAGTCCATGCATGTCACAGCTGTCAAGTTACATTTAATCACTAGTCCTGGCAGGTCACGAATGTGTCCCCGGTGACCGAACCCAGTTCAGGATTACCAATGAAGAGGGTGTCCAGACCGGCAAGGATACTACAATCTCCATTCGTTGCTGATGAAGGAAAAGGACTCAAGCAATCTGATAATGCTTTGGTTTTTGAGCATTACTCCCGCAACGCAGAACATGCCGATGTTGCTACATTCCAGAGTTGGTTCCAACGTGGATACAAACCGAGGAATAAGGAAGTTCATTTTTCTACTAATGAGGTTGTTTAACACGTGACTGTAAATAATATCTGATGGACCATCACTCATTTACAGGAAACCGTTCAACGATGCTGATGATCGTATCGTTCCTCCTTTTGTGTTTGGTCCGTTCAAAGTGGGAAGTAAAACCTGGTTCTATGAGCTTGTGAATTCTGAGTCCTCTCTCAGCAGCATGGTAAGGATGAGTATACACACGGGTTTCTCACATAATGACTGTGACTGAAGTCACAGGTTGCACCAAACATTTGCAGTTTATATCAATGTCTTGTAATTGTAAATATTTTTTCCTTATACCACAGCACATGGACATTTGTTTCTACTACATCCGCCAGTTAGCAAGATATGGAAAGGGTGTCAAGTTCAAGGCAACCACGACGGATTCCTGGTTCCAGATGAAGATAAAAAACATCTATAAGGAGTTCCTGAAAGATCCTACTGTTGTGCTTTCAGAGCCCAGCCTCGTAGATGTTACAAAAGGTAGCATACCTTTAAGCTCTCCCTGGGACTCAGTGGATGTTGTCCTGATTCCCATCATACCAACAAACAAGACACACTGGATGCTTGCTATCCTGGAATTCAGCACACACACTCTGCATGTGTTCAACTCTGCTGGGAAGACATCATAACTTCCTTGTTCGTCTTGGCATTGAACCATTTGTGAAAATTATTCCATATCTACTGAACTCCGTCGGACTTTGGAAAAAGCACATTAACTACGATGGTGAAGATCGCATGGACATGAGGTTAATGATCGACAGCAGCCTTCCTCAGCAGAAGAACGGGTTAGTCTGTGACCTAATGTTTTATTTCCCAGATGTTTCGAGCATGTTCCATGCCAATTAATATCAGTTACTTTATTTTCAGGCATGACTGCGGCATCTTCACCATCAAATATGCGGAGTACATGATACACGACGACAAGGATTCTATGCCGGTGAAATTTGACACAGTGAAATGCAGGCTGGACATAGCATCAAGGCTGTATAAACACCGGGGTATATACAAGCCTACGAAAACGGGGAAGCTTAAAAAGGGAGACGAGATTGTAATAGATTGATGGATAGGTTTTGATTTTGATTTTGAAATTTTGAGTGCAGTCTGTAACCTGTCTGATGACTTCTTTTCCTGCCTTTTTTTTGGATTTTGGTCTGGATGAGTACTAGTTGAACAATGAACAATTGCAATTTGGTTACATCAATATATGAAAGTTTCTTGTTTTTCTGTCATTGCTTGTTCACAAGTTACCGAAATGTCACAGTATGGATGGAATACAGTCGTGCACTTTGTAAGGTCACAGGATATATCTTGTTACATGTAACGTGTCTGTGACCCTGAGTTAATTCAGGTCACAGATTTGTGTATAAGGTCACAGATAGATATATCAGGTCACAAATTATAATTTCAAGCAACATATTCGTTTTTTTGGGTCACAGATGGTATGTCAGGTCACAGTTACCCCAGTTCATGTCACAGACACCCTATTCCGATCTGGAAACAGTTGCAGTTATATATAGAAGTTACGGGCCTCAGTTTCAAGCTCTTTAACATTTATTTAGGTCACATTTCATAATTTAACACATTTTACTTGTCTTATGGTAAACATATGAAGTCACAGATGGTATGTCAGGTCACTGTTGCCCCAGTTCATGTCACAGACCCCCATTACACACTGGAAACAGTTGCAGTTATATATTTGAGGTTCTTGCTGGCATCAAATACAATCCAGATGTTTTGTGTTTATGACACAGATGAACAAAAAGGTCACATCTTATTTTGGTCTCAAATTCATTGCTTACATATGAATTAATAACTGGAGAACATATTAATAAAATGTAAAAGAATATCACAACTGTTGTTGTGCCTACGATCTAATTTTAACTTAATGGAACCAAGCTTCTGCATCTTCTGCGATTGTGACCATGTCCTCCACAACGTCCACATTTCATAGTCGATTTCCCTTCACTGGATGACCTTCTCCTCTTTTCAGCGGGTCTACCAGAACTCCTTTTTTTATAAGGAGCTAAAACAATTGTCGGTTGCAAGTCTACAGGTATGGTCCATTCCTCCGGATCTCCAACT
The DNA here is from genome assembly GCA_019097785.1 of Fraxinus excelsior. Taxonomy (NCBI): domain Eukaryota; kingdom Viridiplantae; phylum Streptophyta; class Magnoliopsida; order Lamiales; family Oleaceae; genus Fraxinus; species Fraxinus excelsior. The sequence goes on from CM032639.1 coordinate 1,125,916, forward strand.
GGAATCACGAAGTTCTGGTACGAATTCATGTATGCATCTTTTGTGTAATAATAAGAACAATAGTCATATGGATCCCTCTTGGTATGCGCGATCACAGCCAGTGCATGTGGACACGGAAACAGATCAACTTGAAACATTCGGCATGTGCATGTACGTTGATCTATATCCACGTCAAATGACGAGTGTTCGTCTTTGACTGAAAATAGGGACTGATTCACAGGTAACACCTATAGGAAAAGGTTAAACATCTAAAATATATTAAATCAAATTCGTATATTTAAGTCACAGCAAAATGATTTGGCTCACATAACTATTTATCAGAACAAACTTATTCAGATTAATATGAAAATGAAAAAGATACCCTCATTTTCCTCAAATCTGTGCCTGTTTTCCTCATAAGTTTCTCGTAATTGTGTGTCAACCTCGTGAACGTGCCACGTGCATCCTCGTTATGTTTACAAAACCAGGTTTGTAAAGTTTGTCTCAAAGATTCTAATAAAGACACGATGGGGTAATTATTTGCTGCTTTCGTGACCGCATTGACTGATTCCACTATATTTGAGGTCATTGTAAAATACCGATTTGCTGGCATGTGAATCCGTGACCACTTTTCAAGTCCAACATCCTCCTAATAAGACCAACCAAGTATCAAAGTTATCTTATGAACTACATATGTGGTCAATTTTAAATGTATGTAAATTGAAAAGTAGTACATTACCAGGTATTGCCTAATCTTTCCGTTCATCATGTCGAGCTGGTACATGTTGTATTCAAACTCGGCTAATGTATATGATCGGACAGCCGAATTGAAAGCCTGTGTTATGTTGTGACCTGATTTACCGTAGTATGATTTCAAATTCCGCAACAAATGATATGAACAAATCCCATGACAGGTTCCAGGATAAACATTATCTACAGCATTCTTGATACTAATATGGCGATCTGATACGAAACACAAACCATCTCTGTAACCATACGCCTTCTTCAAGTTCTCGAAAAACCATGTCCAAGATCTATCATTCTCGCTATCTCCAACCCCAAATGCAAGAATAAAGATGCTGTTATTGGCATCCTGTGTACATGCTGTGAAGAGAGTACCCCCATAGTGTCCATTCAAGTAGGTGCCATCAACCACAATTACAGGCCTGCAATGCTTCCAGCCTTGAATTGATGCACCAAGGGCCATGAAGCAATATTTAAACCTCCTGTGACTATCGAGCTCCAGTGCTGTGACTGTTCCAGGGTTCCTTTGTTCAAGCATGTAAAAGTAGCCAGGTATCTTACCAAATGACTCAGTTGGATCCCCCCTTATGATTTTTAAAGTTTGCTCACGAGATCTCCAAGCCTTGGAATAGTTCATCGAAACACCATACGTATGAAAAATATCACTACATATATCCTTTGGAGTATAGATAGTATGTGATGATGTGTACTTGTACTTGATACTAGATGAAATTACAGAACTGGATAATTGCCTGTGACTTCCCAGAACTATATTTGAACCACATATGTGACCATTTGCAATCTTCCTAATCTTAAATAATCCTGATTTACCCCATTTGGAAGACCTGCACATCCAGGTACACCCATCCTGTAAACACTTGATAACGTACTCTTTCTTGTCCGAACGAACAACCACAAATTCGAACATGTTAAGTATTGCAAACAAAGAAAGGCTCAATTTGAGAACATTCTTATCACGGAATACCCGTCCTTCCTCTACATCTTTCGGATCAGCAATAGTTACAACTGTGACTTCCTGTTCCAATATGTGACCTCTTGGTTGGATAGTTGCATCACATATATCTGAAACCACATTCTGTAACGAAAACTCTCTGGTAACGTGCACATCAGTTCGAATTACAATAGATTGTTGATCAATGTCTGTGACCTCAATGCGTAATGGGTATTTAGAAGGATCACGGTCCATACATTTTAGAGATAGTACATTACTATCACTTCTTATTATAACCGGTGGTAAATCAGGATTCAGTACATACTGAATTGCGACGGCTACCTTCGTATGATCCAAACTGAACTCTGTTATTACGGTGTCCACAAGCTTACTATAAGTGCAATTACGATCCAGCAAAACCACAGACATTTGGGTTCCATTCAGCAAACAGGCGTGTACATACATCCTTTCTGCAATGTTGAAGATATATTGTGAATATTAATACCGAATTGGCTCAGGTCACAGATGTCTTCTGAGTTACATATGTCCGCAAACTCCAATACAATCCAACAATACGATCAGAATTTCTCTGTGACCTGAGATTGAAACCTGTGACCGTCGACGAGAATGTGCAGCCGTGTTTGGATATCAATCGCTTGGATTTGTGACCGCCGGACATATGTGTTCTGAGTTACAGATGTCTTCTGAGTTACATACGTCCGCAAACTCCAATGCAATCCAACAATACGGTCAGAATTGTTCTGTTACCTGAGATTGAAAGCTGTGACCGCCGACGAGAATGTGCAGCCGTGTTTGGATATCAACCGCTTGGATTTGTGACCGCCGGAACTGCAGTTCGAATGCCGTCAATACGAAACTAGAGGGATTCTGGTGGATTTGTTGCGGAATGGTGTATTTGGGACGTGATTTGGTATTTTAGGAAGTCAATCAACTTAAGGTAATGTAACAGAAAAATCCCGGTTTTGTAGGACGGGGAAGATTGATTTGTTAATATATGAATTAATATTTAACTAATTACTAATTACCTGACTTATGCAAAGACGAAACTTAATTCCTGATTATTGATTTTGTCATACTAAATACCTGAGACGTGAATTTTTCCCATAAAAATACCCGATAGGACAGGGGTGGGATTGGCCTACCCATTCTGTCTTGTTGCCATCCTTAGCCCCACCCACCCCTCTTTAATTGGGTATGTGAGTGAGATAAGGAGATAAAAATACTTGGTAGTACAAGTGATGGGAATGGTTGCCTCTTTGTTACCATACCTATTTCATATTTTTTCTTTTTGTGAATATATAGTTAAAAAGTAGAAAGATTAATGGAAAATGCAAAAAAATAATTTTATTTTTGAAGAATATATGATAAAAAAATGTATGTGGAAGAGACTGTTATAGATTAAAATTAAATTTTTAATAAATTTTGATAAAAATTGATGAAATATGTGGTTAAAAAGTTATGGATATTATAAAATATTTATTTAAAATTAATTGTTTATTTTAACTCGAAACTAAAATCAGATTTTATCGTGTAACAAACAAGAGATTAAAAAATAATCTAACAAGGACTAAATTTCAACTGCCGTACATATAAATCAATTAATTTCTGAATAATCTCCTTTTTTGCCATTATATGATTGTAATTTGATCAATATCTGCCATAAAAATATGACCAAGAGAGTTTTTGTCACTTCTAATCATTATCGTACTTCGTATTAATGGATCAAATACAAGTTCTTCGCGCGTAAAATCGCCATAGAAAGACAATCTCAATTCAATGCGTATTTCGTTCAGAGGTGACGGTAAAATCCAAAACAATTTCTAATTTAGCAAATTACTCAGAAAAAAAGGAGGTTCAGAAATGAAGATGTTAATAGAGATCGAAGTGTACTAGTGAGGAGAAGTGAATTCACCGTTGCTGATTCCAATTATATCGGAAATGTACTGGAGAGAGGGACCGTGAGATATTAATCGCACTTCAATTGGGTCATCAGCCACTTCTGCCGCCTCGCCGTTACTGTCCACGCCGCGTCCAGTAAAGCTCCATTCCGTTCTCCACATTTAATTTACTTGTAAACTTTTTAAACGTCTATTGTTGTTTTTATGAGTTTTTACTGTGGATAACGTTTTGATAATGAGATTGCATACAAAATGACTCGGGGCTTTACGGAGGAGCTTGCGTGAAGGCTTTTGAGTTGCTACGGTTAGTGTTTGATTTTTTTTTCCCCTTCGTATTTTATGATTTTGGCACATTTCATGCTAAGAAATAATATTTGGCAAGTACTATTTTTTATCATTACGAATATGCATCCACAATTCATTGCAATACAGTGCTCAAAATAAGAGAGAATTCAGACATTCCTGGATGAAATGGTTTCAGAGATGACGATATTGATCCTTGCATAATTAGGAAATTTGTACCCAATCGTCAGACATCAAACATAAATTCTAGGCATCTGCAAGTGCACTTTCACGTTCCTTCCCTCTTTTTTTGTATAGGGTATACATGTTCATTCTTTGATATTCGACAAACGAAACATGTAATTGTTAGAGATGGAATTTGTAAGGTCACGAGTAGTTGTCAATTTTTAATTGTCTAACTCACTTCATTCTCTTGTCATATATAAAGAAGTTGCATCGTAAGGGATTTGTGTTTCTCCCGATCAAGTTTCACCAGTTTAAAGAATGTTCTCAAGAATTTTCTGCCAAATATACAAGCTTATAATTCTTTTGGGAGAAAATGAAAATTTACTTGTTATATCTTCTTAAATGACCTAAACATCTTATCACGCCTTATCCTTAATATTTCAAGATAACAGTCTGCCTCATGTGTTACTAGTGTTTGTGTGATCTATACTCAATTCTTAAATTCATTTATCATGCTTCAATCAGAGTTTCTTTTTGATGAAATGTTAAAATGATACTTTCTTCCAATATCGTGAACTTGAATAATTGTGTGAAACTAAAACGAATCTGCAATGTTATTATGAAATCAACGTTTTTTTCTATAATTCTACTTTGATAAAATAAAAACGATGTAACCAAAGTGTAGATTCCCTTGATTAGCTCTAATTTGGCTTTAAGATCTATTGCGTGTTGTTCATTTTTTGTGAAAATAGGTGACTGGCCAGGATTGTGGAATGAGATGCAGGAACGGCAATTTGCAAGGATGTAAAAAGGTTGAAGGCAGCTGTCATGGGCACCAGGGGTCAAAGTTTGACCCAAAGATTCTCTATAACACATCTGCATGGGCACAAATATCTAATCACACATGCTCCAGGACGTGTCTATGCTCGATTGTCATCTTTGATTGTTTTAACTTCGGTATACTGCGGGGAAGCTTAAATGAATGTTTCTTCCACAATTGTAAAATTGTACCAAGCCTTGTTGTCTGGAAAAGGTATAATCTCAACTCTCTAACTAGATTTCACTTCCCGATTTCCAAGCCAGTCTTGTGATAAACGTATCCATTTTATTCTAGACAGAGACGGGGGAAGAATCTGTGTTATAGTGGAAAAAGCAAAAAGATGAACATTTCAGCATGCATCTCTTAGTTGCAATTGCAGCTGTTTAAATGAAGGATTCTTTTATTGAACGTGAGTGTTTATTATTAGTAGATCGTCTACTCAAAGATGTCATATGACTCATATGGGTTTCCATTTATGCGGATCAGATTTGTGTGTCTGTGCTGATTGATGTTCAAATTTGCGAGGCACTGCAACTCTATTGTACGCTTACGGCTGTGTATTTGTAGCACGCTTCTAATAGTTAATTTGTTTGAATCGCCTTGTTACTTCTCCTATTCCCTTTGAGTGGAGATAAACTTGTTCGATTCACCTGCTAATGCCCTATCACACTGTTAGAAAGGGATAGGGCATTAGCAGTCTATGTTGATAGTTATTGTATACCTACCATAAAAGTATTCCAGGCCTCATTTTCTCATTCATTGTTCCTTCCTGGGGCTTTTTGCAGCCTAATCAATTTGTAATAATCTATAACAAAGATGCATTATCCTTGTTGTGACTTGACTAATTCAACCTAAGGAAAAAAAGTTATTGTATATATGTGAAATCACACACACACACACACACACATATCTCCTTTTTGGTAATTAATAGAGTCAGTTGACCCCAGTTTCCTTTCGAGAAAATCATCCTAATTTCCAGCATCATCCATTTGTATTTGTACTGTTCTAAAGGAAACTATGACTTCCATAGAATTGAGACCGGGTAATGTTTTGCTTCGGGAATAAAGGATACAATCCTGCATCAATTATGCAGAAAAGTAGATAGGAAGTTTTGAATTGAGTAGGGTGAAACTTGGAAAAAACAACGAAGCAGGTGTGGAGGACCAAGTATTATATGACTTGATATGTATTGCTTTCAGGAAAATATCAGCTTGACAATTATACTGCATCCACAAAGCTTGAAGAATCTTTTAGGTTTTAGCTTTATTTGTCTGAACTGTAATATGCCAAAAGTAGAGGGGAGAAATTTTAAGTATTAATAAACATAAATATTCGTATACGTGAGTGGTCACAGTATTACAAATTGCGAATTCTCCCACACCAGCCACTGCGTCAAGGAGAATCAAGGAGATCTGGCTTTTGGATGAGGCTTGGTCCACCTTTGGCCTTTTACATATGGCTTGAAAGAGAAAGGCTCAGTGAGGTCTTATTACGTGAAACTAACGTGAAAAGCACAGGCCATGTTGTGCAGCTTTATTGATTATAAAGCCCAAAAAGCTCCCTTTAGAAGCAAGGATTGACTAAATAGTTAATCAGTGTTTTTAGAATCAGATTAATTACCTTTATTTTGCAATGAATGATTACTCTGTAGGTCGAGGTCATGTTTTACGTTATGATGTTCACAATACTACCCTCCTGCTTTTCATGCTGAAAATGGTGTTTTCGTATTTAATAGACAGGATAATTTGTACCGCTTGATGCACGATCCATTTGTCTTAGCACTGCTTTTTAAAATATCAATTTTGCTTGTGTAATGCCAAGTTGTCTGTAAGTGTCTACAGCCTATATACAAGTTGAACTTAGCCATGTGGTGTATATATTATCTAATTTATTCTCTGTTTCATGCAGAATGTATATGAAAAGAGGTTTACGCCATGTTTCATTTCCTTACTGTTTTGTCTCGGTTGATTTTTGCAACCTGCCTGAATTTCTACCTTTTAGCCATTTATACTTTCTTATGCACTATCATCTTGTGATGCTTTTCCAGTTGTCACGTACACAGAAGAAAAATTTGCGGTTAAAAGGCTATAATATTATCATTACAAATATTTCTACACTTCAACTTTATATACGATATGTAGTTGGAAATAGGAAAAGGAATGGGTATCAGTAACATTTTAGATTTGACTCAATAAACGATTTGCATGATCCTGATAGCGATTCACATCTCCAGCTTCACATCGCCTGCTTCTACGAAACCTGCAATAATCAAGACTTAGTTTCAAACTTCTATAAATTATTGTATGGAGTGTTAGCTCAAAGACATTTATGACTGAAGCATGAATTTAGGACCTGAACTAACTCAGACCTAATTGAGATTGACTTGTCTTTGAAGTGAATACCAGGATACAATGTGTGTTAGGAAATGGTAATTTTACGTTAAATGATTTTTCTGTTTCCTGTCTGAGCCAAGTGCTTTGTGTGAACTTGTATATCTTTTGTATGAAGGAGCTCAGGAATTCTTGACATTTAAAAGTAAGATGGCTTAATCATTAGTTCATTTTAAGTGGAAGACAGATAAAGAAAGATACCGAACAGGCAACTTCCTCAATATAAATTGAAGAGGACCATATTACTCCCAAACGATATCATTAACTTTTTGTGGGGTTCGATGGTCTCATTATTTTGTATAACATTACTAAGTTATCAAAAGCAGACACTAACATTTGACATGACATGTTCGCTCGGTATACCTGTAAATGGTCGAGTATTGAATGAAGTTGATTTTCCTTGATGAAACTCCATGCCATAGTGATTTTGTAACTCGGGATCCCAGGTAGAATGCTGAATTTGCTGTGTTTTGAATTGTTTACAAAAATTATTGGTCAGAGGGTATTAAGTTTAATTACCTGATAATGAAAATGAAGAAATACTTACATTTAAATAGGACGATTCAAGAAGTGTCTCTGGCCTTGATACCGGAGCACTGATGGTTCTCCGAAGCATTACATCCGGAGGATTTCCACCCATTTCTAGACCGTAACATGAAACGCCTTGTTGTACTGAGTTGAACTGAAGGTAAGAAGGATTAATGATGTCTGATGACACCCCAATTGTGGGAATGCTAGATGTACTAGCTGGAAACATCTGTAGGCATAAATTATAAGAGTCACTTCAAAACATCTGTTTTAGGTATACGATGCTAGCACAATACTGAAAATTGCCTTTACCTCAGTTATGAAGTTTTCGATGTCAAATTCAAGGCTTGGATTGATTGCAGCGAGTTTCATCGATAGGAACTGTCACAATGATAGATTCTTTAATGTTTGTGCAGATGCACAAATATACGGAGAAATATGATCGTTGATAGTCGTACCTCTACTTGTCTTTGAAGAGATTGAACGTAGTTGATGATTTCGTCAAGCATTCCAGCTTTGCCAGTGATCTTATTGCACCCAGGTACGAGACCTTGCAGGTACTTCATCCTCTCACTAATTTTTTCCCTCCTTACCTGCACAGTTTACTTCATTTACTGATTAGAATGCACAATAAGTAAATAGAAAATACTCTAAAAACATAAAAGTTGAAGTTGAACTTACTCTTTCTGCCAGGCTGTGGCTGTCAGTGGCTTTCCCACGTCGCGCTCGGACGTGGATGTAATCAGGCTTTGGAATCTGAGAGAGCTTTGAATTCCCCTTTGAATTATCGGCCGAAGTTTCTTTATTGTTGTTGTTGTTGATATTACTAGTGGTGGTGGTGCTCTTGCTGTTGCTATTTTGCTCTGTGATCTTAGAATCCTCCTCTTCTACACATCCCTTAGCCTTTTTCTCTCTGTTTTGTTTTTCTGCAACAACCTGATTATGTTCCAAAAGTTTTTTATTACGCACTTATTTCCAATTATGTAGCTATATAAGTTTAATGACAGAAATTACAGTAAGCAATTAAAAAAGAAAGAATTATGGGATATGCACCTTAAGGTCCCTAGTCTTATGGGACTTCCTCTTTTCTCTTCCAGCTGCAGAGCCCAATTTTTCCGGCAGGGCCACCTCCTTTCCTTTGTTGGCAACTACTGTCGCCTCTGACCATGCTGCTGCCACTGCTGGTGGGCAGCTGACGGTTCTTGGAGTCGCATAATTCATTTCAAACACAGACCCATTCCCATATACACAATTATCATAATTCAGATTATTCTCAGCTCTACCAAACTCATTCCTTCCATCTTCTATACCCGGATCCGGTTTCATCGCCTGAGCCACGAGTTCTCCAATTCCTTGATCACTCTCAACCAAACCTTGAAAGTGTTCATCTTGCATAGCAGGTACAGAAAACACACTCAACTGGTAATCCTCATTCAGATGAGTGACTGATTGTTGTTGCCACTTCATATTCATCCGTTGTCTCTCGAGTACGCACATTTCCATACCAACAGCACCATTGTTTCCGGCGGATATATTTGCCGGAATAGTGAGGCACTGTATCATCTCTGGTAATGCCCCTCTATTCATTAGCAAAGACTTTTTCAAAAGAATGATCAAAAGTTCAAAACCACTTCAAATAAGTGAAAAATATGCTTTAACAAAAGTGATACCAAGGTAGTTTTGTACTAGCAAGATTAGGTAGCTTTCTGCACTTTTAGTGGCCTGACTTGTGTCCTCTCAAACCAACATGCAACCTAGTGAAATCTGCACATAGAGGTTAGAGAGTATGAAATGTGGGGTATATATAAATGGAGAAAAAAATAGCCGGCTTTGTGTCTGAAAATGACTGCTGCCGGAATCGGGTGGAATAAATAAGAGAGAGATATAGAGGTAGGGAAAAAGGAAAGAGAGGGAACCTGGGGCAGAGAGCCATCGGATGTAACCATAACCGGAGGCCATGGTGCGTGGACCCACTTTGACATGACTAGCCACGTGGGCATGTTTTAGGGGCAACATTCAAGTCCCTATTCACTATTGGCCTTCCCTCATAAATAATTGAGCTCTCCTCTCAAATTGATTTTTGGATTATTTTGAATTTTTGACATATTTCTTGAAAGCAGAACCTAATATTTTTTCGATCACGCTACGTGTATATAATCATTTACCAAATTTTTTACCGAATTGACAAGTGGCGGCCCTCTATTGGGGGGACGCTCGGGCCCACGGACGCCCCCCCAATAGGGGACCGCCACTTGTCAATTCGGTAAAAAATTCGGTAAATAATTATGTACGAATAGAATTATTCATATTTTTTTATCAAGGATTAATAACAGAAAATTCATGTAAGCACTTCCACATACGATGTAACCCTATTTATTGGAACTCAAAAAAATTCTCTTATTTGAAACATTTTGTATGGAAAACCTCCTATCTAAATATTTGTTAGATATTCTATTAAAAAGGTCAAAATTGTCAAAATTAAAAAGAATAATTACAATCTTAGTGTCCAATTTTTTTATTTTTTAACATATTAAATCTAAATTTTTTATTGTGCCACTTCCATCCCACCTTACCCTACTTAATCTTCTTTCCGCTCCACTTAGCCCCCGTTTGGCACCCATTTTTTTCTCATTCTCATTTTTTTTTTCTATTTCTTCATTTCAACCACATATTTTATCAATAAAATAATATTACACATAAATCTAAAAATTCTCATTACTTTTTAACCACACATTCTTCCATAAATCACTATTTGAAAACACATTTTTCTAATAAAATGGGTGTCAAATACCCCTTTACTCGTATGAAATTAACTTCGAAACCTCTCCCTAACCCCACCCACCCTCCTAAACCCAAAAAACCAAATCAACAGCCAAGCCATCACCGTCGCCTACAGTGGCCTTCCCCACCTGGAAGGAGATAGTCGAAAATCGACACTCGCCTCTATCTTAGGCGATCAAATCTTTCTCCTCATTAGCTTCTGGAATATGAATAAACATTTTTGGCGAAACCAATGGCTCATAATCATTGAATGCCCTCGTTTCTTGTTGGTTAATTTTTGGGGATTGCTCTACGGTCTACTTGTACTCTATTAGGTAGTGTTTGATTTGCATCTTTTTTCATGGAAATAGGAAATTGCTTTCCATCTTCTTGATTTTGACTTATTTGATTAACATTATTTTTTAGGCAAAATGATTTCCAACTATTCAGTTCACGCGCCTAAGTTGCCACTTTTGGATGGATTGGTTTTTCCACATTTTTGGTGGAAAAACTAAATTCCAGACTTTTATTTTTTTTGGGCAATGGAAAAAAATTTCATAACTAATTGTAAAAAAAAAAAATCACTTTAATGGACAATTTTCATGTAAAACAAAGTCAAATGAACACTAAACTTTGATTTAAAAAATGATTTTTTAGGAAATAATTATTTTTTTCGTTTTTTTTTTTTTTTTTTTGCAATGAAAACAAATTTTATAACCAATTGTGAAAAAAATTATCACTTTAATAGACAATTTTCATGTAAAACAAAGCCAAATGAATACAAAAAAATCCAAACTTTTAAAATTTTTGGCGTGCAAAATTATACCAATTAAACACTTAATTAACAATTCACTGCAAAACCATTTTTAGGCAATTACTTCTCTAGAATTCATTTTCTTTCCAACAATTTTCCACAATTGCAATCAAACGGCCCTTATATTTGGTTTCATAAAAAATTGTGTTTGTTCTTGAAGTTTATGGATATTGGAAACTGGAAAGTAAAGGCACATCTTTCTGGGTAACGCTGCAAACTGGATAAATTAGGGAGTTTTGATTCTTTACATGAGCGGCTTGAGCTGTGTATATTGCCATGCCTTGGCTTGTCTTCACACTCTGCATATACACTCCACAACTATTCTGCAAATCCAAAAATTAAAAACTGTGAAAATCAACTCCAAGGAACAAATTATGTAGTTTACATTTGTTCTGGAAGTATGGCAACCTTCACTGTAAAATAATTACATGAAATTGCAAAGGGTCTTGAAACCTCTGGCCAGAAATTCATTTGGGTTGTTAGAAATGGCAAGAACCAAGAAGAAGACGAGGGGAAGATGAAGTAGTGTAGGGTGAGATGAAAAATAAAGTTTTAGATTTAGGATCGTAGGTGTCGCATATAAAAAAAAACTGGATTTAATATGTAAAAAATAAAAAGTTTGGGTATTGAAATCGTAATTGTTTCTTTTTAATTTTGAGATTTTTTACCTTTTTAATGGAAAATTTAACAAATATTGACGGTGCGAGGTTTTTCGCACATAAGGTTTCAAATGTGGAGTTTTCTGTGATTTCCAACAAGTGTAGGGTATATCGCATGTGATAACGTTCAGAATGAATTTTTTACTATTGATCATTTTTTTAGTAATCTATTTAACCTCAATGTAGGAGTGATGATTTTTATTTAATGGACATCTAAAACTAATGTAATTTTCATATAGATTATGCTTAGCCGGTTATTATTTAAGAAGAATAATTTTTTGAATAATGATTTTTACGAGAATAAGTAGTTAAAAAGTAGAAAAAGATTTGAACTTATATAAAAAATATTTTATTGTGTGGATGTGTGGTTGAAAATAAGTATATAGCAAAAAAAAAGTTTTCAAATAATTGTTGTTAAACAAGAACGGTTAGAGTTAAATAACATTATTCATATTTATTCAATTTCGTAAAACTTCTTTTTCTTACATTTATAACAATTAAATATATACTACCTAAACAAATTAAATATTATTTCCAATAATTTATTTTTCTTCATTCTTTCCTTCATCGATAGGAACATTTGAAATAACGGTTTTGTGTTATTTATTAGCTCGGCCATGATGAGAGATCAAATTAAGAATAGCATTTGAATAATTATTTGTTTAATCCTTATTATTTTCAAAATATTTTTTTTTCTCTTTTTTTTTTAACCACATATTTTTTAATAAAATAATATTACATGCAAGTTCAAAACTTTTCTTTATTTTTTAACCACATGTTTTTCATTAATCTACTATTTTAAAATGTATTCTTACAATAAAATAGGGCTCGAATATACCCTAAGAAATCAAAATAAAACTAGTATAAAAATGATGGTTACACTAATTTGATACACTCCGTAGAATCTTCAGTACAATATCAAAGATTCTAATATTTGATACTTGTAATTAAACGACCTAATACTAAGAGTATTACAGTTTTGCTACAGTTACATCAAATTTGACATCAAGTTCGACATTGTTGTAAGGTGACAGTTTTTGATATATTGATTTTAACAATATTTTGAATAATCAATAATATTGATTTTGACAAATTTTGAAATGTCAAACTTAATGTACACAGAGTTTACAAGTAGTTTAATTAAGAATATTAACTACTATTTGATTTGTATAAAAATTAGATTTTTAAAAAATATAATAAAAAATATTGAAATGTGTGATTGAAAAGTTAACAAAAATTGTGAATATCATGAAATGTGCAGTTAAAAATGAGTTTGAAAAAATATAAATTTTAAGAAATGGGGGCTTAACGAGGTTTAAAATGAAATTAGTTTTTCACTTATTTTATTTCGCAGTTAAGCCAAAGAAATCTTTAAGCCCTTGTTTGGGTTCCATTAAAATCAAATTTTGGGGAAAAATATATTTTAATAATTTTTTAAGAGAGGGGTTAAAAAAAATGAGTTTATGAGAAATATTATTTTATTGAAAAATATGTGATTACACAAAAAAAAAAAAAAAAAAACATTAAAATTTTAATGGAGCTAAAACATGGACTATGTCGTTAAGCATATTTCATGTCGATCTGGGAACCGTTAAGACCAACTAGTCATAAATATAACATAAAAACGGGAGGGTTCGGTACGCTCTTATGGAGAACGTTCCCAGCACGCTTTCTGTCTGGCATACTACATAGAAAATACATAAATCTTACCAGAAAATTGTGCAGATATTAAGGACTTGTCGGCCTTACTAAAAATAAAATAATAAAACCCTTTTATCTGCACTTTTATGGAACTAACTTTCTAATTGAAGTTCCCAACTTTCCCTTAAAAAATGCTGAAAAAAATAAAAAATAAGAAACGGGGTTTTAGTTTATAGGATAATGATAGTGGACCACAAGGTGCACATAGTCTACACAATCCTTTTCAGGCGACAAACATGATCCAGTGAAGATTTTATTTCATTTTCATACTATAATATTTCTTTCTTCCTTAAGTTTTATTGGGCTAAGTGCCCCTATTATCGTTTGTAGAGTAAAATATCTGAGTTTCTTAGTCAACATTGGTGGATTTGTGATTAATATCATCATCTTACGTCATCTTACATTCTTCGATGCTCCGATTCAGTGTAATATAAAATAACCAATTTTCACTGGAAAAAAAGAGATAATAAATAAAAGGCATGTTTGTGTCGGATTAAAATCTGATTTTAATCTAAATCAAAGTCGAACAATCAATATCATCCACAATTTCATATCTTTTCAATCAAACATTTCAAAAAAAAATTATCGCAATCCACTAAAAATCTGATTTTATTCCACACCCAAACACCCCAATAGGGATAGACATCTCGATAATCATATAATTCTTTGACACTACGATTTAAAGAGAATATTCCACGTAAAAGAGATGATAGTCAATTCCGGTAAGCTTGTCATTAATATGAATGAGAAACGCTATGTCTTGTTATGGCTATTAAATTGACCAAAGTTGCAAAATATTTATGTTATATAGGATAATGACAATACTTAATAATCATAATATGATATTATCTATCTTAACTGCCGCAATTTGAATTTTGTTTCATCCTAAGTATGGTAGGTTTAATGATTTCACAATCAATGTCAAAGATACATAACAAGTGGGATAAATTAGTGAAATTCTTGAAAAATTGTCACATCTCAAAATTGTATTCTTGCCCTAGCTAGCTAGTTGTCCTAATTCCCTTGAAATCAATCTTTTATTACTTGAAAATGCTAATAGTAATAGTGCCTTGCAGTTTAGGTCATTTCTATGTTGCAAGTCAGGGACTTGACATTACCCATTCTTATCATGGCTTAGTTGCGGGGCCGGTTTTGCACGAAGGCGAGTGAGGCTCGAGCCTCGGGCTCAACATTGTAGCGGGCCTTAAATTTTAGCCTATTTCATTCTTCCCTTTTTTTGTTGATAAAATGTTTGGAACATTGTCGACTTTGTTATTTGATTATAATATAAATCTATTGTATAATACATTTTATTTGTTATTTTAGTGTTAAGTATTTAAATTAACAAGTTAAATATTGAATCCAGAATACACGTGTAGATTTTGCATGCATTCTACCATTTTGGGGTCTAATTTATGAAATTTGCCCCAGGAACCGGCACTGCTTAGTTGAATAATGAAATGAATGCATTTAAATCAATTGAGAGCAGGGATAGGATACCAAAGATAGTGTGGTGGAACCAAGTACAGAGAAGATGAAGGCAACTCCCATTATCCCCATAGGGCCCGGCCCGGCCCCCTCAACTTTATCTGCGAATATATAGGAGTGGTGTGAACCAATGGCCCCCTGTGCCAAAATCAAACCAAATGGGATCTGTCTGTCTTTATCTCAATGCTTCTATCACTTTCTAATGTCAAGTAATTCAAAAGAAAATTAACTATTCATGCAGTGCCACTATTTTTCTTTCGAGTTTTCTTTCTCAGCTCATATTCTTTCTATCTTTTATTGCCTAGAGCCAAGTACAATGTACTAATACAGTGCTATGCAGTATGGCTAAAGTTTAGCCTTCTAGACGAAGTCAATGCACGCCGCAAGAGTTACGGTAACATCTTGATGTCCTACATGTGCAAATCAAAATTGGGCGGATCTTTACCGGACTGGAATGTGCTCACAAAAAGGTAATTCGATCGTTTATTTTCTTAGTCGTTTACTTTACCATTAATAATTTGATAGAAAATATTACATTCTTATAATATAAAGTAATTAACGAGTGGAGGCTTTTCGGGAAATTCTCAAACGAACAATTATCTTTCTGCTTCTTATTTTTACTACTGTTCAACTCTATGTATTCGACTATCCTTAAGAGTACATTGAATTCCAAAGTGAGGGAACTTGTAAGAATGAACTCATAGCATTTGAGAAGAGTCATATTTTTAGTAGTCTATTATGCCCATGTTTGGCCCCCCATTTTGGGGTGTTGGAATTTTTTGGAATAATGATTGATGTGAGAATGTATGGTAGAAAAGTAATGAAAAATTTTAGATTTGTGTGTAATATTATTTTATTTAATGAATGTGTGGAAAAAAAGGTGTGAAACGAGGCTATATAAAGCTGACAGCTCTGAGTTATTATTAGCTAAGTATGAGGGGGGAAAAAGCTAGACTACAAATTTGATAATGTTTAGTTGTTTATTGAATATGTCCCCTCAAAACCCTATCGTGAATGGGATGAAACGGAGGCAACAAATAGTAATAAAGAGGAGGTGATAGGTGGCCAATGAAACCTACCAGGATTAGCACCAGATCCAAAGTTTCAAGGAAGTATCTACTCGTAACTCGTGCGAGTGTATCTCAATCGAGTAATACTATGTAACTCCATTGAGGTTATAACCTCAATTTAGGTGACTCTAAATGATAGGTTAAATGAATTGTGAAATTAAATGACTTACTTAATTTCACATATATCATTTAATGCAACTTTATCGCCACCTAAACTGAGGTTGTAACATCAGTGGGGCTACATAACATTACTCATCTCAATCACGTGTTTAGAATTGATTTATATCGTGTAAAAAAAATTTTTTGACGGGTCATTTTAAAGTTTGTCAAACAAAGTAAAATTATGAAGAAGATCACAAGTAGATAGACAAATATGTCATTTAGCCTAATTTTAACTTTATTTTTTTCTCACACATTTTCAATCATAAAATACATTTGCTTTTTGTCAAAAGCTAAATTAAGTAAACCAAATAAGGGTTTAATGGTCAGATTAACAAATTAATTTGCTACATAATTAAAAGATTGAGAATTTAATTCATTCTAAGAAAAGGTTGGGATAAATTTTTACATTTCGTAAAAGATTGAGAACGAAAAGTAAAAATTTTCCATAATTGTATCGCACATCGTTAGACTAAGGTTTAGTTTGTAATTTTTTAACCAATTAACACAATTTCTTTACAAGTTGGTTTTAAGGGTGAGTCTATACAATAAAATTAATTACGAAATTTCATGATAGCATTTACACAGCAATTGAATTTTTTCATTTACAAATTTATTCATATTCCGTACATATTTATTAAATGAAAAATGAAGAAAAAGGGGGCAATCCCTCGGGACTGAAATTGTGTCTTTTAATTCAAAGTTGCTGCTTTGTATGATATCCAATCATGCAAGTGACTGCAGTCTAAAATCTATGAGCTGGTAAATCTTTGTCGAATTTTTCACTTTTAATGTTATTTATCATTATGATAATGAAATATCGGCAATATGACAATCTATTATCTCTCACATTCCTTCCACTCTCTCTCATAAAAATTGAACTGTCAAATCTCATTATTTCAGAGACTATCAAATCACTGATATTTCATCATCATAATGATAAATAACATTATTCTTTACTCATATGTCGTGTGCCGCTTTTCTTCACCAATTGAATGCCTATTGTTAATTCTTCCTATATCTTCTATTTTTGGCAATAAATTTACGTTACTCTTATGAATTTCTGTGCTCAAATTTGCACTGTCATTAATGCAACAAATTTACTAGGTTCAGTGTAATTCACTTGAAATGCGAAAAGTGCAAATAATACTTTTTCTTTCACGAAATATTTTATGAACGACAAAAAGGATCTCGATATCTATATTAAATAGAGTAATATTATTCATCTTCGGTGGAGTTATAAATATAGTCTAAGTGACTCTAAGTAATAGGTTAAATGAGATGTGAAATTATTTAATTTCACCTTTCATTTAATGTCACATTAACGCCACATAGACTGTATTTGTAATCCTGAGTATGAATAGCATTACTCTATTAAATACGACTAAACTTGTGCAAATAAGGTGGAGGTATATGGCTTGGCTAGCTAGTTTTACAATTATTTTTGCATTCGATAGTCACGGATTTTGCATTATTATATTTTACGCTTGTTTGATGTAATTTTTTTTTTTAAAATAGATTTTGTAAAAAGTGATATTTTTGAAGGACGTGTTATTAAAAAATAAGAAAAGCGAGTTTAAGAAAAAAAAAATGGATTTTTAAAAATATGTACCAAATAGGAGCTCTATGTTTCCGCAACTCTTTCTTTTTTCTTATACGTTTTGATCATCTTGTTTTGATTTTTCAAATCGAGAATCTAGGAATGGAGTGCACTCTCTAGCCATGTACATGAACTTTTTTTAAGGGAATTGGGGCATAGTGATAAAAGTCAGGAATGATTGTTAAAAATTGTGTTAAAAGTTTTATAATGAGTGTCAAATGTGCTTCTTCAAGTTGATATAGATTGACAATGAAAAGTATGTTCAACTTTGCTTATAAGTTAAAAGAATTTTTTTACGGTGTGAAGGAGTTATACTTTGAAGAAATCTCTCATTGAGAATTTGCTTCTCTGCCTTTTAAGCAACCCCAAACATGCTTGGGGAGCCATAGATAGGAATAGTTGTAGAGAAGTAAGCGAAAGAATTGAACCTTTTGGATTAATATACAAAACGCTCAAAATAACGTGATTTCTTTGTGGATTTGATTAGGGATAGTAAAATTCTCCGTCCCCATATAGTCCCATCCCGTCTCCATGAGTATATTTAAAAGTGCTCCAAATTTGTGTGTATTCTTTTCTTTTGAAAATCAAGATTTTCCAATGCAACATTGCAGCATTTTAAAGGATGATGAACTCATTCCACCCCATCTCTGGCATCTCATAATCATAGGATAATTTTGTTTAAAGTTCATTGACATTAAAAAAAAAAAAAAAAAAAATTAAACTAATGATCTCAAAAGGATACAAGGAATGGGGTACCGATTTTTGACAAGACAACTAGGAGACAAACGTTGTTCAATTGGATTAAAAATAATCTGCTAAAGATTAGGATTTTAGGCTTAGGGCAAACATTGGCACATGAAAATTTCAACATATCCACTACAACAAGACATGCTAAATCTTGAGCAATCTTCGATTAATTTAATAATCTATTCTATTTTAAAATTTATTTTTTTAATCCTAAAATATTCCCAATAAAATAATTTTGTACGCGGATCCATAATTTTTAATCACTTATTTTTCAAAAGAAAATTACTTTTCAATTGTATGAAAGAATCATGGACAAACTTTGGTCCAAGAGATGTGAGTGCTAGTAATATTTGTCCATTATTACCTTCCAAGAGTTATTAGCAACATTCGGAAAAGAGACAAAAGAGTAGAAGTATGTGATTCGATTTATCTATTATTATTTTCGTGATTTTGATGATTGTTTTTCTTTGTTATAAAAGGTTGTACGTCCATTTTTTAATTCGCGGCCATACAATAAAATTTGTATGGTCGATGTACATTGTTTACAATACTCACTTTAGTTTCATTTTTTTTTTTTATATTTATGAATTTACTGATAAAAAAGGTGAAAATTTTTCGTTTAGTGAAGAGAAGAATTGGATTTCACCAAAAGATAATTTAGAAAAATTTAATGTTAGTACCATGTCTTATGTCTTTCTCAATGCTGGTGCTAATAATGGACTTAACAGTAGAGGTTATGTACACATAAAAGCCCATAAAGCGTGCCAGTAGTTAATGGGCCATCAAGATGGACTCATATGGGCTGACTGAATAACGCCTAATACTTAATTGAGGAAATTACTCCCACCCCTAGTTTTAAACTATACAATTCAAAATTCAGATTTAAAAGTTTTTTTTTTCAAAAATCAGATATAAATAAAATTTTAAATATTAATAATATTATTATAAAAATTAAATTATTCTACATATTCAACCCACTATTTTCTAAACCAAACCCTAATTATTTCCATTGATCCTCTCTCTCTCTCTCTCTCTCTCCTCCAACCTCTCTCTAAGACTACTGGCCGACGACGAGTAGATTTCTCTCTTCCCAGCTTCTCTCTGTCTTATCACCTGGCGGTGCACCCACCACCGTAGCAGAAAAATATGGGGAACGGTTTGAGGCATTTTGGTCGCCGACAGAAGAGAAATTTGGGGGAGGGGGAGTTTGGGATAATTTAGCGATCCTTTGCTGAAATGGAAAAATCTGGTTGTGGTTTTGGTGGTTGTGTTGGGTTGGGTTGGTGGTGGTTTTGGGGGTTTTTTTTTTTTTTTCTATTTCAGATTGGGAGACGGTGGCGCGGCGAGGTGGTGGTGTTGTGATGGTGAGATGGTGATGTCAGTTGCTATGGTTGTGGATCCAGATCAGATGCAGCGGTGGTTGTAGTGGTGTGTCGATGGTTGTGGCTATAATAATTTTGAATTTGATTATTTAGTGGTGTTTGGATGATGGTGGGGTGATGTTGGTTGTTTGTTGTGGTGGTGGTACGGTGGTTGTGGTTGGGTGGCGACTGCAGCGATGTTTGGCTGCGGATGGTTTTACTGTGGGGATGTGGTGGTGGCAGCAATGTTGGTTGCAGGTGGATGGTTTTACGATCGGGATGTGGCGGTGGTGGTCTAAACGATGCGATGTGTGACGGTAGCAGTGGTCGTGGGTGGAATGGGATTAGGTGGGTGTCTGACCAATTATTTGGTTTCAGATTTTTGACAAAGATGATATGTGACCTAAAAATTGTGACTGTCACTCACAATTTTATTAGGTTGTAATCGAGTCATGACCAACAAAAGTTTTGATTTTGTCATCAATGAATAATCTGTGACCCAAAAAAGTTTTTAATTCGTGACCAAAAAATAATGTGACCTAAAAAATGTTAATTTGTGACCGTAATTTGATAATTTGTGACGGTATGATAAGTTGTGACCTATAATATTTGTGATATGTGACCGATAAAGAAATCGTGACTTTAAAGTTTTAATTTGTGATCGTAATTTGATAATTTGTGACGATATGATAAGTTGTGACCTATAATTTTTGTGATATGTGACCGATAAAGAAATCGTGACTTTAAAGTTTTAATTTGTGACCGTAATTTGATAATTTGTGACGGTATGATAAGTTGTGATCTATAATATTTGTGATATGTGACCGATAAAGAAATCATGACTTTAAAGTTTTAATTTGTAATCGATGAACAAAATGTGACCTATAATATTTTTAAATTGTGACTATAAAATAATGTGACACATAAAAATTTTGATTTGTGATCAAAAAATAATTTGTTACTAATAAAATGGTTAATTTGTGACCAAATTGCATAAATTTGTGACCTTAATATATTTAATTAATAAAATATATAATTCATTACTTAAATCATAAATAAATTTTAATAAAAACCTGATTTTTGAAAATTAAAACTTATATCTTTAATTTTGAAATAGGGGATACTTAATACCTTACTTATGTAATGTTCCCTACTTAATTGAATTTAAAAATCGGAATAATAAAATAATATTGGTTCGTTTGGTCAGATTTTTGAAAAGTCATAAACTGCTTTTAAAACTAAATCTTGAATATTTTTTTGTAAATGTTTTGTATAGCTACAAATCACAACTAGGCATGAAGAAGCGTAATGCCACTTTTGGCCCAAATTATAAATGAAAAAAGACCAGCACTTCTACCTAAATTCTATAGGTTAACCCAAAATTTTCCGAATATGGTTAGATATGACACTGACCATATCAAAAATATAGATGGGATATCTAATTAATTGAACGTATGATTTAATATGATTTTATCTCCAATCGTAGTGACTATATTTTCTACACATGTTCCCTTATCTCAAACTATCGGCGGATTTGGAGAATCCTCACTATCATAATTCGGACTAGCGATGAATTAACTGAAGGCCCAACTTTTGTTTGCCTCCCATTGAGAGCAAAATAAAACATAAAATTGTAAGCTCTCCAGCAATGAGAAACTAGGTCCCTAACTGCGTGCGTGTTGAAAAATAAGCCAATGAATCATAGACATCCACTTGGTTATATTGTAAAATACATCTATAGAAAGTAGGAGCCTGTTTGATTTGGAGAATTTTTCATGGAAATTGGAAATGAAATTTCATCTTCCACCGACAGTGATGTTTGATAACCCAAATTTTCTTGGCAATTCATTTTCTTGCTTTTGCCTCACATGCTTGTTTTTCCGATTTTGATGAAAATCAATTCCCACCGATTTGGTCGGATTTGGTTTTCTAGGCACCTTTTTTTTATATTTGCAATGGAAATAAATTTTATCCACAGTTGTAAAAAAGATTTTTCCTTTAATGGACAATTTACATATAAAATAAAGCAAAACGAACACAAAAATATCCAAAATTTCAACATTTTCTAGGTGAAAAATTATATAAATCAAACACAATTAATTAACAATTCCCAAGAAAATAATGTTAACAAATATAATCTTATTTTGTTTTATTATTTATTAAGGGTAGAATAGTCTTTTAGTTTCCTTTATTTTAGACTATATATAGTCTCTTTATATTTAGATTTTGTATTCACTTTTTCATTATGCATTATTAATGAAACCCTAGCCTCCCTTTTTTCTCTCTGTTCTTTGAATTGTTTAACATGGTATCAGAGCAGTTTCGATTCTAAACAAATTAACATTTGAATTTCGTTTCCGGCGAGCGGCCTTGAGCCACTCGTCCGGCTACCAATATTGTTTTTTTTTTCTTTTCAGATGTATCCTTACAAAGTCGCATCACATTCCGGTGGCCACAACTCAATTTCTACAGTTTGTTTGGAGTTTCTTCAGCTTTTGATAATCTAGAACTTGGTCCAGTTTATTTGGAATTTGGTTTAGTATGTCCAGTTCATCTGGAATTTGGTTCATTTAATTTGAAATTTGGTTTAGTATATGTCCAGTTCATCTGGAATTTGGTTCAGTTCATTAGGAATTTGGTTTAGTATGTCCAGTTCATCTGAAATTTGGTTAAGTTCATTTGGAATTTGGTTTAGTATATGTCCAGTTCATCTGGAATTTGGTTCAGTTTAATTGGAAATTTGGTTTGCAGTTTGTAGGTAATCTAGAATTTGTTTTGCATATTTGGCCCAGTTGATGGAATTGAAAATTTGGTTTGTTTTTGGTTCCTTTGATTTGGATTTCTTCTTCGTGGGCACAAGTATTGTCATCGTCGTCAATTCATGATTACAAATTGATGATTTTACCAGCATCAATTTGAGGGGGGATGTCAAGGATATTGAATAAGATTCCAGAGATCGTCAAAGATTGCGATTATAATATTTTCTTTTAGTGTATGATTACTTTCCTTAGTAATAGATTGCATAATATTTTTTTTATGTTTATTTCCTTTTACAGTTATTTGTAACCCTATAAATAGGGTCTTTTACTTTGTAATAGAAACAAGTTTATTATATACAATTTATAATATTCTTCACATGGTATCAGAACAGTTTCGATCCTAAACAAATTAACCTTGGAATTTCATTTCCGGCAAACGGCCTTAAGCCGCTCGTCCGGCTACCAATGTTGTTTTTCTTTTTTGATTTTCTTTTCGGATGTATCCCTACAAAGTCGCATCACATTCGGGTGGCCACAACTCAGTTTCTGCAGTTTGTTTGGAGTTTCTTCAACTTTTGGTAATCTGGAACTTGGTCCAATTTATTTGAAATTTGGTTAAGTATGTCCAGTTCATCTGGAATTTGGTTTAGTTCATCTGGAATTTGGTTTAGTATATGTCCAGTTCATCTGGAATTTGGTTCAGTTCATCTGGAATTTGGTTTAGTATATGTCCAGTTCATCTGAAATTTGGTTCAGTTCAATTGAAAATTTGGTTTGCAGTTTGTAGGTAATCTGGAATTTGTTTTGCATATTTGGTCCAGTTGATGAGATTGAAAATTTGGCCCAATTGATGGGATTGAAAATTTGATTTGCAGTTTGGCCAGTTCGTGGGATTGAAAATTTGGTTTGTTTGGCTCAGTTCGTGGGATTGGAAATTTGGTTTATTTTTGGTTCGGTATATTTGGATTTGAAATTTGCATCCTTTTGGATTTGTTGAGATTGTGTGGTTGTGTTGGCTACTTGCAGACATGGATGTTCATTCGGTTCAGTTTAGTTCATCGTTTTTGGTTTCTTGCAAACTCAGGATGCTAAGCATCGTGAGTTTGAGGGGGAATGTTAACAAATATAATCTTATTTTGTTTTATTATTTATTTAGGGTAGAATAGTCTTTTAGTTTCCTTTATTTTAGACTATATATAGTCTCTTTATATTTAGGTTTTGTATTCACTTTTTCATTATGCATTATTAATGAAACCCTAACCTCCCTTTTTCCTCTCTGTTCTTTGAATTGTTTAACAAATAATTCTAATCAATTCAATTCACTAAAATTTATTTTCTTTCCACCAAAATTCTACTCTTGCAATCAAACGGACCCTAAGAATATTATGGGACGTCCAATTACAAGCACATTCGACTTTATTGGTGAGATTTCACAAGATCTAGTATTGAATGAATGGTTGAAAATAAGATTTGATAAAAAAGTGAGTTTTGAAAAAATAAGGATAAAAAAAAGGGTTAAATTTTCAAGAGTAACAATTAAGGATGGACATCGGTGTCTCAATAATCATATCAAACTTATTTCCATTGAGAATTATGACAATGGAAGCCTTAGTTTTACTCCCTATTTTTCTCATTGAGCCGTTGATTATGGTTAGACTTCTTTTATGCTTCAAAAATAGATTTTGAGACTAAGATCGTGTTTGAGCCGCATTACTTTAAAAGAATGTATTTTGAAATAATAGATTGATGGAGAATGTGTGGTTGAAATATAAGGAAAAGTTATTGATGTGATGGAAAAATATTATTTTATTGGAAAATTTGTTGTTGAAAATGAGTAGAAGAATGAAAATGAAAATTTTAATGTGTACCAAACCGAGGCTAAATCGTCTCGTAAAATTTCTAATTTTACTTTCACGTTTTATTTTTTGTTGAGACTTTGTAGGAATATATTTTTAGAGCCAAATCGAAATTTGGTTCCACGGCAAGAACCAAAAACTGAATTAGGACGGTTGGATTCATGAATCTAATATCTAAAATTGAATCGATTTCAACTTAAACTAGAATAAATTAGCCACCAATTGATTTTTGTTCAATTTTGATTCAAGTATGGTGGTTTTAGATAAAAATGTTCACCCGTATGTATTTTGAAAGATTTAATTAAGCAGGAGATGATAGTGGAAGAATACAAGAAGTTCCGGAGAATCTTGTTTATATTCAAAGAAAAATCTTTTCATTTAAGTCTCACCCTACATTTTAATTTTAAATGGTTGTCTTTTATTTTCTTCGATAACAAACGGCGAACCCATGGGTAGGTATAGCAATGGATCAAGTGGAACCGGTTCACCCCATAGACACTCGAGCTTGACTTGACTCTATGACAAGCAGAGTTCAAGTTAGAGTTCGACTCATATTCAAATCTTTTGGTTTCCTTCGACTCATGACTTTATTAGTTGAGCTGCCCACGAGTCTAAATAAGGAACCGCCCCAATAATTCGAACGAGTCCAGTTGAGCCGTCCACGAGTCGACTCATTTTTTGTAAAAATAAATGAACAAAATAAAAGCCTAAATATGAACATTTTTTAGAAAAATTAATTAAAACAGGTTAAAATGATGAATAAAAAAAAAAAAAAAAAAAAAAAAAAAAAAAAAAAACGTTAAAAAATAAAAAAATAAAAAATAAAAGTTATCTCCACTTGATTCACGAATCATATCAAAGAGAAACCGAGCTACCCACGTTGAGTCTGCCAATTGCTCGACCCGTTTACTTTCCTAATGGGCAAAATAGAACTTTCACTATGGGCAAAATTTTACTAATTAATTAATATAAAAAAAAATCTAGCCATAATTTTTTTTTTTTTCAAAATACATTTATGACACTTTTCTTTTCAACTACACATTGTTCAACAAAATAATATTACGTGAAAATTCAAATATTTTCTTTATTTTTTAACCACACATTCTATATCGATTTATTATTTGAAAATGGTGTCAAACATAGCACGAGTAAAAATCACACTGAACCTTCCATATAAATACTAATTCCCAAATCTAATAATCGTCGTTGCTCTAAAACCCTAAAAGCTCTGGTACCCAGAGTCTTCCTCTCAGGTGATCGCCCTTTACAGTTTTCTAGTCTATTATTCACACAATTTTATTTGTACGTAGGGTCTTTTGTGTGTATTTAGGGATTTCGTTGTTATGTTATGACTACTATGGGCCTTAGTAGCGATGTGTATGTGTATAGAAGATTGTGTTATATAAGGAGATTTATTATTGGATTTTTTACATATTTAACTATTAAATTGAGGATATCTGGATTTTTTCTTGAATGAAATGACGATCTTTAGTGTGTTTTGATAACTGATAATGATGGCTAGTTTCTTATATGTTAGCTCTAGCCGGTTGGGTTTCTTACTACCCAGAGATGGTATACTGTTAATATTTAAAATTTCAAATCAAACCGTGATTGACTGACTTTATCATTTCAATAGAGAAAGAAAAAGGGGAAGAATTCTTTTGCAAGATACTATTTATTAGTCTCAGAGGATGAAATGATGAATTTCATGATGTATTGATTGCTGAAATGATGGCAACTTATCTTGTATTAGCTCTAGCTGATCATTCTCTTGGTTTACCTGTTGTGTTTTGGGTTTAACATTTTTAAGTTGCCTGTTTTTTCCTAATTCCTTGTCAATGTATCGACATTACGAGATTCAGTTTTGGTACTAGCAACGTGACTTGCTCTTATATTCTGGTCCAATATGGCAATCAATAAGTATTTTTTTTTTTTTAATTATTTAAAAAATTTTATGCATCTAAAGAGAAATGTTTATATTTACTTTATTCATATATGGTCCTTGCGATCAAAATTAGTTGTAGGAAAAACTAGACGTCCCAATTTTAATTAACATTCCGTTTTCATTTTATTTTTTTTATTGAATTGAAGATCAATAACAAGGGAAGGAAAAAGGAAAAAAACTTTACAAGGCATCTCTGTCAAGGGAATAGCCTTAAAAAGTGAGAAGAAGTCTCTGCATCCCCTGCACTGCTTTAGACTAGTGCCTGTCAAACTGCAAAAACATGAATGCCCCTGACCGATATGAGCGATTTGTTGTCCCTGAGGGTGTTGCCAAGTACTTACACTCTCTCTTTCTTACTCAAATTATATGTATTCATATGTTTATGTACAATTAGATTTTCTGTTTTGCATATATTCTCGCTAATACTGTTTTTGACTGTAAATGCAAATAACAAAAAGGGTTTCATATGAGAGAGACACCAAGATTATCAATGCGGCCTCATTTACCATCGAGCGTGAGGACCACACCATCGGAAACATAGTCCGCATGTAATTATATTTTTTTTTTATATTCTTAAATAAATATTTTGGGTTTTGCTTAAATTCCCAATGCTAAAATACTTTTGTTTGTTTTCTGTAAAAAAATACTGCACAGGCAATTACACAGGGATGAGAATGTACTCTTTGCTGGCTACAAGTTGCCTCACCCCCTTAAGTACAAAATCATTATTAGGGTTTGTTACTTAACTATACATTTATTCTTAGTTATTGTTTTATTTGCGATGTGGCTTAGAGGAGCCAATCACTATGCTACTACAACAATACCAACCTAAACCTTAGTCCTAATAACTAGGCTACACGGATCCTTTCTTCACCACTCTTTTTGATTCATTGTGGTCCAAGCGATATGTTTATAAGCATTGCATCATAAAATTTACCAGAGTTCTATTGTGACTGTCAATCCATTCCGACCCGCCTATATAAAAAAACAGAAGAGCAGATCACACAAAAAATTAAAATTATTGATTGTAACTTTTCATTTTTGTTATGGCAAGATATCCTATTAACAATATACCTGAAGATATATAGTGTACAAGTATACATACAGCATATATTCTTTATGACTGTATATATTCTTTATATTGTCTTGAGTCCCTGATGGCAAAATGTTTTATTATATATTGAATCTTAGGGATGAAACCATTTAATAAGATGACAACTACAATGATGTTTAACTAAAGAGGAGCGGAGACCAGAAAAGATTTGCCAAACTCATATTTCAATTATTACCAATATATACATCATTGTTGCTGATAGTCTGTTGTCTTACTAGTGGCATCATTTTTTTTACTCGGAGGAGGCCTTTGTGTTTTGAAACATTGGGATTTTAACATGTATGTAACTATGTTTAGATGATTTTCTATTTTAGTGTTTTTATGAGATTAAAAGGACACTGGCAGAAAAAATGTACTACATCATAGTATAAAATGCAGGCAGTGCCGCGGTGCCTTGAATGTAATAAATCCAGGCTCCCCACCACCACTATTACCACTATAAAGAAGAGTCATCAAGGGTATTAGTAAATTGTTAACAAGCAGAAATACAGAATTTTTGTGGAACGGCATACATACCTCACTTGAATTGTTTACCGAATTGTTTACCTCGTAGAAGTTGATATGGAACCCCATTTCTGTAAAACACATTGAAATTTCACCTTGGTTCTAGAAGTAAAATGCTTTTAAACGCGTGAATCATTGTGGTCACTGTAAAACTGCCACAGAGATGCAGTGTTCTTTAAAAATTTCCAAGCAATTCATGGTATCGGACTCTCTGATTTATCTTTCTTCAGTTCGAGAAAAGGAATATTCCCGATGTTCACAACCTATAAAAAAACTGACATAATCAGTTTTAAATGCTTAGAAGTCTTCATTTTGTCCTTAGCTCCTTTATTATCTGAAATTCCGGATATACTCTTCAGAACTTGTCATTTGTTATTAGGTTAATTGTGTCAGACAGTACTTTTTTTCCTCTGGGTTTTAATGTTTTTAATGGCCAATGTGCAGATTCACACTGCCAGCCAATCTTCACCAATGCAAGCATACAATCAGGCTATCAACGATCTGGATAAGGAGCTTGATCATCTGAAAAATGCATTTGAGGTACAATTTCATTACCATGGTTTCTGTTAAAACGAAGTCCTTCGAAGGCTCTTTACATCTTGTTTTATTTAACATTGGCTGCTGATTTTGATCTCATTTTATGGTTCAACACTAATGTAAATAAGGCCTCGTAGTTACTTTAGGCATCAGGAAGAAAATATGAAGTCTGTTACTCTGGTTGTCAACTTTATATTAACAACTTCCATGTAGGAAAATGCTCCCAATTAGGTGCCATCAAGATTGAATAGAAGTCCATGTTGGTTTGCAATTTTGTAGTGACCATGCCACCATATTCTTTTGATACAACTTATTTGGTGTGCTAAAAGTTGGTGACAATTTGAATCCTAACTCATATATAATAGGTTTGGTCTTTAGATCTTTGGTCCAGTTCTTAAACATTGGCTTCTTTTGTTGGGGATGGTAGATTGAAAGTTGTTCAAATTACTGACAAGGTTTAAGCTTCGGAAGTGACATCACTCTACTTATTAGGGATTTTTAAGATTCAAAAGGTTTTTTTTTTTTTTTTTTTCGTTTATACAATTAAGCCCCTGTTTGGTACACATTAAAATTTTCATTTTCATTCTTTTACTCATTTTCAACCACACATTTTTCAATAAAATAATATTTTTCGTCACATCAATAACTTTTATTTATTTTCCAACCACACATTCTCTATCAATCTACTATTCCAGAATACATTCTTCCAAAATAATGTGGTTCAAACACACCCTAAGTATTCATGAAATCCATTCTGCAAATACTAAATGTAATTCCATATTTGGCCCTTGTTTGAGCCCCCATTTTATCAAAAAAATTATTTTTTCAAAACTCATTTTCAGCTACACATTCTCCAATAAAATAGTATTATACGTAAATCGAAAACTTTTCTTCATTTTTAATCACATATTCTCCTAAAATCACTATTCAAAAATGCATTCTCTCTCAAAATGGGGCTCAAACAAGGGCTTGATGATAGACATTTCAAATCCTTAATTTTGATTCTCGTTTTTTCCTTTGACTTCCATGGTTTATATTTTTTTTTGTTATTTGTGAGGGTATCATTAAAGATGTTAATAGAAGAATGTATCTTAATTGTTGTATTCAATGTAGACAGTTACGTTCTCTTCCAAAGAAGAAGGATCTCTAAAGAGCTGTGCTCATTTTTGTTAACACTCACATTTATATTTCTTTATATATAAAAATCATTCTCCTGAAAGCTATCCAACATAATAATTGTAGTTTTACCACTCCTTTTCTAATAAGAACCATCGAAGGGGCCTTGGCTAGTTGCGATGGGGTCTATAGAATGTATAACAATCATTATTATAAATGCCCCATTTTTCAGCCTCCTTTTATTCTTGTGTCCTGTAGTCAAGTTTTTTCTTCAATTTTTATACATCAATCTCTGTGGAAAGGAGCAAGTAATATCCATGATGATGGTTATCATGAAACAAATTGAAGAAGATGGCACCGCCTTTTGCGCGTTTTAAGAAATATATTTTTGTAGTCCAAAGGCCATTGTATTTGAACTCTATCTGGTTTTTATTTTCCATCATCTTGTAGGCTGAGTTGGCGAGGCACTCTGGGAGCCAGTCGAGGCAGCAGTATTAAAGCTGCAGGGGGTTGCATTATAAATGGTTCATGTGTACACGCTCATGATGTATACCTGTGAATGCATTTGAGCTTTCGATTTGAGAGATCTCTTTGATGATAATTAGGTTGTGTTTGACAAGATGTAGAATTGGATATATTGGAAGTGGTGAAGTCGACTTTATAAATGCATGCATGTTCGTGTTTGTCTATTGTAGATGAATTCTCATTCTAGGAGTATATGCTTGTGAAGTATTTTCCTCTTTTTTATTCAGTCGTATCATAGATACGAATCATTATCCTCAGCTTCAACTTCTTCACTTTTTAATCATTTCCACATAAAAAGACTTCTGTCGGACAGGTCCAAGAAAAGGATTTACCTGTTACGTTTTGGGTTTAACATCTTTGAGTTTGGCCGTTTTACCTAAATTCTTGCCAATGACTACACATTCCAAGATTCAGTTTCAGTACAAGTAATGTGACTTGCTCTTATATATATTTTGGTCCAATACAGCTAGTATTATGTCTTGTTTTCTATCTAAAGAGAGTTTTTGCATATGTAAAATATGTTTTCTTTTAATATATATTTTTTGGAAATGTAAATCACAAAAAGGGTGTAAATGCAGCCTCGTCGAGCGTGAGGATCGCACTATTGGAAACGTAGTCCACACATTTTTTATTTTTTTTAGTTGAACTAAATAGGGCCGTATTATGCAAGTATGTTAACAGCACCGGGAAATTATCACACTGTTTCTTTGCCGCATCTTCACCATCATTATGACATACTATATATATTTTTATGTCATCTCGAATCCCTGATGGCAAAATGTTTTGAATCTTAGGGGGATGTAAAATTACAAAGTTGTTCAACAAGAGGAAAGATATATTACAACACTGTGTAAAATGTAGGCAGTAGGGGCGGAATCAAGACCGAATTAAAAAATCTTTTACGTTGAGCTGACATTAAGGCTCTGTTCGGTAGAAATTAAAATTGAAAATATAGTTGTTATTGGGTCCCACTCGTCTAATAAAATTTAACAATAACATTTCATTTTTCAATTTTAATCTCTACCGAATGGAGCCTAAAAAAAATGTTAGGTAAATGAATCGAGCCTGTCACTTGAATTGTTTAGGTTTAGGGAAAATTACATAATACTAGGTTTTTAAAATTCACAATTCAATAATCAGGTATGAAGTTTCATTATTCATAATTCAGGTATCAATATAATAATTAAATATTAAATATCTTCATCCAATTATTCCAAACTTTAATCATTTTTCCTCATATTTTCTCTCTCTTATCTTCTCCCTTCTCTCTCTATATTCTCTCCCTTCTCTCTATCAAAAATAACCTGCAATTTATTGCCCATCGAAGATCGCCGCCGACGAACACTCAGGCATGGAGAAGCCGCGCTCAGCAACGATGAAGTCGTTGCGTGCGGCTTTGCACAGATCGGCGACGACCGTGGTGGTTCTTCATGCCTAATCGACAGTGGTGGTTGCGGGTGCGTGCACCGTCGCCACCAGTTGTAATGAAGAGGAGATCGGAGCGTCCAATGATTAGGTGCTGCAGACTTCAGTCTCCGATGTGCAGTGCCTTTTCTCTATGTGTGTTTCTTGAAATGACTACTGTTTGTGTGTGTGAAAATGGAAGATCAATATGAGATGGCCGATATAAGGCAGTGCATCAATGGCAGGGCCTTATTCCCACCCATCTCTCAGTCGCCAGACTTGTTATCTGGTCACTCTGGTTTCACACCGACGCAACATTACGAGATGCTGATGGTACCACGTGGGCTTCACCAAGAGTTTCTTTCTGATTCTACAATGAGTGCTAGTTTTAATTTACGTAAATATGCTAGTACTGTGGTGCGTCTAGCATAGGCGCTAGTGTTGGAGGATTTGATATGGAGGCTGTCGAACTGAACGACGGCAGTGGTGGTGGATCGGCAGCGCAGCGATGTGAAGCGGTGGTTGGTGCAGGTGACGGTGAGTCTGGCGATAATGGTGTGCGGTGGTTGGTTGCGGTGATGGTGATGGATTTGGCGGTGGCGGATTTGGATGTTGTTGTGATGGTGGTGGATATGGCGGTTACATGTGCAATGAATCTGGGTGGTGTTTTGTGTGGTGGTGATGGTGGTGTCTATGACCAACAATTAGGCGAATGTGACCAACCATTTAGTCATTTGTGACTAAATATTAGGTGTTTATGACTAAAAGTAATTTGTGACCAATAAACTTTAACTTACGTTACTCATAGATAAAATGTGACATGTAATTTGAATGATATGTGACCTACAAAATTTTTGATCTATGACTACGAAATAACCTGTGACTAATTAATTTGACGATATGTGACTAGTAAATAAATCTGTAACTTATAATTATGAATATGTGACCATTAATTACAAAATGTGACTTTATTATCTTTATTTAATAAATATTTTTAATTAATTAAATCCATACCCGATTTTTGAATTTTCAAATCATTTACCTTACTTTTGAATTGAGATAAAGAATACACCTTAAATATGATTTTTCGCTGTAGGTTTACCGTGTAGAAGTTGATATGGAACCCATCTCTGTAACGTGAAACCCACCAAGTGGAAATATAACTATCCGATTGGGTCTTAATTGGCGGCCCAAATTAACGTTGATACGGATTAAGCCCATCAAGCAAGCAAGTGATGGGTTGTAATCAAGTGCTCTAATCCCATCAAAAAGAATAATTCATTTTTCCCATATTACCAATCAAATTACGCCATGTAGGAAAAAGAACTCTGGTTCAAAAATTATCGTTGCACCATATCTCTTTCTAGATGAAACTAGAAATTAGTTGTGTATTTATATCCATTTCCCTCTTTTGATTCTCGCCCAGCCGATATCATACAACCTGAATTTTTCATTCAAGGTATGCCCCTATCCCTCTTCCTTGCAATTCTGTTTCATTGTTGATAATTTCTTCATTAAGTGGAATGATGCGTCAATTTTTCAATTCAATTTTTTTTTTGTTTTTTTTTGTCTTTGAGAACCAATAAGCATCAATGTAAGAAGGTATAAAATGGATGATTTATATGAAAGAGAGAAAAAAAGAAAGTTCTAATCGCCAATATTAATGGTTATTTTGTTCTTTGGCACATTAGGTCAAGTAGTTAACCTCCCTTCACCCGTGGTTCAACGTCAATTTAATGAAGAGGGTATTTTGAGTATTAGGTCGTTCAAATATATTCTCTCTGTACAAAAAGTAGAGTATTAGGACGAGTTATATGTCACAGTAAGTAGAAATTAGATAGAGATTGCGGCAACGTAGCTATTGCGATTGAGAGTCTCTTCGGGAAAGAGGAAGATGGGAAGCCAAGAAGTTTAGTGAAATTCCCCAAATGGAAAGTAATTAGTCGAATGGAAAGCTGCTCGCGCTGGCAGCTATCTTGTTAAACTTAGATTATTGCTAAAAAGTTCCTTTTTCTTCTTTTCTCTCTTTATACTCGAAATCGGCATTGTCTGCTTACTCCTAGCGTACACCACCAACGATTGCAAAGAAGGTATTCATTTTCGGTCTCATAAGAAAAGAACGAGAGCACAAAAATGTATAGCGTCAAA
The DNA here is from genome assembly GCA_019097785.1 of Fraxinus excelsior. Classification (NCBI taxonomy): domain Eukaryota; kingdom Viridiplantae; phylum Streptophyta; class Magnoliopsida; order Lamiales; family Oleaceae; genus Fraxinus; species Fraxinus excelsior. The sequence goes on from CM032639.1 coordinate 1,159,983, forward strand.
ATTAGAGAGTTACTTTGAATCGTGTTTTCCTCGCTTTTTGTATTATTTTTTGCTTATGAATTATTCAGGTACTATTAAACTACATGGGAACATATTTATGCATTTAGATTATGTCTTTAACACACCTCTCTTTTTGTGGGCAATTCGTATTTGTATTAAGGCATGGACGTTGTTATGACTTGGTACTAGCATTGCCACGTGGTCGACCTAGTTAAGTTGTGGACCCACCCCTACCTAGCCGCCAACCATAGAAGACGATGCCCTGGGGGTAATTTCCGAGGCCCACTACTGTTATGAAGCGGCCTAGGTCCGAGGCTCTATCAGCTAGTGACGGCCTACGTGCAGATATTAAATTTATTACAGAAATCTTATTTGAATGATTAATGGGACCCTTGTAAAAAGTGTATGCGTGTCTTGTCTTATCAATAGGGTGTAAGAGCATTAAATGCTTAGTAAAGATAGGAAAGTCAACGTGATGGCTAGGATTTGATGCTTCAACCGGGAGGATGAGGTCACGTGTAATTTTATCTAAGGGTTACCATTTCGTTTGTAACACTATAAATACTCCCACCATGAAACAACTGAGGACTAATGCAACTTTAAATACTTGGAGCAACTTATTTTATTCTCCTACATTAACTTGTAATCTTTAAATTGAGTTCATAGTGATTGGTTATCATTATACAATTGTATCCCAGATATCTCGTCGGAACCCGAACAGAAATGTCTAGTGTTGTTGAGCTTTTCCCGCATCCAACTTTGGAGTGATCTCGACCGTAGATATGTCATTACGTGTCGGACCTAACTCACACATGTACAAGTGGATTTGACATCAGTTAAGTTCTTTGGTTTTTTTTTTTTTTGGGGGTCAATAGACATATACGCAATTTTCACAACGAAATAGCAGCGAAACTTGAATTCGAGATTTCCACCTGCTTTAGCATTGCGAGTATCTTTCAAGTGATATTGTATTGTCATGTTGACATTGAACTAATTTTTATTCGGGTAGGAATCAGGATATGTCAACCGAAAAAAGTTCAAATGAGAAGCCGCCATTGACTTCATGTCGAAAGAAGAAGAAAGATGATGCAACCTTTCTGGAAGATGTGAGGGATCACATTGATGAGTTCATCCATGCTTCTATGGAAGAACACAAAAATTGCTTTCAGAAGACGATTATGAAGGTATAAATTTCTAGGATAACTCTACTTGTACATAATTTGGGCTACATAATGGTGTCCATACACTCACATGGGTGGGGTCCACTTGAATATTTTATTCGAGCGGACCCCATCCTATGTGTGTGTATGGACACCATTATGTACACCAAGCATCACTCAAATTTCTATACTTCACTCCATGTTTTGTTCTGGACATCATAGCGAGTAAGATTTTAGCTTCATTATCTTAATATTGTCTTGTGCCATTCAATCTTCACCATCAACTGTGGAATTATAATAAATTATCGTGGATTTAATTTGAATTGATGAACTTTTTTTCGTCTTTAGATGTTTGGCATGTCAAAGGTTGTTGCAGAGAGGAGTTCTGAGACCAAGGAAGTTGAAAGTTCTCTGCCCCTTCGGACAACCTTAGCAGATTAACTACATGTCTAGCACGATACTTTTGGCTTGTACACTCAGATTGACAGTCAAAGTGCAGATGGAGTTATAAATTTATAATTTTCTTTGCATCTTCCTTCTTGTTGTTTCAAGAATGCTCTTAAATATGACATAAGCATTACTTAATAAGAACAAAAAGTACTTATTTTTGTGAAGAACTGTTATGAATGCATTGAAACCCTGTTTGAGAGCCATTAATTTCTTGTAATGTATTATAGAATAATAGATTGATAGAGAATGTGTAATTAAAAAGTAAGAGTTAAAATATTTTAGGGTTGTGCTATGGGTACCCATAGGAGTGTTCATAATGGATACTCGGAGGCGCCTGTCATAGCATTTTCCAAGCTTTTTCATAGGGAAATCATGAAGAACAGATGCATGACAACTACGAAATTATTCGGGTACGTTCAATTTTGATTTTTCAACTTGGTTGGAAACATTTTTATGAACTAGACAATTATTAGGTTTGAAACAAAATTGTACATGGATATTGCTTCCTCTACATATTATCAGCAAATATATAGATTCAAATACAAGATAATTAACTTAATGAACATAACATCAACTTGTTGAAAATACTGCGTCTTTACTTCACCTCCGACTTCATCAATGGGGCTTTAGATTTCTCATCCTGCATGACAACACACACTTCAAATATCAATAGCACGTGAAAAGTGCAAAGGAAAATGTGCTTACCTAACCTAGATTTGGGACCCCCTTTAAGACTAGGTTTTTTGGAATGATTCATGAATAAATTTATAATTGTGTCTATATTTTCAAAAGAATTAATTACAAAGAACAAGATAAAAAATGCGCAAGTAATTTAAACGTGTATTTTTATTAGGGTGAAATTTCAAATTGGCGTGTTGTTCAAAGAACCCACATTAAAGTTATAGGCGGCTAATTATGTACTCTAATACCCTGGACCACAAGCAACCGACTGCCGAGGTTTAGCCCCTGTTTGGTGGGAATTAAAATCATATTTTTAGTGAATTTTGATAAAAGTTGACAAAATATGAGTTATGGGACCCGTAAAATTTGAAAATGTAGTGTTTCAAGTTACTACTCGACGTTGATGTTACTACCTCGATTGCCACCTGCGGTAGTCTTGTAGTTGGGCAAAGGCACTTGACCACTCTCAATATATTTGACATCCTCAACAAGGATTTCATAATGTCTCTTCACCTCCTCCGGGGTTTTCCCACCAATGGCCCTCGCCACATTGGCCCATCGGTCGGGCGTGTCCTGGTCGTACACTGCCAGTGCCTTCTCGAACTCCTTGTTCTCCTCAGCGGTCCAAGTGGTTGTACCACAGTAAGATATCGAACTAGATGCCATTAATCACTCGTACTTCAGTCTCAAAATGCAATGAAATTAAGATGAGAATATGGCTAAATTTGAGGCGAAAGATGGCAAGAAATATAAGATGAGAAAGAGTGAGAGCTGATGAGCTGATATGTGAAGAAGATGAATGGCTATTTATAAGGAGGGCTTGAGGTAGGGTCCACCCAAATTGCACCAATTGAAGAATGAGCTCTTTGTCATAATGATACAAATCTTGTCCATTTATTTTGAAATTATCGGGTAAATTATATTCTCGTATTATTGCTTCCTCTACATATTATCTAGAGAAAACCTACGACTAGGGCAAATCTATCATATTATCGTATATGAAATCGGCTTATGAGAAATGGTTTACGTGTTTGGTTTATAGAAAACACATACATTATTCTATTTTAATTACCCGAATTATTGGTTAGTAACTTCAAGTACAAGCATGCTATTAGAAGAAAAGAAAAAATCGGTCAAATTTATACAGATGATAAAGAATAATAACCTCGAGTCCCACAAAATGAGTAAATAATATCTATACGACCATATTAATGTTTAATTTTGACTAAATTTATAAGTTATTTATAAATGGTGTGTTCAGTGTGAAATTAGAAATATCTCTTGGTATATGCCTCTAATATTTGAGCTAAGTTATTTCTCGACGTCAGTTCCACGACAGTAAGCGCGCGCTTGTGCCAAAATTCAATATCTACTTGTGTACGAAATATCTTTTGGTATATGCCTCTAATATTTGAGCTAAGAAATTGGAGGAAATTGTAATATTTGTTCTCATCCTACCGTTCTAATATCGTGTTGATTCTCAACCTTGAGTTACAATTACACAATCGCTCCACAACGTACATAACGATCCAATTCTTCTATTAAATCATTTTAGAGGTCTCTCGTGAAAAAAAAAAAAAATCACTTTATTAAATTTTGTTGAACAATTTCAACTTCAGAAGCAAAACCCGATTTCATAAAATTGAACATGCGAAGAATGCATGATGATTAAATAGAGAATTGGACGATTTCAATTAAAGTAAGGTTGTTTATCAATTAGCTATTCAAATTACCCTTGAAAATCAGCGGAGATTTGGGCGACTTTGATTGACATAAGTTTGATTATCAATTAGCCATTCGAACGACAGGTTGAGAACCAAAGGCACAATTATCCCGAGGAATTTCGAGTCCAAGTAGCCAATGATTCATACACCATGAATTTGAGACGATCACCGTCCTTGACTACTACATTCCAAATCTTATTGCAGATCTGCTAAGTCCGTACAATTATAAAGTAGGACAGGCATTATCCTGTATGGATCCTTAGACTGAACTTCTTCATTTTTCAATTATTTTCTGATAAAAAGTCTTCTGTTCCACTCATTGTAATATTGATTTCGTGTGCTTTAAGGCATGATTTTTCTTACAGATTCTCTGAAATGTTTTTTTTTACCATCAAAAGATTTACCCGTATAATATATCCTGTAATGTATGGCTATGCTTCTGAAGTTAAATATTTTTTAGGTATTTGCATAGCCTGCCTTGGACATTTCGTTGTTGCGGTTAAGTTAACGATATAAACCATGATCAACTCCGATAGGTGACCGGTGGTGCACAGTTGTCTTCAGCTTGCGGTGTAAGGTGTTGGATTAAGTCTCACAATGCCCGTAATTCTCGTGTTTAATTGTCATCATTTTAGTCCTTTAAGGGTGATATCTCGTTGATGGCTCATTCCCCTCCGCAAGTAGACCTTCTTAAAGGTTGAACCCCAACCTTGAGGGCTCCCCATCGCCCCGTCCCTATAACATCGTGGATGAGGTAAATCGCTGGATGTGCTTCAACATGCCAGGGTACAAGAGTAGTTGTACTGATGCCCACAAAGAATCCAATTTCAAACCTTGTTAGAGGTAGGAATCGAACCCTCAGGGAGGATGCCTTCTTTGTCTCTCACGTAATGGACAAAAGCATAATAGAGCAATATCGTGTGAGATGGAACTGTTTAATCTAGCGCAACAAACATGTCATTATCCCATTAATTGACATTGTGGTTTTTCGATCCAAATTAACTTCGTAAAAATCATAGAACCTTTTTTTTCCTTTGCCGAATATCACTGAGTTACATTTTATTGTGTATGTTCATCAAGCGAATGAGTAGTTATTTGTCCCCTTACTAGTTTGTCATTGACTTGTTAATTTGAGTTTGGAGAGGACAGCAAATATTTCTCTTCTTTGATTATGTCCATGATGAAGATGTACGGTGCTGATCTTGCTGAGATAAGCATATCAGGCAAGTTATGGGCAACCAAATTGTAGATTTCAGAAGAATCTTATTCTTTTCGAAACTTTTGGGCTAGGTTACAAAAGTACTGTTTGTACTGTCTAAGAAGATGTTCACATGCAAGATATTTATTTAAACTTAGACCCCATCTCACAGCCATTTGAAAACATTTTTCTGTACTACTAATTTTCAACAAAACATTCCCACAATAAAATATTCAACACATTACTATTCAAACTATTGTTCTCTCAAATAATGATTGTCAAATAGGAACTTAATCTTCAACATGTCGTTTAATGTGCATGTCGGATTCATTTTTCATACAAGGTTACATGTACAAGTTTTTATAAATAGATATCAGAGATACATATACCCAGAACCTTAGCCTACTTTAATAATATGTTGAATTGAACAAAGGTGCGGCATATACATCTCAATCTCAACCGAGCTCGTTACATTTGATTGAACATATGATTTAGCAGCAAGTGGGATTTTAGGGGTTCGATTAGTTGAAAGTTATTTTTCAATCTTGCTGTGAATCAAGAACATGTCTTACTCTCCCTATGAAGGTGGTCCTTCTCACAAGTTGGAGAAGCCAAGAAACCTCTTGAATTTCGATAGAAAACGATAGACGATAATTTAACTTACATTACTATTTAATCTCGTTCAATACAGCATAACACAAATACCACAAAAGCACTATGATGTTCGTTTACTAATAATTTGGAGATTGTGACTGAAATTTCCATCTCATTCTTCTTATTCATTATCGCAGAAGTCTCAATTCCATTCCACCAAGAGATGAAGGATAAGCAAAAAAAGATTGGTTCCCTTCAAAATATTATACTTAATGGAAGATCGGCACCAATGGACGTTACAAATTTTCATTTTATACTGTGCACGATAACAGGGACGTAGTCAGGTTTTTAATTTGGGTGGAGGCGAAAATAGGGGGTCCGCCCCCAAATTTTTTTTTTAACTAAGAGAATTGAAAACGACGATTTTGAGTACCAAAATAGTACTAAAATTCAATGTTCAATTCAATCATTACTGACTATTCTACTACTTAATTCTTAAATTCGAATATTCAATAACTAACACAATTACACAAACTAACAGCAACTACTCTACTTAATTCTTAAATTCAAATATTCAAGAACAAGTAAACATGCATTATGTATAAATCATGTTGGGAATTGAGTTTTAATTAGTTTGGCTTGGGAATTGGGAACTTAGGTTTTGGATTGGATTTGGACTATTGATTTATTTAAGTAACTATTGGATTTTTTGTTTAGATCTAAGATTTTTGTATTGTTGAATTTTAAAATGTAAGTTATTTACTCGATATTTATTAATGGAAAAAAAAATAAAAAATTTCAAAATTTTGGGGCGAATCAAAATCTTGGTGGAGGGTGAAAAATACATTATAAATTAACTAGGAATAGTGTACCGCGGACCCGCCCCCTTAGCTCTGTCTCTGCACGATAACATGTATACCAGAAGTAAATTCTTATATCAGTAAGAAATCCCGAGATATCTCACTAAATTGAATAGAATTCATGAACTTAATAGAGAAACCGAAAAGGCCATGTGGGGGAAAACATATTTGGTATTCTCAGCGGGTAAAGGATATGTCATATCACATGTGTGGTATGTATCAAATTCATAAAGGTGCTCGATACTACACAGATTCTGTGTATGGGATACAAAGATTTTGTGGAGCAATGTAATGGGATGCTAAAGGACATTGGTCGAAGTGTGGGTCCTGAAGATGCTCTCAAGGAGTTATTATTTAGGTACATTTTGCAGATTTGTAATATACTTTGTACAGTAATTGGGGTAGCTACGGGCTCGTGGAAAAGGCCTTAGAAGGAAAATTGACCCAAAGAGTACTAACTACTAAGCATGCATTTGTATTTTGTTATACTTTATTTCTAAAGAAAAATTAAAATCAAACTTTAATTTTAACTACACATTCAAAACTATCCACTTAATTGAATGACATAATTTATTGAAGACTATACACGGTCAAACCATAGTTGCTAACGCGGAAAAATCGACAAACAAGGACCTTGGCCGTGTGTCGAGAATATATAAATTCACAAGTTTTATACATATCCGAGATACTTTTCTATCTCTTTCATGTTAAACATGCTTAATTTAGAGGAGGGATCATAACTGTCTATAAAATTTTATTACTTCATGTTCCCAATCCCGATAAATATATTTAGCTCCTATTTGATTCTTCTACAAAAGTGATGAAGGCAAAATAATAATTTCATGAAACTTCGAGTTTGTCCATTTTTTGCGAATTGATAGTTTAATTCGATTGGAAATGGGCCGATGATCACAACACAGGGCCTTTGGCCTTGATACACGTCAAATTTTGGACAAATTCCGTCGTTTAAGCCCTCAATTAAGCGTTTTTGTCGTTTATGGTAATAATTGATTTAGCAATATCTCATTCAATAATATTCGAATTGCGATTTCGTTTGTTGGGGGACGACCCTTGTGATTAGGAGAATCAAGATCTGTCATAATCTCAATTTTTTTCATTTATGAAAAAAATAATATTTTTCCATTATTAGGTAATATTTTCGGATTTTCTTAGATTTTCGCTATTTAAATGTTGTAAGCCATTTGAGGTAGAGACAATTTTTGATAAAATAAAATATTTTCTTGAATTTCTTTTGATTGAAATTTTGTTTGTATGAGACTTTTATCTTTCCTACAAACTTCCCCTGCATCAAAAAGTGAATTGAAATTTAAATCAAAGTCGATAATAAAATTTAATTATACGAACACATACTATTTTTGTCGAAAAATGCTTCTTCTACATAACTATTTACATAATATTTTACATGATAAAGAGGTGTAAAAATAGAAGTGGGAAAGTTACTCTATTGATAAAATTTTGATCCAATTAAATCGTGTCACATTATTCGTTGATAAACCATTGTGTAAATTGTTAACCTACTTTTCACCACATTCCATTAAGCCTGTTTGACAATTATAATTTTCAAACTCTTTTTTCTATATACTCATTTTCAACTACACATTCATAATAAAATATTTTACATGCATACTCAAAATTTTTCTCTACTATTTAACCACTCATTTTCTTAAAAATTAATATTCAAAATTCTATTTCAAAAAATTATGATTGTTAAAACGGATTAATAACAGAAAACTCCCTAAAATGTTTCCATGTGCGATAAACGCCAATCTATTGGAGATCACAGAAAACCCCTATTTTGAAATCTTTTGTACCGTTAAAATCTATCAGATTTTTCGCCCAATCCGACTTCATCTTCTTCTCCAAAAAAAAAAAAGGTCAATCCTTCCGGTATTTAAAATCAAAGTTTTAAAAGGTTGTATATTTGTTAAAACATCAAATAGTTCTTTCTTCAAATCCTTCCGGCAGCCATTTTTCTTTTTTGTCGTCTTCTTGGTTCTTGCCTTTTCTAACAACCCAAATAAATTTCTGGCCAAAGATTTCAAGACCCTTTGCAATTTCATGTAATTGTGTGTTTCAGTGTAGGTTGTTGGTAAATTGTTTAGTGAAATGATTGTTTGTTTAATCGACAAAGTAATGGTTAAGTTTAATTCACATGAGCGTAATTAAACTCTATGTAAAAACTATAAGAGAAAAGAATGAAGGAGAATAAAAAGAAAGTGAAGAAAAGAAATCTAAGACAAGTGATTTAACACTTTCCTTAATGAAATACTATCGGATTTACTTAGCCAATCAGTGAAGGTGATATCTGAACCATTCATCAATTGGTGTAAACCAAGACAATAATACTCATACAAGAGTCTATCCTAAATCGTTCATGGTCATAAACCATTCTTGGATTTCATAAGTGTTTTTGAAAATTTCATCATTAAACAACCGCCGATGATTGGAGGAGAACCCTCAACAAAGTGGTCCTCGCCGTTGTTGTCCTTCGTGGTCGATTGCTTTGTGGCATCATCCTCACCAACTGCAGTAGTGCCGACAGTGATGCTGGTGATGGGATGGGTACTACGAGAGAGATTTTTCCTTATTTTTTTGTTTATTTATTAATTGTGATAATTTTAAAGTTACCATTTACCACTTTTAATTTTAATTTGGGTGGAGTCTCAATTTAATTTTTTGGTGAAGAAGATGAAGTGGAGTGAAAAATAAAATTTTAAAAATTTAGAATTGTAGTACAAAAATTGAATTTAGTTTAATAAAAAATAAAAAATTTGAATACTAAAATTACAATAATTCATTTTTAATTTTGAAATTTTTTATTGTTTTCATACAAAAGATTTAGGAAATTTCTGCTATTTCCATTGAGTCGATATATCGCACGGTAACATTTTTGGGGAGTTTTATGTTATTAATCATTGTCATACAAGGGCTAATTATTATTTTTTTTGAAATTTAATTTTTATCTTAAATCAAACCCAGGCTAAATATCATATTATTCTTTAATTAGCCCCTATTTGCTACACGTTCTTTTAAAATACATTCTTCAAAAATTATTTTCAATCACATATTTTATCAATAAAATAATATTTTTCATCACATCAATAATTTTTTATTACTTTTTAATCACATATTTTCCGTTGTATCATTATTTAAAATATATTATTTTCACAATAATATCCATCAAACACTCCCTCGTACTCAGATCGAGAATCCCAAGTAAATGGGCTTTTCCCATTTGTTAAGAAGAAGCACTAGAAATTGATCAGAATAGACTAAAACAGTGGGCCCCACAGTGTACCCATTTAAATATGTGGAAATTGGGTCAAATACTCAATCTCATGATACACTTTGCAAATTTAGCCTTTGACCAAAATAAAAGTATTAAAATAAATATTTTAAATTAAAATTCACAAACTACCTGAATTACCCTCATTCAAATAAAACAAGGTTTCCCATTTTCATTTTCTTTTCCCAAATCCATCTCCTCTTTAGAATGTAAGAACCCTTTGAACCCTAAATCAATCTCTTCTCTCTCATACCTCACAATCATTTATGCCATTTAAACGTCTATTCCTCTGTATCTTCTTCCTCTAAACGAGGTTAGTGTGTAATTATTTTTCCATTTGGAACGCTACCACCACCTCGAGCAGTTTCGCTGCGAAAACTTCCAGCGCTAAAGACCATCGTGAACAGTTCATTCAAGGAACCAATTTCTCAATTGTCTATCCTCAAGTATGAAAACTTCATTAATTTTCCATTGTTATTAATATTTTGTGTGAATTTTGTAGAAAATGTGGGTTTCTGTCACGCTAATATTTTGTTATTTTATTTTAACCATCTTTCTGGTCCTTTCACATTGGATTTTTGGCAGGATTGACACCCCGTGACCAATGGTTAAATTTAGGAAGTTCGTAATTCTTTGATTCTTTCTTTTTTACTTTTTGTATATACTGTTGGTTGTAATGGATCAGTAAGAATTTATGAGACTAGTGGTTGATTAGAATGCATTCGTTTATATGGGTTCATCTCTCCCTTTATTTTTCTCATTCAATTTGTTGGGCATTAAAGAAGTAATTATTTGTCGAAAAATAAGTTTCTTGGATTTTCTTGAAGTTAATTGATATGTATGCTCAAGGAAATTGAACGCCTTTCCAACATTACATTCTCCACCTTGAATGTTTTTAAGATTTTTGGTTAGCAAAAGTATGATTGAATGCATAAATGCAATTTTAACCATTGGTATTTTTAACAGTGAACAACTTGTAAAAGGATCTACATATGATGTATAGGTTTAGAGCGAGTTGACCAAATTTAAGAATTGCTATATGAATCCTATTGGAATTCTATGTGTGCTAACGATTCCTATAACTCTACAAGTTAAAGGATAAGTTCTGTAAAAGTATTATTAGACAAGTGATTCTTTATCATAGGTCTTCAAGTTAAGAACTTGTGACTTATGCAATAGCCTATAAGTGGAGATAACACTAATTAGGTTTAAATTAAGGAAATGGTGACTTAGGTCGTTAACGCACATTTGGATCTAAAGGTGCTTATGTTCGCACGATGTTGTTTATCTTAAATGATACCCTTTTGTTTTACTTTAACATTTAATTACTTCGAATTTGCACTAAACATGCATGATCGGCTATTTATGGCAGGATTTATAATCCTTGTGAATTTGGATAGTGATTTCTTTCTTGCTATTTTCATCAAGGGATTTTATGTACTGTTGTATATTAGTGTCTCTCAACATAATTTATTTTGCATTTGAATTAGAAATAATTAAATTAGGTCATCTTTCTTGAACACCAATTTTCAAATTACTTATATCATTTACATCCTTTCAGTGTCAGCTTTACTTGTAGAATGTTGGATCACTATTTTTGACCTGGTTGAATTAGAGACATATGATTTCCATTGGGTTAATTTCACAAATGGTCACTGAAGTTACCTGAAAATTTCAAAACGGTCATTGAAGTTTCAAAGTTTCAGAAACGGTAACTGAAGTTTGAAATTTCTATCAAAACGGTCACTGAATTTTCAGATTTTTTGCCAAGTTTGAGGCAATTTTTCGGCAACTTTCGACCACCAAAATCGTCGATTTCGGATACCGTTGGAAAGCCCACGATGTCCTCTTCAATTACCACCAAAAATCTCCCCAAAACTCCAAGTGATTCGGCCGGAATAAACTCACGAAATTGGCAACCGAAAATTGTGAAAATCTGTCCAGATTTTTTGGGCAAGTTTGAGGTAATTTTTCGGCAACTTCCGACCACTAAAACTGTCGATTTCGGATACCGTTGGAAAGCCCATGATGTCCTCTTCAATTACCACCAAAAATTCAAGTGATTCGACCGGAATAAACCCACGAAGTCAGCTACCCAAATTGGGCAGATTTTCGGACTTTTTTGCCTAGTTTGGGTAGCTGACTTCGTGGGTTTATTCCGATCGAATCACTTGGAGTTTTGGAGAAATTTTTGGTGGTAATTGACGAGGACATTGTGAGCTTTCCAACGGTATCCCAAATCAGCAGTTTTAGTGGTCGGAAGTTGTCGAAAAATTGCCTCAAACTTGGCCAAAAAAACTGAAAATCTTGGCAGATTTTCACAATTTTCGGTTGCCGGCTAAATGGGTTTATTCCGGCCAAATCTCTTGGAGTTTTGGAGAGATTTTTGGTAGTAATTGAAGAGGACATCGTGGGTTTTCCAACGGTATCCGAAATCGACGGTTTTGGTGGTAGGAAGTTGCCGAAAAATTGCCTCAAACTTTGCTAAAAAATCTGAAAATTCAGTGACTGTTTTGAAAGAAATTTCAAACTTCAGTGACCGTTTCTGAAACTTTGAAACTTCAGTGACCATTTTGAAATTTTCAGGTAACTTCAATGACCATTTGTGAAATTAACCCGATTTCCATTACATTCCAATTTGGTTTCAGTAACAAATTATTGGGCACAAGAAAATCGTCTAAGAGGACCTTGTCGTTTATGTCAAGCCTACGTACGAAGAGTAACCATTTGGTTAAAAGCAAATCTATATAAGCAAATATGTCTAAGAGGACACATTACAATCTATTATCGATCAGTCAAGTATTAAATTGAGAAAAATGTAACATTGCCGTTGTGGAAATGAAGCATTTGATTGCACTTAATGTGAACATTGTCGAGCGAACTTTATACGTATGTGACAACATGAAGAGAAGTTTCTTTTAACATTTTTAATGAAAAAACAGCCTGGAATTTAATAGTGTATATTCTGGCAATTATATTTTAGCACGACATGATAGTCGAAGATGTAAAAGATCTTGGATTTCTTGCAGTACATGCATCCCCCACTGTGTTGTGCTTATATTCCTCAGGGAAGGTATACTATATTTTATCAATAAAACTAAATTTGAATAGAAAATTGATTTTAGTTTGCATCTGTAACTTTATGAAAAAGAAGATTGTATGCAGATGATTTTTCTCTGATTGTTGCAGAACACATCGTGTCATAAAATTTCAACTTTGCACAATTTGGTCAGAAATTAACACACTCAACACTATCAAACATTGTATGATTATGGAACATGTGTATGGATGTTGACTAGTGTTGCTATGAAATTTTGCTATGTTTTCCATTGTATGATTGTTTTATTCAAACATTGAAGCAGTTAGGATTGAAACAGAGTTGCAGTTTTTATGACAACTTGTATATTTATGCGATGGAAAAATAGATTATAAACTACGCAAATTCACCCAGTCTAAAAAATTGCACTCATACATATAAAACGACAATATTTTAGGTGGTGGATCGATTTCAGTGGAAAACGTGCTATGTTTTGTATGCCATAAACGACGGTCATACTTGTAAAATGATATTATGTCACTCTGGATAATAGAGTCTCGATTACATTTGTACATATTGAATGATCACGTGTTTTATATTTTTGTATACTCTACACCTTAAATGGTGCTCTTACGTATAAAATGACAACATATCAATTTGGATCTAGGAGTTTCAAATTCACTCCAAAATTAGTAAGCCCCCCGTTTGATCTATACTATTATTTCATTAAAATGAAAAATATGATCGTTATCCATCACATCAACATTTAAATTCAAATTTTCTATCTCTTGTATGAGCCCCAATAATGGCTATATTTTTCATTCTCATTCTACAATAATTTGGCTCAAACAGGGCCTAAGATAGTGTTTCGAACATCATAAAAGACTTGTACATGTTAAACAATATGTTGAAATATAGTTAAAATTTGTATCCCTAAATTTTCATGTGGTTACGTGCGTAAATGAACTGAAAATGACGCTAAATGAGTAGAAACGTCAACCATATGTTTAAAACGACCATATGCCGTTTTGGGTTACATGGTCTCGATTTCATTCAAAAACTAGTTGATCATAGTTTGAAATATTTTAGTAGACTTGTACATGTTGAATTAACTAATTATTGAGTATCATATCTCACAATTGGAATAAGATGAAATTTGTATTAGTTACCTTTATTCGTAATAAGTAGAGTGTAAGTTATTTAAAGAATAATAGTGCTAGTCACTATCGGATGAACTTTGTATCTAACTTGTTCAAATATAGCAAAAACTTGAATTAGTTTAACTTTAATATAAATATAAGTGAATATAAAGTGAAATGAACACAAAATTAGTTGAAATGGAAACTAGTCATTTAAGATGTCAGCATGTCATTTTGGATCATAGTATCTCAATTTCGCTTTAAAACTAAGCGATTATATTTTTGAACATTTTAAAAGTCTTATTATATAAGTTAAATAAACTAATTTTTTGAGTATCTTATCTATAATTGAGATATAATAGAATTTAGGATATTTACCTTCATTCATAGTGAAAACTAGTATAGTTTACGTATGGAACAATGTTGTTGATCATTATCGAGTGAACTTTTATTTATTTTTGTTATCGATCTTGGAAGTTTAATATTGTTTAAAGATTTTACTTTAAATATAGTGAAAAGTTTTGTACTTTCATTTTCATGTGGCTAAGAAAGAATATAAGGAGAAACAAATACAAAATTAGATAAAAGGTCATCACATCTTTTATAATGATAGCACGTCATTACAGTTACAAACTCTAAATTTCACTCCAAATATGGTTAAAACACGTTTTTCATTAAATTCATGTGGATATGAGAGAACATAAAGTGAAACGAATACAAAATTTATTAAAACGGTACTTAGTCGTTTAAAAGGACATGTTGAATAATTACATGTTTTTCTCTTTTGCCCTATACTCTAAAATCTAAACCCTAAACGACAACCTTCCATTTAAAATGATCAGATGCCGTTTGAGGTCATGGGGTATCTATTTTACTCTGAAACTAGTAAAATGGTGTTTGAAACATCATACAAGACTCGTACACATTGAATAACTACACGTGCTATGTTTTGAATATCATACTTGCTACGTACTTTTTCTTTATTGTCCAATGTGGTGTAGTTTACTACCAGAGAACAATTCACTATAGTTTGAACAAATGTGTCAACCGCAATGTCGAAATATAGTTAAAACTCTCATCCCTAAACTTTCGTGTGGTTACGAGCATGAATGAACCGAAACGAACACTAAATGAATAGAAAGATTAGCCATACGTTTAAAACGACCAGATTCCGTTTTGGGTCATTGTATCGATTCACTCCGAAATTAGTAAAATATGCTTTGAAACATCATACATGACTCGTTCACATTGAACGACTAAACATGCTATGTTTTCAATATCACACTTGCTACTTACGTTTTTCTTTATTGCCAAGTACAGTGTAGTTTCCTACTAGATTAAGGAGTGACTCGTTATAGTTTGAACAAATGCGTCGACCGCAACATCGAAATATAGTTAAAACTTTCATCCATAAGTTTTCATGTGGTTATAGACGTGAATGAATCGAAACAAACACTAAATGAGTAAAAACGTCGGACATATGTTTGAAACGATCATATGTCATTTTGGTTTGAACAAACGGTGCTGCTGTTATAGTTACCAAAAACTTGATCAAAATAACTATCAGAATTTATTAAAAACCATAACAATTTCAAGATTAAATTCAACAATTAACATTCTTTCATTCATAACAAACGTGAATGAACATAAATGAATACTAAATGAGTAAAAACGTCAACCATACATTTAAAACGATCAGATGTCGTTTTAGGTCACGTGGTCTCGATTTCATTCAAAAACTAGTCAATCATAGTTTGAAATATCTTAGAAAACTTGTAATGTTGAATTATCTAATTTGTTGAGTATCTTATCTCACAATTGGAATATAATGAAATTTGTATTATTTACATTTATTCGTAGTAAAGTAGAGTGTAAGTTACTTACTGAACAATAGTGTTAAGTTACTATCGAATGAATTTTGTATCTAACTTGCCATTCAAATATGATAAAAACTTGAATTTGTTTAATTTTTATATAAATATAAGTGAATATAAAGTGAAATGAATACAAAATTAGTAGAAATGATAACTAGCCATTTAAATGTCAGCATGTTATTTTGGGTCACAGGGTCTCGATTTCACTTTAAAACTATTCGATCATATTTTTGAACATATTAAGGCCCTGTCTAGTTCCCATTAAAATCAAGGGAAATGGCCATTTTTGGACCGTTGGTTTTCAAACTGTGAAACCCACTGTGAGAGCAAATTCAAAGTTTGCGGCTCCCAACGGCAACAATTCTGCTTCCAACGGCTTCATTTTTGCTAAAAAGCTAAAACAGACAGCCACTAAAATACTTATATAAATTAAATAAACTATCTTTTTGAGTATCTTATCTATAATTGAAATATAATGAAATTTAGGATATTTACCTTCATTCATAATGAAGAATAGTATAGTTTACGTATGAAACAATGTTGATCAATGTCAGGTGATTTTTTACGTGGATATGAGAGAATATAAAATAAAACAAACATAAAATTAGTTAAAACTTCGTCAAATCGTTTATATAACGATAGCATATTATTTTGATTACGAACTCTAGAACATGTTTTTCATTAATTTTCATATGAATACGATAGAACGTAAAGTGAAAGGAATACAAAATTTGTTAAAACGGTACTTAGTCTTTAAAAAGGCAGCATGCTATTTTACCGTTGGTTTTAAATGGGGTACAAAAGTGAGAAAGAGAGTGGAAATTTATTTTATGAAATTTTGGTATGAAATTGGACATTTTAAACATTTCAAATAAAGGATATTTATGACTTTTAATACATATGACAAAATAGACTAAAGATTATATTATTTTACCAAATATTGACTATAAATTATTTTACAAATTTATTGTTGACTAGATTTTTTAAACAAATCCCCCTTCAAATATTGCAAAAATTGGCGGACCTCCTACTTGTGTTAGGTTTGATGGGTTGATGACTTGATGTTGTGTACAATTTATGTACACCAGCAGAATTCAAGTAGATGTGACACGTCTCTCGTAGATATTTTACATCAGATATCTACGGCAGACAGATATTTATACCGACTAGTCTTGTCTTATCTATATCGAAGAACAAAATTACAAAACTTATGAATAATCAGATAATTGGGAAAAACCTCAATTTACTTCATTCCACAGAACTCTGGTAAATATTTGATTTATACAGATGACAAAGTAAAACTGCAATGGAGAATTCAAGAAAACCGGTACCAAGAAACCATAAACCCTAACAAGCTATAATTGAAATTACTAATAAAAATACAGTAATCATAGACTTAATTTCAGTTTCTTTCAGAACCACTGCCCCTTCAGTAGCCACGGTCACCACCACCATATCCACCACGACCACCGCCTCCATAGCCACGGTCACGTCCGCCTTCATAGCCACGGTCACCTCCGCCTCCATAGCCTCCCTCACGGCGGCCATATCCTCCACCGCCACCGCCTCCATAACCTCCCTCACGGCGTCCGCCACGGAATCCACCACCTCCTCCTCCTCCTCCGCTACCGCGGGACTGAGCCTCGTTTACGGTTATGTTACGGCCATCAAGGTCCTGGCCATTCATCCCCTCGATCGCATCTCTCATTGATTGCTCATCCTGGAAGGTCACAAATCCAAATCCCCTTGATCTCCCGGTCTCACGGTCATTTACGATCTGATCAATTAAATAATCCACAGTTCAGTCAGATCTAATCAGATCTATACGAAAAATAATAATAAAACTTAAACCCCAAAGAAATAGAAATAAAACTGAAATGCAATTCGATCTTCATCCCTTTGGCAAAAAAGAAGAAGATGGAACGTACCGCTTCAGAAGCAATAATAGTAACAGAAATAGTAACAGTAACATGAGTAACAGTTTAGAGGTCGACAAAACCGAATCGGATCGGATCCGATCTCTGCGACAAACGGACCTTGGAATCGACGACTACGCCGTACTGAGAGAAAGCCTGCTCTAGTGACTCGTTGCTAGTGGACCATGCAAGTCCACCGACAAAGCATCTATACTCAACATCTGCAGCAGCCATTGATGAAAATTTTATGCAGACGCAGAAACGAGAATCTGAAAAATGAGTGATGAAAGTGGCTGGCGAAATGGAGTGATTATATAGATGGAGAAGGCTAGGGTTTTGAGGAGTATTGCTAGGGTACAGCGTGTGCGCATTGCGCTTATTGGCTTATCGAAACTAGGGTTAAGGATGTCGACTATGATTGCCTGCGGGTGTAGATATTTTTTAACTTTTAAGCAGATTTGCCACTGGAGTCCCCAAACATTTAAAGATAAAGGAAATGGGTCTCCAACTAATTCACTACTACCTTAAAAGAGTGATCCTAAAATTCACTATTCATTTTTGTCACACTTCTTTTAACGCTTACCCTCGTTAGAATTGAATTTGCTACAGTAACCGACATCTTCTACAGTGAGTTGGTGTTATTTGTTGAATAAGTCTTTTAATCTGGTTTTGTTACAGTAATTGAGCTTTCTTTGTTGACTATTAGGTTGATATTTTAAATATCTTCTTTTACTGCCTTTCAATTATTCTTTCTTATATATCTCACATGTTTTGGTGTTGGGTTTTCAAATTATTAATCTTTTCAGTTCTCACCGTAAAGTTCATCTGGTAAGATTGCATATTGTTTTTTTTTTATGTATAATTTCTCGTGTTTAATATTTGTTCTTTTTTGTAGTTGCAATTGTTTTTTTCCATTAGAATAGCTTTCTGGAAGCTTATCTGAAATTGTTTGATGCTGAGTTTTCAATTATTAATACTTTCACTTCTCACCTTCATGATTTTATTACTTTATTAGATAGTTAATAAGTGAAGATGATAAACATGCAACACTGATGCAATTTTCTTATGAAACGGTGTGATGAATTTAAGCGAATTGATGTTTTATTTATTTTTCTGTGAAGAAAATCGAACATGACTGCAAATATTGTTTACAAGTGGAAAATTTTATTTTGATTGTACTAGTGAGACAGATTGCAGATTATTAGCAAAACAAAATTCCAGACAGGATCGTGTCTCCGCATAATGCGGAGTTTGTGTCATTCTTTTTTTTCTAACATTCTTTTTTACGTACTAACACTAATATATTTCAACGTAATATAAAATTAGAATTGTGAAATTAAATATTTATGTTAAAATTTATTGTACTACAAATTATGCGAAGACACGCATAATTTTTTTTTAAAAAGTTTCTATTATAAACCTGAATCGAACATCCATTCACAACTCAATACATCATTCCACGTACAACAGACAAATAGAGTTCAGACTAACCAAAAAAATTCGAGAAGATGCTAAAATTCGAGGTAAATTCTTCACCAATAGTATGAATTAGAGTTTGTAAAATTATTTAAAAAATAAGATAATAAACTTAGAAAACACATGAAAAGATAAAGAACCAGAGAAGAAAATAAAAGAATCACTTGACTACTTAATCTTCATTGGCACAAAGATAAAATGATTTTTAGACAACTTAAATGTTCAATGAAAAACATCTGATATATTATCAATTCGCAAGATATTACCAATAGAGTCTTAACATTCTGTACAGCAGCTCTCAGACAAGATGGGGTGGGGAGTGTAAAGATATTTGAATTTTTGGAGATTTCTGGGGTAGGGTGGGGTTATAATATCAATATGTCAATTAATGTAGAAAGAGAATAAATGTATATTATGATATAATTATATATCTAATAATTTGATTTATCATTTGATTTATGAAATATTTTAGGGAGTTTGTTAGTTTTTAAATGTGATTTTTATATTAAGGAGTTATGTATTGTTCCTCTTTTTAACGTTTCTTCCTTTGGACCAAAAAATGGGCAGCCCGGACCCTTGGAAAAATAATGGGTTCCTCACCACTTGAACATAAAGTGTTTTAATGTTACTCGTGTGCAATAACTTATATATATCTAAGGAATCATTTATAGGTTTTATAAAAATATTCTTTTAAAAAACTTTGGTTCAACATTTTACTTTATTTTATAGATCTAAATAATTAATGAAAAATAAATTAAAAATTTTAATTTTGCCCATAAAAAAAAAATTATGATTTGTGCTCCTCTACCATTCTGTATAAATGGAAATCAATGACCCGTCAGTTGAATAATCAGGTCACCTGTTGAATCACTAACTCATTGACCCGCTGCATTTTTCGGGTCGAGTCTGACAACTATGGCTTTACCCATCTTTTAACGAGTTAAAATAAGTCAAAATTTTAATTTTTGGATCAATTAACGAAATGGATGAATTATGTCCATCGTCCTCCAATTGCAATCAAAATGAGATGTCTGAGGTCATGGGTGCAAAATAAAAGGTTTGAATATAATCTGCGGTAAATTGAAATGTCTGGAACCCCAACTGCAATTTTCTCCTTTTCTTTTGGGCCTGGACGTGTGGAATTAGAATTGCCATTTACATGGTTATCCAAAATAAAAGTCGAGGACAAAATGCCAGCCCACCCAACTGATCTTCAAGCTAAGGTGTAATTTCCTCTTTTAACAAGACCTAGGCATAGCCCATTAGGTCTACCGACCCAGCTCAATCTGTGAAACTGGATTGCCCGCTTGACTGGACTCTTATCCCAGTGAAGCTGCAACCCCAAATCTACAGGATAACGCTCCAAGATGTAGATTTTGGGCCCATAGCAGTCAACGAGAAGGCCCAAAATCCTACAGTTTCAGCATCGAGATTTTAAATTATTCTTTATTTATCAATTTTGTTGAATTATTTACCCTTGTAAACAATTGTATGTTGTAAAGTTGGTCCTTTTTTTCAATTCTATTAGTGGAATTGGACATTAGTTGATCGATTTTAATGGAAAAAAAAATGTTAATTGTGATTGAAACTTAGAAAATGTGAGGTGTAGTGTCTCGAATAATTAAGGTGACATACATTTTTGTCTTCGATATTTCAAATTTATAGCACTTTGTTTCATGGCGAACAAACATGCATGTTGACGTTAATTTAACTTGCAATGTACACAAAGCACCATTTGATCATCGAGAGATAAACTAAGTACATGTTTGATGCAATTTTAAAAAAAAAAACATTTTTAATCTCTCTCTTAATAAAATAATTTTTGCACGTGAACTCATTGCATTTTCTTATTTTTAACTTCACATTTTTTTTTAAAAAATATCACTTTTCACAAATTGCATTCTCGAAAGATCTACACGAAAGAGACTCTTAATAAGGGAAAAAAAAAAGGGGGAAAGAAACGCAACTAACCATGCAATCCAACTCATCAATGCTCGAGTCGATTCATGACTTGTCATTTCCCTCTCTATTCTCCCCTTCCATCCGGCCTCTAGTTTGGGAATTAGAAAAGGGTCGATGATAAAGATTAACCAAGAAACAAATTATTTTATTTACAATTGCTATTTGGGAAATAGAAAAGAATCCATCGATTTAGCAAAAAAAAATTAATTTACACACATTTATGAATAAGGTTAGAGAGTAAACTATTAAAAAGAAAAAGAAAATAAAAGATTAAAGGCCTCTACAACATTTTTTTTTTCTATTTGTACAGAAAAATCACCACAGAAGTTCAACAAAAAAACTCACATGGAGGTGCACCCCACTCGAAATTAAATATTGTAAAAAATGCGGGGCTCATCTGTATTTTGTGTGTTTTGACAGTTTTCTGTGTGCACGATCTTCTGTACACATAGCAAAATTGATTTTTTTTTTCCAGAGAATATTTGACCTTTTTGAAAAGAAGACATCTAACTATATATAAAAAGGTGGGTTGGTTTTTACTGTTCACAAGCCAGAGCCTCGGCTTGGCTAAGCCATCTGAGTTTTTTATTATTATTATTATTATTTTTATTAACGTTTGATTCATTATTTTATATTACAAATATGCGTTTTAAGTGATTTAAAATTTATTAGAAATATTGAAGTGCGGCAATGATAAATATATGATCGATAAATTTTAAATATCAAAAATAATTTAACATTAATTGTGAAACGTAAAGTCGTGATTGTTTATGTTTTTTTTCAATCTCAATCCTATTCCAATGTCCTTTTTTTTGAATTTTATTTTTCCTATAACGTTTGATTCGATATTTTGTGGTATAAATATCCATTTGGATCGTTTTAAATTTTTACAAAAAAACTTACAACGTGATAATAATAAATCTATTATCGAATAAGTTTAAATATAAAAACTGTCTTAAACTATTAAACGTAAAATCATAATTATTAATTTTTCTTTTCTACTCACATTCAACCCACATACTCACACTAATTTCTTTCAATTTCATTTTTATTCAGTTTTTATCTTAAATTAAGCCGATTTTTTGTACGTTTGATTTAATATTTTAGGTTACAATATGTGTTTTTAAGTGATTTAAAATTTGTTGAAAATATTGAAGTGCGACAATGATAAATATATGGTCGATAAATTTTAAATATAAAAAATAATTTTACATTAATTGTGAAATGTAAAGTCGTGATTGTTTATGTTTCTTTTCATTCTCAACCACATTCTAATGTCATTTTTTCGAATTTTATTTTTCCTACAACATTTGATTCCATATTTCACAATATGAATATCCATTTGGCTTGATTTAATTTATTTTTTTTAAAACTTAAAATGTGATAATAATAAATATATTATCGATTAAGTTTAAATATACAAATTATCTTAAATTATTAAACGTAAAATCATAACCGTTAATTTTTCTTTTCAACCAACCTCAACCCTATACTCACACTAATTTTTCTTAATTTCATTTTTTTCAGTTTTTATCTTAAGTTATTAAACGTAAAATCATAATTGTTAATTTTTATTTTCTACCCACCTTCAATCCCCATACTCACACCAATTTCTCTCAATTTCATTTTTCTTCAATTTTTACGGTTAAAAGGGGTAAATTTACGGCGTCAAAATGAATATTGAAGGAACTCAATTAGTTATTATTATTTTATGGTGGATTTTGTGTTTAGATTTGTTACATTTGTCCACCCGGAGTCTA
Organism: Fraxinus excelsior; assembly: GCA_019097785.1. NCBI lineage: Eukaryota > Viridiplantae > Streptophyta > Magnoliopsida > Lamiales > Oleaceae > Fraxinus > Fraxinus excelsior. Next base: position 1,183,121 of record CM032639.1, read on the forward strand.
TGAAACTCAGGTACAAATCTCAAAATTAAATTTTCCTACATACCTTCTTTTTATTTACCCCCTTAAATATATTATTAATTATTTTTAATAAACATTCAAATAGGAACATATGGAGAACAACTCTACAATTCAGACAATAAATACACATGAACACATCTTTCTACATATAAAAAGTGGCTATTAAACGGAATATATTGGTTTAACGAAAAAACTAACGGAATTTCTTGATTTAACGGAAAAACTAACAGAATTTCTTATTTTAACGGAAAATCTTTTTTCACCGCCCCTTACTTTCAAAATTATAATTAAATAATAATAAAAATAAACTAGCTTTTGATAATTCTTTCAAACTAAAATATCTTGGAGCTAACTTATCCGAATCGACTTTTTCTCGAATCTGATTTATGTATCTAATTACGATTTATCCAACGAGACCAATATTCATATATTTACGATAACTTCATCAATATCTAAATATTTGACACAAATAAAATATAATTTGATAAATGTATCATTTAGTCCCTAACTTTCAAAATATTAAAATATAGTATATAACAATTGAATTATATTTTATGAAAATTTTCGGGGTATTACATTTTCACCCCCTTAAAATATTTTCGTTCTCGAAAATTTACCTGTCACTTACCAATACTAAGTCTAACACATGATATACATATATTATCGTAATACATATCATACTTTAGCGATAAAATGAATTGTATTATTACTTAAAAAAGAGTAAAGACTTAAGTCATGCAAAAAGTTTAAGCCTCCGTTTGTTTTTCATTAAAAATCCATAAAAATGAAAAATATGACCGTTATCCATCACATCAATTTATCAATTTTGAATTTCTATCTCTTGTGTGGGGTCCAATAACAACTATATTTTTCATTCTCATTCTACATTAATGAGCATCAAATGGAGCATAAGTAAATTCATCTTCTTACCCCTTAACATACCTTGAGTTTTCTGTTTGTGATTTTGAGTTGGAGATGACAAAGAAAAACACTTTATTTAATTATTTATCAATTACATAAACATTACATCATTAATTATTTAATTAACCAAAAAAATTACATCTTTATTAATAACAAATTAATTCTTAAACAAAACAATTAAATATAAACTAAGCAAACGTGCATTGCACGTTGCTTGCACCTAGTCTTATACATAAAAACCAATGTTTTAAAAATCGAGCTGTAAAGGAGTAAAGGTCAAGGGTCAAAAGATCGAACAGGGATTAACCTGTTTTTTAAAAAATAATTTTACAAAAAATATCAAATGAAAGTAACTTTTTTTAAATCACAAAAAGTCAAAAACTATAACAGGAACGCATCCATACAATTAATATAAATAATTAAATACAATCGACAAATCAACGTCTCGTTCAATCCAATTATGTAATCTAAAATAAGTCCATAATTTTAAGTAACTAACTATGTTAACTTGAAAACTTAAATGGTTAAAATTTAAAAGTTTTACATCATGTTGTTCTTCAATAGAAAAATGTTATGTTATAACTGAATTCAAAATTCAAATATTATTAATTACATTGCACTCCTACACGTGCAAAGCACGTGCAATCACTAGTAATATAAGATGATCAAGAAGAATCTGGAACTAGTAAAGGTATCGTTTGTAATCACGTGTTATTGGCTGTCACGTCACTTAGATTATACTTCTAATCATAAAATAATTATTCAGAGTGCAAAAAATAATTCGATTCATAATTACACTGCCTTAATTAATAATAATTATTTATAAACATGCAAATAAAAAGCTAATCATGGATCTGACAACTGGTTCAGGATCCCAGGCTTATTTGCCTTTTAACCTCAAGCAAATAAAAAGCTCCGCTTTACACTTTAGATTAGTCATTTCCTATGCAGCCACCAAAGCCCCTAATTTATAGAGGGACCCTGCTACTTGGCCAGGACCGCATGGGCCCTAACCATCTGGGTCCCGGATGGCCAGGGCCAATCTTTATCCTTTATAAAGGTCAAGAACAAAAAATACTCTCAAAAATCTCGGTCGAACCAGTCGTATCGTGCTTGTCTAGTGCGGTTTATCTCTTCTGTGTGGTTTACGGGCTACTGCACATGGAGCGAGGTATATTCGGTGCGCATTTACGGGTAGCGGCTGCAGATTCCTACGTCAAAAAAAAAATCTCAAAAAACAGCATTTTTCATAATTTTATCGTGCTTGTAGGTTTGAGGTTCTTAAGAAAACATACCTTAACGAGTTTCTCTGTACAATATATAATTTGGAAGTGGCTGAAATTAATTAATTACCATAGTCATCGCCCTACTAACGGGGCGAGCAGTGTAGTGAAGTCGCATTTTAGAAATTGAGACGTTCAGATTTTTTAGTTAAGCCCCCGTTTGGCACCCTTTAATTTTTCTTTTTCTTTCTCATTCTCATTCTCATTTTTCATTTCAACCACACATTCTCCAAATAAAATAATATTACACACAAATCAAAAACTTTTTATCACTTTTCCACCACACATTCTCACATCAATCACTATTCCAAAATTTTTATTTACCTAAAAATGGGTTTCAAACGAGGGCTAAACAAATTATGAATCATCGAGTTCAAACTATTTATGATCGGTTGAAGAGAATAAGAATTTTTAATTTATTCAAAGGCAATTTGCCAGAACATGCACTGAAAACTTGGTGGAAGTGAAGGATTCTCTGAACTGGATCGAGTTTGAGAAATTAAATATCAAAATAATATACTCAATCATTCAACATAGCAAAGGGTATCCACACGTGTTTGCATTTAGGGAAATAAGCCTATAATATTCTTACTTTTCACTATTATTGTGAAAAATGTTATTATCTTTCAAGTTTTGACATTTATTTTCACATTTAATTGTGCAAAAAATTATTTTCATCAATTTTCTTAATTAAAAGCTATGAAATAACGAATATACCTTTCGGTTGAAATAAAAGAAAAAGGAAAGAATTAATTGCAACCATAATTTCAAAATTTTTAAAAAAGTACAAACGAGTCCCCCAATAAATTATTAAACAGGGTAATTAGCTCACATAATATCCATACATTTCACTATTATTGTGTAAAATAACGTCTCTACCTTAATTTTTTTGGTATTTTTATCATTAATTACACATTTGATTGCGCGAATCATTATTTCTATCAATTTCATCTAATTTCTCTATTAAAATTGTGAAATGACGATTATACCTTCCTATTTAATTAAATAATAATAATTGTAATCATAGTCCCATTTTCTTAAAAAGATGTAAATGAGCCCCCAAATAAATTATTAAAAAATTAGAAATTATTATTTTTAAATGTAAACCAGCCCCTAATAAATTATTAGAAAATTAGAAATTCAAAAAAAAATAAAAAGTGCAAACCAGTTCGTCATTTCAATTATTATTAAAAAAATAAATTTAAAAAATTATTATTTTTCTTTTTAAAAAAAAATTAAATAGGATGATATATTCGTCATTTCACAACTTTTTATTGAAAAATTGGATGAAAATGATGGTTTGCGCAATAAAGAAGTGTAATTAAAGGTAAAAATGTCAAAAAATGAAAGGTACGGACATTTTCACATTAATATTGAAAGGTATGAACATTATGTGTTAATTACCTTTTTAACAATTTATTTGGATTCGTTTGCATTTTTTTAAAAAAAAAATTAAGACTATGGATGCAATTAGTTCTTTTTCTTTCTCGTTCTTTTTATTTAAATAAAATGGTATATTTGTCATTTCACGGCTTTAATTAAGAAAATGGATGAAAAGGACCTCTTACGCAATGAAATATGAAAATAAAGGTGAAAATATCAAAAAATGAAAGTTAATGATGTTTTCCATAATAAGAGTGAAATGTAAGGATGTTAAGTGCGAATTACCCTTGTATTTTTTAAATGTATGTGTATAAAATATTAGTATATGCCAGACAACTTGTAAAAAATGTGTACAATGTTAGAGCCTAGAGGCGTTAATGTGTCAGAAGTTAAAAGGAAATAAAGGCCAACACAGAGGTGATAATTGTAACTTTTCGCTTTTATTTATTTATTTTTAATTTAGAAAATATTGAAATGGTTCGTAATATAGAGCGTGTTCAGTAGAGATTAAAATCGTATTAAAATTGAAAACTAGCCGTTATTGTTGACTTTCATTAGACGAGTGAAACTTAATAATGACTATATTTTCAATTTTAATTGAATTTTAAGCACGACCGAACACGTCCATAGTATAACTATTTCGTGAAATAACTTGCGAAACTATCAAACTTGAGTTTCTGATACTGTCTATTGAAGTTGACAACTAAACTAGTACATTTGCATAATTGTGTTGATCGATTTTTGCATTCAAATTGTTGTTGTTTAAACTATTCGGCCGCCTACAAGGATGGACTCAGTATTGAAGTTCAGTCCGAGCGGACGTTGATCGATCAATGTCGACAATCAGGGATCGTAAGAGCGATGTCGTTTATTAATATTTAATTAAATCATATTAAAAATTATTCAATATATATATAAACGAACTAATAGTAGCATTGGTTCTTGGAACATAGGCCATTTTCGGTGAGGGTTGACATCAGGTTCCTTATTCGCCACTTTGCTTTTGATCAAGCTTCAAACGAGGTTTAGACGTGTTATTGCAACCCAAGCCAAACAAAGTGAATTAATTAGTTGAGATATAACCATCAATGAATAGTAAAATAATTAAAAGTGAAATCATATAAAAATAATTATTATTTATCAATCAATGACAAAGATATAATCCTATCTTAATTGATTCCCTAATCCCCACCATTCATCATTATAAAAATCCTACTTTCTTCCTCCACTGTTACCTCTTAACCAGACCACCAACCAGTTGATACATACAGTCCACGTATCTCTTATCTCTTCTTACAAAAGCTGTACAAAATCAAAACAAAATTGCTACTTGTACACACTTGGTACACAATCTTCTACACAACCCTCTCACGTGTGGGGGCGTAGAAGATTGTGTACCAAGTGTGTAAGTGTAGCATTTCTTAAATCAAAATTTACTTGTACTACATTCTCTCTCTAGCTCACTCGTGTGTAACTGATTACACATAAATTCTTGAAGAAATGCTTGAAACTGTGAAATACTTGATCAATGCCACCGGCCCTAGTGGTTTCGGCTCCAAGTCTACTGCTGACCAAGTCACCGGCCACTGCCCGGAACTTCACTCCATTGCTGTCATTATTACAGGTAAAAGTAGAATTTGGCCAAATTTCAAAAAAAAAATAAAAAAAAAAAAGAGAACGGGAGATGGGATGAAGACGAATCGAGCTATCGGCGAAGTGAACTCCCAAACTGCTCCAGCGATCACACGGAGCCCAGCACTTGATGCCGCTCGCCCTGACCATGTGTAGGATAAAAGTCGACAGGATGTAGTAGAGTTCAAGGACTGTGTTAAAAAAATCATGTGGGGAGGCCAAATTATAAGTTGGACTCGAATTTTTTCCTTTTTGGGTTTGGGTGTGGTAGCTTAGAGGATGCTCCACCTAAGTCCGCCCTCGATAGAGCTCACAAGGAATAGGTGACAAAGGGTACTATAAGAATAAAACTTAGTCGTATTTTTCAAATATTGAAGGTACAAAGAGAAAATTTACTAATTTTCAATTTTGGAAGTGGACGCACCAATACTTTATGTTTAAAAAGATGAACGGGAATGCTTATTATTTATCTTTTATTTAAAAAAAAAACAAAAACAAAAACAAAACAAACAAGTATGGACTCAAAACCTATGAAAATATCATTTTACCAACTCACAAGTGGCATGTCCACATTCAAACATGAGATAATATTCAAAGACGTTTTCTCATAACTTGCATTGAAAACCAATGGATAGTGAAAAGATTCTTTGAACTTGATCGAGTTTGTGGTTTTAAAATAACACAATATTTGGTGTACTCAAGCGTGCTATATACCAACCTCCCAATTCCAACCAAGCTTGCACAAATTTGCTTTATGTTGTAGGCGGATTGTGCATCGTTAAAGAAAAAAAAATTAAAATATTACACTGCTCGACTTTATCTCTAAAATGCGAATGTTTCGATTCCACGTTTGATTCTTATTTTTCAAAATTCATTTTTCTTCAATTTTATTTCCAGTCACATATTTTATGAGACCTACAACTTTATCAACTGTCCAACCATATATTTCATCAAATTTTGTCGAAATCAACTAAAAATATAATTTTCAACAAATTCAAATATGGATTGAGAAGAGTAACACAAGTTCTCATATGTCGTTTATTTATTTCATTTATAATTTACTTAGGATATACCCTTACAAGTGTGAGCATAGCAACATCAATGAAAGTTAATATGGTAGTTGCATGCATTTTTCCAAAAAAATATAATAATTATATGTGAATCGATTTCATGTCAAAGTCATTGAAATTGCCCACAGAATGTCATCCCTCAGCTTTTTGCAAAATTTCTATAACATCTATATCTGTGAATGGACGGCCATGTTAATATCAAAATCAATTTAATTTTTTGTGTCAAATGTTCATAAAATGAAACAGAGAGTGCAATAATAAATGTATAAATATAAATAGTTAAGAAGATATAGAATAGAATAAAAATTCAATATTAATTTTACTTATTTTTCTTTCACTAGTCAGAGCCGAACGTGCATATATGGTTAAGAAGCTAGAACAAAAATTCGATAGTAATTTTACTTTATTTTCTTTCACTAGGCAGAGTTGAATGTGCATATATAGTTAAGAAGCTAGAAAATAGAACTTAAATCCAATATTAATTTTACTTCATTTTCTTTTACTAGTCAGAGTTATAGGTCTATTGCACGTTATTTTGAAATGCTTTATAAGTGCTATCGAAGTAATATTTGACCTTCCATTTACTCATTTTGATCTAAATATGAGAGAAATGCAAGTCCTTGAAGATAAATGTCATACATGTAAATATATTAGTAAAAATGCATACTTGAATGTGAGTATTGGAATTGCAACTAAATGCATAAATGAAGACGAATGTCAAATACAATACATGAATTAACGTGAACACACACACACACACACTAAATGAATATAATGTAATTTTCAATTAAGTGAAATTGGAGGCTAATTAGCACGTATGAGCGCGAATAATGAATTCTTGAATGTGAAATTCTAATTAATGTTAATTAAATGAACGTGAATGTTAATTAATCGAAAATTAATAATATGGAAATGGATGTGAAATTCTAATTAATAATAATTAAATGAATGTTAATGTTAATTAGTTGAGAATTAATAATCAAGAATACGTGCATGAACAAATTTTTTGTAGTATTTGTAAATTAAATAATATTGAAAAATGAAAAATTTGTAGTAGGGTAGAATTAATACTAAGGAATATATACGTGACAATAAATGTTAAATCATTTATACTAAATGAATATAATGTAATTTTCGAAATAGGGAAACTGGATGCTAATTAACAGATATGAACGTGAATAATAAAATGTATTCTTAAATGTGAAATTCTAATTAATATTAATTAAAAGAACATGAACGTTAATTAATTGAGAATTAACAACGAGATGAATGTGAATGTAAAATATAATTAATACTAATTAAATGAATGTTAATATTAATTAATTGAGAATTAATAATCGAAAATACATGAATGAACACAAATTTTATAGTATTTATTATAATTTGTAAATTAAATACATAATTAAAAACGAAAAGTTTATAGTAGGATTATAATCGTCAAAAATGATTTCGACTTGACGTGATATATTAATATATTATAGATAATCCGTAAATTTCTAGAATTGGAAAATGGCCAGGATTATTCAACGAGATATTGGTCAAAAATAGAATACGGTCAAATTTGAACTCTAATATTCGACTTTCATTATCATATTCATTTTTTAATCAATCCTGTTTTGATAAAAGCATTTAATTAGCTTAAAATAAAATATTTTATAATATTATTTTACTATTTTGGTCATTTTCTGACTGTGGAGATGTCACCATCTTAAAGCAGACAAGATGTTTTGGAAGAGGTTATTGGCACATCTTGTGGAATTTTCTGTCGTTTCTTTTCAAGGGGTGTTTTTGTCTTTCACAAATATTTTTTTGCCTAATTGGAGTTGACTTTGGGTAGTTTTTGACTCGGTCTTTAGTGCGCAACCTTTTCTGAGATGAGAGACAATTTTAGTGTAAAAAGATATTTTTGTGCTTCGAAACTATTTCAATTTTCATTCAGTAGTTGACTATAACTTTATTGAATCTTGTTCTCCATAAATTTCATTTCTATTGCATTTATACTTTTTTCTTTGAATGGTCGGATTCATTGATTCCATCAAAATGTCGAAGTTTAGAAGAACTGCACGAGGGGCCATTGAACAGCTAAAATGGAAGCACATCCAAATCTCGAGGGGCTCAATCCTGATTTCATGGGTTATCTTTTCTTAGCACAGAAATGGAACACCGTGCGGCAGTAGTCTGCTCCGCTAGACTACCTTCCGCATTCTCTCGGTCGTTTCGGGACGAAAAAGCTTGCAACATGAAATTGAAATGCATTGAAATAAACTTGATCATTGATTGTTAGAAAGCTGAACATTACAATAGATAAAAGTAGAAAATTACAATGGCTAGTGCAGGAGACGAACACTAAAAAGTTTGAAAATGTTTGAAAGACTAATACCCCATATAATAGATTTCGAAACAAAAACTCAACTGACGGGAGTGGACGTCTTTTGACCGAAGAATCATATTAAAATTTTCTAATTTCTATTTATTTAAATAAATTATTTACAATGTGTGGCCGAAGTTGACAAACGGCTGCGATAGGATCACGAGGCTTAAGCAAAGCTGCGGCCCATGACATTCTCCCTCATTTGCTTTGGTGACGTCCTCGGAACCATTGAGTATTCTTCTCGCTGTTGCATTCGCTCCATTTGACCAAGTACTCTTTAGGATATTTCCTAGAAGTTCGAGTAGTTTGGTAACCAAGAATCTTTTCAACAACCTTCTTTTCTGATCTTTTCACTTTAAACACTGGTTGCTTCAAATCTACAGACTTTTTGTACTGTTTCTGATCGGTATCTGCAGTATGGAGGAGTAACGGTTGTTGGCCAGTAGTAATTTCAAAAGGACTCTTATTGGGAGGAGAGCTCTTTTGAACCTTGAAACGCATCCGAACCACACCCGCAAGTTTCACCCAAACTTCAAGCGAAACAGAGATAAAGTGCCGAAAATAGTCTTCCAGCATAAAATTGAAGTACTCTATCTGTCTATCTGATTGTGGGTGAGAACTAGAATTCATGCTCAAAGCTGAACCAAGAAGTTTGAACAACTTGATCCAGAATATGTCAATGAGTCGAGAATCTCAATCATTGATGATAGGCGGTCCCCAATATTTGACAATATGTTCGAAGAAGAGTTGTGCTGTCTCTTCGGCTGATACATATTTGGGCGCTGTGGTGAAAGTTGCATCTTTATATAATCGGTCCACCTGGATGATGATAGTACCAAAGTCTCCAACTCTTGGCAATCCATTAATGTAGTCCATGGATCCACTCTCGACTGATCTATTTGGGATGGAAGGGAGCTCCAATAAGCCTACATTTTTCTAATGATCTGCCACATCTAGCTGTCGAACAAGATAAGTGTTCTCATAACTTGTAATGTCGTCCAGCCTTTGAAGCCAGAAGTGTGCAAGTTGTAGCAGTGCAGAAGTGTACTTCACGATAGTCCCACTTCCTAACACTTCTCCCCTTTGTTTCTGAAGCTCTTCAAGCTCCGGCTGAGCTATAGGATATGGTGCTTTGGTAGGAGGTTTGACACCCGAAATAAGTCCAATCCACGATCAATTGCCCTCATTGTTGACAATTTTCTTGGTAACTCATCTGACGTGATGTCTTCGAAATCCTTAAACTCGGTGATAGGTTTTGGAGTAAAGCCGGTTGTCTTTTCGATCTCCTCTACTCGAAGAGAGCGCAGAAATGAGGGTTCATTCCTTTTGAAACCCTTACTATATTGCATGAACAAGATGCCCTTCTCGCCATTTTCCCAACCTGTGTGGGGATAATGAATGGTTTACTACCCATCATTATTAATGAGTCAGAATGTGGCAACACTACTGTCTTTGTATCCCGAAGATATTCCAATCCCATAATGAGCTTGAAATCATCCATCTGAACTGCCGACAATTTGTCTTTCCTTCGAAGGGACCTACTTTGATAGATAAAGATTTTGCTATTCCCGTTATTGGTTGAGCAACGGAGTTGATTACTTTGACCTTCCCCTTACCTCTTTCTAGAACAAGTCTAAGCCTCTCTATTTCTGAACTTGCGAGGTAATTGTGCGTAGCACTGGTATCTATCATAGCCCTGATGGGCTTTCCATTGATCCTCGCATCAATGTACATTAGATCTTTCGCCCTACAAGTGCAAGCCTTCGATTCTTCGATCTTCAGCTCTTTCAAGGGAACTCCATCCCTTTTAGTAACTCGGTTCGATAGTGTATTGCACCAATGCAAGAATGCACCAACTACATCATCGTCCCCTTCGGAGTCGGTGTTGCTATGACAGCTAGCTTGTGGGGTATTTTGTTTGGAACCCAAGCCACCAATTGCTAGTTGATAGTTAGCATTCATCATCTGTTTCTGAGGATACTTTGTCACCCGATGAGGTCCTTCACATAGAAAGCACTTCAATTTAGGAGCGACATCAGATCTGCCCTCCTTTGCCTTTCCATGATTCCAGCCAATGTCATTACTGGTACTGTCGTTGTAGTTTCCCTGACGACTGTTGTGATAGTTTCCCTGCGAGTTACTCTGGCGGTTGCCTTGATATGATCCTACCTATTTTGAGAGTAACACTCTCCCCCATTTGAGTTCGAGCTGGGTCTGTAAGGTCCCTTTCCACCTTTAACAGATTGACTATTTCCCAAAGGTCGATCCTCTCTTGATTTCGGTTAATAGTTACTTAAACATTCAGCAGCTCCCATAGTCGCGCTCAAATCAGTGGCCTTCTGTCTCTAGAGTTCCATGCGTGTCCATGGTTCCAACCCTTCCATAAAGGTAAATAATTTATCCTTTTCCGACATATCTCTAATGTTCAGCATATGTCCTAAAAAGGTTTTCACATACTCCTTGATGGAGCTTGTGTGTTTTAGTTCTCGTAAGGCTTGACGTGCTTCATATTCCACATTCTCTAAGAAAAACTGAGATATGATAGCTTCCTTAAGAAGATCCCAATAATCAATTCGGACCATGTTGGCCTGAATATCAACATACTTCATCCGCCACCATAGCTTTGCATCTCCACCTAGATACATGGTAGCTGTTGTAACCTTTCTCGCTTCGTCCTTGATCGCAGCCACAAGAAAGTATTGTTCCATATCGAACAAGAAGTTCTCAACTTCTTTAGCATCGCGTGCCTCTCCATAGGTAAACGGTTCTGAAATTCTGAGCCTATGCACCGGTTCTTGTACGATGGCTTGCCCATTGCCAACCGCGGGTTGAAGCACCAGTAACTGAGTTCTCAACGCTCCTATCTCATCCTGCAGATCAGGTATGATACCAACAACTTCAGTCATAGTTGCGCAAGCCTCTTGGCTTTCATCCAGTTGGATGCGTAATTCTCGAATTTCCGTCTCTGCCAACTCAACCTTTTCTCCGAGGTTCTCCATGGCAAAACACAACCTAGTTTTGTCACCTCAAACGCCTCCAAATGCTGTTTGGTGTTCCTCTTTTGAACATCTACCACCTCTGTGGTGTTCGAGGAATTTTGATCAATTTCCATAGTTTTCTTAACGAGATCTTGAGCAGCTCTGATACCAACTTTCACGGGTTACCTTTTCTTAGCACAGAAAGGGAATACCGTACGGTAGTAGTCTGCTCCGCTAGACTACCTTCTACCTTCTCTCGATCGTTTCGGGACGAAAGTAAATTTGATCACAATTTAAAGAAAGCTTGTAACATGAAATTAAAATGCATTGAAATAAACTCCATCATTGATTGCTAGAAAGCTTAAAATTATAATAGACGAAAGTAGTAAATTACAATGGCTAGTGCAGGGGGCGAACACTAGAAAACTTGAAAATGTTTGAAAGACTAATACCCCCTATAATAGATTTCGAAACAAAAACCCAACTTACGGGAGTGGATGACTTTTGGCCGAAGAATTATACTAAAATTTTCTAATTTCTATCTATTTAAATAAATTATTTACAATGTGCGGCCGAAGTTGACAAACTACGGTTGCGATAGAATCGCGGGGCTTAAAAAAAACTGCGGCCGGTGACACCTGGACAAGCATTTGAAACTACCAAATTGGAGTACGGTAGGGATAGAGAGAATTTTTGGTAGAACAGTGAAATACTTAGAGATCGAAAAGAACACTAACGACGAAAGCGCTCTACTGAACCGACACTGATACTAAGAGACGAAAGTTAGGGAAGCGAATGTGAAATTAGCAATCACAAATTACCATGTTAATTTCGCTTACCTTTTCGCTTCTAACATGTTCTAACATATCAATCATCCCCCTCTCAATAAGGAATGAGAACATAACTTATTTTAACAATATTAAACTACCTTAAAAATTGCATTTAATTCTTAATTTTAGGGACTTACATACAGACATTAATTGGGCAATTACAATCAATTATTACTCAACTAAGCCCATAAATAACCTCCAGTAACTTTGACCCAACTCAATGTAGTTTTCTATACAATATAAAAGAGGCATTTTTTTTTTTTGCAATGTGTCGCACTCTCCTATCATCCCCAAAACGACGTCGTCTCAGCTTAAGCATCCAATTTAGCATTGTCTACGACTTGCTTTTTACCTTACCGGAATCGAGCAATCCCGTTGCCTTCTCCAACCGCACGACATTCATATTTGTGAAATCGAATTATATGCAACAAAAGAATAAGAACAATCAAATTTTCTCATTTCTTTTCATTTGCCTATTTTCATTTCATTCGCAAACTCTCAATTTTCCTTCGGCAATCAAATCTGTAAAACCGAAGCAGCCGCCCATAAATCCCATGAAAAATAGCAGAGACACCAAAGGTAGAAGAACAATAATGCATCTGTAAAACCGAAGCAGCCGCCCAGAAATCCCATGAAACATAGCAGAGACGCCAGAAGTAGAATAATCCACTGGAGATGATATTCGAAATTTCAAACTTATATTTTTGCAGATTGATTGTGATTTGTGAATTGGAACAATAAAGAATTTTCAAGGAGTTGTTGTGAATTTGAATTTAAATTTTTTTTAAAAATTGACCGTGTTTCTGTGCCGTGTTTGTGTGGGCACGATTTTTTTTTTATTATTATTTTTATACATCGAGAGAAATGAAATAAGATTAGTCTACACTTTTTTTTCCTTTTTTTAAAAAATATGATTATGTTATAATTGATAACTATATTTATGTAAAATTCTTTTTCTATGCGATTTTCGAAATTATTAATGAATTACTTTTTTTACCAAATACTGAATTTCATTTTTTTTTTTGCCTCGGCGTTGCCCCTGGACCCCATGAGGGGGCTCTGCCCCCTCGACCCCTGCGACTTGACCAATTAGGTCGATCACCGCCAGAGCGTTGCCCCGAACCCCCATGAGGAGACGCTACCCACTCGCTTCCGCGATCATAGTTGGGGGCGTTGCCCTGAACCCATGAAATAAATGTTAGCTACGATGAGTTGTGGTTCAACTTGGAATGACGACTATCATGCATTTAATATATAAAATGTGTATTGGTTGACTTTGAAATTGAAGAAGCAATTGAGTTTCATTGATTGGAATTTAGAGATTCTCCCAATGAGGTTTATGCTACCTACCAATTAATAAACAATTTGCAACATGGTTCGCTTCATTGGAAGTGCAATAGACAGTATCCAAAATTAGGTACACAAGTTGAGATTTAAACAAAAAAAAAATTAAGCTTCGCTAGTTTCCTTTTTGTTTATTTGTATATTTTTCGTAAAGTTTTGCTAATATTTAATTAGTGATGTCTCCAGAAATAACCAAAAATCAGTCAACATTATTACATAGTCAATTATACTACAGCACGTGCCTTGCACGTGCGTTCACTAGTATTTAAAAACAAATTACATGAGTAATTTCAAGCCCAATTTTATATTAAATCGCATATATTTAAAACTAATAGTAAGGGATTGTTTGGCAATTTCTTTTTCTGATAAAAATTGATAAAAGATCTGTTATTGAACAAATGATAAAAATTGTAAATCACATAACATACTAATTGAAATTAATTATTGATTTTGATTTCAATTTTTTAACAACTTTTAAGCTGTCCCAAACAAGCACTAAACCAACCTTAATTAATCCTATCCTCTTCACTGTCTGCCAACAAGAAAGAGAAAATGCAATAAATATAAACGTAAACAGATTACTCTAATATATCAAATAAAAATAAATATAATTATGAAGTTTTAAATGCGGTATGCAATAGGGAGTGGTTTGAAGCTTAGCTGTACTGGGCGGGATTTTCGGCGGTCAAACCCCAAACTGGAGCCGCTCTTATTCCCCGGTTCAATTCGATTCGGTCAGATCCAAACCCCAAACGGTGGTCCACAGTCTTTTTAAGCCATGAGCCAGGGCTCAGCAGCAGCCTTGGATTACGGACCCTCCATCTCCACCATATGTTAAGCATATGCCCCCACAAAAAGTTCGCTTCCTTGCATATCAGTGTATATATATACTGTATACACGTATATGTATATATAGACTGCTCGTATCTTTCTGTCGTTGTCTGTTTATCTATCTAAAGCCCAGTTTTTTTGACTTCTTTTTTGTAATCCCTCTCTCTCCCATTGGAACTGGAAGAAAGAAATAGTAGGCAGGGAGAGAGGGAGAGAGAGAGAGACCAAAAGATTTTTCAAGAAAATAGAACTTGAGAGTTTGAAGAATCAAAGCGTCATTTCTTTCAGTTATTGAGGTATGGTACCCAAGAAAGTTTGTTTCTTTTATTTCAAGGCAACATATAATTAACAAATGCGTATTCCTCTGTAACTCTCAGAATCCTGATTTTTTCTAAACCCAATAGCTATTTAGTGTAAAGGGTATGTATGAATGTGAAGCTAATTTTATTTGAAGTTCAATGAAGGTATGGTGGATCGGTGTAGCAGGGTGGTTTTGGTTTGTGTTGTGTCGTTTTTCTTGCTAATTGATCGTACAGTAGAGCAGCAATTCTTGGTGTCAAGGCAAGAAAGATCGGCTCTGCTTCAACTGAGATCTTCATTAGGGTTGAGGGCAAAAGAGTGGCCTATAAAATCCGACCCATGTACTGCCTGGGAGGGTATCAAATGCACAAATGGGCGTATTACAGGGATCAACGTTTCCGGGTTCAGGAGGACTCGAAAGGGAAGTCAAAATCCCCAGTTCTTGGTGGATGCCCTTCAGAGTTTCACCTTATTATCCTCATTCAATGCCTCGAATTTGGCACTTCCGGGTTCTATTCCTGAGTGGTTTGGTCTTCAACTTGGCTCACTCCAAGTGCTTGATCTTCGGTCTTGTTCAATTGCTGGTGCTATTCCATTTACTCTTGGCAATTTGAGTAGCTTAGCTGAACTTTATTTGTCTGATAATAATCTTACTGGAATAGTTCCTACAAGTTTAGGTCAGTTGTTGCGCCTTTCTGTACTTGATCTTTCGCGGAATTCCCTCACAGGATTGATTCCGGGGACATTTTCAGCCCTCAGGAACCTTTCTTTGCTTGATATGTCTTTGAATTCCTTCTCTGGGTCAATTCCTCCGGAAATTGGCACTTTGTCTAGGCTTCAGTACTTGAATCTTTCAGGCAACAGTTTGTCCTCTTCTATACCCGCCCAATTCGGTGACCTTTCCAATCTGGTTGACCTTGATCTCAGTATTAATTCATTATTGGGATCCATTCCCCCTGATTTGAAGGGGTTGAAAAACTTGCAGAAATTGATAATTGGGAATAATTTCCTATCTGGAACATTGCCTGGCGATTTGTTTCCCCCTTTGACTCAGTTGCAGCATTTGGTTTTGAGCCATAATAGCTTCACTGGTGACTTTCCACATGTGCTGTGGTCAATGCTCCAATTGCGGTTTCTAGATGCCTCTCGTAACAACTTTACTGGTACACTCCCCAATCTTAGCTCGAATGTTAATGCCAGTGTTGCAGTATTTAACATTTCACAGAATTTATTTTATGGGAATCTTACATCTGTAATAAGGAGATTCAGTTTTATTGATGCGTCGGCTAATTATCTCCAAGGTAGGGTTCCAGATTACGCCAGTAGAAACACAACTTTAAGTAGGAACTGCCTCCGGAATGTGGCGAGTCAAAGGAGTGTCAGTGAATGCACATCATTCTATGCTGCGATGGGCCTGGTGTTTGATAATTTTGGAATGCCAAATGGTGCTCAGCCTCTTCCACGTAATTCTGACAAAAGCCACCAAAAAATAATAATTTTGGCATCTGTTTTGGGAGCTTCTGGGCTCATTGCATTTTTGGCAATTGTGTTTGTACTGCTGATTTTATGCAAGCGCAAAACTGGCACAACAAACCGGAGGGGCATTGTCGTGGGGCATGTTCCTGCAAATGGAAGTTCAACTCCTGAAGCTTCGCTAAACTTTTCTAGTCTAGGAGACACATTTACCTATAAGCAAATTCTTGAAGCCACAGGTGAATTCGGTGATGTAAATTTGATCAAGAACGGCCATTCTGGTGACTTCTTCCGCGGTATCCTTGAGAATGCGAACCCTATAGTCATCAAAAAAATTGATTTGCGTTCATCAGTCAAAAAGGAAGCATATATATTAGAATTGGACCTGTTTAGCAAGGTTTCTCATCAAAGATTGGTACCTCTATTGGGACACTGCTTGGAGAATGAGAATGAGAAGTTTCTCATTTACAAATACATGCCAAATGGAGACCTATCCAGTTCATTGTTCAAGAAAACAAATTCATATGATGACAGTTTACAGTCACTGGATTGGATAACGAGATTGAAAATTGCAATTGGAGCTGCAGAAGGTTTATCTTACCTACACCATGAATGTACTCCCCCATTTGTTCATAGGTATTCTTGGAATTAGGCTGCAATTTTTTCATTTCTGTGATTTTCCTTTTTGCCTTAAATTACTACTGAACACTTCATTTTCCATGTTAAGCTGATAGCTGCGCATATTTGGAGCTTTATGTGTAGGCGTGCATTAAAAAGTACTTATCAAAATGTGTTAGACTACTCCTTCATAGATGAAAAATAAAAGGAATTAGGACGCATAAAAGTTGAATGTTATGCTTAAGAATTAGTTTGTCGCCCTAGATACATACGCATGACACTGCACCTGCATCTAATTTCTAAATAGAGGTAGTATTGTATACAATGGAGGAAATATGTGTTGGGTGCTGGAGCTGCTTTCATTTAATATGTTTGCATTTCATAGTAGATGTTGTCTGATTGGAAACTAGGAAATAGAAGTAAATCAATAATAGAGTACAGTTTCTGGAAAACGATGATTGCTCGTGATTGCTATAGGTATTCCCCACAACTTTAGGATGCTAATGGGGTGATTGGAGACTGTCAATTAACCACCCAACTTCAAGAAATGTCTGGTCATACTTGGAAGAGCAAAAATGATTGCCTTCAAAGGAGGCACAAAACTCATAATATTGTACATACGTTTCTATGTCGTATTCTTGCAATCTTTACCTCCTTCCACAATTTTGGTGGTGCTTAACCTCCTTTGTAGTCAAATGACTGTACATTAGGGAGATGCGGCTTTACTTCATTATATTAGATTTATTGAGAAAAAATATAACTGTTATAGCGTTTTTTGTATCGACCCGAGATCTGTACCCAAGTCATTAATTTATTACACACTGTCTGCTTTGGGATGACATATGCCCTACAACTTTGCAGCCAATAAAATTGAACACCTTTAGGTACAAATACTCTTAGGGTCCGTTTGATTGCAGGGTGGAAAATGGATGGAAAGAAAATAGGAAAAGATTTTCCTAAAAATTGTTTTACTGAGAATTATAATTAATTGTGTTTGATTAATATAATTTTCCATGGAAAATGTTGAAAGTTTGGTGTTCATTTGGCTTCGTTTTTTATGAAAATTATCTATTAAAGTGATAATGTTTTCTACCATTGCGTCTAGAATTTGTTCCAATTCCCACATATTAAAAAAAAAAATTGAAAAAAAATAACCACATCAAATATCATTCGTTTGACTTTGTTTTGCATGAAAATTGTCAATAAAAGTGAAAATCTTTTTTACCATCGTGTCTAGAATTTCTTCCAATTGCAAAAAAAAAAAAAAAAAATATTTACCCACCAAAATATCAAGAATTTATTTTCTACAAAAAGGTAGAAAATTAGGAAAGTTGGAAATATTTCCCCAGAAAAATTTTGCCTATTAAACACTACAAAAGTTGGAAAATCAAGGGTATCAAACGGACCCTTATAGTTATTCAAGAAACCAATTTACCGAGTGGTAATTTTCACCTTTTAATTATATCAGCTACAATTGTTATACTCTTAGCAACCAACTTTTTTCTTTTCTTAATCACTTTAGACACATGGGAGATCTCATATGGACACTAAAGTTAGGCTTAGTGCATTATATCCCTCGTGTCTAGTACAGTTCCAAAAGTTCATCAAATACTTCTGCTCTGGTGATACAAACCACCATGAAAATTTATAATTTTGTGGAGTTTAGAGGTTACATGTTCATCATGAATTCTATATTTGTTAACTGCTTTCTTTTTTTGTGGTTCTGGTTCTCGTTCTGGTGACTGTCTTAAACACAAGGGAACTCTTTCACAGCTTTTCTATTTAATCAATGAATTCTTTCGCTAGATTTTTTGGTCCTTTAATCTACCTCTGCTCGATGTTCATTTTAATGGCGATAGTTATTTGTTTTTGTTTTTGAAGGGACATTCAAGCCAGCAGCATACTTCTCGATGATAAATTTGAAGTGCGGTTAGGAAGCTTGAGCGAAGTTTGTGTTCAAGAGGGGGACACACATCAAAATAGGATCACAAGATTGCTGCGGTTGCCGCCGTGAGTATTTTTGTACATCAAAGCTACATTTTTTTCCTTCTCAATATTCATTTGCTATAGCTTTTCAAAGGCACTTAGGAGATTATGACCATATTAGCATGTTTGGCTAAGCTTAAAAAGAAGTAAAAGCTATTTTTAAGCGTCTTTTTTGTCAATCATAATTTTTAACTTGCGCTTTTCGCTATAAATTATTTTTCTTTACTTACTTTATAGGGAAGTAACTTTTAAGCACTTAGACAAGCATGCTAGAACATCTGTTTGGCACACTTTTACCAAAATAAAAATGAAGTTGACTATTGAAACGAAGTTTCTATCTTCGTTATCAGTTTGGAACCAGCTAATGAGTTATTAAGATTTAAGAGAGCTACTTTCGTTAGTGATTTAAGTGAAGTTATTCTTGTACAGTTTACTCGTGTAGCCGGCTCAAATTTATTGGAAAAAGGCTCGTGTAGTTGTATTCTTGTACAGCTTACATGAATACTTAATTGAGGTTCTCACTGTTTTTGTTTCTCCATATGCAGGACCTCAGACCAAGGTACTTCAGGTACGTGGGATTTCTTTAAAATTTTAGTTATCTTCCTATCATTGTTTCTGTCCTCTCTCTATAATTGGTGGGGCAGTAAAATGCCACTGAATAAATTTCCTTGCCATACAATGCCATATTCATTCTATCTGGATTTATAATGTGGGATTGATCCTACTCCAAAGATTAGAGAGTAGAGATTTCGGAAAGTGTCGTTTTATATTCTTGAAATACAGAACCACTGGTTTTAGAATTCATAGTTAGAGGGCAACTGCTGAAGAGAAATTTTGCTATACTCTCGGTACTGGAAGAGTTAATTTCCTGTCTATATCAAGCTTACCATTGGTTCAAGTTTCCAAAACATATTAATTACATTTGCTTGCTTTGATGGTGGGAAGAAAACTAACCCGAGAGCTCAGACTCCCAAAGCAATAAATATTGGTTATTGCTTCATGTTCTAATTTATTCCCAATATTTTCCTTCAAATACCCATCTAATATTTGATGAAACTCCAATTAAGCTCTTCACTCTTGCAATTTGAGAACCGTTCATTTGAATTATTCCTTGTCTTAGAATCTATTTTTTTTCCCCTAAAAGTACCATTTACGGAAAACTATGTTGCTTGGACTCGGGCGTGGGTGTCTGGTATGGGGTACATATTCAAGAGTCGATTTTTTTCTCTAAAATTTAGGATATGGGGATGCGGCTAAAAATGATCCAAAATTTAGACAGAAGTACATAGATACATATTAAAAAATTTAAATTACTTTAGAAACTTGTATACTTGTAATTTTAGTTGCATTTTAGGGATATGTATACAATATAAAGGATTCGAGAAGGATCCCATGCCCTTATCCTTGTCATGTGTGTCCGACACGGGTACTTTCTCTGAAATAGAGAGTCCGAGCAACATAGACGAAAAGGAGGAAACATGGATATTTACTGTGATCTAGCAATTAATCTTTTGACTAAGCTTCATAATTTTGTCTATTTAGTTTTACAGTGGTTAAAGATTTGTGATATTCTGCGTGTTCTAAAATGGCCAGGTATGACCAATGCAACGTGTGCTTATGATGTTTACTGCTTCGGAAAGGTTTTGCTTGAGCTCGTAACGGGCAAGTTGGGTATCAGTTCATCAACCGATGCCACGACGAAGGAGTGGTTAGAAGCGACGTTACCTTACATCAGTATATACGATAAGGAACTTGTGACAAACATTGTCGACCCCTCATTAATCATAGACGAGGATCTGCTGGAGGAAGTGTGGGCCATGGCAATTGTTGCGAGATCTTGCCTCAATCCCAAGCCCACAAGACGGCCTCTAATGAGATACATTCTTAAAGCTTTGGAGAATCCTTTGAAAGTTGTAAGAGACGAGCATACGAGCTCAGCAAGGCTTAGAACTACTTCCTCGAGAGGGTCGTGGAATGCTGCCCTATTTGGCAGCTGGCGTCAAAGCTCTTCAGATGTGGCGGCCATGCCAGCTGTCCCTTCTCGAAAAGCAGAACATGCTAGCAGTTTAAAACATTCGGGTTCTCAAGAAAGTGGGCAAAACGATGGACGTGGTCATTCATTCTCGACCAGACGACACTCCAAAGAGATCTTCCCTGAACCCCTGAACTTGCAAGACGTAGAGCGAGAAAATCAGGACTAAATGGAAGATTATTGCACTTCATTCTTTCTCAATAACACAGCAGTCTCCACATTTGGATGTCTTGCTTGTTAGTTCTTCCCCTGTACATTTCCTCCATTCCCGTCGACCTGTGTATGGGTCGGTGGACAGTGAAAAATGCAAATTGTTTGCAGGTTTTAGACTCCCTTTTCTGGGGGAGGGAGACAGCAAGATTAGGTAGTGATTGTCTTTTGTGCTTCATCTGTCTGAAGGCTTGTTTTCAGTTAAAACAAGCTACAATTTTTTGTAATTCATATTTTCTATTGGCTTTCTTTTGAATTGTAAATTATAATTTTGTGTACTGTGTTTTTCCAATTTGGAAGAAGAAACGAACCCATAAAAGTCTTCATTGCTTCAAATTCCAAATTAAACGTAAGCTTCAAAATTCCAAAAATACCAAAAAAAGGTCCCACCGAGACTTGAACTCGGGTTACTGGATTCAGAGTCCAATGTCCTGACCACTAGACCATGGGACCTCTTGTAAGCTTTTGTTGTCTGTATTTATATTTAAATCTTACAAGTGTAAACAATCCCTTCAAAATCACACCTCCCGTAATGCTGGAAAATACCCAACATTTCTGTCATGTCTGCATGATCACACGACTTAATAATGAACCAATAGGCAATAACCCACCTCTTTCCGCATGACCTTAGCCAGTGAACACGAGAAGAGTGTGTGCGTATCAGTTTCAGACAGTCTACACCTGCCATCAGAATTTATACGTTGCCTCACCAAATTACTTGCGCAATGTTATAAACTCTCCAAATAATAATAATAAGAAAGCGATTTTGAGCGGTATTTGTAGCTTCCACACTGATTTCCACCATCTCTAAAGTGCTTTAGTATTGGTTCCTGCCCTGTTTCATTAGAAAATTGTACCCACTTCTCACATGTATATACCCTTTACTCGAAATGCCAAATGAACCATCCTAACTCTCCGATTTTAAGCTTATTACACATTGGAACTTGGACAACAACTTAATAATTTTGAAATTCGAAATTACTATACCCATCATCCTAGATTTAGATTCTATAGGTATAAACTGCAGCAGGCCTACAGAACCATACAACTTTTTGTTTTTTTCAGAAGAATCCAAGAAAGGTGAGAACTTTTCTCTTAAGTTTGCATAGGTTTTCTTATACTCTTTCAATCAGGAGAAAAGGCAAACCCACACAGCACATTTGACTCCCCTAACCATGTTAGATACTCCTTTCATCGACAATGCTTGTCAGCTATCAAGTACTACTCCTTTCCTCTACCAGATGCCAAACAAAGAATGGTTTCAGAAAGCTATGGAGTCATGAGGTAGATATAATATGATTACAGCTGAATGTTCGAAGTTAGCAATGCATACATAAACATCTAACATGTAGAGATGTACAGACAACTTGGGTAATGCCTTCGTTAAATAGACCAATTATTAGGTCCTCCAGCCACAAAACATGCAGCAATTAAAATCAAGACTTAATATACAAGAACGTGGCGAGATTCTAGCATTTGGCTTCATATCTTTAAATTCCAACATCTACCAGCAACAGTGCACACACAAACTTTAAGAGAAACTGTTCCCACGAAACAAACATATAAACGGTCACATATTGCTATTCAAAAAGTTAAAGGTCAATCCAATTATACTAATAAGCTTTTGCAATGAGTTTTCACGTGTCACCAGAACAAGAGAACAAAAGACTGACATTAGATTATAGGCAGAAAAAAATCTCAGTTGAAAAAGATGCTACTTACATTAGTTTATTGACTGCTTGGACACACAACACAATATAGAAAATAATCTTAATATTTTTCTTGCAAAAAATATTCATAAATCAGCAGCAACATAATATTGAAAAGTTCTAACGTCTCATCATTTGTCCCGTCAACATAAGATTGTGATCAAGGAAGCTACTGGAGCAATACAGCTGCTATCTACCCTTCCAGCCAGTAATTGATGGAGCAGCCATGATTGAATTTGCTGCCCTCTACATCCTGCATAAAATAAGAGGTTAACATCCATAAGAATATCTGAAGCTAATCAAACGTACACAGAGTGAAGGAGGGAGAAAGAACTTTGAGATTTCTTCAACTGTCTTCACAACTTCTGAAGAATTTGTCTCGAGAACTTGACCGCCCAAAATGAATTCATCCAAAATAGTATGCACCTGCAAAAAGCTCAAACATGAAATATGCCCATGGGCAGCCACTAGCATGATTCTACAGAACAAGGATTTGAAAGGCTTCTAGGAATTTCGTATAGATTAAGCACTCGGCAAAAAAGGCATGTATCAATGAGTAATCAGAAATTCAATGCATTTTGCACCGACATTAATCTTAAAGTACCACAGCAGTTTCCAATATATTGGCACGAGCATATGTAATAGCAACAAATTCAATAGTGAAATTAAATACAAAGTGCTATGACCTAAATAAGTTAATAGACATCAACCAATGCTAGGTGGCTCCAACATATCAGTTTCTGATCACGTGAAATCATGTTGAGCTTAGCAAAAATAACTGTCAATTTCTCGTTACATGCTCACGAGTCACAATGGCAATAACAATTGAAAAAGGTTATCCGTAATCAACTAGTAGTACAATAAGAATGATTTTGTATCACTTTTCTTTGGAAATAGTAGTAAGGATGATCGTGTTCAATGTGCTTAAAACCAACAGTTATTTTCATACATGTTTTTCTAAGTTTAAAGAGAAGAATACTAACCTTGTTAAAGTTGAATACAACGTCAAGCTCACAAACATTACTGAAACACTTGTCCAATGCCTCAACGAAAACTGTAATTTAATGGAGTAAAATAAATAAAACAATAAAAATAAACAAGGGTCTCCCATCTCTGAAACACAATACTACAACAGTGAATTTCAGAATGGGAACAAAACAATGGTTAGGTTTTCAAGTTGCTCCACGTTCGTAGGAAACTGGAAATAGTTCCAAAGCAAAATAAAATCACCAAGCTTAATAAATAGGCTTTTGCTACATGTCCAATGCTAGTAAATATTATAATACAATAAGTGGAGACACAATTCACAAATCAACCTGGTTATGCATGTTCCAGGATACAACTTGTATATAGTAGAATCGCCTTTACATTTTAAATAAGCACTCGGGCAGAATCTGACATACCGTTGAATCACCTTTCTTTCTTACTTGATCTATGCTTCTAAGCTAAGTCATTATTTCATATTTTAACTGCTTCAATTATGCAGAAGGTCAATGAAGTGAGAGTAAAGTTCAAGACAACAAAGTTGGAACGTATCAAATAATGGATTAGATGTACCTTGCATGAGATCTAGCATTGCAAGCTCATTCTCCGAGCTATCAAATATGAATACAAAGTACAAAGTCGCATAAGTTTTGTACACAAGCCGCACATCCTGCAAGTATTATATTTAGAGTTTTTTGAGTAAAAGACGCATTCAGGTGCAAGACACCCCAGGACACTCCACTATAAAACAAAAAAAAAAAAACACACACACACACACACACACACAAAATGCGGGGGCGGGAAGGGCCCCACCCAGCACACAATATCAGTACTAAGACCGGAGAGGATAGAGCTAATACCGGTCCAAATAGTGATTCGACCTTAACGAAATTGCTCACATTTTCAGCTCTACTGCATAGAACTGCACCACATAACTTCTCAGTAAGTCAACTTCACAAATTAAGAAGAGTTACTTTCTTGTTAAACGTAATGAACAGTAAATCTTGTCTTGCAGGAGGCCAAAACATAGATAATTATCAATTTTGCAGGAGGAAAAAACATAAATAGCTGATAGATACAGAAATAAAAGAAAAAAAAGGCAAGATGAAAGGTTAAAAAAAGAACTGACTGTAATTAAAGACGAACTTACCTCTGTAAATGCTTCTAATGAGCTCCTGCTGCTTCTCTGCAGGCTAATTATACGATTTGAATCATGAACGATTAATTCGATCAAAAAATTAAGAAAGCAAACCCGAAATTGAAATTGAAATTGAATCAAGTAATGATTTAACAAAGGAATGTTTTGATTTAATTTTCTTTGATAGAGATAAACCTGGAATTCGTAGAATTTGACGAGACGAGGCTTGCCTCGATCATTCATCACTATTACTCCTCGTATCATTCTGCAAGTTTGCTTCCAACTTCGTAGATTTTGATTGTGGAGAACTCGGTTTTCATTTCATCACAGTAACCCGATTTTTAGTTTAGGGAGAATTGCAGTGTTCATCCTTGTACTTAAACCTTTTTAGTAAATTGATTCATATTATTTAAACACGAGCAAGTTAGTCCTATTTGCACCATTACTTTGTCTGGACATTTTTTATATTGTTGTAATGTGTAAAACTAAAATAATTTTTTTGCCGTGTTTGGTCCGACTTAAAATCTATTTTTAGTTGATTCTGCATATTATTGAAGATTTCGCTTAACTTAAAATAATATGCGCATTCATCAATTTGAGTAATGTTCCATCCACATCCAACTGTTTTATATCATTATTTTTCAATTTTGTCCTTACAAAGTCTAAAAAGTAACAATTTACCCTTATTTCATTTCACCCAATAGTGGGGTCCACCAATAAACGTCTCTATGTTGGAAATAAAATTCGAACTTTCAAATTATGTATGGCATGAGTAAATTTGGGAAGGAAATGATATCTAGCAAAATCTTAGATAATGGTGTTTCAGATATATGATATATATCTCTAACAAAGATTAATTATATAACTTATTTCGGGACCTATAACTCTTGAAGGAAAATTTTGTTTTTCTGAACAAAAATTAGGGGCTCAAATATGCATTTAATAATGAACAAGTTAAAAAAACAAATAGAAGAACAAAACATAAAAAGAACAAAAATGTAAAAGGAAAAGGAAAAGGAAAAGGAAAATCGAATAAACCTCACCATTAAGCTATGACATTTTTACCTTCAATTGGAAGGAAAATGTTAATTGGGACTAAGGTGAATGAAATTGAAATGATGGACTTTCTATGTTCTTTAATATAAAAGTTATAGGTTTAATTGCTATAAGTATCAAATATGGAGACAGACGTTGTAATTTCCCTTTAGTTAACCTTCTTTTACCACGAAACACCTCAATCCATTTTCCCTCCGTTGAAAGATGCTGGCGTCTCAGCTTCAACTCCACCATCTCTCCGCCGTCCTCCTCCACCAAACCAACCGGAAAGCCGCTCCAACCACCAACACCTCCAAATTCCCCCACCTCTTTCCAATTTCCTATTCCCTCCACCAACACCAACCCCAAGCACTTCAAAATCAAGATACCACCACCAATTTGCATAATGAAGATAACATTCTGCGAACTCATAACGCCCAGTCCACCGCCCTCCTCCTCCGCCACCTATCTCCCCAAGAAAAACAGAACTCACATTCACTCCATGAAAATCAACCACCATTGCGTAGAGAATCTAAAGAAAAGCAGTTGGAAATTTCACTTATAAACAAAAGGGCACCTCAATTTCCCGGCTCTATTTATGCTAACGCTTCTTCACTAACTGTTAATAGTTCTTCCAAAAGCGAAAAATTTGATGATGATGATGGGATGCTAATGAAGGCGCTTGAGATAAGGAGGAAAGTGACTGTGGAGATTTTCAAAGATGCTATGAGAAAGGGCAAGTTTGGGATTACTTATGTTAATAATTTGGTTTCAGAATTGTCCGATTATATCGATTATGTTATGATTCAAGCTGTTTCCATGAAGCAATTGCCCGAATTCTCAATGTCATCCTATAATGTTCGTGCCGAGGCCTTCATTGATGACTCTAATGTTGTTCCTCTTATAAGGTACATGATCTTTATGTAGAGTAAGGATTGTTTGCCTTTGCCACTTCCATAGGACAATATGGTTGAACTTATGTGTTAACAATTTTGTGTTGTTTATTAGTTTAGAATCTTGAATGAATTATTCTTTTACATCACATTGCACAAAAGAAGTGAATACATGAGAAGAAGGCTTTCTACACTGAATTTCTTGCAGATGGTTGAAACACAATTCACTTTCGTATCCCCAAATTGGGAGGCTTATATGCACTTCAAGAGGAAATCTTAATTCCATAAGAAGGCTGGCTGAATGGTTGAAGTTGATTCATGTGAAAGGGAGATTTATAGGTGTGGCATTGACGCGAGCTGGTGAAAATATATTGGAACGCAGCTTAGAGGACTTGGATGAGATTGTTGAGTATTTGGAGGACAATGGCCTGAGGAGGGATTGGATGGGCTACGTCATTAGTCGATGTCCCGAGATTTTGTCCTTTAACATGGAAGAAGTGAAGTTTCGAACGGAATTTTATTTGAACATGGGTATGGATAGAAATGACTTTGGAACGATGCTTTTTGACTGTCCCAAGGTGTTTGGTTACCTCTCTGTGGAAGAGATGAACCAAAAGGTACCTATTTAAACTCCTTTTTTTTTTTTTTTTTTTTTTTTCAGTTTTCCCATTATTATCATGGTTTATGGAATATCTCAAGATGGTACAGTGTTATCTTTACTTCAGTGTAATTGTTCCTATAATGCCAGGAAATGTTTGCTTATAGAAGTGTGAATTTGAGTAAGTTACAAAGCGATGTTTGGTTCCCTTTTATTCAGGTAGCTTATCTAAAGGAGTTTGGCCTCAATAATGAAGATGTAGGGAGACTTTTAGCGTTTAAACCACAACTGATGATTTGCAGCATTGAAGATAGATGGAAGCCTCTTGTTAAGTATTTCTATTACCTAGGGATTTCTAAAGATGGTATGAGAAGAATCCTCACTATGAAGCCAATGGTTTTTTGTGTCGATCTTGAGAAAACCATTGTGCCAAAGGTATGTCTTTCTTGCCATATAATCAAACTTTAAAACTGTCTTTGAAATGCTCATTGTGAATCCAACGCGATATCCAACTTGCTGGATTACTACATGCTGTTGGAATTCTTATCGACTTATATTTAATGACTTCAGAAAATACAGAACTAATTTGTGGGAATTTGTAAATGCTGCTAAACTACTTCATTGCTAAGACTAACAAATTCCACTTCGGGTTTTTGGAGGTTCAATTTTTACGAGATGTAGGCGTTCAAGAAGATGCCATTGGCAGTGTTCTTGCCAGATTTCCCTCATTATTAACATACAGCCTCTACAAAAAGATACGCCCAGTGGTACAATTCTTCTCTTTGCTCGTCTCTTGTTACCTCTTTAATAATTTTACAAGAAAAAATGGTTAATTGCTGACCGGGGAAGATTTTAATTTGTAAAGGTTGTTTCAAAATGCTATGGGTTTGATTTGTTAATGAATGCTCCTTGGGTAATTTTATCGTTATGAAAGATTGTGTTGCTGGACACCTAAAGTTTAATGTCAATTCCCGTCTCTAAGTTTGGTATCTTCCTCCAATTATTGCATTTATGCAGGTCATTTTCTTGTTGACAAAAGCTGGGGTTTCCCAACAGAACATAGGGAAGGTGATTGCTTTAGGGCCAGAGCTTTTAGGATGCAGCATTGTGAATAAACTGGATCACAATGTGAAGTACTTTTTATCACTTGGTATACCACTTCCAGTATTGGGTGGAATGGTAGCTGATTTTCCAACGCTACTTCGTTATAACATAGATGTCCTTCGTCCTAAGTACCGTTACTTAAGGAGAGTGATGGTTCGTCCTTTGCAGGATCTCATTGAATTTCCAAGGTACACATTGTCAATGTAAACCTCCAAATCAAAGTTCTCCATTCATAAACATACAAGCATATACATGCTCATGAGTGGCTGTGTGCATGCGCGAATCTCTATGTATGCACGCTGAGTTATTATTCGAATACTGAGTTCTGAATTACTACAGGTTTTTCAGCTATTATCTTCAAATTTAAGTTCCATTTTATTCATCTTTATGCATGCATGATCTGTGCCATTCTTCAAATACTGAGTTCTCGGAATACTACAGGTTCTTCAGTTATTCTCTTGATGAGCGAATAATTCCTAGGCACAAGATCATGGTGGAAAATCGGATTAATTTTAAGCTGCGGTACATGTTGGCAAGCACGGACGAAGAATTCAATACAAGAGTCGACGCTGCAGTGGGGAGACGCAGAAGTTTTGAAGCTGGTACCGTGTATGAACAGCCATTAGACAGTCCAGAAAACAATGCTGTGTGATTCTCAAAAACACATCTAGGTAGGAATAACATATTTCATTGTATATTGTTTTGTGTAAACTTACAGATGATATCTTGTTGTAAATGTAACAATAGAAGGATATTTTAGGACATTTGGCAACTTCTACTTTTACTTTTTTTTTTTTTTTTTTTTTTAAGGAAAATCGGATTTGTCAATCCCTTTTTATCATGAGATAATATAAACCATTACAATCTACAATCACCAAGGCTCATTAGTACATGTGATTGGATAGTAAAATAGAACAAATTTTAACCTAGATTTATTCTTTAGGGTTTACTTTTATTGTTAAGTGCCATATATTCCACCTTGCCACCGAAGCAAATGACCAAACAAATGACAAATGTTGCAGCACACTAAGATAAGAGGTAACAAAATAAATCCACATTGCCAAGTAACGAATTCAATCCGCTGCAAGGGATTGATTCCATAGCCTTGAAAGAGTTCAATCCAAAGTTAATTTTTCGAAAAATTACCATCTAACAATACCCACGACAGATGCCTCGGAGAATTTCTTATCATTGCTACAAAATGGTTTATAAAAGTCACTATTCAATTGCTTGTATCTGGAATCCAATTTTAAGCTTTTTGGACAGCAAGTCACTATAAAATAACATGAGGAAAAACTCTCATACGGAATGGTTGGGACCAATTAAAGACCAAGGCGGCATAATGGGTTTCTCTTAATGAGACCAAGATCCACCTGCAAAACGCGACCACAGATCATGCAACCGAACTTGTTTGTAAGAAAACACACCTCAGCAGTACAAAAATGTACAAGACAACTTTACCTTGTGTCCAAAGAGATCTCTGATGTTGTCGATCCCATAAAGTATCATAGTGGGTCTGATGTAGAAGTGAAGAAAATTGGAAGAAAAATAAAAATGAGAGAGCATAAAAATGGTTAGTAACAGAGGTACACGAAAAGACTACAAAAATGTCGATTAAGTAAAATAATAATGTCATAATCCAAAAGAAAAGTAAAGGAAATGTTAAGATTTTGCCAACCTTTCAAGGGAAAGGCCCCATGCAATAACCTGAACATCTTCAGGAAGCCCCATGGGAAGCAGCATTTCAGGTCTGAACATTCCAGAGTTTCCAATTTCGACCCATTTACGTAAACCTTCATGATAACTGACGGAAACCAACTGAATTAGCCTATTTTCGGAATTGTTACAGTAGTTTCAAGCGATGATCTTTCTTTACTACCTGAAGATTTCCATGCTGGGTTCAGTATATGGATTGTAAGCAGGCTTGAATTTAAGCTTGGACATTCCTGAAATCAAGAGATGCAAGGACATTTGTCAGAACTCTGTCATCCGTAAATCTTTTCCAAAGGCACATCATGAGAAGTTACGAGACAGAAGTTAACAAAGCTTCATGTCAACCAAATCTTGAGTTATCAGAGCATAAAAATGTAAAATGCTTGAGAGGAGCTCCTAAAATAAAAGGTAGATATATTTACCCAGACGAGAGAAGAAATCTTCGAGAACTCCTATTAAATGTCCAAGAGTAAGCCCACGATCGCAAATTAAACCTAACCACCATACGAAAGAGACTCAGTTAATAAGTAAGAAGATAAACTGCAGTAGTACACTGTCAACCAAAGAAACAGGATTATCTATAAACTCATACTTGCTGTAGTGACTCTTGTTACATATTCCAAAATGTAATCGAAATGAATATAGCCAAGTCATCGAGTTTGGACAACTTAAAGGTTCCATATCCCCAATGGCCCATACCCAGAAGCATGTGGAAGCTTCCCAAGAACAAGCAGATAATTCTAGAAAAGCTTTCAAATTCATAAGCGAATTTCTTTCCTCCCACTGTAGAATGTTGGATTCACTAAATCCATGTCATCAACGAAAAAATATTGACTTGTGATGCTACTAATAGCTAGGGTTGAACCTTCCACTGGTAATCAGAATTTTGGTTTTAAATTTGAATAGCAACAGCTGTGCTATCACCCCATGAGTCCTCCTTCACAGCTTGACAGGCAACATGAATTGAACCACGGAACCTATTTGAAGTTCTTTAAAGAATGCAAAATACCTTCTATCTGGTGGAACTCTGCGAGATGCGTTCGATCCACGGCTTCATTCCTGAAAACACGATCTATTGAATAGTACTTTTTGGGAGCAAAGTCCTGCCCAAAAGAAAAGCTCCTTGAATGATAGCACAGTGGATGTAGTTGACTAGTAAAGAATATGCTACCAGAAACCTCATCCCCATTCCCAACACCTTGTGTGACATCTTCGAAAAGAATATTGAACAATAACCAAAGAGAAAATAAACATGCAGCAACGCAGGTCTTACTAATAATCTTCAATAAATAAACCTTTAAATTCAACAAAGATGTGCCTAATATCTTGGGTCATGAATAACTTCTTATGAAGGGAAATCTCCTGTAAAGAGTTCTACAAGTAGCTAGATATTCACCAAAGAAATATGATGCTTGAATAGCAAATAAATAGAAAGATGCTACATAGTTCAAGGAACAGAAAATACAAGCTTATAAAATGAAGAAGAAAAAAAGAAGAAGAGAGAACTAGTTAATGGATCAAACGGATGGGACTTTAATCTAAACATTCAAATACATCATACTTATTAGAGAAAAGGAGCGAAAATAAGAAAGCTTGTGCACATAAAAAAAGAGCACTTGTAAACAGGCCTTAAAAGAAAAAGAAAAAAAAAAAAACCTGTGCAAGTGCATACAGCATCCTGGTGGAAACGGCAGTGGTATGAGTCCGCAGAAGATTCTTGTTTGCTTCTTCCCTCTTCCATTCATACCCATACCTAGAAGAAATGGAAAATTTGACACAAACCTTCAAGAGTGACACTGACTAAATGTAAACATTATGCAGTCACCTACCCCCTGGACCCATAACCACCAGATTCATGAACTCCCTTCACCCGCTCAACATAATCCTCAGGAAGCATTTTTGTAGTAGAAGGCTCTGTGAAATATTTATTACCATAAGAAATCAGACGAAGATTGGACAAGAAACCAGAGATCCAAGATAAAAAAAAGCCAAACCTACCTTTCAAAAAAAATGTATCGTGCGAATCGCGAGCTGGGTGTTGTTGAGGCTGGAACAGTGCATCGAAGTTCCAGAAGCTGCAAAACCCCACAACACCATCATAGATTTATACCAGCTACATCTTAATGCACTACATGTATACAAGGATTAAACCAACCAACAGAAAGACCCTAAAGGAGAAAACGTGGTGTAAGGGGGGATACTTGGAGAGAGGGGGGATGGAGCCCATTTTTTCTTTACTTTTTTATTTTGATTCAGAGAAAAAAATAATGTTAGGAGTGTAAAAGACTCTTGGGAAAGAGAGGGAATGGAGCCCCATTTCTCAGTTGAAGACGTGTCATCCTTCCTCATGCTTATCTTCTACAGTATTTGAGAGACTACTTTCTAGTGCACTCTCTCGTGATCACCATTTCTTAAAAAGCTAGCAATTGTAGGTATTATCTAGAGGCATAACTGGGAATTGTACAGTAAAATATGGCTTTCAAGACAGTTTACCTGCTTTCAATAAAATTGTTAGTTGGCATCTCTTCAAACCTGCACACAGTGAATGGCAAATCAGCAACGATGACCATTACAGGAGGATATAGTAAGTTGAAAGACTAAACTAAGGAGGGAAAAAAACTCCTCACCCCATCTGAAGAAATATCATCTGCATTTGACGCCGCACCTGCAACAAAATGAAATAATCTACCTTAGATGAATGAGAATAATGAGATGATAAAAGGCACTTCCATTATATACTGTGAAAAAGTAGGGAAGTCAAATGAGACTAAAACTCAATCGGGTGTCCTGCTAGTTGCAAGATGGTTTTTTCCTACGGCAGTTTTTAAGAAAATTAAACAATAACAATGGACATGAATATATTAAAAAAACCTGAATGTTAACGGAAGCAAATGCATGGGATTATTGCTCATTATTTAATTATAGGGTCCTTTGCCAACTTTTTTCCATGACTAAGTAAACGAATTTTGCTTTGAAGAAACACAAACTGCAGTACAATTTGATTCAATTTGAAACATTTAACCCCTACATTTCAATTATAAAAAGATAAAGAGCAAAAATACCAATGAAATTGAAGATTAAACAAGTAAAAGGCTAGTATCAAAAACGTGCCTTGAGTAATGGGTGGAGACAGCCACCTTCAGTTGGCTGGCCCTTCGCAAGGAAGTTGTACTCTTTAAACTCTAGCTCCCTCCAATCTCCCCTTTAAAGAAAACAAGGGGAAGATAATATTAGGTATTACAGTCTTTCTTGTTATTCATATAACAAAGATCAGAATATGATCATTTATCCTTAATTATAGTATTGTGCAAAAGTATCGAACATGGATTAGACTCTTTTTGCTCGCACGTGGACCCGTTTCTTTCTTGGAATTATAGCATTACAAGAAACTTCCATAGCACTCTATTTTTTTTTTTCTTTTATAAAGAAATAACTTACTAGAAATGCATACATCCTGAACAAATAGAAAGGGAGACCTTCCCATTCATTATCTCTACACACTGAGGCAACAAACAATTAGTACTCTTTTTCAGATCAAGAAGCTATAAAGTAAGCTACAGCAAAATCTTAACAGAAAACCTATAACATTACACACACACACACACACACACAAAAGAAAGAAATAAAAAAGAGGGTTTGAGTTTTGTGGTGCAAATTGCAATGTATAAAACCATGTTGCCATGAACAACTGTTTATTATTTCTATTTGCTATATGATATGTTTATCAAACTATACTATCCAAGCAAGCTGATTACACATATTGATTACCTTAGCAGATTCTCCCGAGTTAGATCAGTAGCCACCTTTTTCCTTTTTGGAGCATATTTAGGACCCCTTTTAACTGAATAGCCTTTCCATATCCTTGAAGAAGAAGCAAATACATACAATCACAAAAGATGATCACAAAATAACACATCTAGAAGTAATACGGAGGCTAAACTAGACGATTAGAAAGACCATTTAAGAAAAAAATGAACCAGAAACAATAACCAAATATAGATAATTACAGTGGAGTAATAAGCTTTCTTTTTTTGAGAGCATCAACATCCTCAGCATTCACTGCCTGCAATATAAGAATTGTACCACTTGGGAATTAAATTATCAGAGGGTCATAAAGTAGCGATGCATAAATCTAAATTGTGTTTTTTAAGATCTTTTATATCTCCCTCACAAAGCAAATAAAGCTTCGAGGAAATTGACAAGCTTAAATGTTGCTCTATTTAATACCCAATGAGAAAGCATATACACACATAACAACAGCACACTACAAGTTTTGTAAATACAAGCCTCGTTGAAATTTTTTGAGAGCGTATCTTTCTTTGCTAGTTTGTGAAGAAATATACAAGGGAATGAGACACAAAATTATCCTTGCTAAAAATGAAAAGAAATAAAATAAAAAAAATCCACGCACCCATTAAAGAATATGCACATCTGAACATTTTAGCAACACAACACAAACTCAGACCACGATTTTTCAGGCAAAGTAGTTTCAATAAAGTTGACCCTTTGTATGTCATCTTGTTGAACAGCTTCAAGAAAGTTTAGGAATCCACAAAGAAATGATTCAATTATTTAGATACACGATGAGGACCGTAAAATAATTTTCCATTGCTCGACAAATATAATACGTTTTTTATTCTATTTTTCGCAATGAAGAATTTTTTATTCTTAATTCCTTGGCTCATGAATTCAAATATAACCTAAGGAACACAGTAACATGTTTATGTCTCGGATTCTATTCACCCCATTGGTGGGACCTAATAAATGGCTCTGTCTAAAAAATATTTTATTTTGTTCATAATAATCAAATTATGCCCCTGTTTGGTACACATTAAAATTTTCATTTTCATTCTTCTACTCATTTTCAATCACACATTTTTCAATAAAATAATATTTTCCATCACATCAATAACTTTTTTTTTCTTTTTCAATCACACATTCTTTATCGATCTACTATTCCAGAATACATTCTTCCAAAATAATGCGGCTCAAACACATCTTATACATTGCCCTGTTTCCACTTTTCAAGTTATTCTTGATATTATTGTTTAAATATAAGATTTTCCAAAGATTAGCTGATGTCAGAAGCCATGAACACACATGCACAAGTATGTATATACATACGGAAAAAGAGAAGATGGATAAAAAGCTATTCATTCAAAAATTATTATGCACCTCCCCATTTTGAATCTGCATGAGCAAATCTCTCACTCTGTCATCAACATGTTGTACCTACATCAAATGATTGAAATAAGAATAGTTCCGTATGAAAAGCATTATTATTTTTAAAAAATATAAAATTATCCCTACTATCACGCAAATAAATATCTATTTCTACAGCTTTTTATGCACATGTGACATGCACTGTGCTTCTACCACAATACTAAAATCAGCAAAATAAGCAACCAAACGTTCAGAGCGTATTGTATGCAATATAGATTGACTTTGACATGATAATGGATTGATTAAGATGTACCAAAGGCATCTAAATGCAAGTATTGAAGTCTCTGCAAATCACAAATTACCAGAAAGCCTATTATTCTCGAAGATATTAAAGACTTCATTGACAAACTGATACAGTCATACAGCTATCGAACTGAAGTAAATATTCATGTTTAATCGCTGTGACCATCTAACATATTGATGATTAATACGTAATTGAGAAAGGAAACACAGGTAAAGATTCCAGATTTCCTAAAGCACTCATAAGCATAAGTTGATTTAGGAGGGAAGACGAAAAAGAATGTTTTAAGGGGAAAACAGAAAAATCAAACTGGTGTCCATTGTTTCAATCACGTGATTTATGATTACAAGATTGCTTAAGATAAAACTTTCACACAAAATTAGAAAGCTCAGATTTTCAGGTAGCATTACCTTCCTGGACACCTGTGATTTACCCATCTCTATCCATTTGTTCTTTATGGCCTGCTGGCAACCTATTTTGAAAATTGAGGGATCCAACTTTTTCTGCATCCAG
Source organism: Fraxinus excelsior (assembly GCA_019097785.1). Lineage (NCBI taxonomy): Eukaryota > Viridiplantae > Streptophyta > Magnoliopsida > Lamiales > Oleaceae > Fraxinus > Fraxinus excelsior. Next base: position 1,219,552 of record CM032639.1, read on the forward strand.
AGAAAAAAGTTCAACAGCATGTATTCCAAGTATGGTACAGCATATAGATACTATTGACTCGCGGAAACCAACCATGACTCGAGGAAAGGAATAAAAAACTGACAGAGAATGTGTAACATGTAAAATAGAACTTGATTTGCAAATCCAAAAGTATATGTTAGTTGATAAATTATGAAGCCAGAACAAGTTCGATTGTAGCAAAAACAATTTGTAGTTTTATGAATGCTGAACTATGAATCAATTAGCACACAGATAAACTATCACACACAGCAAAACTCATGCACTGTATACGTCACAAAATAAGCAATTGCAGGCTGTTCCTTTAGTTTACCATAAAATTTCCAAATAAAAAATGAATCTGGGAAAAGACATGTGCACTGCTGACATCATACCAAGGTGAAGTAAAATTTCGAAATTTCCGTTTTTGAACTGTCATATTAATTGATAATCAAGGATAGCAGCCTCAGAAAATTTGAGAGAGATAGGTAATATAGGGGGTGTGACTGCAGGTGGTGTCCTCATGGATCGGGGGTAAAATAGACCCAGAGGAAATTATCATAATCTTATTATGGCAGTTAAAAATTAGTGGTTTTAGGTCCTGGTGGTAATGCTATATGGAAATTGGATTGGTGTAATTTATTGGTGGACTGTAGGGGATGGGGAACCCAGGATTTCATTATTAATATATTATTGCTTCGTCAATTTTCTTACATAAACCAATACAGTGTCTTAGATGGCATGTTATATTGGCAAGCGATATTGATTGTAAGAATATACAATAAACAAATCCCATATGATAATTGGGTTAAGAATCCATGAACCAGAAAAATTAATATGGAATGACCTGCAACTCTTCCCGTGTTATACCCTCTGGTGGTAGAGCTAAAAAGAGTTGGGCTTCAGGAGATCCTGCCTCAGCATACATTTCCCCCTCCTTGGTGAGCCCCCATCTTTCTCTCTTAATGTCCTGCACAATATCCACGCTGCATAATTCATCAACCAGGCCATGTTGTTCTCTCAGATTGGAAGAACAGGTAAACTTTAACAACTAGAAATCTGGGTTCAAAGGAATCAATAAATTCAAAGTCGCAGGCTAACAATTCACATTGAATAGAAATGACAGTTTATTTTCCTAAATTGAAGCTAAATTACATATCAGTCAACAGAATATTAACCCTTGGTCCTAGTTTAAGTTACAGAAAAATCAGTTTCTCCATCTTTCTTCCTTGATTTTCCTATCCTTCAGATCAAATATTACGACGTTTTAAATACACACTGTACCACTCCAATAAACTGACTGCTAAACAGGCAGCAAAAACACTTCGACACTAGTAATTCCTCTGAATGCACTAAGACTAACAATTTTTTCATGAAAAATAAAATTTAGAAAAAAAAAAACATGAATTGAAATCTGTGAATAATGTTTATACTGACTTGCGCGTCGACGAGTCGGAAACCGTTGAGGCTCTTGATGACATTGACGATCTCATCGTGACCGATTCCCTTTTCCTCGGAGAATTTTCCAGAATCCGATATCTCTTCGTTCTCCTCTAGATAACCTAATACAGCTTCCTCCGCCATCGCTTTTCAAATCCTCGTCGGCGGAACACGGTCTAGCAGCCGACGAGTAACGGAATATGGTGCTCTCGTAAATGTTTATACGTTGCACAACTGGTCAATAAATGGCTAAGAAATGGGTTTTAGGGTAAATAATATTTTAAAGGGGAAATTGCAGTCACGGTACCAAACATTTTATTTAGTTGTAAACCTTGTCCAAATCTTTTATTTGTGCCACACACGGAACCAAATCGTTTAAAAACTCGCACCCACAGTCCAAATGGATGGAAATTGTTAGTTTGACCCTTAGTAGATAAGAGAATTTATTTTGACCATAATCTTGACTAATTTTAAAAAGATAAAATTGTAACTTCACATTTTCTATAATAAAATAAAATTCAAACCACCCATACCCACCCACGCACACCCACCCACACCCAAACCTAAAATTGTGTTATCTCCTTCACCTTTCCTACTCCCACCCCAAATCAAAATAAAAAAAATTCAATCTGCAAGAAAATACAATCCGAAAGAAAATCAAGTGCGGATCACAACATTCATAAATCCAATCTGCAAGAAAATCAAGTGCAAAATTGACTTGGGATTTCATTAATGTCGGACCAGGTGATGATTTGTGACTGTTTAACCTCTTCACACTATCCTCCAACATTGTTAAAGCTTTCAAATCATCTTTCCCGCCTGACAACACCATTCGTTGCTCTTGTTGTCGACAATACATAAGCTCGTCGCCACCACTTGTACCACTAGCAATAGGAACAACCCTAGTACTAGCCATTGAAATCAAGGGTGGGTATGGTAACTCCACTTTGAATCTTGATGGATCAACAATGGCCATTGGTGGAACATGTTGAACAAAAAAATCCATTCAATCATGACCTTTGCCACTGTCACCGCGATCACCACCTGTATTTGTACTACGTTGTCAATGGTTGTGGAGCGTTGCGATGTATTAGTAGTACTCTCAGCCAAACTCACAACTAGAACAGAAGTAGAAGGCTCTGAAGAAATCGACATGGGAACAGAAGCAACATTATCTCCTTCACATTTCATTCGGTGAATTTTCTTACATTTCTTTCCCTTTTGATTTGATTGGTGAATTTTTTTAATATTTATTTGGGAGTGGGAGTGAGAAAGGTGAAGGAGATAACACAATTTTAGGTTGGGGTAGGGTATGGGTGGTTTAGATTTTTTTTTTATTATAGAAAGTGTAAAGTTAACATTTTATCCTTTTAAAATTAGTCAAAATTAATGTCAAAGTCAATTCTCGGGTCAATTAACGGTCAGTTTTCATCTTTTTGGACTTTGAATGCGAGTTTTTTTAAAGGTTTGGTATCGTTGGTGATACAAATGAAATGTTTGAGTAAAATTTGCAACTAAATGAAAGTTTTGATACCGTGACTGCAATTTTTCCTATTTTATATCTGCTAATCAACTAAAGTTGCGTTTTCATTTTGACCTACCAAAATGCTAAATAAAGAGACACGTGAGGGTTACTAGAATGCGAATCCATTAAAGTGAGGGTTACTCCGCCAATCAACTAAAGTTGAGTTTTCATTTTGACCCACCAAAAATGCTAAATAAGGAGAGAAATGAGAGGGTTACTAAAACGCGAATCCACCTAATATAAGAGAATGATAAGTAAGATTTTTAACACTAAATGGGTGCTCTCAATTGAAATTGTGATAAATTTTAAAAATCCTTCTAATTTTAGGGTCCTCAATTAAGATTTTAATGAAATCCTTTATAATTTAAATATTCACAATTGAGATTTTAATGAAATTCAATCAACTCTTTTAAAATTTAGGTATCTTCAATAACTAGTGGATTTATAAATATTTCTTTAATAGAGAAATTTTAAAATATTTTGATGGATTTCAAATTTAAAAATACACGTAACAAATTATTTTGAAATTTCACCATATTTGATGAGATTCTTATGGAATTTGTGAAAATATATTCAAATCCACGAAATTCATTATGATTTATAATCTTTAAAATTCATCAAGATTTTAATTGAGGACACACTCGTAAATTAATTTCCTTAGAAATCTAGGGACGTAGATTGTAAATTAACCTCCCTTGGCTTATCTACATCTCAAGTGATGTCAAATTAGGCGCATCTAACATAGCCAGTTCAGGGTAGTCCTGTTAAAAGTGACTATGAACCTACACTGATCCACATGTTAGTAACTTAAAATTCGACCATTAAGAAGACGATCTAGAAGGTTGTCAAGAGGGGAAACTCTCTTGCTATCTCGTTATGAAGATAGCATCATGGAACATTAGGGGATTAAACTTCTCTCCAAAACAAAATGGGGTAAAATTCATCAAGAAGCATAATATTGATGTCATGGACGTTTTAGAGATGAAACTTGGTAAACCAAAATTAGATAGTATTATGCTGAATAAATTCAACGGGTTGTTGCAAGTTAAAAAAATTTCCACACATCAAGCCGATAGAATTTTGATTTTGTAGAATCTCACGAAAGTCTTTTTGGAAGTGATGGAGAGTACACCACAAGAAATCCATTTGTATAGCTACTTGTAAGGTAACCACATATACCTTTTATGTTAGTTTTGTTTATGCACTCCATACTATTGTTAACCGGAGGCCACTTTGGAGTATCATGATTTTGAGTGTCTCGTTGCCTTGGTTAGTGCTTGGGGATTTCAACAATGTTTTGAAGTTTGATGAAAAATGTAATGGTGTGGAGGTGACTCCATATGAATTGAAGGACTTTGCTAATTGTTGCCTTCAAGATGGTCTCACGGATTTAAGGTCCACGGGTTATCTTTACACTTGGACCAACAATTCTATGTGGAGAAAGCTTGATAGTGCTATGGTGAATGAAGCTTGGATGCAAAATGGTGCTTATGGTTGTGTTGATTTCTTTTCGCCGGATTGCCTTTCGATCATTCTCAATGTATTGTCTTGGTTATGGAGAGGGATAGGAGCAATAGAAGGCTATTTAGATTCTTCAACATGTGGACGAACCATGAGGATTTTCCGGAAGTTGTGCAAAGGGGGTGGAATTTCATTGATGGAGGCACAAAACAATATGTGTTTTGCAAGAAATTGCATATTTTGAAGGAAATATTGAAGGCACTTAATGCTAAACATTTTGAACACATATCTACTAAGGCCAACATTGCTGAGATTGAGTTGGAGAATGGTAAAAAAATCCTCCATAATCAGCCCACAAACCAACAATATCAAACTTATGGTGACCGAGTTGAGGAGAAAAGATTTTGGATTATGTGAAGCGGGACGGAGTTCCTACTTTCAACAAGCTAAATGCAATTTCCTTATCAATAGTGATAAGTGTACAAAAATTTTCCATGCTATGGTGAAGCGTAACACGAGCAAGAATTTTATTGCAAAAGTTCTTAAGGAGGATGGGTGCTATACCACATCGCAAAATGAAGTTGCTCATGAGTTTATCCAATTCTATAGTTCTTTACTTGGTACAAGCTATCCAAATATGCCCATTAAGCAGAATTTTTTTAAAGGAGGGTCCCTTGGTGACTTTGGAGCAAGGCGGCTCTTTTGTTCGGGACATTTATAGCCAAGAAGTTAAGGAGACACTCTTTGATATTGGTGATGATAAGTCTCCTGGGCAGGATGGTTACTCATCATGTTTTTTAAGAAAGCATGGGAGATTGTTGGAGTGGATTTTGTTGAGGCTATCAAAGAATTTTTTGCATCTAGTTCTCTCCTCAAACGAGTAAGTCACACGGTTATAGCCTTGGTTCCAAAATCTAGTCACACTACGATTGTTGGAGACTATAGGCCTATTTATTGTTGCAATTGTTTTACAAAGTTATTGCAAAGATTCTCGCATCTAGATTGAGGTCTATTTTGGAAAACATTGTTTACCAAGCCCAATCCGCATTGTTGAAGGAAGAAGTATGATGGAAAAAACTCATATTGCTCAAGAGCTCATGATGCAATATAATCGGAAACGGGTTGCTCCAAGATGTCTACTTAATGTTGATCTTCGTATGGCATATTACTCGATTGATTGGGGCTTCTTAAAGCAAATGTTTGAGAGGTTATGCTTTCCTACTAAATTCATCGTTTGGGTTATGGAATGTGTCACTACACCCCCTTAACCCGTGGCGTTGAATGGAAGCATACACAGTTTTTTCAAATGGAGGAAAGACTTACGACAAGGTGATCCACTCTCACCTTTCTTGTTTGTTTTATGTATTGAATATCCTTCAAGAATGCTTAAGGCTGCCACAAATGAGAGTGAATTTAACTATCATCCCAAATGTGGTCCATTAAAGATTACACACTTAGCTTTTGCGGATGATATAATGCTCTTTACAAGGGGAGATGTCATTTCGGTGAAAATTTTGATAGATTGCTTAAACAACTTTGGGAATGCATCATGATTAAGGATGAATAATCTTAAGTCAAGCTTATTTACAGCTGGAATACACGGCCAAGAGCTTGATGTAATCCAAAAACTTACCAATATTTCGAAGGGTACAATGCATTTTCGATATTTGGGCATTCCACTTGCATCCGAGAAGCTTAAGGTCAGTTGTTTATGCTCATTTTTTGGATAAAATTACAGGTTATATAAGTGCTTGGATGTGCTCCTCATTAGAGCGGAACTGATTAGAGTGTTGCTTCAAAGAGTCGAATGTTTTTGGCTTTCCTTGCTACCTATTCCAACCACAACAATTTTAAGAATTATAAGTCTTTACCATAACTTTCTTTGGGGTTCTAAGAAGCTTTAGTTGTTTGGAAGGATGTTTGCCTACCGAAGGAAAAAGGTAGTTTGGACTTTGGAGACAAGAAAAGCTTGAATTCGGCATTACTTGCTGTTGAGTTTCGAACCCTTGACCTGCCTGCTGTGCTTCCAACAATTGCTAAAAACGTGTTCCTTGGAATGACACTTTTATTATTAAAGGCAATGGCTGTATTGTTGACACTTGGCACGTTACTTACCATTGGATGAGATTCTAGAGTCTTCGACTCTTTATCTTGGCGCAGACGCCTCATTTCTGGGGCATTCGATCGACCCTTATTCTCTCTGTGTTCTAGGGTTTTCTCTTCGTCCATCTTAGAGAGAATTAACTCATTCTTTTAGGGTTTACATTCTGATTCTTGTAAACTGTATATCCTCATAGTTGAACTTCTGATTAGTGGGAAGTGTTGGATCTTTGAGTGATTATTGTGCTGAGTCTTTTGTGATTCGAGCAGTGAATGAGTGCTTTGGCAGATCTTGTGTGATCTGGGCTGTTTCTGTGTTCTGAGAGGCGATCGATCTAAGGCTGTAAAAGATAAGTGTCTGTAGCCATTTGTCTTGTACAAATCTTGTAACTCTTGTGCCATATTTTGGCTTGTTAGTGCAACCGAGCAATATCCATTATTTGGATGCTCAACGAGGGACGTAGGCGTTAGATCCGGTCGCCGAACCTCCGGGGCTTAGGCCAAAACATATCTTGTGTTCATTTCAGATTTTCTGCAATTTTACTTTCTGTTTGGTTGATCCTTTTGTATCTTGTTTAATATTGTGTGTGGTTTGGGCCTTTTCACTTGCCAAGTTGCTATGGAATATCCATCATAAAAAGGACTCTTTGTGGATTCATTGGGTAGACTAATTTTACCTTAAAGGAGCTAGTATTTGGGAGGTCCTGCATATAAAAGATCACTCACCACTTTCCAAAAAACTGCTGGAAATAAGGGATGTATATAGGTAGTTTTTGGCACATGAGCATGCCGATCAGCTCACTTTGGGGACGGTGCAACAGCATTTCAACCAAAATGCATGGATGGATGGGGAAATTTTTTGCGTGACGAAGGCCTATGATTTTTTTTTGGCCTAAGGGAAATGTTAAATGCTGGGCAACACATGTTTGGAAACCCTTCATCGCTCCAAAACACTCATTTATGTTGTGATTGGGAGCTCAATCCAAGCTACTCACCAAAGCTAAATTGCATTATTTGTATATTTATCGAAGTTGTATTTTTTGTGCTTTTCATGAGGAGACATGTCATCATCTATTTTTTGAATGTCATTTATCTTTGAGCGTTTGGAAGAGCATTAAGGCTTGGTTGGGCATTACAAGAGCCATGACTAACATGGCTAGTGCACTTAAGTGGATCAAGAAGGAGGCTAGAGGAACCTCACGACGCAATAAATTTTTTGAAAATTTGAAACCCCATGTTGAAAGTATTGTACGACGAATCAAAACACACGTATACAAAGTAATGTTTTCTTTGTATCATATTATTTTGATTTGTTATGAGTCATTAGTGATGTGTTGAATTGTATTTCTCTTTTGCTTCATTTTCTTTTGTTTGATTACTTGGGTATGTCCATAGTAGTTGTTTTTCCATTGTAACTTCATTGTTGCTTCACTCTATTATGCTCAGAGTATTTGTACATGGTGTTTGATGAATATAATTCATTTTTACCTATAAAAAAAAATGTCATCAGCTATATTTAAAAGCCACGGGCGATAGCCTTTTATTAAACGACATCACTAAAAACCTTTTATTAAAAGTTGTGGACATCCATCAGTAACAAAATTTTGCTTTAATTTTGAGTTGGTCTAAGTTTTGTGAAATTTTTACTAGACGATTAGGGTTTGGCTAGCGAATCGTTACGAGTCGATCATTTGACAATACAACGCCATGTCGATTTCTCAACTAGCCCTCTAAGTTTTACACCACTATCCACCCCTATAAAATTCTTTTATCCATAGGTGAATTATTTATTTTAAAATCAAGAAAAATCACAACTAATCCCCAAACTAAGTGGCTCCTCAATTTTCAATTTGTAGCAAATCAATCCTCAATATTTTAGTTGGCAATAAAAAACCAATAATGCGCTTATATTCTAAAAGCAGAGAGGATTTGGAGGAGCTCACCTTTAGCCCTCGTTCCTAAGTCAAAACCTCAAATATACCGCAACATAAATGGCTATGGCGTGCAGATCTGCTGTGATGGCCACTGGGAGATCCATGTGCACTCGTTCCAAAACAATACTCAAAACCCTGGCTCCAAAACCCGTCCCCACCTCTCATTTTTCTTCTCCAGTTAGAAACTTCCCTCCCGCCGCTTCAAGGTACATGTCACATGTATTTGCATATATGTCTCCCATTATCAATTTCAGTTATTCAATTGGAATAAGTGCGTGTTTACATTCATTTGTTCAATAAACCTATAGCTCAAGTGGCAAAGGTCGAGGTACAGGGTTGAAACGGAAAGAAAAAGATATTATTGTTGATGTTTTTGCCGAAAATTATTTTCCTAATAAGTTAATTGCAAATGCAGGATTGTTTCGGCGGTGGGAAGTCTGGAGTCAATGCTACCACTCCATAGCGTCATTGCATCTGCTCGATTGAAGTCCAATATCGCTTTTGATACTTCCTGCTGGAGCTTGCTTTCTCAAGGTTATAATGTTTCCTTTTTTATTTCTCAATTTTTGAAATTTGAATTAATTATGTTTTTCTAAGGGAAAAAAGCATTCTGTTGATTTGTTCCTCGTAATCTTGCGTGATTTGCAATATACCCTTTAAATATTAAAGCCCTCAGTTCTGAAAATTCATTGTGCATAACTCTATGCCAATTTCATCCAAATGTTTTGACAGCAAATGGTGTATGGATAGCAACCTTGCTATTTTTCCTTGTTCGAAATGCATTTCACGCCAACTTTTATTTGAAGTTGATGCTGGAGAAGTAGGTGAATAATTTGGCTGAGAGTTATATTTTGTATTTGCCCACTGTAAGGAGCATTGACCAATACACCACCTTTTTGCTGTTAAATAATATGATGGAGTTTGTCCATTTCAAGGTGCAATGTGCTGTAAATTGACACACCCTTAAATTAGAAGGCATGATAACTTTTTCTTTGAAAGTGATGGTGTAAAATGCCACAGAGTATGATTGTCACAGGATTGAAGTGCATGCTGCCAATGGCAAAACATTACTTAGGTTTTCAGTTCTTTGACTTTTTCAATATCATGTTTAGCATCTGGAATCCCCATAGAAGTTAAAAGTCGCCGTGTGACTATCTTTACAAGGCAACATTAATACAAATGCTTAATTCAATGACCCATTTCATAGTTTTAGCTCGTGAATTGTAATTCTATATGCCACTAGTATCTTGACAGGTTCTCGTCTACTTGCTGGTATAGGATTTGCAATGTCATTGTGACAAGATGTATGCTGGCATAGACAGAGATAGATGCAATTTGAAGTTTTGTTTTTGTTTTTGTTTTCAACATGGAAAAGAGTATCTAATTTTTTTTTATTTTTTATTTTTTTATCTTTTTTGGGAAAGTATTGTTTCGTTTGAAACACCTTGTTGACTGATATATGGACATCATTATTTACTAATTTGAGTAATATGTTGATGCCTTTACCTTTGTTTCCATTTTCAAAGCCGCTTAAAGGTTCAATAAAAGTGGTTGAAATATATTTATTGGTCTATTATCATTGTATCTAATCTTCAAATTTCATTGAACGGCTTATTTAGGGGCATTTCTCTTGAACATTTTCTACTAGGTTTGTTCTATTTGATATAAACATCTATTTTTAAGGTTGTGTTCGTAATCATAATAATGAGTCACTGCTGAGATCATATCTCGTGTAGGCATGAACCTGTACTTTAAGAACCACCACCCCCCCCCCCCCCCTTCTTTTTCTCCTTCCCTCTCATATCCGACCTTGAAACCCTAGGTATAAACTGAGCCCCTGTTTGGCCCTCATTTTCTAGAACTGATTTTTTCCTCAAACCCATATTCAATCACACATTTCATGGAATCTACAACTTTTATCAGTTTTTTAACAACACGTTTCATCAACTTTATCAAAATCTACTAAAGATATCAAACTTAAGAGGGAAAATTGCATTAGTTAGCTTCTCTGACTTGAAGTTGATCAGCACAGGACCTTAGGAGGAGTGCCTAAGCAATTGTATATATCATCTGGTATTCTCTCATCTATCTTTAGTTAGTTTTTGCTATGTTTTATTTTATGTTCCCCTTCTTCATCACTGCTGCTATTTATTGTATATATCATCTGGTATTCTTCCTCTGATGCACATATTTTCTGTCTTCTTTGCATGACTTAGATTTTGCTATTCCTCGGTGATAGAAAGCTCCAGACTACATTCACATAAGACCATTTAGGTGATCTTTTCTTCTCATTTTCCCGAGTCCTCAAAATTTTATCTTTATGCTCCGCAATCATGGCCATTGCCCCGCTCAAGTCATCGGTAGATACTGACATACAATACACAATCAAGACTCGTTGCTACTCAGATGATACTATTATGTTTCGAAAAGTGGTATGTATTTGTTGTTCATGATGTTATTTGTCTGAGGCTGCAATATACAAATGAACTGTAGAACACCATGATTGCTTCAGCTCTGTTCTCTCTTTCCCCACAATAAGGATGAATGTGTAATTGAACTTGGTTTACTTATTAATCTTTTTCAAAATTTACTATCAAGTTCGTAGTAAACATAATGTGCCTGTGTGTGTAGCAAACATAATGTGCGCTAATAAACCATGTGGTGTGTATGTGTGTTTTCCACTGCAATCATATTTTTATTTGGGAAATGTCACTTGTACATTGTTTTTGTACATTATGGTTGACAAGTGTTGGCAAGTGTTGATCTGATTAAAAAACTGTCAAAAATTTAAATTGTCCAATGATGCATTGTCACGTGGCAAAATGTTAAAAATGATATAAATGGTGATGTAAATGTAACATGATTGTTTTTATTTTGTCCATCTGGTTTTTGAAGAGGATTTAGATTCTTGGAAAACACCCACAATCAATGGCTCTCGTATTTTTAAACAGTTTTCATATACTTACATCATGGTTGACAACATTGTCTACACTCTATGTAACACACAATTTTGTTATTTAGTTTAACAATATTTGAAACAATCAATGACTTCGATTTTTACACATCATGAAATATCATTCATGATGTACAAAAGTGATGTACAAGTAGGTTAATTCATTTTTAAATAAGCACAGTAAACAACAAGTATGAAAGTTAGACAAGAGTTTTTCCATTCTACTAAAATGTTTGGACGTAAATTGTCATTAAAGATAATTTGTATGAGTTAATGGAAGATTAAAGATAAATATTAGATTAAAAAAGTGGAGGATATAAGTGCGAGAATGAGTAAAAATTAGGGATCTCCGTTGAAATTAAAGTGTAATGTAGTGAATTAAAACCGTAACTACCCTTCCAAGTTCTCATTACTTTATTTATTTATTTTTATACTCAGTCGAGCAAATGCATGGATCATTATGCTTTAAAAATGAAAATACAAGAAAAATTTATATTCGTCTTTCTTTGATTCTATTTAATCCAATTTAGCCCTTGTTTGACAATATGTTTTTCGAACTTTTTTTCTACACGTTCGTTTTCAACCATTCATTCACACAATCAAATATTTTGAGGTTAAATTTAATTTTTTTTTCTACTTTTTAACCACAAATTCTTCTAAAAATTACTATTCAAAACTCTTTTTTTTTTTTTTTTTTTGAAAAAAAAGAAAGTATGATTATCAATCAGTGGCATAATTTAGTATAGCTTATACATCATCTTTGATTGCAGGGTATAAATGTACTAATTAATTTGATTGTAAGCAATTTGTAGTTGGTGAACGATTAGTCTCAATTATTCTATGACTTCTGTCAAGTTTGGTGATATTTTAATGTCAATTTTCCTTGTATTCCCTTTGCCTGATTTAAATGCATCTTGGTCACTTGTAAATTCGAGCGTAAGCTTTCGTTTTCTGGAATTAATTGATGGATCTTGCATTGTCCTTTTCAGGTATATGCAATAGTTCTATAATTATGTCGTATTCTATCTACGGTGGAAAATCGTTTTCACGGAAGTTCAATGTTGAACCCGTTTGTTTCCCATTATTTGTCAACAATAATTAATTTTGTGACCCTTTTATTTTCCAACACATGGGTCCCATTGTGTGATAGAAAGTAAAAATTATTAAAAAAGAGTTGCCACATTTGCAACCGTTGGGAAATGTATTAAAATGAGGTAAAAAAATTGTAAAGAAAAGGGAGCATCATGTAAAAATGAGATCGAATGTACGAGACAGAATGACCGTCATTCTTTAGCAGCAAAAGACACTGAATATTTGAAGCGTAAACAGAAAATTTATGAGTTTTTTTTTTTTTTTTGGACGTTGGAACCCGCAGTCGCTATCCGTGAGTGAGTATTGGGTAAATCTCGCTCTATGTGCAGTAACTCGCAAACTACACAGGAGAAATAAATCGCACTAAACAAGTCCGGTGTGATGGGCACGATCGATGAAGTGCTAGCAGGGGATTCGAACTCGTGATATTCGATCTCCGCGTTCACCTGTTCTACCAACTCGATCATTCATTCGGGGTAAATTTATGAGTATTTTTAAAATGATAGAAGTGTGTATAAGAACATTTTGTTAATTTTTAAATCAAGCAATAATTATTGAGATTTTGTCAATTTTAAATTAGGCCGTATTAATTGAAATTTTGTATTTAGTTTAATTTTTCCTCCTCAGACTTGACTGGGCCTTTTGTAATATTCCTAAAAACGAAGCCAAATTATACAAAACACACGCTTCTAGTCTAAACTATCCGTTGAGTGCTCACTCTTCCGTCCAGTCTCTACTGCTAAAAGCCTAAAACCTCCGAACGCCTCATTTTTCCAAATTCACCAATTTTACCGTTATTTTCAAATGCTGTAGTCTCTTTTTTTCACACACTAACGGCGCTTCATAAACTCGCCGGAATAATGGCGGTTTCCGGCAAGTATTCAGGCGAGAATCAGACCTCCGGAAACTCGTCTTCCACCTTTTTCACCTCCAAAACCCCAATTCTTGGACAAAAACTCTACATCGTCATAATCGTGACTGTCGTCATTACGATTTTCATTTTCTTCTTCATTTTCCTCTTCCTCAGTCGGAATCGGAACTCTAAACGACGCCGCGCTGGTGAGAAACATGGTTCAGGTTTACTGCCTCTGGCATGTAATGAGATCACGGAAATTAAAACCTCGGATCACGCTGAAATAAATATAGTCGGCGTAAAAAACAAAGCGTCTATTATACCAAATGTGGTAAAAGATGTTGTAATCGAGTCCAAGGGCAAAAAGGGAAGTTCAGAGAGCAATGGGTCGAATACTACCCGGAGCGAATCGTCCTCTGCTATGTCTGCGTCCACCGACGGGTTGAGCAACATTGGGTGGGGCCGATGTTACAGTTTAAAGGACCTGGAAATCGCTACAAATCTATTTTCGAATGATAATGTGATTGGTGAAGGAGGCTACGGCATCGTTTACAGAGGTGTATTGTCCGATGGCTCTGTTGTTGCCGTGAAAAATCTCCTAAACAACAAGTAAGTTTATCGTATTACCTTCATCGCAAAAGTTGTAAACATAATTTTATGGATTGTTTTTTTATTTTCAGTTCATATTGGTTAATTCTTTCTTTGATTTTATATAATCGAAGTAAGAAAGTGTAGTTACTGCATGTGTGTTTGGTTGGGATTCTTTTGCTTGTACAGAAAGCGAATCAAAGCCAAGTAGATCTGGATTGGAAGGAATTGAGTGTGCCGGTGAACTTTTTGTCTCTTTTGACTATAAGAAAAACAATGTAAAACTCTTCTTTTTGTTTCTTTATTATTCCTTCTTGTTGGTTTATTTTATCTTGTACAACTTTTGTTTCCGCCCTTTTCTGGTAAAACACCTCTGTTTCCATCCTTCTTCATTTGTTAATTTTCTCGTAGCAGTTAAGACTTTATGCTGGTTTAGGTGAATGATATTTGGCTTCTATAGAATTCTTTAAAGGAACAGCTATTTATTGATGGAAAATATTGTCTTTTGGGACCATGAATTGGCGTGCTACAGAAAATATTGGGTGGGATGGACGATATGTTCTTGATGGATGATAATTAAGTATATATTTTCTGGCACCTAATTTTGAATTCGACAATTTGCAAAATTCAAGAGTGACGATGCTAATAATGTTGTATAAAATGAGAAGAAACGGATATAGATCTGTATAGTGTTGGAGGGTTATGTGTCAACAAATATCAGAACAGGGATGCAACTGTTGTTTTTCGTCATGTAGAAGTTTGCATTAGTGGTTGCTTCACATTCCAGATAAACTTTTCAAAGAGAATATCATATATGGATGAGTTCCTTGAAATGGAAGAAATTGATTCTAAAACATGAACTCCACGTCAAACATTTCTTCGTTTTCTTCTTTTTGAAAATGGCATTTCTACCAACCACCCTATCAATTGATTGAGTCATAAAAATATGCAGCGACTATGACTTCAAGTTTCTACCGAACTTCAAAAGAAGTCCCAAGCACTTTGTACATCGAAACAAACTCTGTTCAATTTGATGCTTAGTGAATCACTTGTTGATAGGGGTCAGGCGGAGAAAGAGTTTAAGGTGGAAGTTGAAGCCATTGGAAAGGTAAGACACAAGAACCTCGTGGGCCTGATGGGTTATTGTGCAGAAGGTTCTCAAAGGTACATGTGACTGGCCGTTGCATTTCTCTCTGTTATGTAGATATCGCCGTCTTTTCCTAAAATAATAACTACGTTTTCTGTCCTTCCATTTAGGTTGCTAGTTTATGAGTACATTGATAATGGCAATTTGGAGCAATGGTTACATGGTATTGTGGGGCCTGTTAACGCTTTGACTTGGGAGATCAGGATGAAAATTGCCATTGGGACAGCAAGAGGGTGAGATATTCATGTCTCACAGCATATGTTTTTACCACAATGTTTATATTGGAGAGATTCCCAGGAAGTCCAATGGTCAAATTTTACACATATATATTTTGTACGTTCTTATCTTCCAATTTTCTATAACGAGTGGGTTGGTAAATTTTGTCACAGACTGGCATACTTGCATGAAGGATTGGAGCCCAAAGTTGTGCATCGTGATGTGAAGTCTAGCAACATTCTTCTAGATAGGAAATGGAATCCAAAAGTATCCGACTTTGGACTTGCCAAGCTGCTAGGATCCGAGAAAAGCTATGTTACAACACGAGTGATGGGAACGTTTGGGTTTGTTCCTTTCTGACTTTTGACAGTTTGATTTTCCATTAAGCAGCAGTCAGCTTGAAAGATGGTAACAGAATTTTATTTGCTTATAGTTAACTATGCATGTTGCTACAGATATGTCTCCCCTGACTATGCATGTACTGGTATGCTTAATGAGGGGAATGATGTGTATAGTTTTGGAGTTCTTCTCATGGAAATAATTACTGGAAGGAGCCCAGTTGATTATTCCAGACCACCTGGGGAGGTGAACAATTTCTTTCCCTTAAGTATGTACTCATATTAATAAGGATATATTTACATATCCTAACACTGTTTACTAAATCCAGGTGAATTTGGTTGATTGGTTCAAAGGAATGGTAGCAAGTCGTCGTGGTGAAGAGCTGGTCGACCCCCTCATTGAAATTCCTCCTCCTCCCAGAACTTTGAAGAGAGTACTTCTGGTTTGCCTTCGCTGTATAGATTTAGACGCAAGCAAGCGTCCAAAGATGGGGCAAATTGTTCATATGCTTGAGGCCGATGAACTTTCTTACCGTGTGGTGAGCTTCATTTCCTTAGTTTGTTTTCTTATACAATTTAGTACTAGTACTGGCTAATGTGACTTGTTTTCAGTATGCCCTGCTCGAATATGCTGTTTCAATTTAAACCAACACATTAAAGCGAGTTGAATTTGTGGATAAAATGTTGATTTGGCTGTGGACCCATCACAGTGTGAGGATGTCAACGAAGGTGTCAAATTTTTCTGGCAAAATGGTTTAATTCTAAACATTAACCAAATGATGGGCTAAAATTCTTTAATCTTTTTTTTGAGGGCAAATAATTCATTCATTTATTAGCCGTTTCACACCCTCCAGGAACCTCGGTCTATTCTTGATACTGCTCCGTCGCATCCCATAGCAACTGGCAACAAAGGAAGTGGTGAATGATGATGTTCTATTTTATCTCATAAAAAAGGTATACTAGTTATGATCGTCTATTTTATCCAAATTAGCAGAAGATAATGGTTGGAATGTTACTGTATAAATATATTTTTTGGTTCTTATTTTGCGTTCATACTGTCGTAGCCTATTCGCATACCGTGTTTTGTAAATATTGTTGTGCATGTAAGATGTATTTAATTTTTCTGTTCATTGGGTAATTTTTATTGCATATTGTGGCCATGTAATGTTTTTACTTTTTGATTTTGAAAATCTACAATAGAATGATTAAATTCAGTGCTGGATTTCAGCTGTGTCTTGGCCAAACACCATTGGATTGTACCCTAGAAAAAATCATCGATTGATTTAGGGGAAAAATTCACAGCTTGCATAAACTATCACTAATTCAATTTCTAAATTCAAAACTCATGTGATAAATAAATAAATAAATATATTTTATTAATTAAATATATTAAGGTCACAATTATATAATCAATGGTCACAGTTACGTACTTATATGTCGCAACTTATTTATTGGTCAAAGATCATTTCACGGTCACAAATAAAAAATTTACATGTTACAGTTTATTTGTCGATCACAGATTTTCAAATTAGTCGGTCACAAATTATTTTTTAGTAACAAATTATATAATTTTTAGGTTACAATTAAATGGTTGGTCATAAATAACAAAATAATTGATCACAAATGAACCAAATGGATGGTCACATAAACTAGACACCCTAATCCCACCTTCAATCTCGATCCACCTCCAATATTTGATAACAAATCAATTAAATAGTCGATCACAAACATCAAAATAGTTGGTCATAAACTCTCTTATTCCTATACCTTCCACCGCACCACCACAACAGTTGCTGCCAATATCATCGCTACCACCAACAACATTGACACCGACATCGCCACCGCCACCGCCGCCACCACCACCACCACCACCAACAAAACTACTCCAACACCAAAAAAATGTAAACCACCACAGCAACATCATCACAGATCATGCACCAATCCAAAAACCAACAATTCCAATAACAACCACTACCACCACACCACGATATAGATCACACGCAGTGCTGCCGCACACTAAATCGTGCCATCAATGGCAACGGGCGGATGAAAGCAGATCCGAAACCAACACCGTCGTGCATCAGACCGTAACATACCAACCAATCAGCAACATCATCCAGTGATGAATCTACGTCGCCTGTAGTAACCCCGTCTAAGGCTTCAGTTCAGGTGCGTAACGACAACTTTTTCCATCACACCACCTCATAGGTGGCCCTTGTAAAGAAGATTCAACATGTAGTGTGGATTTTTTCCATCATCGGCGCTGCGCGCGCGCGACTATATGAGCGTTGCCTCGAAGGTGGCCTGCGAGAAGAGAAATATTTTAGGTTTTGTAGTGGGGGATGGGCGGGGTGGGTAAATTTTATAATATTATTAGTAATTTAATTAATACCTGATTTTTTATTAAATAAACTTCACCTTGAAAACGCAAATACGTAATTTCCACTTGATTTAGTGATAATTGCCCAACATAATATAATGAGACGCGCTCTTTAACATATTGGTAGGTAGCAAAGGATTGTGCAATGGAGTTAAATCATATGTATAGAAAAATAGTTCACAGAAGATTTATCAATTCTCACATGTGTGAGACCCATCCAAATAAAAAATGTAAAAAAAAAAAAAAAAAAAAAACCCAACCCCCTATGTTTTTGTCAGTTTATGTGAACCCACCCCCCCCCCCCCCCCCTCTTTCAATCATTCTTCCATAAGTGTAGCAGGATCGTTGTGCAATGGTTGGCATCTTTATACTTTGGACCGGCCTCATTATATCTTTTCGATGCACCCCATGTGGGTCGTGCCTTCTTAAGCCGCGTCCAATTGGACCCAGCTGTTGAGTTTGGTTGGCCCAAAATATGGCCCGTACCTTTTGTGTGTCGAATTTATGCACTTTTTCACACCTCCATTCTACCTTATTATTTCGTGACATGATCTCCCCTAATTATGTGGTGTTTGTTTAAGTACTATGTTTCAACGTTCTAATAATTTTGCAGGCAATATGAAAAGCATCTTTGATTATAATGTCACAAGTCGTTTCCAAGTTGATGTGACTTTAATTAATTTTTTTTATAAAACATAATCATGGAGCACGTGGTTGAAAATAATGTATTATTTTATTTGAAGCATTCGATTTCAAAATTAAGTACACACCGGAATATGTTGGTATAAGCTGTTAAATATCGTACAAGTGTCGTAGATGTCTTAAGACATTTCCAATTTACAAGAGAAATTGATTTGCAGTCGACAGATGATTGGAATCAAGTATGAATTACTTTAAATTATTTGATCCCGACTAACTTAAAATCGACTCATGAGTTGTAATAACTGATTCCAAACGCATTTTCAAAAATATGTTCGGATTTAGGGTGGTTATATTTACTCCACATTTTAGTTATATTAAAAGTCGTTAACCGCGATTTATTATTACATTTGTATTCTTAAATTTCTTCTTCAATACATTCTTATTTTTAACATTTCATTGATAAATTTTTTAATCATGATTTTGGTCCAAAAATAATGTTAACGTGCTTTAAAATGAGAACCAAATATTTAATCTCATTTGTTTTGTTTATTTAAAAATATGATGAGCAAATAAATCCTTTTTACTCTATCTTAAAGAAAATTTTGGAAGAAAATCATAATCCGGAACAATTTATGTTAATTTAAGAATAAAAATGCGATAAAAAAAAGATTTGAGACATAAATGTGATAGTATATAAAAGTTGGGAACTTTTCATGCAATTTAACTGTAATCTAATTATTAAAAACTGTAATCTATATTTTTAATTACATATCAACATTCCACTGTCGTCCAGCGGTTAGGGTATTTGGCTTTATTTTCAACGAGTTTGATATGGTTTCTACCAAATCATTTCCGTGATGAGAAATAGGTTTTTGATTAAGTTGAAAATTGGGATTTGACCTTTCTCCTAATCAGGGAGTCCTTATCCCTTGGACCAAATTCCGTTTCCACACGCTTATCATCTCACTTTTATAATTAAAAATAATTATTTCACAAATTTATTAAATTTTTAACAAAAAATGAATTTTATAAAAATGATGTTTTGGAGATTGTGTAGTTAGAAAATAGATTTTTTTTTTTTTAAGATTACGTTTAAATTATTTTATTAAAAGAACGTGTGGTTAAAAATGAGTTCGTGGGAAAAAAATATTTTGAGATAATGGGACTCGGGATTAATGGTAAAATAATTAATTTGGGATCAACGTTCTTGCCCTATTAATTCTTTTGCTTGCATACTTTAACTTGTATTTAATAAGTCGTGCTCAACCGGACATGTCGACATTAACACAAGGGATTTGCTAAGCGTACAACTAGGTTGGCACCTTGTCGTGGCCCCTCTCGGGAGGGGTGTGTACAAATATCAAAACATTTAGGGCCCATTCGATAGTGATTAAAATCAGATTAAAATTGAAAGTTAACTTTTATTAGACTAGTGTGACCCAATAACGACCATATTTTCAATTTTAATTGGATTATAATTCATACCAAACGTTGCCTTAATATAATTGTACTTTAACATGCCAAATTGAATAAAAATTTCACAAGAGAGTATTTCGAAATGTTTCTTCGTTTGCACAGAAGCGGCACCGTTAGAGTTAATACAGATGCTGTTCCATTATCCAATATGAAATTGTCAAGTGTTATCTGTATTAATTCTGATAGCACATTTTCTGTACAAATAGCAGATATCATTTCGAAATTATAGATATTAAGATAAAGGAAAATAAAAATACATACACACACGTAGGTATATATGAAAGTTGTGGATAAATTCCTCCAAAGGTATCCGACATTTTATGCGGGACAACTTTGTCCGTACACCTTCACTTTATGCACGTATCTCCAATTGTTTAACCTTATGTGCACGATATCCTCACTCGATGATAAATATTTATTTATAAGTTAAATTATCATGCAACCACACATAATATAAAATTGTGTAGAATAGAGCAACGTTTAATATAATTTGAACAATGATCATTTCGAAATTGTAATATTCTAAATTCTTGAGATTTAGGTAATTGATAGACAAGAAAACACGTATATAAGCAATAATTTTCAAAAATAGGCATTTTCGCTGTCTGATTTGTTGATGTAACCATAGCGGTCGCAAATTTTCCTTGAAATTCTGTATGAGAATCCCACAAAATGTGATAAATTTGATTAACAACCATATTACACGTACACTCTCCTTCATAACTTGGTTGACACTATTCTACATGGATATATAAAAATCATTAATTTTGAATTTATCTATCTCATCACTGCATATAATTTTTCGAATAAAGCTAATTGTACAGAAGAAAGTTTTATATACGTTTTATCTACACTCACACGGGTGGACCCCATGCGGGACTCATGTTAATAAAAAATTGCCAAAAAGACGTTTTCTGTCAAGTAAGCATATTGCGTGCATAATGTTAAAAGGTTTGGGATGTGGATGTCATAAATAGAAAGTTGGGGACTTCTTCTGAAATTTACCCGAAAGTTATCAACTACGAGATATGGGTCCCACATGAAACGGCACACCACTCCACCTACTATTATAGGAAACGCCATGGAAGCAAATTGTGGGCCCGGCGGCTCTGATCTGTATCTGTATCTCTCCTCTCTCTAGACTCTCAACACAGTCTACTTTGCGTCCACACCATTTCCGAGTCACTACTTGACTCCCACACCAAACCAACTCTCCCGTTCTCCCCCAAATACACACTATAAGCCCCGTTTAAGCCCTTTTTTTGTTTGTTGTTGATTTGAAAAACTCAATTTTTTTACATGAATTAAGTGTAAATTGTGATTTCTTGATCTTTAGCCATTAAATTTAGGGTTCAAATGGAGCTGCAAGGCTAAGGTTTAATCAATGGAAAACAAGATGTCAGTTGCAGAGCTGAAAGAGCGGCACATGGCCGCCACTGAGACCGTCAATGCCCTCAGAGATAAATTGAAACAGAAGCGTCTGCTCCTTCTGGACACTGATGGTAATTATTTCAAATTATTTATCGTAATTATTGCTGTTATGGTTTGATTTAAATTTGGAGTGTGCTTCAGATCTATCAATGCTGGTGCTAGTTTATTCAATTATTTATTCAACTGGGCAGTTGCAGGATATGCAAGGTCTCAAGGGAAGACTCCTGTGACTTTTGGCCCGACCGATCTGGTTTGCTGTCGGACCTTACAGGGTCACACCGGAAAGGTAGCCGTATAATTTCGCATGTGAAAACTATAAAAACAATTTTTTTTGCTTGATCTATGTATAATTTTATTGTGTAACATTTCATAATTTCTGTAGCAACAGCAATGGAATTGACTAAGACTTTTGTTTCCTTAGAATTAGAACCCAAGGTCAGAGAACAGTGTGTTTGTAGACCTTTAAGGTTTTCTAGAATTAAACAGCTCCGTAATTCGTGCACTCCATTGCATCCTTTTTTTTTTTGTCAAACGCAAAATCATTCAGGTGACCAGATCTCCAAAAGTTTTAGTTTGACTTATTATTGATGTTGTAGGCTTAGGTTATTGACAAATGATATATGCCACAGCCAGTGAAATTTGACCACCCTATATGAGTCAATTTTCACCACTTCAATTTATTTCAAGAAGTGGAATTAGGATAATTTTTACCAAACACCTGGTGGTGAAGTCTGCACTGTCTTTTTTCACGTAGCAGCTCTACATAGAACCAACCTTTGGAAGTGACTCAACCTTTTGGGACCTTTAATCAACCAAGTTGAATGGTAGGGAACTCAATGAAGTGTTATAGTGGTTAAACACAAAAGGAGATTCTATTAAATATACTAATATTATGAAATATATGTATAGTGCGTCAATAGTGAAATGTAGTTATGATGGCAGTAGTATAAATTCCTATTACTATAGACTTGTATTAAATTTTTGCTTTGAGTCCTCATCCTTTTGTTTAACCATAGACAACCTCATCAGACATGTAAGATTTTTTATTTTATTAAAGTATATATTGAAGATAAGTTCCATTGGCCTATGTTATTTGTTGATGATGACATAGTTTTAATTGACAAAGCTAGGAGGAGAAATTGAGTTAAAACTAGCTAAATGTTTTAAGTTAAGTAGAACTAGACAAAAATACATAAAATGTCGATAGCGTCATAGTGGGAATAAGAAAGATGTTAGATTCACTAGAGGATGATGATATCCCGAAGAGAGATTGTTTAGATGTTTAGGTATGACCAATTATTACAAATACGAGTTTGACAAAATGCTATTAGACTAGTCATGCTTGTGATAAAAACTCTTTGCCATTAAATGACAAAATATATTTAAGATAAATGTAGAGGGAATGAGGATATCAAGATTAATATGGTAATACTAGAATGTAAAACATTGAAGATGAGAGTGTACGGCATCGAGTGGAGTTGAGCAATTGAAGAAAAATTAAGGGAAGGGCAATATAGGTGGTCGTGGAATGCCTTGCGCTGAGCTAAAGACGTTCACAAGTCCGAGCTGCAGTCTTTTCAGAATAGTCAGGAGAGGGATACAAAAATTTATATTGTATGTGTGGTTGCAAAATATTTGATTGCATTGGAATTCCTGTAGATATGTACATATAGCTGTGGACCGAACAGAATAGTGAAAAAGGACCAATTCCGAATTTATTGGAATAAGATTTAGTTTATTTTTATTTTCGTGTACCATTTACTTAATCAGATGGATGATTTGATGATTCATTGACCTTCTAGAAATATTTTAGAAGGTTGCTCATGGTGTAAATATCTCACTATATATTTTCTAGAATCTATAAAGCTAAGATTATGCTTTTCATTTTTTCCACCGACTTACGGTGAAAAACTTTAGAGTGCGTCTAAATTGCTTTCATTCTTGAAACTGCGACTTACTATATATTGGAACCATTTGCTAATGCACTTGAGCCTGTGAGAGATTTATATTTGTTGTTAGGATGGTAATGAATTCTTATTCTGAACTGTGAAGGTGTTCTAGCATTTCACTGCCATCTCTCTATAAATGCTCTAATGCGCTAACATCTAATGAATCACTTAATTCTATTTAGAATTGATTGTTAGAGTTTTGGAAATTTTAACCGGCAGTGGAGATTATTAGTTCAATACTGATGGCTGCACAAGTAAAACAGCCATATAGAAGAATTTTCTTTGTCATGCATGCAAGCACACGCACACACACACATCCTTGCTGGCCAAGTTAAAGTCCAATATGGTTTTGTGACTATGTTCTTAAAAAATTGTCTCATATTGCCTTTTGATATCTGTAAGGGTGCTGTTGTGAGATCCTTGGAACATTTATTTTTGGCGAGATTCTTATATTTATTTATTTATTTTTATTATTGTTTTTTTTTTTGTGAGGTCCTTGAGCATTATGTCATATTATTTCTTAAGGTCATGGATGGAAAATCCCTTCTTTTTATATTGCTAGTCATTTTTGATCCTCAGTTTGGAACTGTAAAGTCCCCTCCCATTATATTTTTTAATATATATGATGACTCGCATCTATCATATTAAAATATTCTAGATTATTATTTTTACTATGCTTTACTAGGCGTCTTGTGTCCAGAATCAAGTTATTAAAAAAAAGTGACATACAATTACCTTAGATTTGTACAGATACAGCTGGATAAAATGGCATGACATAATATTAGGAAAAGAAATCATTTCATACTGCAAATTAGATCTTCAAATTGGCTGCCATCTACTTTTTTGCCACGTTCTGTACAGCAACTAGTTAGCATGTAATGCAATATTTATGTTACCAAAAGAAATTAACACAAAACTGGTAGTAACTTGTTTGTTCGGTTGGTAATACATAAGATGGATTGCACATGTAGTCAGGGGCGGAGCCAGGAAATGAACTGAGGGTGGGCACAATTTATCAATGTTGAACGTCGAGTTTTTGTCGTGGATGTAATGATAATAAAAATATAAAACAATATTACGACAATACTAATTCACTACCCAATTCATAATTGGACTCTCAGCACTTGAATGAAAAAACACAGGCTATACACTACACAACACAGGTAACACAGCCAAGAAAAATCCTAATTCCTAGTTTCCTACAGTCTACTCCACCAATATAGAACAATTGTACATTCCTTATTCCTACAATCCCTACTCCTACTACTTCCAACTTTCAAGCAGAGTATAGAACCAAAAAGCCACCATTTTCAGTTTTCTCACATCCAACAATATAGAGCAAAGAAAATAGGGCTTACAATCAAAGAAAATAGAGCATACCGTCCATCTAACTCCTTGGCAGGACCCAATTTCCAGTATCCTTTTCTTTACTCGAAAGTTGATACTCCATTCCATATAGTAACATTTGAGACAATTGAACTCACATTTTCCTTCTATGTTTTTATATTACATATTCCCTCGGTATCATATTCACTTAAATTACCCTTCAAGCCTCAATTCTTCCACCCAATTTCCCAATCAACTTCGAACGGACAGAATCCCTAAAATAGACACAGAAACATGGATACATAAACATTTATTTATATAATGAGTTTATACTGTGAATTTTCCATAACAAGACCAAAAAAAAATTGGAACTGACATCAGAAGTTCAAAAATTAGTGGCGGACAGATACAACGTTTTAAGTTTACCAGAAAACCCAGAAATGTTAATCAGCCAACAAGGACCGCGACTCTGAGAGGCGGACGGCTGATTGTAAGCGATGACTGCGTGGGGAACGAGTAGGCGGAGCGGCGAAACCAGCAGGTGGAGCAGGGAAATGAGTCGAACTGAGGCGGAGCAGGGGAGTGAGGCTTCAGGCGCGATGCGAAAACATGGACGAAGTTTGAGGAACGATGGGTTAAATTTGGGATTGGGCAGGACCTGGGCTTTCTTTCTTGGGCTGACTTAGCCTTTAAAAAAAAAAAAAAAAGCCCAGGAAAAAAATTTGAGCCCAGCAGTTGAGGGTGGGCCTGTGCCCACCCTCAGCCTTACATGGCTCCGCCCCTGCATGTAGTCATGTAAATTTCAGGAAATTGAACCGAGAATTTGACGTGATATCTCTTATCTTCTTAAATTCCTAAATTGTCTCAGCAAGTAATTGCAAAAGAATTTTTCAGGTGTATTCATTGGATTGGACTCCTGAAAGGAATCGCATAGTCAGTGCATCTCAAGATGGCAGATTAATAGTGTGGAATGCTCTCACCAGCCAAAAAACTCATGCAATTAAGCTTCCTTGTGCATGGGTCATGACCTGTGCCTTCTCTCCTAGTGGGCAGTCAGTTGCCTGTGGTGGGCTAGATAGTGTTTGTTCAATATTTAACCTCAACTCTCAAACTGACAGGGATGGAAATCTGCCAGTTACCCGAATGCTTAGTGGGCATAAGGGCTATGTATCGTCGTGCCAGTATGTTCCAGACGAAGATTCACATTTGGTAACTAGTTCTGGTGACCAAACATGTGTACTATGGGATATAACAACTGGCCTGAGGACGTCTGTCTTTGGAGGTGAATTTCAGTCTGGACACACTGCTGATGTGCTAAGGTATGCAGACAATCTCTCTCTCCCTCTCTCTATTTTGGAAAATACTATCTTGAAGTGTGTTGTTTAAGAAGTGATCTAATGCATACTGTTTTGATTCAGCATCTCAATAAACGGATCCAACTCTAGAATGTTTGTGTCTGGCTCATGTGATTCAACTGCCCGTCTGTGGGACACACGTGTTGCTAGTCGAGCAGTTCGTACTTTTCATGGTCACGAGGGAGATGTTAATAGTGTAAAGTTCTTTCCAGATGGTAATAGATTTGGAACTGGTTCAGATGATGGAACTTGCAGACTATTTGACATTAGAACTGGGCACCAGCTACAGGTGTACTACCAACCTCATGGAGATAATGACTCCCCCCCTGTGACTTCCATTGCATTCTCTATCGCGGGCCGACTCCTTTTTGCAGGGTACACTAACGGTGACTGCTATGTCTGGGACACTTTGTTGGCAAAGGTACGCATTCTTATTCATCATGCATGTGCTATATATTACCAATCCTGTCTTGAATAAAAATGTGGCACCGGAGTTTCCATTTTCTCTTGTATTTTGAAGTTCATTGCTATCATTATGCTACCTCTGGTTCGATGCAATTTGTTCTTTGGAGGCACGACTTGAAAAAACTCGTATTTCAATGAACAGATGGTTTTGAATTTAGGATCCGTGCACAACTCCCACGATAATCGAATCAGCTGCCTAGGACTATCTGCCGATGGGAGTGCTTTATGTACAGGAAGTTGGGATACAAACCTGAAGGTTAGTCTTCAAGTGTGACTACCTGTTTGGCTCCCATTTTTTAAAACTCATTTTTCACCAAACTCATTTTTAACCACACGACCCACAACTTTTACTAATTTTTATCAAAATCTACTAAAAATCTAATTTTTTTCCAAACCAAACAAGGGCTATATCTTTGTATCTGTGCACGTGAAAGTGTTCTGCTATTGGTCCTTGCAAGTAGCTTTGCTTTATTATGGTCCATTTCAAACTTCTCTCGTAATCAACGTGGTAGCTATAGAGTTCTTTGCGATGTACTTGATAAAATAGCTAAACCATTTAAAAGGTCGATAGCATAAATATATGCATGTGAGCTCACTACAAGTAATTTTACCCCTGGCAGATTTGGGCTTTTGGAGGGCATAGAAGAGTGATATAAGCAACCGAGACCATTCTTTGATCCGGATTTCTCTGACAAATAGGCGAATGGTTCTCGATGTCTTTTTTTTTCTCAAGAAATATGCCATTCAGAGAGATTTACAGTGTCCCAGTTGTGATTTGTAAAACAGTGTTCTGTTTTCTTGAAATCTTTGTGAGCACCCACAAATACATTAGTAGCGTATCCAGAAAATGTAAATGCAAGTTTCAACTATCTTTTTTTCCCCTTGTCTCACTCTTTTTCATTCATTTTTCCTGTTGTAATTTCATTTTGAAATAAGAATACATTTCCACTAATTATCAAAAGTTTTTTTTTTTTTTTTCTCTCACATCTACACTTACAATACCAAGTTATTAACTTGTATAGGTGCTACAGTATCCAGGAAATGCATATTTGGCCAACTAAGCTTAAGTTCCAATACAGAATTGCTCAAAGTTTATTTGTTTCACAAGTAACTCATCTAATGAAATGCTACATGAACATGTCAACGTTCAAAATAATAGAAGAATGACACATCTTTCTTAATTCAAACCAAAGAATGATGAAAGCATAGAAGGGATTGCTTTGAATTTACTTCATCGGTACATATTCAATATGAAACAAGGTCCAACGAATCCACCTTTTTCTTTCATTATTTTGAAGAAAACTATAGATATTCAGTATAATAATATATCGAATTCCTCAGCAGGCTGTGTTTGTTGCCAAAACTAATTGTCATTATGCAACTCTCACCTCAATCCTCAATTATACAAACAAAACCCCTGATGCCAATTAACAAATGGAGAAACTAGCCAACAATTTTCCCTCTAATAAAAAAAAAAAAAATGGAGATGGGAGAGAGAACTACCCACTTGCAACGGTTTCATGAATTGCATCGCTAACATTTTCATCCTCAGATCTGACGGCCAACTTCATGGCAACCTCTTTTGCCCCATCGATCCCTAATGATAACCGGACAAGCACCTTTACATTGCCGATGTATATACCTGATAATAGGCAGGTATGCGACCTTGAGTTGCTTGGGACCACCTCTGTGCCCTGAAAAAAAATAGGAATTAAAGAAATGGAACCCTTTTAGCACTCTTCCAATACCGAAAGGTAGATATTGGAAAGATATTAGAATAACATAATTATAAACAAATCAGAACGATGTGAAATATATATTAAAGTTATAATTATCATCATAATGGGCGAGTAAACCTCCACGTGTGAAAATATAGCAACTACATTGTTAATTATCCTATTATGATGCTTAGAAGTAAAAGTCTGACCTCGCAAGGCTGCATGCCAAGAAGTTGGATGACTGCATTCACAGCTTCTGCAAGGCTTTCCCTTGGCCCAAGGCCATATTCATCTATGCGTTCACAATCGATGCGCATGCTTTCCCAGGCATTCCTGAAGTTGGAGACCCCTACTTTGAGCATATAATCTGCGGCTACAACCTCAAAATCCTCTAGTTGGTACTCGTCTTCCACTCCATCGTCTTCAGCCTCGCCAGTAGAGGGATCAACCTAACCAAATGTATAGGTAGTTGGTAAATAATCAAAGAACACAAGATTCTAGCACTAGTATACAGATGTCTGAACACAGGAAGCTACCCAAAGGGCAGTACAAACAACAATAAGAAAGAATATATGTGCATCCCTCACCATTCAAAAGAAGTGAGACACAAGTACCTCTTTAACAGTAAATCTCAACATGTTTGAGAATTTTCCAACCACCGGAACGCCTTGAGGTTTTTCAAATGCTACAAATGTTTGTCCTGGAGTGTCATATGGAAGAGATCTAAGTGGTTTGGATGCAACTTCAGAAAACTCTTCAGCTTCAGAAGTATCGACAATAACAGTCACCTTGCAACAGGAAGACAATAATTGAGAAGAAAAATTCTTGCACTGAGATATGAGTTTAGCAAATCGTTCTTAAAATATGGTCACTACATTTTCCAACACTTGTTCTGGAATTGTATTTGTGCAGTTGAACTGGAACACCACACGATGATCAAAAATGTGCTTCACAACGTTAACTGCATATTCAGTTTCTTCTTCAGTGAGCTCCACAGGCACTGATGACTGGTTACATGAAATAAAGATTAATAGGGTAAATCACAGATCAGCAATTCGTCAAAATGAATGTAACAGGCTTTCGTATATAAAAAATAATCAGCCAAAAACCTTGAAAACCTTTCCAAAGCTTGCAAATTCTCGGATAGAGAGAAGCTTTTCATACGCATCAGCACTGGAAGTTAGGCCAGCAGGCAGAGTGCCCAAACCAGTTGTTGGTTTTCTACTTGGGGCTTTCTTCTCTGCAAGAGGCTGAGACTTGACCTCTTTGGGTACAGAACTAACATCAAAAGGCTCTTCTGAAGGATCCTGAATCTGTTCAAAACAAAAGATTCCATCAATTTTTGAAGTAATATAAACAGAAAAATTACCTAACTGCTAGAATAAGCACCGACTTAGCAGAGTACTTACATAATTTTTCAAACCCGTCTCCAGACTGCCGAGTGGTATATCAAGTGAGCCAAACAAAAAATCCTTCACACTTTCCTCAGTTTCAACTACTGGACCATCACCTCCAAGGGTATTAAAGTACAATGTAGCTCTATCATGAACCTGTAAACAGAATGGCATACTTGTGTATAAGCTTCATTGAAGAAAGACACCATACAAGAACATGAAGTCACAATAAGCACCAATGGCTGTCCGTCTATGATATTGAATGGCAACCT
The DNA here is from genome assembly GCA_019097785.1 of Fraxinus excelsior. Classification (NCBI taxonomy): domain Eukaryota; kingdom Viridiplantae; phylum Streptophyta; class Magnoliopsida; order Lamiales; family Oleaceae; genus Fraxinus; species Fraxinus excelsior. The sequence continues at coordinate 1,249,604 of CM032639.1, forward strand.
GGTGACAGCCTTGTAACTGATTCTATTATTTCCAGTGGTAGGAAAATAACACGTGCTTACAAGCTCCATATTACTAATAGCAGTCAGTCACATAAGAAAGCAGGAACAGCAGTGAAAACCCACAGTTATCACAAAGACAGAAATAAATCTCAGACTTCAGAAATCTAAGAAATAGTTGAAGAAAACAAAGGTAAATTATATATAAAGAAGCAAAGAAAGAAATAAAACCAACCTCGTCATCATTGTCAAAAAGGCAACGCCTCAACAGTATAAATATCCGGGGCTGCAGCAAAAAAGAAAATATTTTCCTTCAACTTAGAAACTTGTACTCCTGTATGCACAATGTTAATAATGACTGATGCAGTCTTACCTTCAATGAGTCAACCATCGCTCCAAACTTTGCCAATGTACTGACAGCACTGGCCCGGATGGTTGCATTCTCAAGTATCACTCTGTTGTAAATATATCGGATATATTTACTGGGATCTGAGGTCTTTGGTCCCTCATTTCCAAGAAAGTGCAAAATCTGAAAAAAGTAACAAAGATAAGTTCCAGTGAAGCGCTGAAAAAGAAGAAGAAGAAGCTAAACTAGCATTGACAGAAGATAAATTGCTATGCAGGAAACGAATAGAATAATGAAGAATAATTGCCAACCTGGGTGGAAAGATAAGTGAATTCACACAAGTGAAGTAATCCGCTTTCTTTGGCATCTGGAATATCTCTAATTATGATCACAATTGCATCAACAATTGCCTTTTTGTATTCAAACCCACCTTCTTCTCTCAAAATATTGCTTAGGAAATTCATTCTGAAAGGCACCCATAAGAAGCGCACAATTACCTAATTGTAATAGAAAAATAAAACAAGGAAATAAATATTGATCTTGAAATACACGGGATGTGAAAAGTTATCAATTTTCTGTTTCTAGGCAAACTGTACAATCACTCACAGAGATCTGTACTTGAGGGGGAACTTTAGACACAGTGATCTTATAGCCTCTACCACGACAATCTTGAATTCATCAGCAATATCTGACATAAAATTTGTGATCTGTTTCATCAACCAGTCAACACTAGACTCATTCCCTGTTTTCAGCAGAGTCGTGATCGCAAGAGTTGCTAGCTTCTATTCTGATCTGAAATCAAGCTTTCCATATCTATGTTACAATTTGTAACAGCCACGGGATGTGTCATCGCCACCTGCAGACAAGTCAAGTATAGAATGCATCAAAACAAAAGGAACTTAACTCATAAAATAGACAGTTAGACACATGGAATATACAGCATGGAGATTACAGAAGTCCAACATCGAAAAGATTCTTTACAAAATTGCAAAACAATACATCAACATCATTCAATATACAGCACCAATTGAACTAGCTGCAATACCCGTGCTTTTGTTTAGAAGTAGTTATCATAAAAGTAGTAAGGGCATGTTGGATAGATATCACAATTATACTCCTTTCATGTCAAAACTAACAATACAAAACGTTAACAATTTCACTTTTCACCGTCCTGTAAAAGAAGAACTTCCAGATTGAAGTACAAATTAATTACTTGAAATCCAAAAGAAAACAACAGAAAGAAATGAGCATAATAATATCAATGTGTGAAGGTGAGAGAAGGGAGGAAACGCATGCAACAAAAATACAAAGAATAATAAGCATCAACTAATACACCAGCAAAAAGTCAAATCAACAAATACAGAGAACATGTTAGAACTATTATAAAAAGAGTAACCTTATTCAAAGTCCGGATAGCAGCAAACCTAAGCACTGGCTTAGAAGAACTTAAGAAGAGCTGTATAACAGTAATTGCAGGAGTGAGCTCCCGGGCAGTCACATTGCTCAACTCTGTGATTGCTCTAGCTGCTTCGAAGATAACCATTTCAGTTTTGTGGCGGAGACAGCCCTCAATATAGTCGAAGAATGGACGGTCTCCAGTTTGAATGTTTACAACCGACTCTCTAATAACCTACACATGTCATATGTTGCATTGATCAATCAGTACATATGACAGAGCAAATGGAAGTCACTTAAAAATTCCATCACACAAAAATCATCACCTGACTAGCGTAACGTATCAGAAGGCATTGAGCTAAAGGTCAACGAATGGACCCCTTGGTCAAGCTGGTAACTAACTTGCTGACAGCCAAGCGATTGTATTGTCTTATCTGCAAATTTAAACATAGGACACGTCAATACAAGCCAACCATGTCAAGGCATTTTCTATGTGAAACATCCTTCACAAAACAGGATCCAATTAATCAAATGTATGTAGCAAAAGTACTGCATGACCACAGAACTCCTTTTTAAGTGTGTGAATCGACATATATAAAGAGAACCATATGCCGCTAAATTTTAGGAAAGTATGCCAACAATCAATTAGAATCGGGTCTTTATTTGGAAAGGAAAAAGACTACTGAAGGTAACAGGAAACAATACATGCAAAGTTATATTCTAATACAACAACTGCAGTTGTGTGGAGTAATCGGTTCCAGACTTACCCAAATGTGGCACCTTGACCACAATTCAACTAAATCCCTCAGCAGGACAAAGAAACGTTATTTTCTAAAACAGGAGAAAATCTCATGTAATTATAACCAAAAATTAGGTATGGAACAACAAAGCTTTGAATGTCACGGCAAGATTCACAATTCACTTATAAGTTATGCAAACTGCAAGCCTGAAAACTCAAACATAAGAAGAAATTCCCTTTCTCATAGAAGACATTAAAAATCCATAGTCAATAAACCATCTCATAGTTTTGACTATACTAAGGTAGGTATAAGCTAAAAAATTAACTTCAGGTAGCATCCAGAAGGAAAATATTGTAATTCCGCAAACCCTCTTTAGATTATGAAGTGGCTCGCATAGAGCATGGCCATACTATGCAGTAATTTGGTTCGTTCAAGTAATAGTGGAATCAAGGAAGCTATGAAGCTATGAAGTGATACAAAAAATAAAATTGGAGGGAGACAGGAATCATATAAAGATGATGGAACATTATCAAACACAAAGAATGATGTACCTGGTGGAGCAGAGCAAGTGCATGAAATTGTACAAGTGCAGCACGAGATTGAACAGCTTCTTGTACCTCATTACTCCACCTTTTCACAATCTCCGGGGCCGTCTGCGAAAAGAAAGCACATGTTCATAATAGTGAAAAATTCTAGTTAACCATGAACAGATGTGATTCCTAGTAACGTCTGCAGTACCTGTAGCAAATGAATGCCGCTGACGATGGCAGCACTTGCAACCGCAGGATTTTTGTCCACAATGGCCTGCTTAAGGTATCTCTCTATTTGTGTCAAGAGAGTTCCGTCTGTAATTTGGCATAGGACATGAATGGCATTTGCCCGGTACATATCAGTACGGCTATTCATGTCCTTCATGAGGGAGCTTGTGACGATAATAACCTTGATGCCACAAAAGAAATATTTTGCTTCTTACCTTCTTGGAAAGCTTTTAATTAGAATAGAAAACTAATAACGATAAAAATGTCCAGGTTACCTCATCTGCAGAAGGAGAAATCTCTTTTATCATTAGATAAACCATTCTTCTCAAACCAGTATCTCGGGATTGAAAAAGCTTTGTAACAGCGAAAAATACTTCGGTGGCTTCAGTCTAGAAATCAAATTAAGTGGAAATTATGCCCAATCCAGCTTTGGGACTTCAGAGAAAAAAACATACAGCATAAAAAAATAGACAGATAAAACCACAAAGAATGCATATCTGCATTAAGTGATTAAGTCGTAATATTTTCGCTTTCGTTGTGAATGAGCTTACGTAACATATCCAAGATGAGATTTGTAGATGTATGTTATTCACTGATATCATTGTACTAGTTGAGGAGAGTAGGAAAGCTGGAAAGGCATAAATTATAAGTTAAAACTATGGAGTAGTCATTTGGAATCTAAAGGTTTTTGATACAGTCGTGAAGGATTTGATTGGATTGGATCTTCTGAAAGTAATGAAAAATGATACATGTAGTCGATCTTTAATTTATTGGAATAAAGTTTTTTTTTTTTTTCTCTTAAAGTTTTTCTGAATGCGTGCATGTGTGCTTGTGAAGCAGCCTTACAATCTGACCTTTGTAAATGTCTCGCCTTGATTCAGAAGATATAAAAGCTTTGTGATGACCTAAAAAAAGGGAGAAACAAAACCTGTTAATTGTTTCTTAAATACTATAAAACAACTAAACTTGTAAATCAATAATAGCTAATAACTAAAATAAGCACCTGTGAACATCTCCTCGCATCCAACTGAGGATCATTGAAAACCCTAGCTTCCTGCAAAACTGCTCCCTTCTCAATCCCCATAAATGGAGAGTACTCATCTGACGTTAACAAAACCAGCATCACAATGTGTAGCACTATAAAACTGAATAATCTCTAAATTAAGAGTATATAAACCGCAATTGCCTGATCCAAAATAATTTCATTCCACCACATTAAAGAAAATGATTAAATTTTGCCAAATTGGAACTCCATAAAGGTCAAATGAAAACAAGTTATACACACGACTCATCGGAGGATTAGAAAGAGAACTTCTCAATACACTGGTTAACTAGCTAAAGGTACACATTTATTAAAGCATTAATAATTAAAAATCTAACAGGATAGCAGATAAAAATACCAAGACTAGGTAGAATCCCGATTCAGTTCATGATTTAATCTATATTTACTAAAATAAAGAATAGCGGAGATATGGAGGTGAATAAAAAATTAGGATTAAACGAAATGCCAATCAAAATTGAACGTGTGATTAAAATTTTAGAGAAAAAAGAAGGCAAATTCTGAAACGCACCTTCATCATCGCGATCGTCATCTTTCTTCACGAAAGGCTGAGCCATTTCAGTGAGATCTCTACAGTTTTCAACTGAAAATTCCTCGACTTAATGTGTGCAAGTGTATTACTGTGTGTAGAAGAAGAATTTGCAGATCTCTTTCTGCGTTTTATTAAATTCACTACACGAGACTTCACACAGATGCAGGATGAATGGGATGGAACATGCAGGATGAATGGGATGGAACAGAAGAGGTAAAAGCGGTAATAACCAATTGATTTTTTTTTTTTTTTTGTTTTCTTTGATAATTATAATACCACAGCAAGTCAGCAATTTTTATTCATACCTTCTAATTGCAGTTAAGTTCATCAATCTTGGCCTATTGTTACAATTACTTTATTAACTTTTTTCAGTTGAAATCTCATCTCCACCTTTCCGTTAATTAGTATGTGTCTCTTGACGGTGATTTATATCATAATATTTTGTTTTTATGTTTTGAAATTAGGAAAAGGGTAATTAACGCAAAATGTCCTTACCTTTCCAATTTTTGGTGTGAAACGTCCTTTTTGACCATTTTACCCTTCTATTGAAATAAAACAAAGACAAAATAAAAGAAAAATAAAGAATAAATTACAATTATGGGTTCAAACTTTTAAAAATGTGCAAATTAGTCACAAATATAAAAAAATCATCAACCCCTAAGCCGCCACATTTGAAGGGAAAATCCCCAACCTCCGATCACCTTAGCCGTCGGACAAACATACCACCTTGAAGTCCTCATTGCACTACAAACTTCACCGCATGAAATGCGGTCAAACGCTGGAATCACGCCGTCTAGCCACCTTCCTAGCCGGAACATACCATCGACCAACTCTCCTACTCAAGACGACATTGACAATGCAAACAATTTAGCCCAAACAGTAAGGATAAGATCTGAATTTCAAATTGAAAGCTGCCCGTCGCGACTATCACGACACCACACCAGTTTTCCTCCAATTCTGAAGCCACCGTGACGACCTATGGTGGCGGACCACCTGTGTTGGGTGCTCCATCACCTGGCGCACCTAGCCCAGTCATGGGTCCCTTTCAATTTGGCTCCAATCATCTTCAATTTGGGTCTGAAATGTTCGCTGGTGTGAACTCGCGAGCGCAGCGATTGGACTGTTTTTCTTTGAAATTGGAGGTTGTTGGTTGCTTGTTGGAGGAAATTTTTTACATAAGTAGCTTCAACTCTATGAGGGGAGTCGACCAGTGGTGGATTTCGGTCGGTTGGGTGGCCGGACGGCGAGTTGTGGGTGTTTAACTGATTTTAAGGCTGCGATTTTTGAATTTGATTTCCGGCCAAATTACAACTAGTTATGGAGAGTTCTTGGTATGTAGTTGTAGAGAGTAACGAGGAGAATATGTTGGGACCAATATCTGACGGTTTGGACGGTCGGGAGTCGCCGAAAAAATGAGCTTATGTATTTGGCTAAAAAGGGGAATTTTTTTTTTCTTTTTAATATTTTTATAAATTTTGGATTGATTTGCATTTTTTAGAAATTTAGGAGTAAGATTGAAAATTAATCTTTATTTTTCTTTTCTTTTGTATTTGTTTTATTTCAATAGAAGGATAAAATGGTCAAAAAGAACGTTTTGCGCCAAAAATTGGAAATGTAAGACGTTCTACACCAAAAAACGAAAGGTATGGACGTTTTGCACAAAATCGTGTAAAGGTAAGGACGTTTTGCGCTAATTACCTTTAGGAAAAATATTTCTTTACACTTTTTATTATTTTTTTAAAAATAGATGAAAAATAAGTTATTTTACATCATTTAAAAAAAATAGAATATAAAATTGTTATCAAATACAAGATGTATTAAATAATGTTTGAGAATAAAAATAACATGAAAATTAGCAAAGATTAAGAGTTTTTAATACAATTAAAATGTAATACAAAAAATAAAAATTGTGGTTTGAATATAATAAACTTAAGTGTTAAAGATACAGATACATAGCGGGAGTATTTAAAAGTTATCACTTTCTAAATTTATAAATATTCTCTAAATTACAAAATATATTCTTTAAAAATAGAGCATTTTTTTGGAGATGCATAAATCGGTGTATTTTGATAATGTACAAGTGAAGCTTGAGATTATTCAAAGCTGCGTATGTGGCTATCCCCGTTAATTTCCTTGGTTGAAAAGGACATAGTCGCTTGTCAACCCAGCTCATCGCTAGTGAACTCCTGGCTAGACAAACCCATCTTTCTAAATTTTTTCAAATCCGAAAATGAACCACTTTCGTACACAGAACTGCCACTCGAGCCATTCAGTCCTCTATGCCCTGCCTTCACCCCTTCATTCAGGTCCTCTAAAGACACGTCACCTTCCAAAGCACGTACAATCTGTAGATTTACCAAATTGGGCAAAGAGATGTTAAAATTCTTTTTCTTTGATGAAAGTTCCGAAAGTATAGTAATCATATAACCATAGGTCATTCATTACCTGGCTCATTTTGGGGCGTCCCTTTGCAGAATGCCTAGTACATGCACTCGCACATGTCACCATCCGCAACATTTCCTGAGGATCATAATTGTTCTCCAAGCGTGGATCCACCAACGCTTCGTAGCTTCCTCCCTCTGTTACTTGCATTAGAATAGGTCTTGCCTATTCGTACAAATTCCCGGTAAGAAAAAAAAAAAAAAGGCATTTTCAATTAATGAATGCGTAAATCAAAGAGTCATTAAAAAAAAAAAAATGAACTTTTTTTTTTTTTTTTTCAATAAAATGAAATTACGCACCCAATCAACTAAGTTGTCGTCATCATCATCATCTCTATGGATATCCACGGGGCGTCGTCCGGTTATGAGTTCTAATAACACAATCCCGTACGAGTATACATCAGATTTTTCTGTAAGCTTTCCACTCGAGGCATATTCAGGCGCCAAGTACCTGCATATTAATTACATGTGTACATACCGAATCACAAATAATATACATTTTTATCGCGAATTGGCATCCCTAATTTCATTGTAAATGACCCTAGGGTTCAAAATTGTGGCCAAATCTATTGTGAATGTGAATTTCGTACCCAAAAGTTCCCATTATGCGAGTTGAAACGTGCGTGTTGTTGTCATTGGAAAGTTTAGCCAATCCAAAATCAGCCACCTACTCATTGAAGTGCATTATGCATTATTAATAAAATAAATACAAACAAATTTAATTTCAAGAAAACTGGAGGGTGGGTTTAATTATTTTGATTTATTTATTATTAAATACCTGGGCTTCACCGTGACTATCGAGCAAAATGTTTGCAGCTTTGATGTCTCTGTGGATAATACGAGGATGACCTGTAAAATAATGGCAAAAAAGGTTATTTATCATAAAATTGTACAAAAATAATTATAAAATAAAAGAAAAATAACTCACAATCTTCATGAAGGTAAGCAAATCCTTTAGCCGATCCCAATGCAATTTTATGCCTTGTAGGCCAGTCCATAACTGGGCGATTAGCTCCTATACAAGTCAGATTATTTAAGTTAAATGTTCTCGATTTTGATAGTCGAATCGACTTGCAAAATTAAAAGACAAAATTTATTAGAATAAATCTAAGTGTTCAACATTGGTTGACAATCACGTGTTGTCAAAATCCTACCATGTGAGGTAAAAAACAGTTTTTTTTAAATGGATCGATATGGTGATGCCAAACAGGATGTTGTCAACCAATGTTATACATGTAACATAGTCTAATTTATTATATACGTACCATGAAGGTGAAATTCAAGAGTACCATTGTCAACAAATTCGTAAACCAACATTCTTTGAGATCCCGCAATGCAATAACCAACAAGAGACACTAGGTGCCGATGATGGACACGGCTAATGATATCTACCTCAGCTTGAAACTCCCTTTCTCCTTGCCCACTATTAGATTTCAAGCTCTTCACTGCAACTTCTTTACCATTTGGCAACACCCCTTTATGCACGTAACCGAATCCGCCCTGTCCCAACATATTAGATTGTGCAAAATTGTCAGTTGCGGCCGCTAAGTCATTGTAAGTAAAGCTGCTTTGGTTGAAGCCAAGGGGAATGGAAGGTTGGGGAGGCGGCGGCGGCGGCGGCGGCAAGGCAGCTTGGTGTGGACCCGAGAAACCAGATCCGCTATTATAGTAGTCATTATCTGCATACATAAGTACTTGTTAACTAAATTCAAACGAGCAATTTCATCCGTTTTGAACTAGCATTTGAATTTTAAGATTGTGTGCTCAAACGAGCCTATAAATTTTCATTTTGAAATAAATTTAAAGTGGATCGCGTACTTCTATTTCCATGAGATTCATCTCTGTAGTAGTGAATGTGATCATGGGGCTTTCGTTTCTTCCTCCTGCAACAAGACACCAAGGAGATAATCATAATGATAAGCAATAATGCCGCTCCTCCAACTACTCCGCCTATGATGGCTTTCTCATTAGTGGACGAGTCGTCGTTTGATGGTGAATTTGATGATTGTGATGACTTGTGTCTTGAAGGAGGAAGTCTTGGAGTGTCGGGGTGCTGTTGTAAAGGCGGTGGTGGAGGAGGATGTGGAGATGATGAATCTCTATCATTGTCACCTGACGAGCTAGAGTTTGATGGGGGTGGAGTTTTTTTGTTATTATTGTTGTTATCGTCGTTGTTAGAAGGAGTCAGGGAACTACCATTAGAGGGTGGAGGTGGTGAGCTGTGTTTTGATGGAGGTGGCGCAGATGGAGAATCGTGGCTAGACGGAGATGGTGATGAAGACGACGAGCTTGATGGTGGTGGAGGTGGAGGTGACGAGGAATTTGAAGGTGGAGATTCTTTCGGCGATGGAGATGACATTTTCAAAGGGATCGAGTCTTGAGCACGCGATCTTTATTAGAACCCACTCACCCTGCTGTCGTTCCTTAAATAAGGACACCGTTCAATATTCGTTAACATTTTCATGAACATGAACGAAAACCATAAAGAAAATGATGAATGCCCATCAAAATATACCATTTCATTTGAACAATTTATTCATGCAAATGTGCGCATCACTAATTTCTTCCATTGAAACAAGCAAAAATAATATTAAGAAGAAAATGTAATCTATGTATATGGAGAGCGAGACCTTTAGGAGAAGGGCAGGGAGGATTCTCAAAAGGAAGAAGTGAAGAAAAAAAAAGAAGTGCGTTGTAATAGTTTCTACAAAGAAACCATTAGCTCTTCCATCCCCACACCTTTCCGGAAAAAAAGGAGATTTACTATTTATGTTCATTTTCCCATTTATTAATTAATCATAGGTCAAATATAGTTACATTTGTCGTTTGAAATTGTGCGTTTTCTCCATGATGTTCGGAGTTGGTCAATAAAGTTGGACAAATGTCATAATTTTCCACCTTTCGTGTTGATGCTTAACCTCAAACATTGTAACCACAAGCTTCTCATTTAGTCCATGTCTGGTTTAATTAAAAAAAATTTAATAAAATTTAAGTTAAAGTCAATAATTAACTTTAGTTCATATTTGGTCCCACTTTCTAAAACTAATTTTCAATCAAACATTTCATAAGATCCAAAACTTTTATTAATCTTTTAAGAATAATGATATTTATAGTGAAAACTATCGGTAATGACAATTTGTTATTTAATGCATTAATGTGGTAATTTTTATTGTTTCGTGCATTAAATAGCAAATTATTACATTTATGCCACTTGAGACAATTATCAATAATTTTCACCATGAATAGCATTACTCATATTTTAATCACATATCTCATCAACTTATATAAAAATTCTACTAAATGCTAACCAAACATGGGCTTAGTCGCACGTCATTGAATCCATAATTTTATTAATATTTCAACCACACAATTCATCAAATTTCATCAAAATCTATTAAAATATTATTTTTAGCGAAGTTAAACATAGAGATGACAACAGAACGGGTTCGGGTTCGGGTGCGGGCTTGCCCCGTTTATTTATTTTTTTTCAAAAATTTTCAATTAACTATTTTTTTTTTTAATTTGTAGTTACTTATTTTTTTTTAATTCTTCACGGGGCGGGTTTGGGGTGCTTCGGGGCGTGGCACCCCCTCCCCGGCCTGGCCTTGGGAAGGGTTTTTTTTTTTTTTTTGCCATCACTAGCTAAACATATGCTTCAAATGAAACTTGTTCAAATACACGATGATGATGATGATGAACTTTCTTTGAATGAACTAATATATCGTTGTTTCTTTATTTTTATTTTTTTTACTTGACGATGTTAAACATTGCTTAACCGTAACTCAATTCAATAAGAAGTAATGTGGAGAAATAATAGAACTCATAGTATATCAGAATGAAGAAGATTTTTAGATTTGGAATTAAGCGAGAGGAAAGTTGGTGTTGGTATTTGAACGCATCAACCTAGTACAATAATGTCTAGAGGAGATTCTTATTATTGATAGTTCAAATTGTCACTAGGAACATGTGACAAATTAGATACTTTGGATTAAAATTTATTCATTTACTTTGGTACTTGAAGAACTAATTTGCAAAAAAGTAGCTGTGCTCATTTATTCGATTTAGTATTTATTTCGCATTTTATCAACTTTTTTACTTGTCGATTTTCCTATCTTCTTAAAATACATAATCTGCCATCAAGTGCTTATTGTAATGTTAAGAATGAGACGCTCAACTTCCTTTACACTTTTCTTTATATGATAATCACATCAAACTAAAATCAACTGAACCCAATAAAAAAAAAAAAAAAAGGCAGAAAGGCACACAGATTTATTTCCCGACGTTCGGCTAAAAAATCACCTACATACTCATTGATGAAACCACTTTACTACAAATGAACTTTATAAATAACACCTTGTGTCGATGGATAAATCTCACTATGGGCGGACTTATGAAGGAAGTTCAGTGGGGGCGAAATCAAAAAATATTGGAAAAAAATTTGAAAATTGAGTGGAAGCGGCGGCCCCCACTGGTCCTCAAGTAGGTCCGCCCTTGAATCTCACGTTGGAGGAGTCCCGAAATATTAACAAACTCTGGGTTTTTCTCCCGTTTCTTACCTCTATAGTTTTCAAATAAATTCTTTGAACAAATATTATGGAAACAAATCGAGGAATTGATCTCAATTCCCAGCCCTCACCTCACATCACCTCATTTTTGGGCACGTCCATGTGAGAATAGGAGAAAACGGAAATTTTTGTCGTCTCAAAGGTTATTTAATGTATATGACTAAGCTTTAGCCCTTATTTGATTCACATTATTTTTAGAATATATTTTTCTCTTACTTATTTTCAACTACAAATTCTTTAATAAAATAATATTATACGCAAATTCAAAACTTTTCCTTATTTTTTAACCACACATTTTGCATCAAATCACTGTTCCAAAATACGTTTCTGGAAAAAAAAAAAAAACAATTTGGGGCTCAAACATGTAAAATAGTCTTAATTTTATATAAATATTTGCCACTGAAAATGTTTATTACATTTTATTTAAAAAAAGTTACTTTATTATCGAAATTTGTCACTTCTTTATACATAATTTTAGCTAAAAATATTTTATAAAATTCTTAATCATTAAAATTAAGCCCATATTTGATTCCATTATTTAAAAATTCCTTTTTTTTTTCAAACTCATTTTCAACCACGCATTTTCACAATAAAATATTTTGTATGTGAATTAAATTTTTTTTTTTCTATTTTTTAACCACACATTTTTCAAAAAATCAGTATTACAAATTCCAAAAGTGTTCAAACATATGCTAAGTGAGGTTAAGCTCCCATTAGTTGGTTAATGTTAAAAATCAATATATGTAAATTTGAGAGAAATTCATTTGTAAATGTGAAAGATATTGATAAGTTGGTTAAAACAGATTTACTTTTGCATGTATTTTATTTTTATATTTTTTATCGTTAGTACAAACGTTTTGTATTCATTTAAATTTATTCCTCTTTTCCATCAACTCTAGCATAGAAATATTCCATTACTTGTAAGAATGAATATACACGGTGAAAAGAGTGCATTATTTACAAGTTCAATTAATCAATTTAAACGTTATAACATGAATCTTTTTTGGCACGTCAACTTATATTCAGTAATGTTAAAATTTTTATTCTTAGTTAAATTATAACTCTACATAAATTTAGAGCCCGTTTGGAAGAGATTAAAATCGAAAAATTAGTCGTTATTGTTGACTTTTATTAGACGAGTGAGACTCAAAAACAATCATATTTTCAATTTTAATTGAATTTTAATCGATACCAAACGGACTCTTATTGTTCTACCCGCAACTAGAGATGGCAAAAAAACCCGTCCAGGGCGAAAAAAACCTGCCCCGACGGGTTGGCGGGGCGGGAATTGTCTCCCCGCCTCGGGTCGCGGGGCGGGGCGAGGGTGCCCCGTTCCGCCCCGCCCCGTTTAGTTAAAAAAACAAAAAAATAAATAAAATTGAACGTTGTTTATTTAATTTTGGACATTGTTTATTTTCATTGTTTGGTTTGGATATTGATATAATTATTTTAAATATTATTTGCTTTGAATTATAAAATTTTGAATTGTATTTAATTGAAAATTTTTGGTTTAAAAAAAAAAAAAAATTAAATGGGGCATTAAACGGGGCAAAAATCCGCCCCGCCCCGAACCTCGCCCCGTTGCCATCACTACCCCTGACTCGCCCCGTTGCCATCACTACCCGCAACCCAACTATTTATGAAACAAGTTGAACTATTTACCTCAACCATGAGCACACTTGGCATAATTGGCCTCTCAGGAAAATAGGTGGGGAAGAAATTATCATTTATAGTCACATTCTTGATAGTTACAGTCGACACCCCTGGATTGTACTCAACTACTCTATCCACCAGGAAATTTGAAAATACACCGCCAAAAGCAAAACACAAAAGAAAATAAAAATTAAATTGTATTAACAAGGCAACCAAAAAATAAAAAATAAAAAATCCACAACAACGGGAAATGAATGTCGGAAATCACAAATTAAGAACAACATTAAGCCCATGTTTGGTACACATTAAAATTTTCATTATCATTCTTCTACTTATTTTCGACCACACATTCTTCAGAGTGAGAATCAGGAATGTTCGAATTTCATAGACTCGTAGGGTAGAATTAAGCGAGTCTGATCAATGCCCATTACTCTAGGAGATGATTGGGGTCTGAACCTTTTATTTTTTTTTCAAAAAAAGCATGATGATGTTAGTAGATCGGTGTTGTTTTGAGTGACGATAGGAACTGCTGACATGTGTCCAGTATGAACAATAGCTTATCACATTAAAATTTACATTTTCATTTTTTTACTCATTTTGAATCTCACATTTTTTAATAAAATAATATTTTTAATTATATTAATAATTTTTTTTTCTCTTTCAATCACACATTCCCTATAAATTTACTATTTCAGAATACATTTTTTCAAAATAACGTGGCTCAAACAAACACACCCATAGTTGTAAAAACTTAAAAGTTGGTAAACGGGAAATAAAACAAAAAAAATAGGAAAAAAGATTCCAGCGCAGAACGTATAGAAAAAGACGGGGTAGAAAAATCCGTGAAAAAGCCAGCTAAGGTGAATTGCAATATTAAAAACTAGAAACGTCCATTGCCAACTAATATCTGGAGAGCGAGGAATTTGAGAAAGAGAGAAGAATTTGAATCTCCGAATTGGATTTCAATCTCTTCTCTAACAGCACTGAAAGATTCGTAGACCGGATCTTCTCGAGCCCGATCCGAACCGGCGACGATGCCTTCCCGTAGAAGAACACTCCTCAAGGTCATCATCCTCGGCGACAGCGGGTTAGTCTTCACTCTCCCATAATTTCCACACATGCCTATAAAATCACACATAGTTAATTTTGGTAGCATCGATTAATTTACTAGGTTTTAAAAGCATGCTTTGGGTATCTTTGTCTGTTTCACGCGTTCAATTCACACCGATCTAGATTCTCCTACTTTATGATTGTTATCTGTATGCGTACATCTATGCGCTTGGAAATTAATTGGACTGGTGTGTTTAATCTGCAGGGTGGGAAAGACCTCATTGATGAATCAGTATCCTTAATAATTTGTCCACTGTTATATTTTTTCTTTATTTCCCGAGGCATGAGGGTAATCTGATTTAGTAGTGTGGAGTTGATTGAGAACAAATTTGCAATTACTTTTAGGATTTGGTTTTAGTTGTTCGTTTTATTGTTGCCTTTAATGATTGATTAAAGATACGTAAATAAGAAGTTCAACAACCAATACAAGGCTACCATTGGAGCTGATTTTTTGACAAAGGAGGTGCAGTTCGAAGATCGGCTATTCACTTTACAGGTTGGAGTCAAACTCATTTATTTTGGTGTAGCAATATCATCTGTAGACAATATTCTGTGATTGTTGACTGTCTGCCAACTGTTGCATTTTGGATTCGTATAGGAGTTTCAGTTTTAACCTATTCTTTTTGAAATTTTTCTTAAGTTTCTATTCGTACTTGAAGCCACTAAAATCCCATTCAAGGTAGTTCGAAAGTTTCATTATGATGTTATTAATTGAATACCAATTTAATGACGTAGCTTTTCTTTTTCTTTTTATTTATAGAATGGAAGAAGTTTATGCATACCTAAAACCTATAACAAAATAATAGATTTCTTGTCAGGTTGCAGTGACATTGCACTTGTTTTACTCTTGAAAATCTGTTCCTTATTAAGGGAGCAAGTTTTTGATTTGGATACACTGACATCTTTTCACACGGACAAACACATAAAGCACAAAGGGAATAATAAAGAAAAAAGAGAGATTTTCCCCACAACTATAGAAAACTCCTGCTAACACTTCTACATACACGAACAATATGGTTCTCCATTATTTCTTTGTCCTTTCTTTATAGTTTCCAGAGCTTACTTGTTGGTTAAACTTAGTGTCAAAACTGCAAAATCACGCTCTCTATTGTCCAACTTTTCCAATTCTTCCTACCAAGCTGTGAATTTCGGTTGCAGGATGTTCAGAGTTTATTTATGATATCATTAGCTGCTGCAAGTTTGTATAAGATGCATAAAATTTATGTTGTCTGTCTCTTATGAAGCCCTGCATTATTTGTAATGTGAAGATCTAGTGCTTCTCACACATTTAAATGGTTGAGATATTTTATTAACTTTTGAGGTCAGATAATCACTTCATAATTTATTGGGTAAAGGAGGGGCATCACTTCCCATTAAAGTCGCACAAGTCACAATTTTATCTAATACAAGAGTTATTGATTGCATAGTGGTATCAAAATGACTAATTCAAACTTCAAGCACATCACAAGACACCAATACATGTGGTACAACGATTACACAATGAATAATTAGGAAAGAAGGACAGTGTTAATAACTCCTTCCAGAGTAGTAAATGAAAGAATTTCTTGTATATTCTGTAGACCAGAAATCAAGTTGTGTGTCTAAACAATAAAGACTTCAATCAATTCATAGCTCTGCATTCAATTTACAAGTTCCCAATTTCTCCAATCTCTTTATTTGTTGGGAGTAATCTTTCAACAATATGCGTGGTCTGATTTTTTATTATTATTATTATTTTTTAATCTTAGCTAATCAGGGAAAGAGATGAAAGCAAATACCGTGGTTGGGGATGTGATGACACCACTAATGTTTCTAATGTCATGTTGTGAAATTTTTGAGCATTTGTTAAAGGTGAAAGCAATAATTTTGATTTAAGATAAATACTTATGTTGACTCATATATCAGCTACAATAAACAGCTTAAGGAAAAAGAAAATTGGCTTCTTAAACAAATTAAAAAGGACGGCTGCAGTTAATGGGTTAAAATTCTCTTTCAATTACCTTGTAATTTTTTCCTGAAATATGCACTCTTGATCTTTCTTTTCATGTTTCACATGAACTAAGACAATTTCTTGATGCCCTAATGTTGAGATCTTTTGTTGCATTAGATATGGGATACAGCTGGCCAGGAAAGATTTCAGAGTCTTGGGGTCGCTTTCTACCGTGGTGCTGATTGCTGTGTTCTAGTTTATGATGTAAATGTGATGAAATCTTTCGATAACCTAAACAACTGGAGGGAAGAATTCCTGATTCAGGTATCATTATATTCCTACTGTGTTTTCAGGGACTGTGTATTTTACTTGCGCCTTTTTGATAAATCTTATTCTGTTGCAGGTTTAGTTTATGTATTTTTTAGTGTTTCTTTAATGGTAGTATGCACCATTTTTGTCAATGATTTCCCCTTTTATATCCTAGCCTAAGCAAATGAATATCATTCTCTATATTAAGCTTAAAGGCCAGAGGATAACGGTTGACCAATAAAAGCCAAAACAGGACAATGAGCTTCCAATATGTAGCTTTGATTATGCTTCATCAAGTTCTTATTTTCTGATTTATTTTATTGCGACAGTGGAGAAATAATCAACTTATACTGTATACATGGTCAGTGGGCTATGGCATTTACTTTTTATGTTGGTCCCTGTTTGACCCCCATTTTTTAAAACCACACATTTCATCATTTTTTATCAAAATCTACTAAAAATCTAATTTTTAGCAAAATCAAACAAGGGCTTAGTCTCGTTTTATAATATAAATGCGTCTTGTGCATTTATATTGTTGTAAGTTCAATGGAATTTTGCAATTTGGTTGGTGATTGACTAAATGAATGGTGTAAAGTTTGGCATGTGAATGGCCCTTTTATGGACTACTGTCTAATTGAAGAAACTGGAATGCACTAATAAATGTGAAATTTTTTCCCTGCAGGCTAGTCCATCAGATCCAGAGAATTTTCCATTTGTTGTTATTGGAAACAAGGTTGATGTGGATGGTGGAAATAGTAGAGTGGTAACCTTCTTTCGCATTTCTCTCCTTTAGAGTGCTTTTATGTTTTTTCCTTTTTTTTTTTTTGGTTGGGTGGATGGGTTGGGGCGGTGACATATTAGTACAAGTAACTACAAAGCAGAATTTGTAATCTTAAGGATTTAGGTCAGGTAGAACTATAAATGAATACATAGAGTGTCTACCAATAAGGGCACGCACAGAATTAGATTGAGTTGGGGGATATGAAGAATTGTTGGAGGGATTATATAATCAGAAGAGTTCTACCAAATTAAATGGCAAGCACTGCAGATTGGTTACTATAAGAGTTACACTGTGGTAGTGAGTGTTGGATTGTTAAAGGATATAATGTTCACATGATTAAAATAGAAGAAGGGAAGGACAAGATTACCTTCAGATGTACTAGAATGGATAAAATAGAAAATAAAGATACCCTCTAAGTCATGGATGTGGCACAAGAACGACTACTGAAATAGCTGGGGCATATCCTGTGAGGGCCTAAATAAGTTTTATGTCATGAGATCTTAATAGAACAGGTTGAAGAGGGAGAGGTACACCCAATTTGACTGAGCTTGATCTGGTTGCAAAAAAATAGATTTAATTTGATTGTTTTAGCATACCTGTGTTTGATTTAAGTGACAAAAAAAATGTAATTGATCACAAGTTTTTCAGGAACCAGTAACTTGTTGGGGGTGGAGGAACTCTTCAAAGTTTTTGCTTCTCGCAATATATTTTTATTTGTTGTAATAATTATAATAGTGATGGATGACATGAAAATGCTTACTTTCTTCATTGTAGGTGTCTGAGAAAAAGGCTCGGGCATGGTGTGCCTCAAAAGGGAATATCCCATACTTCGAGACGTCTGCCAAGGAAGGCACCAATGTTGAAGAAGCTTTCCAGGTCATTGCAAAGAATGCCCTGAAGAGCGGTGAAGAAGAAGAAATGTGAGTACAAAAAGGTCCTAAAGCCATATTTGAATGCTACTTTTGAAAGTTAAATTCACACAAACGAAACTGGCTTTGGCTGGAACAAATGTGGTCTTGTTTTCTTTGAACCTAGTCTAGCAACTTGAAAATTTTCTTTAGAGTAGTTTATGTCTACTAAGTATTGGACTAAGCAGAATTTTCTTTCCGAACCAAGGTAAAGTTAGAATGCAGTTGAACCACTTCTGGAAGTCAAATTCAGTCACCACTTTTGTTTTTCTTGCAGTCATTATCCCTAAAATCATAGAAAAACATGTTTACTTTAAATCATATACATTAACGGGTTACTAAATAGTTTTTATATCTAGTGCCAGGTGTTTATTGCCGTCTATATGTTCGTTAACAAAGTTTGTGTTTGAGACATAAATTGGATCATACTTAAGCATTCCAAAGAGACCATAATATATGATCTTCCTCCGAAAAATTACAGCTCGTTAATATATGAAGTTAGTAGTTTGAGGTGGAAAAACTTCTAAACGGTTTGTCTTGCTTCGTCGCGTCATAGGTGCATTTCATACTAGCATTAGATAGATGTAGCAATGACATGGTTGGCACATGGTTTTGGTGAGATATCATTTTCAAGGAATATGGTTGGCACGTGGTTGTCCTGCCAAGGAATATCTTAATTTTCTCTATTCCTTTTGCTGTTTGTGGTTCGGCAGTTAGCTTGAATATTTGAAGAGATCTCGTCTTAAGAAAAGGTTTTGACATCGATAATGGAATTACATTGCATCAAGCTCCTGCTGTTATGTCCTAGTAGAATCCATATTCTTAACTTGAATTTTGGTTTACCCCTCTTGTGAATCTTAAGTTGCTTAATCGGAAGTCCATAACTGGTAACATAAAATAGTATCTGTTCTGAAGTCTTACACATAATAATCAACTTAATCTGCTTCTCAATTTCTTCAGTGGAAATTTCAATCATGTATGAGTGTTTAAGTGACGCTATTTACTGTTTAAATATAAATTCCTTTACATGTAAATATATATAATGAGAATTGCACCAACTTGTTGATTTACACTTTTGGGGAACTCTTTGATGTTGTGAAGATACTTGCCCGACACAATTGACGTTGGAAGCAGCGGTCAGCAAAGATCAACTGGTTGCGAGTGTTGAAAAAGAGTTGAGGATTCACTCTCATTCTTGATCTCCTGGAATGACAAGAGAACAATATGGTTATCCTTGTGTCCTATTTGTATACAAAATGTTTTCATTGGGAGTGAATGATATCCCCCGTAGTTGAACCTCGTTGTTTTGTGACTGACTGCTTTGATTTGATGGAGTTTTGAGATATTTGCTCCCTTGTTAAAAATTTGATGTATAAACTAGTATTCGTAAGCATTCTTGCTCGCATATCTTTTTCCTTCTGCTCAATTTCTGGGTCCTTCGAATTATGCACTTTTTCATGTCAATTAATACATGCGTAATGCGTGATAATGTGGTTCAATCGAGTATCAAGCATTACAAGAACGAAGTATATGTGTAATTATGCTCTTTTCAGTTTTTAATATTATTTTAGATATTCTAAACTGATAAATAAATAAAATAATGTATTATTTAAACTTTATATATATTCTTCAATTTTTTTAAATAAATAAATAAATATTACTTAAAAATCATAAATACTACAATTACTTGAGCAGTATACGTATTTTTCAATTTTTAAACAAAAGCATAATACTAAACATCACAAATACTACAATTATTTGGTGATCGATTCCTAAAATTAGATTAAACACGACATTTGCTTAAAAAAATCTAAATATTTTCTAACTCTATTGGATTTCAATCCAAACCTCTTATCCAAGTCCTCATGTCATTGATGTATTATTATTTTTATCAGACTCCATTATTTCAACTCAGAATTTCTATTACATTTTGTAGATGGTAAAATGTCGTTAACTTCCTTATAATCACAACCATCAACAATTCAAAACATTTAGATTGTTGTATATAATTGATGGGCTTGTATGACTTTATTTTTTTAAAAGAATGAATTGCGCTAGGCTAATTTTAAAACAATTTTTAACACCAATGCATGCGTATTTTGCACGCTTAAGCATGTACATGCAAGTCAACTAAATGAACTGACCGCATTATCATTATCATGCGCATACCTTTCATGTGAGATGTTTCGAAAAAGTATCGAACATATGCAATATATGTGAAAGTGAAACATGTACGCACTTTTTAGAACCTTGAATAACCCCATGCACATCCACTGGCTGCTTTTCGAACTTGGTTCTTTGTCAGACGGTATATATTGGTACACCTGCTTTTCATTACATCTTGCAAAACCAATGATTTTACTAGTTTCAATATTTTAGGGTTGTTACTAAATTGCTTTTGAGATTAAAAGTTATTTTTGATTATATTTAATTTTTTTTTTGAAAAATAAAGCTTTCAGAGGAAGTCATTCTTTAGGAAATTCTTCTACCAGAAACAACAGAAAAAGTAACCTCGCCAAATGAGAGTTCACAGGGGTGGGGGGCCTGTATGGCATGCTGACAGATGCTAAAAGTAATCTTTTTAAGTAGAAGCATTCGTAACATATACATACAGTATACTCTCTTGGACTGTTACTGCCTCGGGAACGAGGGACACGCCTTTTTTGCAACCTTTTTGAGGTATATATTTACATGGAACAATTATGTAATTCTAACCTGCTTTACGAAATTCACATTTGATTAGAAACGCGTAAAACAAGAATCCACAACAGATTTACACAACTTTGAACATATACGCTAATCTCCCTACCTTCTCCAGTCACTACAGAACAGTAAAAAAATCAAGTTTAACCGTTGCTGTAAGTAAAAGAGTTGGCTCTATGATGCCATCTCTTAGAAAATCCTACTTACATCTGATGGATCTTTTTTCCACTCACTCACAGGAATGCAATAAATGATAAAGTTGGTCTGTGCGCAGCAAGTTCCCAGACTTTTGGACATCTGTTAGCATATGGCTTACAAGAAAGATCCATACACCAAGCTGAAAAATTCGTAAACAAACTTCAAATTCATTAATAACAATAACAGAAAAGGGAAAGCAACTGCCAGGTTGCAAGGTAGGAAATCAATTCATCTTATTGCATGCGGTTAGCGGGAGAAAGGTATAAAACAATAATGATATTCAACACACACACCATAAAAAAGGAAAGAATGAAATATCAAGCTCCAACTTTGGAGACGTGCTCTAGCAAATCTCCATCTATGTCATTGGTTTCTTCATTGTGTCTTATATATAAGTAGTCCTAAGGACCCCTTGGATATAACTATATTCAGCTGACAAAAATTTCAAGTTCCCATAACAGCATTTCCAGTTTTTGGCAATTTCCATTTTAAAATTGAAAACTGGACACGCTTATGGAAAATACTCACTTGGTAGAAGATACTTGCAAACATCTGGTGCTCAGAGAGAGATATCCCCAATTTTAGTAGAGCAAAAACTACTTTGTGCCAACAGAGGAAAGCTTATCTGGGTTAGTTTGCACGGAACTTCCTGCCATCGTTGCAGGGGTAAAAGAACCTGAAGTAGGATTTAATGTCATCAATGGCCTAGAAATTGGAGGCCTCAAGGATGTCATGCCCATAAAGGTTCTTGATACCGAGTTTGGAACAGTCATTCCAACTCTGTTGGCTGGTAAAGACTGTGACATAGGACGAGCTGATGAAGCAGATATGCCAAGTCGTGTCGCAATAATCTGCGCTCTCTCATGGAGCAGCTTCTGCTTTGACCTATCCAACTGTTCCTTAACCCTCATTGTCACATTTTCCATGTCATTAAAGAAAGCAAACTTGGTCTCCAGTTTGTGTAACTGCAAACAGGAGTCTACATTAGTTAACATGCATGGGGAACACACACACACACACAACATAGAAGAGTTGCACTCATAGAACAACAAATAAGCCAAGCTGAGCTTTAGCAGCACTCAAGCTCATCTTACAGGTTTCAAGAGAGCTAGAACTAAAGAAGACCAGGAGTCCTGCTTAAGTTGAGACATAATTTGCAAGCAATCTGGAGCTGAGCTCTAGAACTGATCTCCCTACTAAAATGATTTTACAAGATAAAACACCTTCCCTTCTCAAATGCAGCATTTCCCATGTTCAACAGAAGTCTACCAGTCTACCTTGATCATCCAATTTACGACAATGCCAAATTATCAAGCAAGTAAAATATATTACTTACCATAAAACCTGAACACAACTTGCAATTATAAGAATAGCACGGAGTCAAATTCTTAACACCTTAAAGAAAAACTGAAGTAACTAACAACCAGATTATCAACGAAAACAAAAACCTCAAACAAGATTGCGAACTGCAAGTGAAACAAAATTAGCCATTTCAAACCATTCAGTTCCTTTGCAACTCTTCTAACTAGAGATAACAGTAAGCAACGCTCGTTAGCACAAGAATACCTGCTTTTCTATTAACCATGCAGCAAGCTCACGAATATGATCCTCTTCTTGGTCTGCGAGGAGCTTTGCCTTCAATGCTGCAGCTGATAGAGCAGTTAATGCAGCTCGCTTTAACTTACCAATAGGAAGATTAACTTTGGTCACTTTGTTCTCTTTATTTTCATTATCACACGCCTTTGCTTCTTTCATCGAGGGCTCTCCCTTGTCATTACCGCATTCTTTAGCTTCTTCCACACCTGGGTTAGCAGTACAGGGAAATATCCGATCACAAGTTGCTTGGTGTCACATTCCAACAAGTGAACTTGGTGACAAATTTATTCGAAAGTAAAAATGCCAATTATTATACCCCCATTAACTGTATATATTACATCAGGCAAGGATGTCCTTTGTTATAAACCAAAACCCAGAGTGCAGTCTAGACAATGGATCATGATCTAACATGCATTGAAAACATATTCAATGCCCCATAATTTCTAATGCCAGTTACTTTCAATTTACATGTGAGACCCATTTACATCGATTATTCACATTGAAGAAATCATAAACCTATCAATAAATATTCTAAGTTTTTGAAATGCACCTGTATTTTCTTGTTTTTCAGTCACTGAATTAGGTTCTACCGATTGCACGGTTTCTTCCTTTCCAGAGTTTGATAATTTATCTCCATCTTTTGGAGGATCTTTAGACTGAGAAGTCTCCCCTGTGGAAGTTTCATTCCCTGACTCTTTGGCAGCATTGGGAGGAAGCTCAATCATTGATGTTGAAATAGATCCTTCTGCCTTTTTTTGTGACAATTCATCTGGCAAATCTGAGTTACTTGATTCAATCATTGGGTCAGTTTCGGCTTCCTCTTGATTGATCATTCGTTCAGGGCGTTCCCCAGTATCAGAAGATTTGTCTGCGTGTTCGTTACTAGGAGAGACCACAAGCTTTTGTTCTTTTGTAGCAGAATTCTTGTTTTTGTTATCATTCTCATCATTTTGGGAGCTGATCTCACCAGCTACTGGATCAAACTTTTTTACTTTCTGCTTTTCAGCATGAAGATCCTTGTCCTTTCGTCCTTCCAGACCAATGGTTTCAGCTGCCACTCTGCATATAATGTGTTCACATCAGTCATGATATTTTAGACTTCGGCAAGAAAAGTGTAAAGAAGCTGACAAACCCTTCTGAGTCAACTGAATTCTTATTGTTGTCTGGTGGATCTTCCAATCGGAAACAGTGCCTCGCAGCAAGCTGCTCACTGGTAGAATTTTCAGATAGTGATTTTAAAAAGCTACGAACTGATGCAGCAGCTATATTAGGTTCCACCAATCGTGCTAGGAATGCTGCCTAGAAGAGAGAAAATCAACATTTAGATGCCAACAGAAAAGCAATCTAAGATTTCCCTATCAATTGTTAGAGGCATCGTAATCAAACTCGGCCCAGTTATTGACCCAGTGAAGGCATTGGTTCAACTGGCTAACTGGTCCAACTGGTTCAGTTGTAAATGGTCTGTAAGAGGCAATGTCAATTACTTTATGGGGTGGTTGTACATTAGATATCAAGCTTAAGAGCTCATCCTGTAGGAATTTATTAACATGCATTGTATTCCATTATTTCCTTTAGCACTTGGAATTGGTTTTCCATACAAAACCAAGACTGAGTAGTCATTGTGCTACTACCATACAGACATACAAACATCAATAAACAAACTTACCACTGTCATCACTGGATTACCAGCTTCAGCAAACGATAGTCTTCCTGCAGGTGAAGGATGAGAACCCACAGCTTCAAAGGCCCCTCTGAGTACTTTCAGTGCACAGCTCTCCCCATCTTCTGGATTAACATCTGATTTATTGTCCTCCTCATCTGGATTTGAAATTTCCATGGGACATGAAGCCTGATTGTCATTCGTGTTGCCTGGACTTCCTGTTTTCTCACTGATGTCTTTATGAGCTGAAGTATCTTTGTTTTGGTCAATTTTTGAGGCTGAAGTATCAGTATTGCTGGAAAGTGGACATCCATTTTCTTTAGGAGTTGCATCAATTTCATCACCATGATTGAAAAATGCATCCTCAATTGGCATTTGAACGAAGTGCAAAATACATTGAGCTTTTGTCTTTGTTGCTACATGTTCAGCAATCTCGCTCCAGTTATCTCTAAAAATTTCTATGGCTTCAAGGAGTAAAAGAGTTTCCTGATCTGTCCACTTTCCGCCACTTGCACCACCAACTTCAGCAGGCTCCATGAGAATGAAATCAGATGGGGACATATCTGAGTCAAACTTCCCGTTGTTGAAACATTCGGCACATAAATCAAAATCTGCCTGTGAACAGACTTGATTTAGCAGACAGAAATTTCTTGAAAAAAATAAAAAAAAAAAAGTAAGGAAAGAATCAAACTACACAACCATACTTCCATAATTACAATCATAGATCATGTATAAGAATTTTTAGGAGTTACTTCTTATGAGAAACAAACACATTGGTTTTTTGAAAAATAAAAATGAAAACATTCGAAGTATCGACTATAGCATGTATAACTTGTAGTACCAGTCTCTGAGAAGCAACTTTGTTTCAAGTACCATAAAGCAATGACTCATTTTGATAAATGACTGGACATACCTTCAGGCAACTGTTATCTAGAGTCAGTTATGATACAGAAATAAGAAATGGGAGCATATAAACAGTTGTACTGATGCATAATAAGAAGGTGGTCCATATCCCTTGAATAGAGCAACCATCAAACATATTTAATACAATTTTCTCTCATAAGATCATACAACATTCTAATTTTTGTGAAGGCTTCAACTCCATTTTTCACTTTCTTTGTGTTCACTAGTTTCTGAATTATAATGAAATAATTAAACGATGCCAAAATATGATAGCTGCATATCCAAATGACAGAACCTGATGGTTGCACCAGATGAAACTAGCCTATATACAGTTTCAGATAGTTTCTCCAGAACGACCGAAAAGAAAATGACATCTAGAAATAATGGACATCTCATATGTAATGAATAATTGCAGGATGTTCTCTGAAAAGCCCAAGCACATTCCTGGATGATGCATTCTTTAGCTGATTAAAGAATTTTCACACAAAGCAAAAGCACTGTATAATACAAGAAACCTGCTTCTGGCAGTGGTAGCGTCTGCGAGAGCAATCAGCCGAACAGGAGTTGCAGTGGTACTCAACTGAAGGCCCTTCAGACTTCCCGAATTCTTCGGCGGCAACTGATTCGGGAAACAGTCCAGATGACATAGCTTGTGTACGCAGGTTAAATCTTGGAACGGCAGGAGTCCGTGATTGCTCTGTTTCAAATTGAAAGAGTTTCTCAACCAAAGAACCTGCTTTTCCTGGTTCATCAGCATCAGCACCGGCATTGGCATCAGAATCAGGATCCACTGTATCAGATCCATTGCGTGGGAACGGGTGGTAATTAATCAAACCCCAATAATCCAAGAATTCCATCACCTCTTGCCTAGCATCCAATTCTCCAACTGTGAGCTTGGCTAAATCTTTCACCTCTACCTGAGCATTGGGATTGGAATGAAAATTCTTTATGATCGAATTCCGTATCTCTGTGTATATTTCATGAGTCCTACTCTCCAATTTCCCATTAAAGAAAGAGGGAAGCATTCTCTCTTCGAGGGGATGAATTTTTGTCCATGAAAACCATCCTATAACCCATAAAGCAATAGACAAACAGAAGTTGCAGTGTAAGATATATATTATTCCTGTTTTTATGAAAGTAATTAAATAATCTAGATTAAAAAACAACTACAAAATTCATATCTACGGAGAATAACTTCAATGAATTAAAAGAAATCAAATATGGGAATCTTTATTATTTTTGTTTTTAAATGAGTACAATCTGATAGCATTTTCATTTATCTTGACAATTCCAACTATTTAGAAGAAACCTGATAAAATTTGTACATACCCAAATAGATGAACACTTTAAAGATTACACCATCGATCGAGGATATCGTTTGTCACGTCTGTTCTGAAATTGGGAGATGTTTGGAAATTTTCATTTTCTCTAGTTTGGACAAGAAATTTCACAATTTCAACTAAGAAAATTAGCGAGGGGAGAGGGATGTTATACTTTAAATGAAAAGCCCTCAACGATATTTCCTCTTCTTCTCTAAACAATCCGAAGGCTACAAAATGAAGCTTTAAGACGAATATTACAGTAACAAAGTACAATAAGTAACAACCCATCTCAAAATCACTAAACTTTCACTGCTCAGAATATATATATATATATAAAAAAGCGCTCTTACGCACTAAATTATGCAACAAAACTCACTAACCGGCATGAATGGGCACCACATGGACATTTGCATCTCTCGATATAATGGCTTCATAATCAGCCTTAATCTTTGCTTCCAAAGCCTCCCAATTTCCGTTCACTTCAGTCCGCTCCTCGGTCTTCACCGAGGCCTCTAGGCCAACGCGCTCCGTCGCCTCCACCAACACACCGTTGTTCGGCTGCACCCGCGCCCTGGTGAATGGTCCATTGTGGTGGATCTGAGGAAACGGCACTGGAGTTGGCTTCTCTCGGGTCTGGCGCTTGGAGGAAATGGCCTGAGTACTTAAACCACCGCTAATGTTAATGGAGGCCGATTTCCGCTTGTGGCCACCGCCTCTCCGCCTTGAGGCCGGCTGCTCCGAAGGTGGAGCCTCTGGAGGCATCGACTGAGTTACAGCGGTGATCGGCGGAGGAGTTCCTGTGGAGTCTCTTCGCTTTTCCTCCATCACACTAGTCGTTTGGGACGAATTCTTCAGCGGCTCAAGGGCAACATGTCTGCGTTTGTATCTGGATCACTCTACTTAATTTATCTGTAACGCGACCCACGCTAAGCTAGTGAGACCGAGCAGTTTGTTCATCTTCACCGTCGATAAATGTCTAGTATTTTGACGGTCTTGATGGTAGGTTCAAATAAAGTGACGTACATGGCATAACAAAATCGGGTTAAGGTAGAGAACGCTTTTCACCAGAATCTGAACATAATCGTTTTGAACAAGACGTAGTTCACTTATTTACCTTAAACTCTTGTTAACTTGTAAATAAATTTACTTATTAAGTAAATTTCTTAAGCTTTGATAAATTAAAAATCAAAACAGTACAAACTTTTAAGCTCATATAAATTTTTTTTGCTAAAGTACAACAATTATATGCAAGGGCGGACCTACATGATGCCCAGTGGGGACAGTCGCCCCCACTCAATTTTCAGGAATTTTTTTCTTTGGGAATAGATTGTCAACAATCTTGTAATATTATTCATAATGAACATGCAACAACATTCAAAATACTAAAAAAATTAACGCTTGCCACCACCGCCTCCAAGTTTAGGAGTTAGGACCAGGGCTAGCCCCGAGAATTCCGAGGCTCTAGGCGATTGATTATTATGAGGCCCTTAAACATTATCTTTTACTAGCGCATCAATGCTTACATATATTGAAAATGAGAATAAGTTATTCACCATAGCACACAATACTGGCATAAGCAAGGATACAAAGAGTGTTAGTTTCTGAAAAAATAGAATGTCAAAGACACTTTAGTTATATTGTAAGAGGTAACATTAAGTAAAATTTCTAACTATACTATACTTCAAGGAAAATGGCTTTTATAACTCCATGATGAACATGTAGATGTATTTTCATTAATTTATTAATTGGTTCGTCAACCCACACTTACACAGGACATGATTCCATGTAAACTAAT
This sequence comes from Fraxinus excelsior, assembly GCA_019097785.1. Lineage (NCBI taxonomy): Eukaryota > Viridiplantae > Streptophyta > Magnoliopsida > Lamiales > Oleaceae > Fraxinus > Fraxinus excelsior. The sequence goes on from CM032639.1 coordinate 1,278,306, forward strand.
TAATTGTGAAGCATATCAATCTCACTCATAAATTTCATTATCCAAATAGGCAAACAATTCTATTAATTACCATAAACACATTTAATTGCATGATTACTATGAATTGATCAAAGTTAAGTTAAATTGAAGACCAAATTTAGTACCGAGCAGGCGCAACAACCCCAGGCGAATCAAGCAAGCTCGCCGGACTCAATCCGAGAGGTATTGTAAACATCCCAAGCTGCTGCCACACTACTAAACCAACCGGCCTATTCTGCTGAAACCTAAAATCACATCCGGTAAGTTGGAGAAACGTAATTTTCTGCATGTCTATAAATCTATACATTTATACACATTGTATAGTTGAAATATTATAGAGAATGGAGGATTTCGACGTACCTAACTCAAATCCCACAAAATAAAAATAAAAAATCAAAGCATGTTGAACTTGAAGAGGCCGAGAAGAATGAAGATTAGAATTTAGAAGACCGAGAGTTTGATGGTAAGGAAATAGGTATTTGAGGGTTTTTATTTGGGGCATTGCTTTTGGGGCATTTTTTTGGGGCCACTTAATATTTGAGGCCTAAGGGAATGGATTGGAATTTTTTTTTTTAGTGGCCCCTAATTATTTGAGGCCCAAGGCCACTGCCTTAGTGGCCTTGGGCCAGGGCCGACCCTGGTTAGGACCCTTGGGCACGTTGCTCTTGGAGGCCTTTTGCGACTTGGACATCAATTGAGTCTTTCTTCGCCTTCTTCTCATCCTTGATCTTCTTTATTCTCTCCTTTTTGTATTTTTTTACCCTTCTAAAATAGATGTGAAATATTATGCAATATAGAGATTCCAACAAGGTCTAAAAGATTTTTTGAATAAAAAGATGCATTTTTCTTTAAATTGAACTAACTTTCAGCATTTTATGATGGCAAATGGAGGGTAAAGCAGTTAATGCAGTTAAGTTCAACGCCAAAGGTCTGAATCTATTCAACGGACTGCTAACGATTGTGGCCTCCTTCAAGATTTATTCAAAATCAGTTAATATTACGTGCTATTTATTTTTCGAAATTTTGAGTATCAAAGTACTTTCAAAGGCTAATCAATTTTAGGCTTCATCTAAATGCTGCTGCTATTAATCAATTTTTTTTTCTCGTACTAGCTAACTATCTCCATAAATTTCTAAATTTTGTGTCATCTATTTGCGCGTGGTGATGTCAATAAATTTTGTTAATAATGAATCCAAAAAAAAAAAAAAAAATTCGGGGGCCGTGAGCCCCCACCCCTTAACTTCTAGAACCCCTCTAGTCCGACAAATTCCGTCACTGGTTTGGCCCCCACTGAACTTCTTTTCAAGGTCCGCCCCTGATTATATGCACATAATTCGCTAATTATATTACAAATCCAAACAGTACAAACTTTTATTTATTCACCATTATTCAACTTTTTTTTTATGCCTTCTCCAAGCTCAAAAAAATATTGAAAAACTCGATAGAAACACATACTTAAACCCTCAACAAATGCAGATAATGCATTTGTTATACATTTCTCTACCGTGTTGCTAATAAACAGAAACATTTGGTCGGGAGCTTTTTCATATGTCTTATTCTTCATTCAATCCTACATTATTGATGTAAGCTGAGACATTAGGCCTTGGCTCAAATGCTTTTGTTATGTTTCGCCACCTAGACTCCCACGTGGTTTAGCTGACCCATCGAAGCTATGTGACATCCGACGTGGAGTAAGATTTACTAGAGTCCAGACAATCTGGCCCACCAAAGCCTACTCATACCGAAGCAACTATGAAGTTGACCCCTTTTGAAACCCCTATGGTAAAAACAAATTTGAAGTCCAAAAGAAGCTTCTTTGCCAAAGTGGCGATGTCCAATGAAGTAGAATCCGGGGTCCAACTAAGAGTGCTGACAATTCATGTTTAAAGATTTTGAATTTATGAAATTCTTTTAGAATGATTGATTGAAATATTGTAATAAGTAAAAAGATCAATATTGATTATGGGGTGGCTGCCTCTTTTTTTGAGACATTTAATGCGCCACAGGCCACAGGTTAGTGGAGTCAAAACTGATACCTAAAATGTGATGCTTCGGTAAAGGAGATGAAGTCACTTGTCCTTCCATCCAATGGTTACTATTTCACATGTAACACTATAAATATTCCACATTTGTGTTGTTTGGGGTAATGAAAAAAGTATTAAATACAAGTCATATATTCTCTTTCTTTCTGATTAATCTTGGGTTTTTAGTGTTTGAGGTGCGATCGTAATTGTGAGTTTGGTTTTTAGTTGGTCGTTCATTATCGTGTAATTTATTTCATACGTTTCGTCGGAGCCTGAACATTTTTGTCTCATGTTATAAAGCTTCTCTCACGTCCAAACCCTGTTATTGTCGATTGACAATCGTTCCACACATGTTGGAATTAGCTCGAGAGAGCGTGAGTTGGCTCGATATATGTTGTCCACGTCTACGGTGAAAAAAACGAGGTCAACAGCTTTCACAAAAGATTTCCTTTTTTTTTTGTTCACTATCACTGGTGTAAGAAGATAAATTAGGCCATGGCTCGAAGTCTTTTACATAAGATTTGTCTACTTTATGTTCATTGTCACCAATGTAAGCAGAGACATTAGGCATTGGCTCGAAGTCTTTTACAAAAGACTTCCCTTCTTTTTGTTCGTCATCACCGGTATAAGCAGAGATATTAGGCATTGTCTCAAAGTCTTGTGCAAAAGATTTCTCATCTTTGAGCTTATCATGGTGATAGGTTGTGGCTCCTGATCTTGGCTCAAAATTTGTCGTCAAAGTTCTCTCATATTTTAGTTTATTTTCGAGATAGGCTGTGGCACTAAATCTTGGTTCAAAGTTGTTCACAAACGAACTCTCGTTTTTTAGCTTATTATCACGATAGGTTGTGGCACTAGGTCTCTCGTTTTTTAGCTTATCATCACGATAGGCTGTGGCAACTAGGTCTAGGTTCAAACTCTTGAACGAAGGGCTTGTCTCGATTATCTGTCTCAATTGAGGTGTGATAGTCACTCTTTTTACTAGAAACAGATTCAACAGTACTCATATTGAGAAGACCCTGAATTGCTTCCGGCATGGGCTAATCTTTCATAACCCCTTGACAGTATTCTCGTGGAGCTATTCGTGCATCGATAGTCATTGCCAACTGCGAAAAACAAAGAGAAAATCAAGAAATTGTACTTGGAATGAATCAAGAAATTAGTTTGAGGTTTTTATGTTTTAAAAACAACTACAAATCAAACCTTATTCTTCATAAATTCAGAATCGACAGAAATCGTTTTATATTGAAACGAGAAAAATGTTATTTGCTACATTAACACCTTAAAATTAGTAATATTTTATCTGTATAATATAACTAATGATCTTGCAGAATCAAATTTATTAATATTCTGGGATATTTAGATATGTTTGTTTCTGATAAGCAACATTTAAATGGTACCTAATGAAATTTGATAATTCACGTGGAATCTGAGAAATACTGCCGTTCTAATTTGAACGAGGACATATTCTTTGAGATTCTCGAGTTAGTGTTGTGTTTTCCTTAGAAGAACTTTTACCAAACATGCCCTTACAATTCTTGGACAACTTTCATTCCAATGGCTTAAAAAAAGAGAAAATAAGAAGGTTAGAGCATGAACTGACTAGTGCAAGCTATTATTAATTGATCAAGATCGCTACCACGATATATTTTTTTTGTGTGTGTAACCACACTTTTCAACATTTTCCCACTCTATCGTATACTGATGAATCTTTCCTTTGTCTCTAATTCGTTCTTGCTATACTAAGAAATAAGTTAACATGTTAGGATTAAACGAAAGTAAACGCCTAAACAACTATTTTTGTAGAAGTAGAGGAATTGATTTCTTACACTGTTTCACTTCCTTAAATTTAACACCGGAGTAAATACAATGCACGAATCTTTCTCCGTAATATTCGGCTAATCTAAAATTTAGTCCTAGTCGTAGTCGTAGTTCAATTGCTCGGCTAAGCCAAGACTTCCGTGAACAATAGCAATTTGATGGTTTCACAGTCATACTTCAATTGCTTGGAGCATGTTTGTGGTGGCTTATGGATTACTTTTTCTCTCTCATTCTCCTAAGCATGCAATAATCGGACTTCTGTGGACAATAGTGAAAGGTGGTTGGTGAGTCGTGTCAATTTTGCGACAAAAGAAACAATTTTATATTTTGTTGGTTATCTCATTGCTGACATCATTAAGATACTCTTTGGATCCACTGAAGGAATGGATAGATACTCGATAAGGTAAGTTATTTCAGCAAGCCACTTCAAGTTCTTTAAAATTGTTTGAAATGAAGTATTAAAATGTCCAATTATTGAACATAATTGATAATTCGTGCCTGGATATCCACACCGAGCGGGTTCATTTCTTCCACTACTTAGAATAAAATTAGAACAATGGATCATAGGCTTGCACTTTATAGTCTCTATCTTCTTCTGGTAATAACTGAATTATTTCTTGTTTTTGTCTCCAATTGAATGAACGTGATATTTACTCAAATAACTTCTAATTGGCTGCAGGGTGCTTAAGGAATTTGTGCCCAAGAAATGGCTGGAGAAACTCTGATCAGAATGCCTATAGACCGCGATCGTTTCAGTAATCAGGTGCGTAAAAGGCCGAATTCAATTTTTCATGAGATTTGATCAGCCTTTGTCTGCTTGAGCCATCTCGTCTAAAAGCTTATCGTGCAGGGAATGGATGCTTTACAGCTCCAAAGCATGGATGAGAAAGGAAATGATGTTCATGAAGAGATGCATATACCCCATCTTCATACTTAATCTGCTTCGTCACACATGGATCTTTCAGTAATTGTGTTCTTGTTGGATGATTTAAAGCAAGGGAATACAATGCCCATTCATTTCCCAAGAAGAAAATCCAATTCCTCTCCCCATTTACTCTCAAAACAAAAAGCTGATTCAATTCCCTTTGCATTACAAAAACTTCCAATTCTTCTTGAATATTTCTCTTTTTCTCAAGATTCTCCTCAAGGCGAAGCCACGGAGAACACACTAAAAGAATGCAAAACAGAACCCATTAAAGGAATGTGCTACATCCTTAGAATCAATGCTTGATTTTATACAAAAAAATCTTAGGTATGGAATCTCAAATCCAAGTTTTATCCACAATCCACCTCACAAATTTTACAGAAATACACTATAATGAAAATCCAAGAAATTTCAGCACCCAAATCAGTTGCATGCCACACAATGCCATACCCATATACAGTATTCTACTGCCATTATCAAGAGAGTATAAGCAGGGTTTTTAGGGTTTCTTTGGATGGGGAAAATGGGGATAAAAGTGAAGCTATTGCTGTTTGTCATTTGGATACTTCTCAGTGGAGTGAGAGTCATGTAGCTTTTAGGGTTCTTGGGATCAAACCAAGGTCGTGCCATTTCTTTCCTGCAGATTATTTTGTGTGAGTTCCATCTATTACCACAAATGCTAAAGCTTTATTTGAGTTTCTGTTTTCTTGCTCTCTCTCTCTCTCTCTTTTAATGAAATAAATTTTGGATATTATGTACTCTTTATTTATCAGTTTGGGTGCCTTGAGTGCACCTATGTTTAAAGGTTCGAACACTACGTCATGTATTTTTTCCCCTTTCTTTTTAACCTTACATTTCTATTTTCACTGCTTACACCGTCCCAAAAATTTAAACTCTTATTACGATAGTGCTCGAGTTTCATTAAGGGCCCGTTTGATAAAATTTTCTTTTAAGCTAAAAATTGTTTATTGGATTGAGAAATTGCAATTGAAACTGAGTCCCTATTTGGTGGCCTTTATTTAAAAAAAAAATACTATGTTTTAAATAGTATTTTTTAAAGAATGTGTCGTTAAAAAGTATGGAAAAAATTGAGTTTACGTGTAGAACTTTTATAGTGTGAATATGTTATTGAAAATGAATATAAAAAATAAATTAAATTAAATTAAAGTAAATGGAATCAAGCAGGCTGGATGATTTTTTTGGAAGGCTAGAAGAGCTTTAAAGGAAACTAACATCATTTGGAAATTCTCTTATAAGAAGCAGAAATAAAAGTAAAGATTATGTCAAACGGATCCTAAAAATTGATACATAAACTTTATAAAAAGGGTACTAAAGTGATATTTTCCCATTTCATAGCTATTTGTGTAAATTACCTTTAATTTAGCAATTTCGCTAGAAAAACAAGTTCAATGATAGATTTTGTGACACATATACACTTGGCAAGTTTCCATTTGCAGTTAAACAAAACGCTACCAAATCAGTCTATAAAAATTGACCTGTCATTGAGCATGTTCAAGCAACATTATTCTTAATTTAGTCCTAGCTCAACAGGAGATGGACTAGACAAGTCGATCACACCGTTATGAGCCAAAGCACTTTGGAGGTAGAGATGATGGTGGTATTGAGGAGCAAGTAGTGATGAGTTGGAGGTGGAGATCTTGATTGATTCGAAGTTGAGGTGGTGGTGGTGGTGGTGGTGATGGCCGTGGATTTGAAGTGGTAGACAACTTGGGTGGTGTCGATAACAATTGAGTCGTACTTGAAACAGATTAGTGCAATGTTGTGGAGGTGGCATGGTGGTTGTGGATTACAGGAGCATATGATGGTGGTGGATTACATGTGCAAGTCATTGTGGTAGTGGAGATGGTGGTAGTGATTGTGGATTTGAGATGAAAGTAGTTGTGAATTTGAGGTGATAACGATGATTTGAGTGATGGTGGGGTGTGTGGGAGTAAGATGGAAAATGATTGTAACCAGCTAATTTGATTTTTGTGACAAATAAATAATTTGTAACCTATTAAACGTGTAATTTACAGCTAAATTTGTAATTGTGACTTACAAATTGTGTTTTGTAATTGACAATAACTTAATAACTAAGGATCCGTTTGATTGCGAATGTGGAAAATGAATAGAAAGAAAATGAATTATAGGGAATTGAATTGCCTAAAAATTATTTTACTGGGTAATTTTGTTTGATTGATATAATTTTTCATTAGAAAAATGTTGAAATTTTGGTATCCGTTTGACTTTATTTTTCATGAAAATTGTCCATTAAAGTGATAATTTTTTTAATCATTGGGTCTACAAAAAAATAAAAAAAAATTACCATACCGAATACCATTCGTTTGGCTTTGTTTTGCATGAAAATTATCAATAAAAGTGATAAATTTTTTTTTTTACCATTGTGTCTAAATTTTTCCCAATTGAAAAAAAAAAGGCTGAAAAATTTAAAAAAATGCTAAAACACAAGGAAATCAAAGTCATTCATTTCAAGGAAAATGAGGCGCTTGACATTGTGGTTGTAAAATGAATTCCAAGTAAAATAATTGCAATCAAACATTGAAAAGTTAGAAAATGGGAAACATTTTCCATGGAAAATGGAAGGTAGGGCCTAAGTTATATATGATATTGTTGACGGAAAGTATTATTCTACTTGTACGTGTTCCATACAAATGGATTGACAGATGCATGCATCTACCCCCTTGATTTGAATTTCAGAATTTCAAATCAACGGACAAATGCTTGTGTCAAACAACGTGTATAGAATTTTTGTACACGCAGCAGAGTTGGTAATATTTTGAAAATTAGATTATTTTTCTTGATTGATAGAGGGTCCCACTACTACATCAATTTTTTTTTTTTTGGAGAAATATCATCGATGGTCTGAAAACCTCTAAAAATGAGGTAAAAATGGCCTCCACCAAGTATATTTTAAGTATTCTATCAAGCGAAATTCATTTGAGTTCCCTATAATATTTAGACGGAACTTCAACATATCCAATTGCCCGTGTAACTATCAATGTTAATTAGACTTCGATTTTTTTAATAGAGGGTAGCGACGAGCGAACATCACCGGCAGTCATTTTTGCTCACTCGTGTTGAAGACTGAAGCGTAAAGATTTTTCGATGAATTTAACATTTCACATAGAATTTTCCTTCCAACTGTTTGTGAAAGCTTCAAGATTTACCGAACGAACAACAACTCCAAATGTCACACTAGGAGGAATTCCTTGTGCACCAAAAAGCCTTCAATTGTTGAGCAAAGAGCATTCTCTTTTTCCTTGGCAGAAATTTCTACCATTTAAACCTTAAAATCTCGTTTTTATGAGAGGTTAAACCAAATAAATATAAACGGCAAAAAGTGGAAGTAGTGCCGATTTAAAAGAAATGACGACTTAGATCATTTGTTCATGTACCGTTGTGAATACTTAAAAGAGAAACCATTCTTAATCCTGGTAAAATAATCATAAAGAGGTATATAAGTCTAAGATAGACGACAACATAAACTACTATAGGAACATGATCAAGATCAACCTACTTATAATGACAACAAACAGTTCCTACAAATCATAAGCTCAAATTTAAGGTATCCTCAACATCTTCTGCAGAAGATTTATGTCCTCTTTTCGTCGTCCCGTCGACGTCTACTAACCCTCTTGAGAAGAAGGCTTTATTTTTGCTGAATGAGCATGGCTGTGATAGATTATAACATTAGCTTTGGTGTCAAAATTTCTCATAAAATGATTGGAATCTTGTATAAGGTGGTTTGTGATTGCTTTAGGCATAGGTTCACCATTCATTACGATCTTCCAGTATTCTCCAGGGTCTTTTCTTGCATCAATAACACTTGAAATCTGGTTCAAGAAAAAGGAAACAACATTTAGGCAAGTGGATGAAAGATTCTACACAACTTATGCAATCAAATTATTACAAATATAATCTCAAAACTTATTATAAGTGAAAGACAAAAGTAATTAAAAGATAAACATTACCAAGACAAGTGAAAGAAGAAAGCAGACAGAGGAAGTTCTCATGTTCATCTTCAATTTCATGAAGCACAAGTTGTTTGGTATTCTGCAAACTGTACAACCTCTGACTTAGTATTTATAGGCCACTTGGACTTATATATATAAATTTTACAAGGTTAAATAGTGTCCATTTGGCCAGACTTTTTAAAAAGTTAAAAATTACTTTTGAGATTAAGAAATTGCTTTTAATCTGTTCGAATAATTTTTTCAAAATAATTTTTTCTAATTAGAAGAGCTTTTAGAGGAAGCTGATCCAATATATCTTCATCAAAAAGCTCTTCTACGAAAAGTAGAAAATCTGCCAAGTGTGGCCATAATCTAATAGTTGGTAGCCCAATTTTTGGTGTTTTAAACCACCGTTATATATTGACAATTTGATTGGTGAAAGATTAACGATGGATAGTCTTTAATTAGTACTATTTATTTCTCTCGTGTGACTGATATAATTTATAGTAAAATAGAGTAGACACCTAGTCGGACGAAGAATACATTCAAATAATGTCGTTTAAAAATTTAAGTTGATAGAAATTTACTAGTGGCTCAAAATTGATGTCGACAACAAGCAAATTACGCTAGATAAGGCATTAAATTTTGTATTTAAAAAAAAAAAATTGTGGCGAATATCATACAGTACCATATGATAACATGTCATGCATAGACACTACACGTGGATGAATCTAGTCCATCGATAGTGTTCATCCTATATTGATAGGAATTTGTTGTTTGTATAGAAAAAACAATCAAAAGAAGTGACTGAAGTGATGTGGGGGGTAAAGATTATAAGAAAAATTGACTGTATTTTAAACTGACAAATGATAGTATATGTAAGGTATTATGTAAGACTTGATGTACACGTAGCATTTTTCATACTGATTATGTCAAATGTACAAGTGAAGCCTGTACTAGATTATTAAGGCGAGTCCTGTACTTTTGCAACATTTTTTTTAATGTGTCTAAATTAATTAAATTATAGCTAAAATAATTTATAATAATAGAGATAATTAAATGAGTTGACCAATAGGGACCTCCATTTTCTAAATCACATGTAGTTCATTAGAATAATAAATAGTCAACATATTGGAACCACAAGTGATGTCGTTTTATTGACATGCAAGGCATCTAGATGGTGTTGAATCTAGAGAGTTAGAGGTTTGACACGGCTTTTTTTATTTTTATTTTTTGGGTTAAAATATTTAGCAGATTTTGATAAATGATAAAATATACACTTAAAAATGTGATAAAAATCGCGCGTCTCATTAAGGGCTTGTTCGGTAGGGATTAAAATCAGATTAAAATTGAAAAACTAGCCGTTATTGTTGACTTTTATTAAACGAGTGAGACCCAATAACGATCATATTTTCAATTTTAATTGGATTTTAATCCCTACCGAACATGACCTAAATGTGCAGTTAAAATAATTTTTTGACTTTAACCTCAATTTTTAAAGATTTTTCAAACAGGCCCTTAATACTTGAATATCGCACCAAAAGCTAAAGGGTAAAGAGATGAGATGAATTTATTTAAGTCGTGCCTTTCAACACGCTTATTCACATGGTGGTGAAATTTTTGTATCAAATAATGATAGTAGTTGATAATAAGATTCTTTTTTCCCTGATACAATACTATATTAATTTAATTTATGTAAAATTTAAATTATTAAAATGAAATAATTTTGTTTATTTAAATTTTATTTTGGTCGTTCGAGGTGTTGATAAGTATAAGAAGAATATTATTGATTAGCTCGTTGAAGTTTATACGCACCATCCGTATTGGATTCTTGACTTAGTTCAAGCTTTAGTCTTAGGCGCACTAGAAGAAATAGTAGTGGTTTATAGCCACAATTTTGGCGATAAAAGCTTCTGACTCAAGCATTAGTTAGGTCGACTGAATTAAGAAAAATCACCCGTATTCATACTTAACAAGCACTATGACATAAAAGAATATGCCACATTCATTATCAGGTCGGTCGATTTAACATAAACCCGCATTAGTAAAAGTTCATCAATTAATTCTAGAAGTTGCAATGGACAATTGAGTGATTTGATTATGATATTAGAGCATAGTTTGGTGCAATCCATTCTTATAAAAGTAAAAACTCACCCGTAGTATCTGCAAATTGTCAACTCTTGAACAGCACACACACCATACAAATATTCCACGTACTTCCAAAATTTGAATATGATAAAGTTCGTCGTTACTCGTAAAACACATCTCGATGCTTCAACTCCACTTTTACATCATGCGAGTGTCGCGAAGGACGTTTAAAATTTAGATAAACATTTTTTTTCTTTTTTTGTTTAGTGGGGACGTTGCTGTCACAGCTTTAAAAGATCGGGAACACGTAGAAATGGTGGATCGTGGACACCAGTGGTGGCACATTTACGAAAAGTTGGGGATTCGTGATGGAATTTACCTTAACTTTTATAAATGAGTTGTGACGAAACTTAGGATCGGGTTGTCTCCCATTTTGGGAGAAGAAATAGAGTTTTGAATAGTATTTTTTGAAGAATGTGCAGTTGAAAAATAAAGTAATTTTATTGGTTTGTGTGTAGAATATTTTATTGAGTGGAGATTATTTACCGTAACAAATAATATGTGAAAAAATGGATGACAAACAGAGTTTTAAATTTAAAATATATATTTATTTTGATATTTATCTTTAAATTGAGGTCGGCATTGATGAGCCTTAATTTTCAAAGTTGTCCTCAATGGGATGTCACCAATATCCTTGGCAATTACTGTGGACATAAATGACTTGTTTAATAATGTGGTAGTGGGTTAGGACAAGTGCGCTAGGTTTATTCGATACCCATGTTAATGGACGTATTGTGTGTACACTAAATTTTAAATAGTTCCATACTATTAAAACTTAATGCAAGTTGATTTACATTAATTGGTCCATACTAATTAAAATAAATAAGGATTAGAAGAACATTAGTTTTATATGTGATTTCTGCTAATAAAACTTTAATAATTTTTATCTCATCGTTGTGAATTTATTTGATATTTGATTATTTGACTTTGATTTAGATTAAAATCAGATTTTAATCCAACTCAAACAGACCTTTAATGTGGCAGGGATCTTGTGAACATGCTGAAAGAAATGCCTAATTGTACCACTCCTCCTTGCTTGCTTATGGTGAAACTTCTAGCACTAGATAATAAGGCATTCTGATACGATGGTAACGAAGTTGTCAATACCAATTAAAAATATAGTATGTGTATCATCGATTTTAAAGAGACATATTCTTAATGGAACATGCTACACGTATAACATTGATTGACAACATCCTGCTTGACATCATCATATACATTCATTTAAAAAAAAAAACTGTTTTTTACATCACATGATAGGATTTTGACAACACATGATTGTCAACCAATATTGTACATTTAGATTTATTCATTCTTAACTAACCAATTATGTCAAGTAGAAATATGGGTTATCCAACTTCGACTTTGAAAAGAAGTAGATTTGTAACTATCGTAGTTATCTTCTAAGAAGGATGGACTAATCTTAGCACATTGACCAATATTTAAATAATGTCCTATCAAGATTGGAGTGTCTGACTTCCAAAAACTGATAGTTAAATGACCTAAGCTAAGAAGAAAAGATGCTGAATTTACATTAGAAAAGAGAAGAGCTCTAAGTCAGCGGACATGGACACAAACTATAGATTAACCATTTTTCAATAACCAAAATAGAATCAAACTCCATTAGGGCATTTAAATATTCTCTGGAAAATTACTGTACAAGGCATCAGCATGAGGATATATTTTTAATGGAAATTCTATGTTTTCAGCTCTGTTTACCTCCAACAAGTGGCCATGTGCCTGTCACTACCTAATACAATTCCTTAACAAACTTTTACAGTTTTTGTCTTATTTTCAGAAGCAGAAGAAAGAACAGATTTAAGAAAAAGAAAATATGGGTTTTGGATTTTGTTATCTTGTCCATCTTTTTTGCTCACTACTTGTGCTGCAGGTAATATTTTCTTCCTTCTTTCTGCACTATAATTTTATGAACATAAATTTTTATTCGGTTATCCCGTTTTCGGCTAAATTTTAAGCCATGAGATTTTCACACGCCTTAGATTTCATGTGAACTTATGTTGATTTGGGGATTTGACGACAATTCTAAGATAGTCATGGAGTATTTTGGCGAGACCTGTCGATCCTTATTAGTCTCACTTAGTAGTTAGTATTCATACGTTGAGGTGATTTCAGTTTAGTACTTGTAGTCTTTTCGTTTTATCCTCTAGTGTGTATTTTGCGCGGAGTTTTTGAGTTTGAGTACATTGTATATCTTTTGTATTCGAATTCTTCCCTTTTTGAGTATTATGGACTCTTATCCAATTTATACACCATTGCAGCATCTTGAGATGACTGAAGCAAATGGGGAAAAGGTCGAAAGAGAGGTATATGATATGAAATTAGGACATGTTTTTAAAGATAATCATCTTCGAGTTCATGCTAGTAGGGACGAAAATTCTGGCAAGAATTTACATGATCATTCATTATCTCATGAGAATCACTTGGATCCTGAACTAAATGTGTTCTTTCATGTCAATGAACTTAAAGCTGGGAAGAAAATGCATATCTACTTCCCAGTAAAAGACCCTTCTACCTCTCCCCCTTTACTGTCCAAAGAAGAATCTGATTCTATTCCTTTTTCATTAGAAAAACTTCATTATATTCTTCAACTATTCTCCTTCCCGGAGGGCTCAAAACAAGCCAAAGCAATGGAAAATACCCTTCAACACTGTGAATTTCCACCCCTTGAAGGAGAAACCAAGTTTTGTGCCGCCTCCCTTGAATCAATGCTCGACTCAGCTCGATCCATATTCGGATTCAATGCCAAATTTAAAGTTCTCACGACGAATCACCTTACAAAGTCCATAACCCTTCTGCAAAATTATACTATCTTGGAAACTCCCGATGAGATTTTAGCTCATAAAATAGTGGCATGTCACACGTTGCCTTACCCTTACGCGGTGTTTTATTGCCATAGCCAAGAAAGTGATAACAAGTTGTTTAAGGTTTCATTGGTTGGTGAGGACGGAGGAAGATTGGAAGCTGCTGCAATTTGCCACATGGATACCTCACACTGGGATCCTGAACATGTCTCGTTTCACGTGCTGAAAACGCGGCCCGGTGCATCTCCAGTGTGCCACTTCTTCCCTGCTGATAACCTTATTTGGATTTCAGCAGTCTAGTTACAAAAGTGTGTACGTTTATGTGTGTTTTAGTACAAAATGCCATAAAATACTTGGATCTTATTATGATGGTTGTATCTGTAAAGAAGCTGTGTTATCTCATGTTTGCAATGCTGGGCAACATCTTTTACCTACTAAATGTTTTCATCAAGCTTTTTTAAGACGGAAAAAACAGAGAAAAACAAAATTTCTAGTAACTGAACACAAGACTACAACTTCTGAGTGCTAGGATCTAAGTCGAGAAGGAAAACAGTATCGCATGCCTTTGAATTCGACAAAATATAGATAAACTTAAGAACCACTGTGTAAAATGTTAAGCACGTCCATGGGTTACGTTTTTACTCACAAGTAAAAGAAAAGAAAATTGCTTATGTTGACAATATAGCAACTTTCAAAATAAGTTTTTAACATTCAAGAAAGAAAATGATGAAAACCCCTCACAAATCAAACGATGTATGATTTAAGTAAGTTCTTGCAGAAGCCAGCAAGTGTTCCTCGACGAGAGATGTACATTCTTGTACATGTTATAAAATTCTGGCGAACTTCTTGAATTTTTTTTTTATAATAAAAATACAATTTCAATTTATTACATTAATAATATAATTGGAATCGTCCGGAAGAGTGTCTCTTGCCCGTAAATTCTTGCAGCAACTGTTCCTCAACGAGAGATGTACATCTTGTACATGTTATAAAAGAACACGCCACTCAAAATGTAAGTCTATGTACCTGGCAAGGGAAATAAATATTAAGGTGATGAACAAAGTTAATTCAGATGAGTTGCTTTGAATTGATGGTCAGCATCCCATCCCACATGAATTGCATTTACTTTGGCTACAGCATGGGAGACACAAAGTACAGTTATGTAATCAGTCGGACTATATAAACATTCTTGATTATTATTCTAGCAGGAAATTAACATAATAGCTTCCTATTTGGGTGATATATAACAGATTAAAACTGCACAAGTTATTATCATTTCTCGATGAATCACAGTTGTAACTACTACGTGGCTTATGAACACAAGTTTGCTCGGATGTTGATACTGGAACTAAAAAGAAAAAAGTATTTAAGTTATTTCTCTTATCAAAAATGTTTACTTTGCAAGTCAATTTTCCTGTTCACTATGTTCAACAAAAGAGTAGCAAAGATGTTAAGTATTACAACTAATACTTACACAATCTCAGTATAATTCATTCTCCAAGCTGGAAATCCTATATGGCATTGGGCAAACCCATAAATCAGCATGAGATTGGGTTCTGTTCCTCCACATCCTAAAAACCAAAAAAAATAAAAAAATGTAAGTGAATTTATTAAACCGATAGAATAAATCCAAGCTGTTGTATACTTCTATTAAAACAATGAGGTTAAAAACATATACAGAGTTGGGGGAACATGAAAAACAACAAACCTATAGACATAAGAGCTTCAGCCATGTCAGATTCTTTCAAATTTGGGGCACTTGAATAGTGCTTCTCAAAATGAAAATTAGCTGCCTTGGCTACTGCTTCTTTCCCATCAGAACTACTTCTGCTCAAAAAGCGGGTTGATCGTGGTATTTTCCTGCACAAAGTTGGTTTAATTTGAGCGAGCAGCCATTCTTAATGGCATTCTGGTGACACAAAGGTACAGAACTTCGACTGTAATATTTCAGTTTTTCTTTCTTGGGTGGATTATTTCACTTGGAGGCAGGGAGTGTTGAATAGTTTGTATCCAGCCAGAATAATCAGATACAAGTTATTTTATGAGATCATACTTAATAATCTAGTATCAGACAATTGCACAAATGTGGAAGCATTGTAGCTTGTCATGGATGTTAGTAAGCTAGAGAAAAACGTAGAACTGGAAGACAGTCCCTTGAACATTTTTTCACTTTTAAACCTTCCCGTTATGACTTCTTGAATTCTTCAGTACTCTGTTAGGACTCCAATTGATGAAAATGATAAATGACAATTGGTATTGAATTAAAGATGGAATTACACCGAAAATGTAAGAACAATTCTAAGCTTTGGAGAGGCTTAGATCTCTCCTACTTGGCTCAGCCAATCTATCCAATATTTGTCTGCAGTATCCCCTAACTTCTACCCTTATTTATAGATCTACTCTCTAACAGAATTCAGTTTTCCCCTCCCCCCACTTGCAGGTAAATTCTTCTATTCCCTTCTAGAATGAGTGAGGTGGATGGGAGCCTATCAATACCCCGGGTTTCCAAAATCACCTTGTCCTCAAGGTGAAGATCAGAGCATTTTTACTTTTGCCATGGAGCTGTCCCCGTTGAAACTTCTGTTGAGCTACTCCAGGTTCTGCATTTGCGGCTGCCAATAAACATTCCTTGGCATCCTGTGCAGCAGCAACTGATAAGGAGTCCCTCGACCAGCATTTGTCCCAGCCTCCACCGACCACCAGCAATTAGAACGGTATCCTTGCAAATTCTATAGCCTGCATTGTGAATTGGGCTTGCTTCTCCCTGGGCTTTCTTTGATAAGTTCCCTTTTACCAATTGGGCTATCTCCAAAATTATGCCCACATACTTTTTTTTTTTTTTTTTTTGAAATCCAGCCCCAATTGCCAGACCTTTATCTTTTATTGATTGGGCCCTCTCCAAGACCCAGCCCCACAGGTTTCCCAATATGAATGTCAACCCTATTTGATAGCCCATTGACATATCTCTCATCCTGCATGTTCGTTGCTGCCTCTGTCTTCTCCGACTTGTTTTGCGGTGGACTTATGGGTTCAAAAACCTCCAACAAAGGGAAAGCTAGGGCTACCAACATCTTCTCTTCTTTGGTTGTGCTTTCTTGTCCCAGTCTCACAGCTTCGAGTTTTTATTCATGGCTGCCTTCAGATTAAGGTTTTGATTCACAGTGAGGAAATTGTCGCAGATGCTTCCCTCTTCTGTTGGGTGAAAACGTAGCAATAGGCGCTGCCGAAGTTGCTCCCAGCTGTAGAACCAATTTCTCGCGTTTTTCCCGTGCAACCAAGACAAAGTATATCCATCCAAACTCACCATAATCGACCCCATGTGCTCCTGTTCAGTCATCCCATTACTTCTCCAGCTGCAGGGATTCCCAATGTCGTAATCCGACATGCCTCGTATCTCTGCTCCCCCTTTATTTGTATGGTGATGCCCAATTGTATTCTTCTCCCTCCATTTATGGTATAAACGTTTCCCAGATTGCAGCAGATTAGTATAACCGGGGCTTAAAACTGGAGTAATATGATGGTTTTTAGGGCAGTATGTAGTTGTTGGGCCTTTTATCTTTATTCTATTTAGGCCCATTCCAACTTCAGCTAGCCTGATTGAAATTCTGCAGTCCTCTTGTTGGACCACCTCCATAATAAACCCCAAATCCTCTAGCTTCACCACCAGCCTCAACCCATTAGCATTTCCCGTATCTCTACCATCATTCACAATCAAATCGGGTCCGCTACCAGGTCCCCAGTTGAGAGCCCGTTCAGTACACCGCCAGTACTCCTGGAGCGTTTCACCCTTCCAGGCGAACACCACCGCGCTATCCCGAGCAATGGCAGCTTCTCCTACTTCGTTGGTGTTGAGTGAGATTTCCGATTTCCTAAGGTTTTGAGTCAGATTTACCGGCAAAGTGGCTTTAGAATTCGCCGGCTCGGGTGAGTTCTCGGTCATCTCTCTTACCCTCCTCTCCCTTTCCGGCTCAGCCACATATCTCTTCTCCTGGTTCGGCCAGTTCACAGAAACCCGTCCTACCTCTGCCATTTCCTCATTTCTATCTCTTTCCTGCCCATCCATTTTTCTCATCATGAAATCGAACTTCTCCATCATGATAGACATTGCCTTCTTAATTTCAGATTTCCCTGTCTCAAATTCTGATTGCAGTACATCCATCTTCACTTCCAATTTATTAATTCGATCTTCTAATTGCTTTTCTTCATCAGACGTAATAGCTGACTCTTCTTCCATTTCCTTGCTGAATTTTGTTTCCATTCTCCCTAGAATCGAATGCTCTGATACCAATTTGTTAGGACTCCAATTGATGAAAATGATAAATGACAATTGGTATTGAATTAAAGATGGAATTACACCGAAAATGTAAGAACAATTCTAAGCTTTGGAGAGGCTTAGATCTCTCCTACTTGGCTCAGCCAATCTATCCAATATTTGTCTGCAGTATCCCCTAACTTCTACCCTTATTTATAGATCTACTCTCTAACAGAATTCAGTTTTCCCCTCCCCCCACTTGCAGGTAAATTCTTCTATTCCCTTCTAGAATGAGTGAGGTGGATGGGAGCCTATCAATGTACTCCTACAACATGAGGATGCAATTTCTATTGTAATAACAGAAGGTAGAAAAACACATTGTTGAAACTGTAAGCTCAATAATGAATAGAGCCATGGAACCTGTACTTTCCCTATCGTAGAGGCATACATTATTCAAACCAATGACCGCAAGCCATCGTAATAGCTCAAGAACTTTCGGAATCTGGAGAGCTTCTTCACTGTCCATAACAACTGCCAGGTATTTAACTTTGCTGATATTAATGGTTTTATACCTTGACAACAAACTATTCGAAATGAGATATGAACAAATAATGATGTGCCGGAGTAAACGAAGCCCGCGATTGCCACTCTACAAAGATTTAAAGACATATTTAAATCTAAAGAAGAATTAGGTAAATATATATCATAAAGTTGCAGGTGTTAGTTGTTAACTTACACATAGAAGCAACAAGCTAAGGACTACTTTCTAAGTCAGAATGCCCTATTGACAGATCAGGTTGAAAAACCACTCACATACATAGGACAGAGGCTGAGACTAGCCTCCATTTACTAACTAAGAAGTTACAGATTCTCACATTACAATTTTGTGATTGAAAAAACTTTAAGCATGTATTGATAATCAAGTGAAGAGTTGAGATTTCTAAACATGAACTGCATAGTTAAATGGTCCAAGGACCGTTTCATAATTAATTTCCAGCTCCAACAAGCCAGTAAATAACTAAATTTCTTCAGACTAGATTATATTAATATAACGAGTAATGATAGGTGCCAGGTGGTTCAAGTCTAACAACAATTGGTGTGCGTATATTTACCATAAGAAACTGCAAATTACGAATTTTACTAATCTAACTCTAAACTATTAGCATTCAATACAAATTTTCATATCACTTGCAACGCAACAGCAAACTTAAATGTAAAAAAGAACACAACAGCACCAAATATGAACTCCAAACACCACCTCAGCAGGTCTTACCTTTTGAAGGAGTTATGAAACCCTAATGTACTGTTGGGATTTTAACCATCTCATCAATGCCAGACAATTATAGAGTAACCATATTTATTTTTATTTTTTTAATTTATTAGAACATTCCATTATCTATACTTATATATACTATTCTGAAAATTCAATCAGTAAACAATAAGAAGTCCAATCACTCACTGAATACATCCAGCTGCAAACCTTCTGCATTTCATCCCCTAAATATAATATGCTGCAAATAACAAGAATAATCGATTACGTAGACAATCACAAAACACCGGCAGCATTGTAGATAAGCATTAGTAACAAAATTAAAGAGGATATCTAACGTTGATTCAATCCAGCGAATGAACATGAGGAGACGTATACAATCAAGGCCCAGCCTATCTAATTTGGGAAAAATCATCGGAATCCATAGATTATTGCTAATCAGAGTTATTATTGAACAACGGAGGAAAATACAATCTCCAAAACAGTACACGAGACGAGAGAGAAAGCTAATACGAATAGCAAAGTAAAAGATCGTTGGGAGGGAATTAAGGAGCACGAACCGATAACTTGTAATTTCTTTGCTTCTTCTGTGAACGCCTGAATTGCATGACTTTGGTTGCAGCTCTACCGATCTGTACCCTCGTGCACCGCACGTGTGATTTGTGTTTGCGTGCCTGTTGGAATGGTGGGTACACTTTGTTTCGTGTCTGTTTTTTTTATAATTGATTTTGAAAGTCATTCAACTGCTTTGATTGGGGTCTTTAAATAGGAAAAATCTATTTGTACAAAAAAATTTAATCATAAGTTGGCAAAGTTTTTATAATATGATTGACAGCGTTTGTTGATAACCATAAGATGTCAAAATCTATATCATTCATTTTAAAAATTATTTTTTAAATCAACCACTAGATCTTGATAATATATGAATTGTCAACAAAAGTTGTCAACAATCATTGTACAAATAGCTTTATTTTAAATAATAATTTAAGCAGTTGATCCTAGTCTACATCATAGGTAACGTATAAATAAAAAGTGTATTTGATCAAATGTAATTACAATTGCTTCGGGAATAACGCTTGGTTTACATATGCATAGTTGAATAACCTCAATTAATCTGGTTTTTCTTCGATAAGAATCAACACAATCTTTATAATGTTCCTCCTCCAATTGAAATCTAATGGGATACAAAGAGATCGTGTTTGAATCCATAGAATCTCAAGTACCAGGATCGATCGAAGTCAACAACTCCCAAGACAACGAAATAGAGATAACTTCATATTGTGTATGAATTATGACACGCCTATTCAGTGAGATGCCGCACCTTTCGCATATAAAATGAGTCTAATATATACCTCTTTGCTTAGCACATTACTACGTACCCCAAAAATGGAAGCTGCAAAGAAGCAAGTTTCTTTTATGACTTACAACCGGGAGGTAAATGAAGGTGTTTAGTCTCCATTTGATTATTTTGCCGACAAAACCTGTGTTCAAAATATTTTTATGTTGAAATTTGGGTGTGACCCGAATTTCTTGTTGAAGTAATTGAAATATCCTAATCGAAGTGCACATCAAGCAAAAATCAGTTTAGAATGCTATTGGAGTTCTATGTCAAGTTGAAGTTCTATTTTGGAAGTCCACTGGGAGTTGTAGTTTATTTTGAGATCTATTATAATTTTTCTCTCTTCTCCAATATTTTTGAGTTAATAAAATTTCTTAATTCCTTTGTCATATTCTTGTCTTTATTTTTCTTTGCTTGATTATATACTTTATTATTATTTGTCATATAACTTCAACATATCAATCTGGTGATTGATGTCACAAGTGGTATCGGTCCTAACAAATGGTATCAGAATCAAGGTTCACTAGTTCCGCAGAGCGCAATGTTTGATTTGTTCGAGATTTTTGTTCGTGATGGCTTCCATGAAGTATGAAATTTCGCTTTTGGATCGGAACATTAGCTTTTCGTTATGACATGTTAAGATGTGTGTAGTATTCGCACAACTGGATTTGGATGATGCATTGTTGGGAATTGACAAGATGTCAGCAACTTTAAACGCGGAGGAGAAATTACGGAATGATAAGAAGACAGTTTCTCACATTCATCTTCATATATCAAATACCATTCTTCAAGACGTTTTGAAGGAGAATTCAGCAGCTGCTTTAAGGTTGAAATTGGAGCAATTATGCATGATTAAAAGTTTGACAAGCAAGTTGAACCTTAAGCAGCGTTTATAATCTCATCAAATGACAGAATGAGGGTCATTAGAAGATCACTTCATTGTATTTAAAGAGATCGTCGCTGATTTGAAAACTTTGGAAGTAGAGTATGATGAAGAAGATTCAACCTTGATCTTATTGTGTTCGTTACCTGCTTCGTTTTCTTCATTTAGAGACACGATCTTGTACAATCGTGATGTTCTCACCATAGAGGAGGTGTATGATGCTTTATATTCAAAAGAGAAGATGAAGCATTTAAGTTCTAATGTCAGAGATGGAGAATGTCTGATTCACGGTGGTTCTGGAAGGGGCAGATCGAAATCTAAGTTCAGTAATCAAATTTGTAACTATTGCAAGAAGAAGGAGCACTTGAAGAAGGATTGCTACAAAATGCAAAATAAAGAAAGAATGGATGTAAGTAGATATTCAAATACTTTAGGCGAAGTAGACCTCGCGAGAACGTTGTAAGTGATAGAGATCTCTTAGTTATTTCTAACATTGAATCTAAATCGGAAGATGATTGGATTTTTGATTCAGCGTGTGTGTTTCATATGTGTCATAATAAAGACTTATTTACTACATATGGAACTATTTCCAAAGGTGTCGTGGTTATGGGAAACAATGTATCTGTCGAGTTGCTGAAATTGGTATAGTCAGATTGAAGTTTTTGGATTTGACAATTAGAACATTTGGCCAGGTTCGACATGTTCCAAATTTGAAGAAGAATCTCATCTCGTTGTCTATCCTTGATTCAAAGGGTTATGAGTTCTTTGGTGGAGGTGGATGTAGAGCTTTGAAGTTTTGTAAGGGTATCCAAGTTGTATTGGACGAAGGGAAAATATCTCAGTTATACATCTTGTAGGGGCGTGCATAATCTAGAAGAGTTAATCATCACATGTTTAGTACCATGGTGGACATTCAGTTTGATACAATACCTTTAGGATCTCATAAAAAGTCAAATTTGAAGAATACAACCCATTGGAGTTTCGAAAATATGGGTAATGCTGCTTTGCCACCACTATCTGCAGTGTTATTGTATTTAGTTGCTACAGATGGACCCAATGGAACAAGGTATGTGGATGTTGATTTTGTTGAACATGCTTTAAGTGGAGTAGAAGGTGTACAATCTAGCAATGAGTTTTCTGTAAAAGCATTCGATATTGATTTGTGTGTTACAGCTCATTTTGGTTAATTCAAAATTATTATGATTTTTTGGAATCTGATATAATTTTACAAGAGTAGTGTTTGAATTTATTGGAAGAGGTGGAATATTTTGTGTTTTGTTGGAAAGATTAATTTTTGGTTATTGTTGAAGAAATCAATTCATTTCTTGGTGGAATTCATGTTAATGTGGAGATGGTTGGAATTTGGGCATGACCCGAATTCCTTGTTGAAGTAATTGAAGTGCACGTCAAGAAGAATTTATTTTGGAATACTATTGGAGTCATATGTCAAGTTGAAGTTCTATTTTGAAAGTCAATTTGGGAGTTGTAATTTGTTTTGGACTTGATTTCCTACTTCATCAACAACTCTACTAGGAGAATTTTGACATCCCTTACATGTTCTATATAAATACTAGACTCTTCTATATCTTTCTATATATAAAAAGTGTCTATCTAACGGAATTTGTTGGTTTAACGGAAAAACTAACGGAATTTCTTGATTTAACGGAAAAACTAACGGAATTTTTTTAATTTAAAAATCTTTTAACTCCATAATTGAGCTTCAAAATTTATAATTCTAAAGCCCATGTAAAAGTATTGGATGTCATACTCATTTTATAGATACACTTCTCTCCAAAGGTTTCATAAACTTCCAATGTGGGATTGTGCATTTTATATATGTTCTTAACTCCAATAGTTTTATAAATTTTCAATGTGGGATAGTGACAAAAAAAATGTTAAAATGCTCATCAAAATCATTTTAAAATGTATGTCTAATTGACTAATTTGATTTTGAATTACAACTAATTAAATTGTAATATTCACTTTCATTCTTTCATTTATTTAATTTTCAAATTTAATTTAAATTGCACTTGATTATTAATATATTAATGTTAGATATTATTTTCTATAAGTTTAAAATATATTAATTTAACAAAGTAAATTATTTTAACATATTTATTTTTAATTTTTAGTGTTGGGACTAATTGTAGGATATATAATAAATCTAATTAGTAAAGATAAATTTACTTTAAATTATTTTTATGTATTTATTGCATTCGGTTCGACCACAGTTAAATTTCCACAAACTTCATGTCGGAATCATTCTCGATTGTGAATCAAAACCTCATCATCCATTTTTAGATATCGGAATTATCAAATCCGCAAACTTTTCGTATAAATTCTATGATTAATACTCATGTTTAGTTCTTTAATTAATAAAAAAAAATTAAAATTCTCCTAACACTATTTAGCAATATTATAGTATTATATTAAATGTTTAGTAAATATTATTTTTAAATATTAGATGATTTTATGATATAGTAAAAAATTTATTTTTTTTATAATATGGAAAAAATTTATTTTTTAAAATAAAAATATATTTAATTTCTTAAAAATAATTAAAAAAATATTAAAAATACGAAACGTATTATGACGCTTATTCTTCGTATTGACACGCTTAAACTTGTGATTCTTGATTCTCAATATCGATATCTCGCAATGCATTACACCTTTTAGAACATTATTAATAAATGAATGAAAAATGCAAAAAACTTTGTACCACTACATTTTAGTCACTAGGAAAAAATGAAACTAAAAAAAACAAAATGGATGTGGATGTTATCAATTTAAAAATGTTAATAGTTTATTTGGTAAGGTACATTGAACTCAATGAAGAAAAAATATTTATTTATTTAGTTTTGTATTATAATGTTATCTATTATTTTATTATGTATAAAAAGTTCATGATTAAATACAAAATTTAATATAATATAATAGTACGAAACACAAACTTATACATTTTAATTTAGAATTTAACACTATTCAAATTAAAATTAATATATCACAATGTGTAATTATTTATCAATTATATAAACATTACACCATTAATTATTTAATGAACCAAAAAAATTATATATAACTAAGCAATGTGCATTGCACGTTGCTTAAACCTAGTAATTTTATAATGTGAGAAAATATATTACTAGAATATAGAATCTATTGTAATTTTTCTCTCTTCTTCATTATTCTTGAGTTAATAAAATCTCTTAATTCATTTGTCATATTCTTGTCTTTATTTTTCTTTAGTTGATCATATACTTTATTATTATTTGCCATATAACTTCACTGTCTCAATCCAATGATTGGTGCCACAACAAGTGGTATCAATCATAACATTTTATCTGATTTTGACTTTCCAAACAAACACGTTACACTTTATTAGAGGTGCCAAGATGATTGGACAATATATCTCATATCAGGAGATAATTAACCTCGGGAGTCGAGTTATTTCTGGCTCGATCGATCTGTAAGCCCAACATGGTTCCTGATTATTCTACGGAGGCCTAAGTCTACACAAAAAGTAAACAGAACCTTGTACTACAAGTGCAAACTACTTATTCCAAGCATTAGTTGAGTAGGCTAAGGGTCATATAATCTTGCAGCTTTTATAAAGCAGTTACCATCAAAGCAAATGGTTTTCATTACAAGATTAACTGACGAAGTAAACTTCATTCGAGCATGTGCCATGACTCTTCGTCACTACAGATGAGATGCGTTGGGATGGACTTTCAACTTTCTGTGTAGCCCAGTCCTGCAGAAAAGTGTTTGTCGTGCCAAGTATCCAAAAGTGGTCTTATTTGGTTCACATTATACCTTTAATACAAGCACGATTACATCAACAATCACGATTCTTGAAGTACATTAGCAAGTGCTCCATCACAATGAAAATAATAGGTACCTTGAAAACACAGAGAGAGAGAGAGAGAGAGAGAGCCAGTACGTTAGCAAGTGCTCCATCGCAACGAAAAGAATAGGTACCCTGAAAACACACACACATAGAGAGAGAGAGAGAGAGAGAGAGAGAGAGAGTGAGTGAGCATTATCAAGTGCTCCATAGGAAAAGAAAAGGTACCATGAAGAGAGAGGGATGCTTTATTACTTATATACTGCCTTTAAGCTACAGCCCAGACACTTTTACTTAAACACCGACAGAATATAATTGTTGCCTTCTTTTAGTCTGTTTACCAACATGAGCGTGTCAAAAGTACATAATCGGAGGGGAAACCTTCTTTCCTACAAAGATGAAAATGTTATATCTATAAATTACGTGGCATATTCAGACGGAAGTCATATATGTTGACATGACATTGACCATTCAATTGATTGAGTCTATAAAATTAAACAATTGCATATTGGGCTTGGATTTAGACCCATATCACTAAACCCATTTGGCCCACTTTCGCTTCTCCTAATTTCATTTCACACAAAGGTAAGCATCGAACCCTAGCAAAAATCCCGTCTTCCATCTCTTACACTCATTTTCTCTCTCGTCCGGCTATTAACTTAAACGTTGGAGTGTAAACGGTCATCGAACTTTTTTCTCGACTGTTGGCCTTTGCCTTCTAAGGGCGTCCCAACATGCAGGTGATGTCTACTTAGAGAGGAGATGAAAGGGATTCTGTTGACACATTTTTTTAGGTCAACGGTAGCCATGAGTTCCTCTTTTCTGAAAATGGAGGGTGTGTCATTGACTGGTGAAATTATGGGGAGTATCTTTAGCTTTGGACCTCCAGTTATAATATCAATGCTTAGATCAATTCTGAACTCTAATTTTGGCAGGACTCAATCTTTATCTCCTAAAAAAAATGAATAACTGTTTTTCTTCGATAATTGAATAAATTATCAACTACAAATTTTTTCTTGGATACTATGTGTGCCTTTTACCAAAAACTTAAAATTCTTTTATCAGCTTCTTGGCTAACTATGCTATTATGCAGAATTTTCAGGTTCACAACCTCCACCACATTGTATAAATAGAGTCTGGAATACCTATTGACCAACATCTTCAGTGAATCGAGCATCAAAAGGAGCTGTAGGGTGGGGTTGCGATGAACCACCTCCAGTTCCAGAACCTTGTTGCAATTCAATCACCAGCCATCTGACAGCTTTACTCATTTGTTCCAATCGCACAACACTGATAGGTGGAAGACCACTTTGAACAGGCTGTCCGGGTTTCTAAGAAACCGAGCCAGTAGCCTCATCCACTAGACACTCAAACCCTATTCTTTGCTTCACGGATTCAACAAACTCATCTGCTTGATCACAAGCAACTCTGAACAACTCCCATCGTTGCTTAAAATTCTCTAGGTCAGCATCACTAGCCATCGTCTTTAGGCCACCCGAGTTTTCTTTTGATTCCAGAAAGCTGGCTCCTGCAATATACTCCTGATATGCATTATTCAGCGAATCTACGACACTGTCCATTCAAGGATAAAAAAGGCCCCTGCAAGGTTGATAAAATTATGAAATTCAAAACAAAAAAAGGGAAAAAAAAAGTCAAATTTCCATGAAAAAGGCCAATCACAAGGAGCAACCAAGAGCAAAAATCACTTAAATAAACCCATAAAAGAACAGATAAATCCTTCACAGGAAGGAAAACTTACCAAGGGAAGATTTAAATAGGGTGGCTGTTGCAGTGTTCATTGGGTTTCATATATCACATAACATTAAAAATAATGTATCTAAATTATGTGTATCTGCGCCATTAATAATGCCAAAACAAAAACAATCTTACTTTTGTCATATCAATTTCACAAGATCCACTGCACAAATTTGTCATTTAAACTTGCATGTTTCATATCCAAAACAAGAATTGTACATAGAATAATGTCATTAACATGTCTCGAATTTCTTCATCTCCCCCCACCCCCAAGAAGTTCAATCCTTTTGAATTTTAGTTAAAATAGACATTATCAGAATCAAATAAATAATTAGATAGGACTGCGAAACAAAATAAAGGTATTCAATCAAACAAATTGCAAAAATTGAAAATGAAAATAAAAAGTGAAAATTACCAATTCCCTACTTTTGAAGATCCAATTTCAAAAATCAGATTTCATGTTTTAATGTTCAAAAACCAGATATTTTATAGATAGATACAGATTTTTATATTTAATTAAATATTATTAATAATATTATAAAAAATAATTTATATACACAATTAATTTTCAAACCCTAAATTCAATTATCATTCTCTCTCCCCGTCTCCCACTTCTCTCCTCCCTCACCGGCGGTAACTTCTCTCATCCCTCATCGGCGCTGCCCAAACATTTTCTTCCTCCTCTCCACAGCCAGCCAGCCTACCTCCTCTCCATCCCTCTCTTTCTCTCTTCGCCGCACCCACCTCCGATCCGGCACCACCAGTCAATCAGCGGCGGCAAGGCAAAGGAGCAGAAGCGCACCGATCCACAGCTCAGTCGCACGACCGCTGCAGCAACTCGCCGTCACTCTTCATCCACTCTCTCCGTCATCACTCTCTCTACTCAAACCGCCCGTCTTCAGCAACCCCCGCGATTTGAACATCGCGATCTGCTTCGCTCACAGTGGTGTTGGTGGTGACGATAGGTGATTTGTGGTGTATATGTGCTGATCTGTGTGTGTTGTGTATTCTGTGTGTGGTGGTTGTGGTTCGTTCGGAGTAGGGGTGGAGATGGTGAGGTAGGGGTGGTGGATCTGTGATTTTAATGGTGTTTGGGTGGATAATCCTTCTTTTGTGTTTTTGGAATTAGTCTCTCAATTGAATGGTGGGTTGCGGTGCTGGGAGATGGTCCAGATCTGTGTGGCGTTGTTCGTCCAGATCTGTGTGTTATTTGTGACCAAGATTGGTGGTGGATACGGATCGACCGTAGGGTGCGGTGGTGGTGATGTTTGTGTAGTGGTGGATTGACGATTTAGGGTTGGTTTTATTGAATTTGGCGGTGGTAGGGGCGGTTTGTAGTGGCGATGGTTGCTGGATGTCATGGTAAGTTGATGTTGGTGTGGGCGACTATGGCTGTGACCCGACCTGTGACCTGTGACCTGAGCTGTGACTTGGGTTGCAAACTTGTGACTTGAGCTGTGACCTGGGTTGCGAACTTGTGACTTGAGCTATGACCTGGGTTACGAAGTTGACCTGGGCTGCGAACTTGTGACCTGGGCTGTGACTTGAAATATTGATCAGCGACCATGATTTGAAATCCAAACAACTTTGAACAAATAAAAGATATGATTAAACAATACTATTAATAATTATAAACAAATAACGATGCGTTGTGACTTGTGACCTGAATTGCGACCATACAACAGGTAAGTTGTGACCATAAATGGTTATCAGAATAGTAATCAGAATCGGAGTAGTCCTCGGAATAGTCGTCGGAACGGTAATCGGAATAGTCGTCGGAATTGGAGTAGTCGCCGGAACGGTCGCCGGAATAGTCACTGGAGCGATTACCGGAATAGTCGTCGGAGCGGTAGGGGTGGTGGAGGTGGTTGTGGGTTAATTATATATATGTGTGTGTGTGTGTGTGTGTGTGTGTCAAAATATCTGATTTTTGAATTGTCAAAAGTTGTTTTGTTAGTTATGAAATAGTGTAAAGTAAAGGTAGGATAAATGAATTTTTCCCAAATTAAAAAAACAATTAAGTACCTTTAGAGATTGGGTCTGTACCTAACATTCAATGGAGACCCATTGCTTATATGGGCCGAGCCACAGCATCAATCGGGCATGTAAAATCAACCAAAAACAACTGTCGGAAAACTATATGGGCCTGGTCCTCAGTCCAGACCACTCCAAAATCAACACGTTTGTTAAGAACATTAATAAGAAAATGGATGGGAAATTATAAAAAATCAGGGGTTTAAAGTTTAGAGTTCAAAAATTAGGGACCAAACTTTATTTTTCAAAACTCATGTAATATATAAAATGTCTTAACCCTAATTTTTCACTTCCCCCCTCCTCCTCCTCTTCCCTCCCTCCCTCTCTCCCCCTCCCCGTCCGGCAGCAGCCGCCTCTCTCTCAGCCCCTCCCCCGGTCCGACAGCCGGCAGCGGTAGCAGCAAGCTGCTGCAGCTGCAGCTGCCGGCAGCGGCACCTGCTTGCTGTCGGATGCTGCAGCGACAGCAGCTTGCTGCTCGCAGCAACAAGCTGCTGCAGTTGCCGGCAGCGGCAACTGCTTGCTGCCGGCGGCTGCAGCGACAGCAGCTTGCTGCCGGCAGTAGAATAAATTTTTTTTTTTTTTTTTGGTTGTTCTTGCGTGGAGCGGTGGTGGTGCGGTGGGTGTGCGGTGGAGGTGGCAACGGATATTCTGATGGTTGGTTCGCTGTCTTTTTTTTTGTTATTGAGTGGTGTGTTGTGCGTTGGTGGATCTATGGTGGTTTGGGTGGCGGTTTTGTGGCGGTGGCGATTTGGTGGCGGGGGCGGCGACGTTGGTGGTTATTGTTGGTGGTGTGTGACCAAGTGTTTGGTTATCTGTGACCAATATTTGGTTATCTGTGACCAAATATTTAATATGTGACCTAAAAATTTTGACAATATGTGACTTTGTGACCAATATATGTGACTCAAAAATAATCCGTGACCAATTAATTTAAAAATCTGTGACCTCGAAATAATCTGAAATAAAAAAATTTGACAATACGTGACCAGTAAATAAATCTGTAACTTATAATTATGAATTTGTGACCATTAATCACAAACTGTGACTTTATTATCATTATTTAATAAATATTTTTAATTAATTAAATTTATACCTGATTTTTGAATTTTCAAACTATTTATCTTATTTTTGAATTGAAGTAAAGAAAACACCTTAAATATGAATTTTTCCCAAAATGGATATCTATTGTAATTCTTTTCTAACGCTATAAGAAATAATGTCAAAGATCTTCGAGCAAAAAATAACATCTGCTCGTAAAAGATTTGTAATATTTTTTTTTTTTGGTAGGAATTGTTCTTAATTCTTGATTCTTACAAATGTTTTATTATTTTTGTTTATTAAAGAAATAAAAAACGAAAAGGTTGTATCACTGTAGGTACTGCACAGTGTCAGTACTCAGGCGACACTGCAGTGCTGAATCCCAGTGAGTGCGAAATGTAATTGCCACGTGGGAATTTACAAAACAGAAAAAATTAAAACAAAATCCCGAAGAATGTGAATGGACATTTTTTGAATTCAATAAGAATCCCGAATCTGTAGTCATACTACAAATTCGATTTATTCTCTCTTATCCCAATTTTTTTTACAATATATAATCTCTAACAAACTCTAATGTCTCAGTGACTCTTATTTTCTTTCTTCTTCTTCTGATTTTTTCAAGATTGACGAAAAAATGGCTACTGATAGTGAAATCAACGAGAACAAAAGGAGAAGATTCAATAGCCCTCAATCTCAAATCCCAAGAAATTTTTCTTATGATCTCCAAGAAGACGACGACAATGATTTCTTGGACCTTTCACTGTCACCTATTTGCTCTGCTGCTGCTACCAGACCACTTACATTCTCTGTCGTAACCCACCCTCCTCTGCCGCCGCCTCAACGATCGCCTCCGCTGGATCTTTCAAGACTCTCCGACGATTCAAATCCTCTACTAACATTAGAACTCTCACCCCCATCGGACGAACAGGTTCCATCACTTTTTGGTACTACTGTGACATTCCCATATTGTCGCTATCTAGGAAATGGTGTCTCCCTTCAGCCACCACCCGCCGCCGCAAATACGCAATCCCACCACCCGGTTATTATAACTGGAGAAAATCCTCCTACTTTGACATTACCATATCGTTACTATCAAGAAAATGGTGTCTCCCTCATATCCCACCCGCCGCCGCCAGCGCGGCTGGATCTTTCGCCACCCTCCGCCACCTCAAATCAGCTAGTATCATTTCAACTCTCCCCACCCCACCACGTAACTGGGGGAAACCCATCACAACCATATAGTCGCTATCAAGAAGATATTGGTCCAAGTGATGGTACTGTCACAACCCGGCCACGTCGTGTTCGCCGAAACCCAGGACAATCGCCTCGAGAAGGGAAGAGCGCCACCATCCCGGTGCAGTTTCCATGGTCCACGAACTACCGTGCCACAGTTCACAGCCTAAACTACTTGCGCTCCAAGCAAATCGACACCATTACAGACGAAGTACAGTGCAAGAGGTGCGAGGAAAAGTTCACAATAAGTTTTAATTTACATCAAAAGTTCAGGGAAGTCGCCACGTTCATAGCCGAAAACAAAGCCACCATGCATGACAGATCCCCCGGAGTATGGTTAAATCCGACTCTTCTCCCCTGCAAAAATTGTAATGAAGAAAACATTGCAAAACCAGTAATTTCTGAAAAGAAGAAATTCATCAACTGGCTTTTTTTGCTCCTGGGTCAATTGTTGGGTTGTTGCACACTGGATCAGCTCAAATATTTCTGCAAACACACCAAGAATCATCGTACTGGCGCTAAGGATCGTGTTCTTTATCTTACCTATCTTGGTTTGTGCAAACAGCTTGATCCCACTGGCCCTTTCGACCGTTGATTGAGGTACGCTATTTGATTCATGTGTTTCTAGGGTTTGAGTAATTAGTGTGTTTATGTATACATGTCTGAGATGTTGATTTAGTTTAATTAATTTGGTTGATTGGAATTTAATGCTCTTATTTCGTTTAGTATTTCTATGACATGTAATCTTGGAACTACAAACATTTATTGAAATAAATATATATATGATTAGTATTAAATTTCATTCTATATATATTTTTAATGAATATATTGTAGATCGAATTTGAGATTGGTGCATGTTTGAACTCTCGTGGGATGTTGTGAAAATCTTTGATGTCATAACAAATCTGAAAAGTCCGTGTTTAAGCAAATCCGGGGATTAGAGTACTATATATTATAGAACAAAGCTGGCAATCGAATTGACAAGATGAATAAACTGACTCAAACCGCTTTGGACCGTTTCAATTTGGCTTTGGACCGTTTCAATTTGTCGGATCGAAAGAGATATTTTCCTTGAATTTTTTTTTTCTAAACTCAGTCGCTCAACGAACTCAAAAATAAAAAACATCCCTCCAAAAATTGAGTCGGTTCGATTTGATGATTTGAATCGGTTAGATGGGTAATTAGGGCACCCCAACACCTTGTTGGGTAACAACAAAAAGTAACCGGCCCAATCTAAAACGCCCATTTGCATGAAATCAGCCTGCTCCCAATCTTTGTTGTAGAATATTAGGCCCTTTTGATGGACCAAATTTTGTAATCCAGCAGTAACATTAATTGGGCTGACTTCTCTTAAAGCCCAACCTGAAAGTTTCCTTCTCTTAAATAGGCTTGTTAAGGCCCTCCCTCCTAAAGCCGAAACTAAAAGGTTTATTGGGCTTATTGTTAAGGCCCCATAAACACTTTGCCCAGGACCCAAATCTTCACATTAATTATATGAAGGTAGGATAGATATTTTGCCTGTAACTAATCATGCATGCATTGGAAAAGACAAATCTCGATACATTTGCAACTCTAATTCTTACTTCAATTAAGTGAGAGTTGAAGCGTTTACAGTAAAGAGGGATTCATAGAGAGGATTATTTTATTTTACCATAATGTGAGCCACAATTTTTGACCGAATCGCCACATGACGACGCCCTATTAGAGCATGTGGCGATTCGGTCAAAAATTTGGTAACTCATTATGTTACCATAGCAAAGTCCTAATAGATATGATCGAGAAGACGAAAGTAATTTAAAGTCGAAATTTGATACGTCTATAACACTAGTTCTTCTTTGTCACCTTTGGTGTATCTCAAAAATCAATCAGTATGTGGAATACGATAGTTCAAGCGGTCCAAAATTCACCCTCTTCTCAAACTCACTTGAATTGAAGTTCGAGAGGGGCTCATCTAGTACAATTCATGTGAGTGGCCTTCCCTTGGCACAGGCCCACTTTTTATCATATTGACCGCTCATTTTCTTGTGACCACATATTCCTTCTCTCAAAAAGTTCATATAGAAAGAAAAGATTATAGCTTTCCAATTTGCATGCGATTAGGAGATAGAGTGAGTACACAAGAAATTGTGAACTACACTTGGGGAAATGCCGTCCACAATGGAATTATGTTGATTTGGTTTCTTGGACCACCCAAGATTTGGTGGAGATTTTCTCACTTTTTAAGAAGTGACTTGAATTACATGATTTCAAAGTAGTACGATTGATACAACTTTTTTTTTTTTTTTTCAATTCTAGATTTTCACAACTTAGGATAAGAATATGAATATTTAAAATTCTTTATTAGCTTTCATTCATAAACAATAAAGGGTTCTTTCTTTCTTTTTTGGGTTGGGTGGGGGGAGTGGTGGGTCTTGTGGCAAGGTTGAGATAGTAAGATTGTCCTTGCAATGGATAAAAATTGTCCATATTCATAATTCACTCTAGCAATTCTTCCCCCAATAATTAGACACATTTCTTCCATGTGCCTACGATCTTATGGCGATTAACTTTTAGGGTCTGTTTGATAGGCAAATGTGAAAAGAAATTTCAATTTAATGTTAATTGGAATTTTTTTTTTTTTTTTTACCAAACCTCTATGAATACGTTATCCGTGAAAACAAAAAAATGCAGTTTAAAGTGGTTGTACATTAAAATTCGATTTCATTTCTACATTGCAATCAAATGTCCAAATTAAAATTCGTTTTCCTTGAATGTGACATTTCTTATAAGAAATGTGGCAATCAAATATGACCTTACTTTTAAGGTACCATGAAAGGGAAAGTTCATACCAAGCCATCAAATCTTAAAATTCAGTAATAATTGACCAAGAAAAAAGCACTTTTTTTTATTAACTTTTTACTTTTCTTTTGTTCTCATGTCTATTTTTCTTACATTTTTTTTGATTCCATGACATATAATTGTCACCAATCCCCATCTTCTTTCACCCCAATCCCACATTTTAACTCAAGCTACAAAATGACCCAAAACCTCTTCCTTGGACAAGATATTCACAAGCTAATTGCTTGCTAATTGCTTGCTTGCTTGAGTGGTATGACGCGAGTTGCCGATGCTTCAACATCGCTGTTATCGGAGACCCAATTCCGTTTTGCGTTTTACACGCGTTTTTAGCATCCTTATTCTTCTACAACGCCAAGACTAGTGTTATGAACGTTTCTATTTGTTCTCTATATATATTTGATTTTTCTCTACAAGTTGAATATGTTGTTTAACCTCATTGCAAGTTAGACATTATTTGGAAATACAAATATTTGTATTATTTTTTATATTTTAGTGAAATCTCATTTACTCTACAAATTATATTATTTTTTCTCGTTTATGATCAATTATTTCATATTGTGTCTATAACCTCGTATTTTCTTCAATAAATTGGTATCAAAACAATCTGATATCATATTGTTTTCATCAAAACGAAAATGACAAAGCGAGTTGTGTTCGTTTAATACTTTATTATAATTAAAATATGGTGCAATAAATAAAAACTGCAATGTTAATATATTAATGATTTCACCTAAAAAAAAGACGCTTTTTATATTAATTTGTCTTTTATCATTTGTTGTCACTTCTATTTCAAGATTCTATTACATATTGTCTATATTACTTGCCACCATCCCCATCTTCTCCAAGCACCACACACTCATTCTACTAAAAACATCAAATTGACATAAAACCCCTTTGCTTAGACAAGTAGTTTACATTAGTACCCTCAAGTTTAACTCTAGCCAGTAGTCCCCATTTGGACCTGGCCATTGGTACCACTACCACCTTTCTCGACCTTTTTCTTCTTCAATTCTCTCAACGTAGATCTCCACTTGAAGAAAGTACCAAACAATGTCTCCATTTCCTCGAGTGTTTTTCCTTGAGTCTCGGGGAATAAAGTGTAGAAAAATACCCAAGCAATCGCAGCAATCCCGGCATACAAAAAGAATGCCCCACCAATCGATATGGCATTGTATAAGGATATAAATGTCATTGAAATCACACCGCTGGTGACCCTATTCGCTGCGACGCCCATACTGCACCCTTGGGCCCTCAGCCTCAATGGAAATATTTCGGAACTGTAGACCCATGTTATTGGGCCCATCCCAATTGAAAAAAAGGCCACATAAGACAAAATTGAGGCAATACTCAAAGCTACGGCCCAAACAAGTTTGTGGTCAGAATGAGTAATAAAGGTCAGCCCAATTGCTAGGCCCACTAAAGATAAAATCATCCCGGCGACACTAGATAGGAGCAACGGCCGCCGTCCGATCTTGTCTAACAAAAATGTAGCCACTAGAATAAATATTGTTTTGGTGAATCCAACTGCCATTGTAGCAAGTAGTTTATCCGTGTCATTAGTTATTCCTGCCTTTTCAAATATATCTGGACTGTACAGAACGACGGAGTCTATGCCACTCGATTGTTGAAAGAAGTGGATCCCAACAGCGCAAATCAAAATGTGGCGAACTGCCGGTGTTGGGTGGAGGATAAGATCCCGCCAAACCCCCTCGCCATGATTTTTTTGGTTGACAATCACAACATCGTCATTACACTCCTCAGGAATTCCCGCAGCTTCTTTGATTTCAGCCAATCTTAATTTTGATTCCTCAAGTGAGTCAGAGGTTTTGTCCAAAACTACTTTTGCATCGCCGAGTCTACCTTGCATGACGAGCCAACGTGGAGACTCAGGCATCGCTAAAACACCTATGGCTAAGAATATTGACGGGATTGCACCAATTCCGAGCATGAATCGCCAGCTCAAGTGAGTTGGAAGCTTTGAAAATGCATAATTTGATACATATCCAAGTAATATACCTATCAAAAAATAAAACTAATTATCAATTCAATAATTATATACATAATTTTCTTTGTGAAGTACAAATTAATTGTCGACATCCTAAGTTATCGCCTGGATGGCATCAGTTATTCGTCATGTTAGGACAGGTTATGGGTAGGAAAATGAGAGTCATGTTTGCACACAAGTTTCAGCACAAAACTGGACCCCATGTCCAATATTTCCCAAACTATAGTATATTAATTTAGCAATAAAAATATTATTTTCTTCTGTCAATTATATAGAGAAAGAAAGAATTATTCAATTAGAAGGAAGATTATTGATTGTTTTAAACTCTTTTCTTATCTGTATTCGTGCCGTGTAGAATTAGCATAAAAAAAATCTTGAAAAAACTTGGATGTACTTGCTCCTTTGTCACGTTGCTGAATTTTTCCAGCACCAATCATGTTACTTTTCGTGCTGGAGATTTATGCACATGGAAAAGACAAAACCTAACGTACAACTCGAAGAGCCCATAAATAATTAAAATATGAAACATACCAAAATTGATGAAGACTTCCGGGAAAGAAGAAAGGAAGCCACGGGAGGACGCCGGAGCAACCTCGGCAGTGTACACCGGAGCAATCATAAGGGCATATCCAACTCCTATGCCGGCGACGAACCTACCTACCATTAGGAAAGCATAGTTGGTGGCGAAACCCATCAAGAGAGCTCCGGCGAAGAAAATTGCGCCGGCGAATACTATGGTATACCGGCGGCCAATCCAATCT
Source organism: Fraxinus excelsior (assembly GCA_019097785.1). Lineage (NCBI taxonomy): Eukaryota > Viridiplantae > Streptophyta > Magnoliopsida > Lamiales > Oleaceae > Fraxinus > Fraxinus excelsior. Next base: position 1,315,290 of record CM032639.1, read on the forward strand.
GAGGTACGGCCGGCGGCAGCTGAGCCAAGAAGTGAATAGACGTTGAGTATGCCCATTATGACCTCCTTTTGGACGTCGGTTATCTGGAGGTCTTTCTTAATGTAAATAATTGCTCCACTCATCACTCCAATATCTGCATGAAATCCATAAAAGCAACTTCAATTTATGCATGTATTCATAAAAAAACTGATTAATCATTCTCTACATATTATTGAAAATGACCAATAGTATGTTAAGCAACAGTGACACGACATATCATTACACTTTGCATATACAGAAAAATTCTTACCGTATCCAAGTAAGATGGAGGTCATTGAAGCCAAGAACGAACAAGCCAAAGCATACTTGTTTCTTTTGGGTTTTTGAGGAGGATCGAAAGCCGGAATAGGTACGTTGGGTTGGCCGGAGGAGACGTCATTTGTCTCCGGTTTCCCGTTGGCCATGGGATAGAAAGAAAGAGAGAGAGGGCGAGAGAGTGTGTATAATTATACACTACAAGGAGGTTCAAAAGAGATAAGAGTAGTTTGTTTGGACTATTGGAACGTGGGTTGTGTTTTCAAGTGTTTATATAGAGAAATCATTGAGGCGGCATAATATTAATATATGAGGTTCTTGACAAGTTGAGAGCTGGTAAGGTCAACTAGTCTAAGTTTTGTTCCAGCAAGGTTTACACGTGGCTAGATCTTGTGTGATGTCAACAGTTATGTAAGATTAATCTCAGTACCTTTCAATATACATATACATGTTTGAATTATGCCATGAGTACATAATTCATAATATACGGATGTTCATAATTAACACGTGGATACGTTCTATTGGAAGCAAATTATTTTTTAGTGGACGAACACAAAATTGAAATATACCATTCTTGTAAAGATTTATTTGATTCCTAAGATTCTTTCTCAATGCATGTATGGTAAATTAGTTTTTATAATATAAATTTATATCCTATTTGTAAGATAATTAACATTTTTAATCTGATTAAAATTTTAAGGCGTTCTTTTATAAATTTTAAATTGATAATCTATTATGTTGTTGCTCCTAGTATATCACAACATTATAATTAATATTTCAGAAGTATATTACTTAAAGATCCGTCTAATAAAATATTGATACTCTTGAAGTAGCACAATATTACTTAAATATATTTTAATTAAATTTTACTTGTTCTCGGAGAGTATAATTAAATACGATTTAACATAAATTATATTTTTACTCTTGAAGAGTAAATTCTTGTATAATTAATTGTAATAATATGTGATTGCTCCTGAAGAGTATGAAATTATAATTGTCAATATTCTAAAATAATGTTAATTTGTTGTTCTTGGAGAAGTAATAATAAAATATAATGTTTTCTCGAAGTAGCACACATCCATATTGTATATCTTATTTTGTTCTTGAAGAACCCACAAATTAAACAACTCAATATTAAGTTGTAATTTTTAAAGGAAAATAATTTTTTATATTATTAATATTCAAGAAGAATATTAATTTATTGTTCTTGAAGAGTATGAATTATAATTTTTCAATATTCTAGAAGAATATTAACATATCACTTTTGAAAGAGTAATGATAAAATACAATGAGCTCTTGAAGTAGCACCGTTTCAAAGAATGTATCATTTTAAATTCATATTCATCCCTGAAGGAAGATATATAACTAATGTCATGAAGAAATTGATTAGTTTGGTTACTTGGATGATATATGATTATATAATGTTTAATTATATTATTTGAAATTAAATAATTGAATTATATCTTATATTGAATCAGAAGTTCAATTTGACTTTATTGCTTGTCATGACCAATTGGACTACCACTTTAATTTATAAATAATGATGTGAAATTAAAAACTCAAATGGATATTAAATGAAAAACTAGAAGATTTTTCAATCCAACGAGATCCTATATGATGCTTGTTCTTTTCCATGAAATTTTTTCGTCAACCATCACTAGCTAAAATAAGGGAAGTATTTCCTATATTTTATGAAAATTGATGAGGGTGATAAATGGGGTCCCATTATCCTCCATGTTGACCATCTAGATATTCTTTGTATCTATTAGATTTCATAAAAATACTAGATGATTGCATTGTGTTTGCAACCTTAAGTTTGTGAAATTGCCGCTCAAGTTATGAATATAATTTTCTGATTATACAAGTAAGACAACGTGTCTTGTTAATACCAGTGATCCTAAATCTCAACATTTTAATAAGTGTTAGTTGAAATGTCGATAAATGGGTTGACACTATTTCTTGTTATACGCCTCCAATTAATTGAGAGTTCTTCACATTTCTATTTAGGGAATGCTATTACAATATCATAGTTCTCCATGTTATAATTGGCTTATAGTTGGAGCCAGACTTTTTCATCTAATTACTTTCTTAGTGCAATATATTTAAAATTAATCTCCCACAATGCACTAAGATGGAAAGTAAAGGATATTGATAATAAATATGTAGTTTGAACCCTTCTTTCAAATGTGTGATATTTCACAACGCGTTTTGTTGATTATCAATTTGAGCAGACAATTCTCTTAGTATTGGGAGGAATTAAGAAATTGAATGCATCATTATCTAAATCTTTGTAAAAGACAATTTGAACAAAAAACTAGAAAAATAACTCATTTAGATGCATTTATCCACTAAAGAGACCAACAATATCTCACACACCAAATTTATATGGTCCAACTCAAATTGACGTCCTATAAAATAATTAGTTAATATTATATTTGATATATTTATAACAAGTCTGAAGCGTTATGATATTCGATTTTAATATAAAAATTCCAAACGAAAATGGAGCAATTAGCAAAGATAGTCACATTAAGAAGGTAAATACTCTTTACAATTATTTAGACACAACAAATCATAAAATCTCAGAAGAGGTTCAGGTACCTGATATGTTGAAAATTGAGATATCCCAATAAATTATGTCATTATGAAGAAATAAATAGAATTGAAAATAAAAATTTGTCGACAATATTTTTGTACATAATGTACCAATTCATATTATGAGTAGTGATGATATTGAGATAAATTCGTCATCGATCGAAGTAATGATTGACCAAATAAAATGATGTGATCCTAGTAAAAGAATTTACTAAGAGAAATTTGAAATTTCTGGATGTGATCCTAATAAAATTGAATTTACTAAAGAAATATGAAATTTCTCGATTTGCAGTCTGAGCACCTAAAGGTGTATACTTATACGAAATGAAAAAAAAAAAAAAAGTAAAGTCATAATATGAAATGTGCCGACTTTTTACATAATGAATTTTGCGAAAAGTTGTATAAATAGATAAGTTATCGTGTGGTGGATGTAATCACAAGTACCTATCCTATTAACGTGACAATGCATAAAATTTCATATGCATAAAATACATGTAATTATAGTTAACTTATCTCATATAAATTTAATACTATCATTGAAATATTTAACATGCTTGAATCATAATTAAAGTGATATTATCTTGAGGGAGAGTAAATACGTGTTGTACTCTTTTTTTCTTGTTTAAGGTTTTGTTCTATTGAGTTTTTCTGATAAGATTTTTAATGAAGCAACTTTTGTAGCGTGCTTAAAGGAATAATGTATTGTTTTTCATTCATTAGGATTTTCTCACAAGATTTTTCCTAATAAGGTTTTACCGGACATATTCTTTGTGTAATGAATGTCCATAACCTAAAAAACATTTATAATCATAAGAATGCAATTATATGTTACAAATTGTGTGTGTTACTCTTGAAGAGAATAACAAGATCTGTTTTCAAAATCACGTCACTACAATCATCAAAGGTTGATAAATATCTCGCATGAAGACGGTATTATTTGAAGGTATTGATGCACAAAACAATAATGAATTGAGACAAGAATTAAAATCAGGGAGAGCAACTGTACTCTTTTTCCTTCGATCGAGTTTTGTCCGACTGAATTTTCTTGATAAGATTTTAATGAGACAAATATTTTGTAATGTGTCATTCAAGATGAATGTTGTAAATTGTAAGTTTATTAATAAATGACAATTGTACCCTTATAGTTCTAGAAATTATTACCCTTGTATCCCTAATCATTCTATATAAATATGAGACTTTGGTTCTCTATAAAACACATAATTCTATTGATTTTTCTATTTTTCTCTCGAGTTTATAACACATAGATATTTATGTACCATAATTTTTGCGATTGTGCAACAAGCAATACTACTAAAAACAACGGCTTTAGTGATAGAATACCAATGATGGATGAAAACACTATCAGCGATTAATTAACGACGCATTTTTGACGAAATATTTTATGAGTTACTTATATAATATTAAGAGAGAGGGCATACCAATGGAACTGGAAACGACTACAACCATCGGTAATCACTGATGGTTGCATCGTCGTTGCAAAATTACTCATTGAATTCTCACATTCGATACGTACGGACTGTAAAAATTAAATTGGTAGTATCAACGAAAATATGACCTTTAACGACGGAGAATCCATGTTGAAGCCCCATATTTTAGTAGTACAAGTCAACGTCTCACATGATCTAGCCAAGTGACACCTCAACACATGCAACTCAACCAAGGAAAATTGTCGCGATAAGTCATTAGACGACTCGTTGGTACCTTGTTGGCCTTAGCCCTCAACTAATGAGCCGGTTAAAGACGAGTCATTACCCAAGATAGATTGATATAGATGCGATATGAGCAATATATGTAGTAGGGATGCAAATTGATTGGATATGGACCGAATCTATCTATATCTAATCCGATAATCCAATAAATATTTGATTGTTAAATCCATATCCGATTTGCTATGTTATCGGATATTCGATTTTCTATGTTACAACAAAAAATTTCATTGTTAAAATTGAATTTTCTTGTAGCATTTGCTTGGTAAGCTATAACATTTTACCATGAAAATTGAACTTGGACCGTCAAGATTCACAACATTACTCACGCAGCGAACCTACAAAACTAATCACTTGTAAAGAAAGTGGTCTAATAAAAGTATTTAACCAACAAAGGCACTGAAACACTCAAATTAATTTCTATTTTACATTTGAGAAATTATTACAAAAATGTATTATATATTATTGACGTGATATGTGAAGAATGATTACCATATAAATTAAAGTCAAGCCGGAGATTTACAAGGTGGAAAAGTGCATCAATTTTTGTGGAAATAATATCTTTGCAAATCATTTTCTTTATGCCCCAAACAAAAAATAAATTATTGCTACATTTTTCGTGGTCAACAACGATGGGCAGAACACTCCGATAACTCGAGGTGGGACCCATTTTAGCTTTATATATTATCTGGTCGTTATCCCCCGACCACCCTATACAATGTATGGTACCTATCATTTTATTTTCAATTTGTTATTTTAATCAAGGTTTTCGACCTATATATTTTTGGCATAAGCTAAAAATCTTACCTATATAGGTCTTTTTTTTTAAAATTAAACTGTGGAGTTATCAAAGTCACTCTCATGATTAATTTAAAAAGAATTTAGCGATTAGAATAAAAGTATTCAATTTTTAAATTTTTTACGCATCTCACTTTCGCATTGTATTTTGCCTTGTATGTCTAGATGATACGATGTGAGCGTCCTCACTTTGCCGTGACGAAATAAATATTGTTATTTAATTTAGTTGGTCCCATCGAAAACTAAGATCTAACATTTTTTAGAAAATACAAACAAATTTTGCTTCTCGTCTCAATTTTTAGCTCGATTATTCTATCATATACACATTATATTTTAAAAATCACGTCACACATTTATATACCAAGTCATCAAGATATACGAGTTGATTATTTAAATGACTAGAAAGATATTTTTGACAATTGCAGATCGATACAGTCTAAGGGTCCGTTTGATTACAAGAGTGGAAAATGGGTGGAAAGAAAATGAATTCCAGGGAAAATATTGCCTAGAACTTTTTTTTCCAGGGAATTGTTAAATAAGTGTGTTTGATTGGTATAATTTTCCACCTGAAATTTTTTTAAAGTTAGTGTTCGTTTGACTTTGTTTTACATAAAAATTGTTCATTAAAGTGATAATTATTTCTACCAATAGGTCTAAAATTTGTTCCAATTGTAAAAGAAAAAATTTGAAAAAAAAAATTTTGAATTTTTTTTGTTTACCATACCGAATATTATTCGTTTGACTTTGTTTTGTATGGAAGTTGTCAATAAAAGTGAAATTTTTTTTACCATTGTATCTAGAATTTGTTCTCATTACCAAAAAAGAAAAAAAAGGTGGAAAATATTTTCCCACCAAATAGGTGGGAAAACAAAATCAAACTTTTGTGCATAAAAGAGTTGTACCTAGAAAAGGGTGGAAAACGTTTTGCCAAGAAAATAAAGCATATCAAACACCAACAAAGTTGGAAAATGGAATGGAATTCCACCCTTATCAAACATAGCCTAAATAAAGTTGTTGCACGTTTTTCAAATTCATAACGATAATAAGTTTAGGATTTCACTAATCACTTCTTAAATTTTGTTGGATCTTATCTCAAAGATGTGGAATTCATGTTATTTATTCGCTTTTAAATAATATCGGCAACTTTTCAATTCAAAATTATCTTTAGACTATACGTATCAAAGTTCTCCAATCAGTTATCGTGTTACATGAGATAATATCATAGAAATTATATCAGACTAGAAAATCGGAATTAATTCAAAATTTGGTATTTTTTTTATTAATTTAATCTTTTACTAACCATTCGACTCGTTTTGATTATTTAACTCTAAATTTTTTATTCAAAATTAATGATTGTATATGATATGGGATGGAAGACAAATGATACCATCCTAACGCTTTCACGCTCTCAACATCAAAATCGTGTGTGCAACAATGTCGCATTAGGTAAGATTGTGTTGTTTAAAATGAATTCTATAGAATAAGCAGCAGCCCTTGATCAATTTTGTTGGCATTGTAAAAGGTTTGGGAAGCAACATAAATAGTATATTTGGTTAATTATAATTTTATAATATAACTCAAAATATTGTCCACTCGTAATATAAATTTACATACTTGATAGAGACACGTTCAACAAATACATGATATTTCAATAAAATTCATGAGCTACTAAAATTTGAATTGTAACATAATGACATAAGAAGACAAACAAAAACTTTTAAAGAAGATTAGTGTGTTTTTCGTATTATTAGACCTGATAAATTATTGCCAATTGAGCGATTTCTACATAATTTACTGTAATTATATTAATTGTAAAAAAATTCAAATGTGGATGTAATTGACAGGAAAAGGGCGATTCTGAACTAAATTGGAGTAGGTTCGAAGTAGTTAAAGACTAACCGAATTGCACGGTAATAATAAAAGTAATAAGAGAGTCGTCATAGGAAATCGCAAGTTTTGTGATGAAATTCAATATTTGAAAAGTCTGAGGATTAAATTATAAACTATTTAAACATAAGACTGACCAATTTCAGATGATTATGAAGTTTTGGAGACCAACCTGGAAGATTTCAAAAGTTTCGACATCAAAAATTGAAGTTTATGATGAAAAATACCAAAACTGGTCAGAAACTTGAAAAAGGGACCAAAATAGCATGAAAAATAAGATTTACGAACCATATAGAATTAATTGGGAAGATAAGGGGGACTACGTTCAACCATGGTTAGGTGCTGAATATGTGATATGGTTCGAATCATATCCTCACAATAATAAGTAGATCATACTCGATTAGAGTGTGAATCACGAAAGTATCAAGCCGAACATCGACTAAGTTATTAATTCTTATCATCTAAACACAAATTGCGTGCTCTATTGCTTAACACAATTTACGCTTTTCCTGTCCAACCATGTCGATAACTTCCTATACGTTTTTGAGGTCGAGCTTTACAACTTTATTGACTAAGTTGTTTCATAATGATAAATATGACCTACCTTGTCACAACCAAACAAAGATCAAGTGGTGCACTTGGGTTTGGCCGTTAGGGTGTGTAACAAAAACAAGTGTTTCAAATATTTGTGGGTTCTAGGTGCAATTAAAAACCTTGAAATTTGAACAGTCAACAGTCGCAGAGTCAATTCCACGTGCATTTGAATATTATTAGATGCCATTTTTATGAAAATGACAGCTTGGTTTCGTCACTGATGAATGTTGACTTCATATGCCCAAAAAGTAGGGTCTTTTGGTATGGTCGATTGCGACAAAACCAACAGACGTTTTTGACTGAAAGATCCAAAGATAATTAATTAATTTTGAAATTGGTTCATTAAATATTATAATTAGGGGCAATAATATGAAGCTGGCAACATGTAATCTTTATTATGGATATAAATATAAATTGCACTTTTTACAATGCAATTGATGTCCACTATACATTGGATAGGAATAAAATTAATGAGTAGTGATTTTTAGGTTTTGAAACGATAAATCGAGTACGATAATTGTTGTGTTTAGTCGCTCTTGTGAGAGATAGGGCTAGTACGGACCCACTGCCCCAATGGTGCTTTTACGAAAGTACGGGCAACGGTGGCTACGGAACGACTATTTCGCACAAGATGTCAATAGAATCTCATCATGATCGAAATGGATAACATAGACAAGGAACCACCGCCCATGTACCTTCTGGTAGGGCATAGGTGGCTACGTCGGTCAACCATTTCGTGAACGATGAGCTTCTATTCGACTGACTGAACGCTCTCTAGAAGCTCACTGCAGAGGAGATGAAAGAGAAATACGAAAATAAGGTAGGGCTAAAAAGCCTAATATCAAGTGTAGTGTAGTGTAGTCACTTGCTTCTAATTTTGATTGAACTTCAAAGGTCTCGAAAAATAATTTGCAAAAAAATGAAATAAAGAAAGCAAGAAACAAGAAGAAAATCTTTGAGGAAAAAAAAATGAAAAAAGAATTGAAAAAGCTCTCGCTGGAGAAGAGCCGAAAGAAATCTCTAAGCCGTGTATTCCTCAAATTTAGGTGATAATGTAAAAAAAAGAAAAATCCAGTCCATTGGGACACTGCAGAAGTCCATCTCGTGCTGCGTATTCTGACTCAATTTACTCTCTGTACAATTGGACCACGCTACAACTATAGACGCTTGTTGAGTGGGGGCTTTGACTAGGTAATGTTAAAAATAGTATTTAAATAAATATGATTTAAAACTTTATTTATTGCAAGTTTTTCTTCTTGTATTACGTATTAAACGTCATCTTATTGGTATGTTAGATATTTGGGGGCACTTTTTGGCCATTTGTAACGGGTTGATAGTTTTTCCATTGTAGGTAAAAGTTGTGTAAGGATAACGAATGATTTTTGAATGAGTAATATGAACGATTTTCGTCGTTGAAAGTAAATATATCAGATAATGCTTTACTTGCCCAAGACCTTGCTTAATCAATGGAGAAAAATCCCCTTGAAGTCGACAAAACTGGAAACCAAGATTTGAGGGTGAATTTTTACAAGAATTGGGTTTCATGGAAAATCCTCTTGAAGTCAACAAACCGAACCGACCAAAAATGACTCGGGCCAATTTATTAATTTTGTCGGTTTGATTTTGGGTTGGGATCACACCCGATACGAACTGTTGGTTTGTTTATCGATCATGTTAGTTTATTCCTCTTGTTGGTTCAATTTTATATTGAGATTTCGTCCAATTTGAGCTGTAAATTCTGTCATCGTGTTCGAACTCGTCCCAACTGTACTCATGCCCACCCTTAGGATGGAATCCTTATGATCCATAACACCATACTATGGACTAAAGAATAAAACTTTTGAAGGAAAAATAAAACCTTATCAATAGGTGAGCGAATTATTAAAAGCACATTAAGCCTATCTAATGCAAGTTATGAAGCCCCCAAAAATTATTTTTGGAGAAGTTAAAGAATATGTTTGGAGCAATACTTCTTGAAAATGTTTTGATATTGGTGTAGATACATGAAATTGTGCTTGTCATTCCAAGAAGTAAATATTGGAGTTAGTAGATTACAAGATAGGGTGGACGCTTTTTTTAGTTGCAAAAAACTCCTTATGGACTCAACTTTTAGTCTTTTACTCGATAAATATTGTATTGCAATGGTATGATAATTTTTTCTGGAAAAAATGGGCTGGGTTAATTATTAGGCAGTGGGCCACATTCTAATCCATTTTCAAAGCCCTACTGCCCTAGCAATTGCGCTCGAGCTCACCAATCAAAATCTCTCTCTCTCTCTCTCTCTCTCTCTCTCTCTCTTCTTTCTTTTTTCCTTTTTTTAAGATTTCTGTTTGACAGCCTTTTTTTCATAAGAGTAATTTTTTCTACAGTGAATGTGGGCCCGACTATCACACCATACAATCATTTCTCATCGCTTTCATTTGTCCCACTAGCCGTGTGCTTTTTGGAATTTTGATTTGTTCCAAAATTGCCCTCTATTGCATTTGTAGAGAAAAAGCAGGGGTAAAGTAGTAAATTGGTAGTATTTCAATGAGGCAGGAGGAATGGGAAAATGAAATATCAACGGGTGGTTGTGCATTATTTCAAGTTATGGCGTGTTAGGTGTAACTTTCATTTTAAAATAATATACTACTGTTCCAAAACTTATAATTTCTACAAAATGGGGGGCAAACATAGCAAAATAGAGGTAATGCACAAAGCTATAGCCCAAACAAGCTTGTGTTTGGAATTGATCAATAATTGTCAGCCCAAATCCTAAGCCCAGTAAAGATAAAATCATGCCGGCAACACTAAAGATTAGCAATGGCCATCGTCCGATTTTGTCTAGAAAAAATACGGCCACTAGAATAAAGATTGTTTTGGTGAATCCTACGGCCACTGTGGCAAGCAGTTTATCTGTGTCCTTAGTTATACCGGCCTTTTTAAAGATATTTGGGCTATAGAAAACCACAGAGTCTATGCCACCTGATTGTAGGAAAAAGTGGATTCCCAAGGTGCAAATCAAAATGTGGCGGACGGCCGGTGTTGGGTGGAGGAATAGCTCCCGCCAAACGCTTTCGCCTGGGTCTTTGGTTATCGTCACAATATCATCGTTACAATGTTTAGGAATTCTGGCAGCTTCTTTGATATCAGCAAATCTCAGTTTTGATTCTTCCAGAGAGACTGAGGTTTTGTCTAGAACCCATTTTGCCTCGTCGAGTTGACCCTACATGACGACCAGCGCGGGGACTCAGGCATTGCTAGAACTCCAATGGCTAAGAATGTAGACGGGATGGCTCCGAGTCCAAGCATGAATCGCCAACTCAAGTGAGTTGGAAGCTTGGAAAATCCATAATTTGATATGTTAGGATCTGTGACAAAAATTCTATGTAATTTAGGAGTTTGTTGCAAGGAAAAGCTTGATTAATCTTGGGTTAGAAGTCTAGTTTGATTAGGAATCAAATATCATCATGTTTTGGAAGTTTGATGGGAGTTTGATTAGATCAACGACTTCTTGAATGGATGAAACAGGTGTTCTGATAACACTAGGATGGAGTCGGAAGCAAAAAAAAAGAAAAGAAAACGCGAAAAGAAGAAAACAGGACAGGCGCTAGGTTCGTAGCGCTCAAGCACTTGCACCAACGCTCAAGCGCTGCCGCTGTGGACAAGTTTCAGTTGGTTTTGGTTTCTGACGCGATTTTGGACTCCTATCTCATACATAACTTCGTAATTTGACTTCTATAAATACTCCACAAGGTATAGACACTTGAAAAGACAATACAAAGGCAATTAGAGAGATCATAACAAAGATAGATCCTTGATTACATACATTAGAAACAAGAGAGAATTATTTAGATTAGATTGTGAAGATCAAATCTTGTAAGACAATTGCTGATGTTTCTTGGTATAATAAAATTCTCCTCTTCCATAATATTCTTGGTTGTTGTGTGATCCATTAAAACTTCATATTGCTTATACTCTTCTTCTTTAATTATTTGGGTGGTTTTTACAACAATTGATATCATAGTGTTCTTGATATCGGGTTGATTCCTAACATGATACATATGCAATTAATATACCTATCAACAAACCCAACAATTATCTCATCAAAATGGCTCCATTAATGCAACAGAATTTAATTCCTTTGCACATATGTTCTTCTTTAAAGAACATGTTAACAAGAATTATTCTTGGTGGAGATTTATGCACATTATTGTTTTGCCCTTAGTTCTAGGTTTTATGAGTGCAAAAAGAAAAATATTGAAATGCAGGGTCCGTTTGATTGTAAATGTGGAAAATGGATAGAAAGAAAATGAATTTCAGGGAATTGAATTGCCTAAAAATTGTTTTACTGAGAATTGTAATTAATTGTATTTGATTGGTATAATTTTTTACCTGGAAAATATTGAAAGTTTAGTGTCTGTTTGATTTCGTTTTTCATGAAAATTGTCCATTAAAGTCATAATTTTTTCTACCATTGGGTCTAGAATTTGTTCTAATTGCCAAAAAGTTAAAAAAAATATGAAATTTTGTCAATAAAAGTGAGAAATTTTTTTACTATTGTGTCTAGATTTTTTTCTAATTGCCAAAAAAAAAAAAAAAATAAAAAAATTGGAAAATGAAAAACCAACCAACCCAAAAGAAAACAAATTCCACTCACGCATGAAAAAGAGGTGCGTGAGTGGAATTTGTTTTAACCAATTCTAGGAAAAAAAAAACCTATAAAACACTGAAAAAATGTGGAATATGAAAACTTTTTCCATTTTCCCAAGAAAATGCAACCTATCAAACACAACCATAATGAATACCAATATTGATGAAAACCTCCGGGAAAGAAGTGAGGAAAATTCCACGGGATGATGTTGGAGCTATCTTGACCGTCTACACCGGAGCAATCATGAGGGCGTAGCCTACTCCAATTCCGGCAACAAATCGCCACACCATTAGGAAAGCATAGTTGGTGGCAAAGCCCATTAGGCATCAAGAGAGTTTCGACCAAGAAAATTGCACTAAAACTATAGTGTATTTGCGGACGATCCAGTCTGAGGTTCGGCCAGCGGCGGCTGAGCCCTGAACGGAATAGACATTAAGGACGCCCATTATGACCTCCTTTTGGACATCGGTTATGTGGATATCTTTCTGGGTGTAAATAATATCTCCACTCATCACTCCAATATCTGCGTGAAACTACAAAACACAAATCTTTGAAAGTTTCAAATGTTTGTTATGTTTGCAAATAAAGAATGTGATTTTTACCATATCCAAGTAAGATGGAGGTCATTGAAGCCAAGAAAGAACAAGCCAAAGCATATTTGTTCCTTTTGGGTTTTTTGGGAGGATCAATAGTAAAAGTAGGTTGGCTGGTGCCGGTTGAGATACTGTTTGATATCTCGTTTGCCATGGCAGGCAAAAATTATAGAGGAGAAGATGGTGAAATGGTGGAAGTGCGAAAAGAGAGAGGGAGGGTCCAAAGAGCGAGCTATGAGTTGTGTGCATATATGACAATACTACATGTGTATCCTTTTTGTTTACCTACACTCACAATATGGTGTGAAGACCAGACATTTAAGAGTTTTTTTTTCACGTGGGCCCCACACACATGTAAGAGGATGTAACATTTTCAGTACAAATAGAATTATATATATATATATATAGAGAGAGAGAGAGAGAGAGAGAGAGAGTACATTTTCAGTACATTCTTCTCTTTCTTATTTTTAATCATACATTTTTCAATAAAATAATATTATACACAAATTCAAAACTTTCCTTATTTTTAACCACATATTTTCCATCAAATCACTACTTCAAAATGTATTTTTTTTTTTTTTTGCAAAAAAAACTAAAAATAAAAAGGTGCTCAAACAAGTTCTAAATTATTAGACAAGATAAATTGAATTGAATTGGAAAATTAATTAATTTTATTATACTAAATTATACGTGATACGGTCAAGATCGGTGAAACCCTAGAAAACACTTTCATAAAATCGAACACTAAATTGAAATATACCATTCTTGTAAAGATTTATTTGAATCCTAAGATTTTTTTTTTTCCAATGCATAAATTTATTAATATTTATATATAAATTTATATCCCATTTGTATGGTAATTAATATTTTTAGTTTGATTAAATTTTTTAAATGTTCTTTTATAAATTTTAAATTGATAGTCGATTATATTGTTGATCCTAATCTAATATATCATTATAATTAATGTTTCAGAAGAACATTACTTATAGACCTATCTAATAAAATATTGTTGCTCATGAAGTATCACAATATTATTTACATATATTTTAATTAAATTTTATTTACTCTTGAAGAGTATAATTAAATACGATTTAACAAAAACTATATTTTTACTCCTGAAGAGTAAATTCTTGTATAAGTTATTGTAAGAATATGTGATCGCTCTGGAAGAGAATGAAATTATAATTGTCAATATTTCAACATTAATCTATTGCTCTTGAAGAATTAATAATAAAATATAACGTGCTCTTAAAGTAACACACATCCCGAATATTATATGAATTTGTTTTCTTTAATATATTTGATTCTCTAGCTTTCATGTTTTCCAAGAGAGGTTATCTTGTCACTGGTCTTCTACTTCTAGTCGACAATTTTACTATTTACTTTTCTATTTCATGGGCCACACTTGCTTTATCTGCATTTCAACCATGATCATTAATCAGGACTACAAGCCGGGATAATATGTAAAAATTAAAATAAAATTATAAATGAGATTTTTTTTACACCAAAAAATTGAGGTGGGCTGGAGACTGAACCGGACTATGGCCCAACCCAATCCTCCCTATATCCGTCCCTATTATCTATAAATAGTATTTTGTTGCCCTCTAGTTTTGTATATACACAATTAAAAATTCTGGATTTTAACAACTGGGGATAAGAGTATGAATTTTTAAAATTCTTTATTAGCTTTCGTTCCTAAACAATATAGAGTTCTTTATTTTTTAGATTGGGGAGGGGGAGGGTTCATATGACAAGGTATTTTTTTTTTTTTTTTGTGTGGAAGGAGGGCGGTACCTCTGAGATTTTATTAAAATGTCATCACTTGTGGTGGAGGAATACCGTGGTTACAAATAATATCAATGAAATCAATAAATAAGGAAGTACTACTTCCCTTACAAAAAGAACAAGTTAAAGCAATAAAAAAATAAAAGCAAAATACAAATACCTAAACTCTAGTGCTGGGCAAACCATACCTGTCAATTTGAACAAGCGTCCTGATATGTCGTGGTAGGTCGGCTGGACCATATTCCCAGTATCTACGATGATGCCAACCTTCGGTAGCAAGTGCATCTGCAACTTGGTTACCTCTTTGAAAATGTGGGAGACCATATCTCGTCAGATGAAACGATATCTACAATCTGTTTGAGTATCCCATGGATAGGCCACAATCTCCACCCCTAGTGATGCAGTGAATGGCAACAGTCGAATCTGCCTCAACCCAATATCTGACAAACCAAGATCTCTAGCCAATAGTATCCCATCACAAATAGCCCTGAGTCATGCCTCTAATATCATACATTATCCATATGAAGCTGAGAAAGCCCTGATACAATTTCCTGCGTAGTCCCTGATGATGCCTCCCCCGCTTGCAAACTCATCCTTGACACAACCATCGGTGTTGATCTTAACAGATCCAAATGATGAAAAGCGCCACCAAATCATGATAGGGGGGAATAGTCCACCAATATGGAGGAATGATACCATATGGTAAACTCTCCAGATAATACGTCTCGAGCTCATACGTATGTTCATGTGCTTTGAATTATTCCTCTAAATCCAAATAAACCAAAAAATCAATAGATGAATAATGATGCGAATGTGTCCGGTCCTTGCAAACTGTCCAGAATACCTCCATTTCAGAAATTTCTATTTCACACTCTCTCCTGTACTCATGGTAATCTGGAATAAAGCCCCAAAATATTGCCAAACATGATCTGAAATACTGCTACTAGTAAAAATATGAGTGATGGTCTCAATCACCCATCTTCTTTTAACTCAAGCCACAAAATGACCCAAAACCTCTACATTGGACAAGATATTCACATATAACTCTGCCACCAGTTCCACTTGTCACTCCATTCTGAAACTTCTTTTTATTTTTTTAAAACTCTATACAGACAAATAACTTTGAGAATATGACAACCTTTGAGTGAATTTGCAACAAGTAATATTGAAGATTCACAAAAGGAACAAGAATACTTCATGATTTTTGAATTTTTAGGGTTTCAAGGAGTTATAATCCTCCAAAGAATCAACTTCATATATACTTTTGCGACATATGCATCGCAGTATATAAGTTCTTATTAAGATTTGTCCTTATTATGAAGGAATGGAGTAAGGGCGTGACTTTTCTCTTCTTGAGCTTAGTAGCTCAACGCCCCATTATTTCATAAGGAAACATGGTAAGGGTGTAGTGATCCTATCCGAGTTCTTGGGCTAGGGAAAAATCAGCTCCTTACTTAGAAAAATAGTACTTGAGCTATCACGCAAGCATGCTCATTCGAGCGAGAAACAAATGAGAGCACTGCTCGCTCAAGCTAATTATAAAATTGCATAACGTACTTACAAGTGAACTTTTATATGTACTATTATTTGGGATATTAATGTAAGACATTGATGTTTAATCAACTTAAAGATTTTTCATGAGTACAAATAGATTTTTACTGTATTTAGTGAGCTCGAAGTACCGTCAATAAGGATTCAGTATACTTGGATACTGATCTTTCTTATTTTTTTCATGTCCCTTTTGGGAGGGAAAATAACCACTTTTATAGATAAGGCCTCCTCACTGAATTGTCTTAATCATTTCAAGCTACAATACTCTTCATTAGGATGCGTAAAAATTAGGCGGGTAGGTTGCTTTATTTGGTGGAGGAGGGTGGCGCCTAAAGCTCAATTATGTCCTAGGATTGATCTCTGACCCTAGGCTATCTTGTTAAAGGTTGTGATTGACCCACACGGATAGTGGCGACACAAGTGAGGAGGCAAGCTGCATTGAGTGCATCCTTAGTTCTCCCATCGTCTTATTCCGATGATATCTCCCATTTTTGTCCTACATGGTTTTTCTTAACCCTTCTTGCTGAGAATGTGTGACTTTCATGCTTTGCTTGCAAGCTTGGAGCAGTTGTTTTGTCACCTCCTTGTAACTCCTTGAGTGGATGCCAGCAAGTACGTCTTGCACCACGTGTTATTGGAGATATAATCTACCTCTCTTGCCCCTAGGGCACATCTCCAAGTGGTAAAAGGGGAAAGCGAAAAAAATCCAACTTTACTTGAGGCTGTCGCGTCAAGAGTTCGAATTCTGAAACACTCCAAGTGGTATAGAATAAGCAGCAGCCCTTGATCAATTTTGTTGGCATTGTAAAAGGTTTGGGAAGCAACATAAATAGTATATTTGCTTAATTATAATTTTATAATTTAACTCAAAATATTGTCGATTCGTAATATAAATTTATATACTTGATAGAGACACGTTCAACAAACACATGATATTTCAATAAAATTCACGAGATACTAAAATTTCATGTGGATTAGATATGACAACCAATTTTTGCACAACATACATGATGTATTAGTCTCTATTCCGTTGTGATTTGAATTGTAACATAATGATATAAGACACACAAAAACTTTTAAAGAAGATAAGTGTGTTTTTCGTATTATTAGACTTGATAAATTACTGTCAATTGAGCGATTTCTACATAATTACTGTAATTATATGAATTGTAGAAAAATTCGAACGTGGATGTAATTGATGGGAAAGGGCGATTTTGAACTAAATTGGAGTTGGTTCAAAGTAGATAAAGACTAGCCGAATTGCACACGAGTAATAAAAGTAATAAAAGAGTCGTCAAAGGAAATCGCAAGTTTTGTGGTGAAATTCAATATTTGAAAAGTCGACAAACCAGAAACCACAATTTGAGGGATGTCAATTTAGTTTCGGTTGGCTAGGACCAACCCAAAAACCGTGATTGAAGTGGAGGAATTGGAAAGAACCATAAAAATTGCAAATGAATTGGAGAGTGGTGTTGTGTAATGGTACTACGATCCATGCTTCAGACGGTACATGGCGTTGTTGGCGTCGAAAGTCAAGCACCTAATGTGAGGGGGCAAATCCATCAAATAAAAGTCACAATAAAAATGCTCTCATAACTCTTATCTTTGACCTATTCAATTATATATAAAGTGAAGAAAACTCCGACAATTATTAAATTAGAAATAATTTTCTTTAGAAATAAAAGTTGTGTTCTATATATATTGCTTTAAGAAAAAATCAGTTAAATACTCTCTAATGAGATTCTTTTTTGCGCAACTAAAAGTAACCTTTAAATAAATACTCTCTAATGAGATTCTTTTTTGCGCAACTAAAAGTAACCTTTAAATGATACCCAATCGCTTTAAATGTGACGTAAAACTAAATGAGTCTCATAATTCTACTTATACCAATGTGTTGTAACATTAATGGTATTAGATTGCACTACTCTTTTTATTTCCACTCCTTACATTAAATAGTTTATCATCAAATATCTCCGCCCCATGTCTCCATTTGGATATGATAATTGGTACCGTTGATCTTGGCCTTTTCCTTCTTCAATTCCCTCGATGTAGATCTCCACTTAAAAAAAGTGCCAAACAACAATTCCACCTCCTCGAGTGTTTTACCCCGAGTCTCGGGAAATAAAGTATAGAAAAACACCCATGCAACTGCAGCAATCCCCGCATACATCAAGAAAGTCCCGCCAATCAAGATGCCTTTGTACAAAGATATAAACACAAAGCTATAGCCCAAACAAGCTTGTGTTCGGAATTATCAATAATGGAAATTACACTAAACCAGGTGTTTAGTTTGATGTTTATGAAAATCAGGTTTATATTTTATTTAATAAAAAATCAGGTTATAATTTCATAATTAATATTAATAATAATGTTTTAAATTAAATTAATATATACCCCCTACCCCCCATTTCAATCCAATCTATCCAAACCCTAAATCTACACCCTCCCATTTCTCTCCCAAATCAGCCGCCGCCTCCCCCTGCCCTTCTCCCTTCTTGTCGACGTCGCCTCCACCCCTTCCCACTCCCCCATCCTCCCTATGAACGGCAACGCCGCAACTGCGATTCAGCATGGCCAAACAATGAAGACAATACTCTCATCGGAAACCATGGACATACCGGACGGCTTGAAGATCAAGGTCAACGCAAAAATGATTGAAGTGGAGGGCCCGAGGGGAAAAATGACTCGGAACTTCAAGCATTTGAACTTGGATTTCCAGCTAATCACCGCCGAGGAGACTAGAAAAAGGAAGCTGAAGGTGGATGTTTGGTTTGGGTCAAGGAAAACTATCGCCTCCATCCGCACCGCGCTCAGCCATATCAATAACCTGATTAACTGCGTTACTAAGGGATACCGCTACAAGATGCGTTTTGTCTATGCTCACTTTCCAATTAACGCTTCTATTCCTAATGGTAACAAGTCGATTGAGATCCGTAATTTCCTTGGAGAAAAGAAGGTGAGGAAGGTGGATATGCTTGAAGGAGTTAACGTTGTCAGATCTGAGAAGGTCAAGGATAACTTGGTATCAGACAACTATTTGGTCGTTCTGTGACCTATGACCAAGTATTGTTGATGTATTGGGATTGGGGGACGGGTGCGATGAATGGGACGAAGTGTCTGTGACCAACTATTTGGTCGATTTGTGACATGTGACTAAGTATTGATGATGTACTGGGATTGGGGGAGAGTGTTTGGATGTATGTGACCAACTATATGGATCTGTGACCAAGTATTGGTGGTGCACTGGGATTGGTGTATGTGTCCATCTATATGGTAACTGTGTCATGTGACCTTAAAATTCGTTACTCTGTGACAAAATATAACCTGTGACCAACAAGTATGGAATAATTTTTTTTTAACTTGTGACCAATTAAAAATTTGTGACCTGTAATTTTTGTGATCAGTGACCAATGTAGTTAATTGTGATCTATAAATTTTTACATTTGTGATATCAAAATAATCTGTGATTGGAAATTAAATTTTTAATTATTTAATAAGATATTTGTGACCTCGAAATCGGAACAGTTACCGGAATTAAGCGACGGCAGATCGGTCGCCGGAATAGTCGTTGACCGTCGGAGTAGTCGTCGGCGTAGTAGCCGGAGTATCGCCGGTCGCCGGAGTAGTCGCTAGAGCAGTGGTGGAGGTGGGGTGGGTGGGTGGTGTAATATCATATTATAGTCAAATATTTAATTTAATATAATAATTGTGAAATATAATTAATTAATTGTTGAAAAACCTGATTTTTGCATTTTTAAATCTTGGGACCTGATTTTTTATTTTGGGATAGATAAAGTCTGAGTTGCGAATTTTTCCCTTATCAATAATTGTCAGCCCAAATCCTAGGCCCAGTAAAGATAAAATCATCCCGGCAACACTGAAGAGTAGCAATGGCCGTCGTCCGATCTTGTCTAGAAAAAATACGGCCACTAGAATAAAGATTGTTTTGGTGAATCCTACGGCCACTCTGGCAAGTAGTTTATCTGTGTCCTCAGTTATACCGGCTTTTTTAAAGATATCTGGGCTATAGAGAACCACACAATCTATGCCACCTGATTGCTGGAAAAAGTGGATTCCCAAGGTGCAAATCAAAATGTGGCGAATGAAACCGGGCTGGTCCAGTTCCATTCCACCAGGTCCCAAGAAGGCAAGACCGACTTAAGACAGGGGTTAGCCAGGCCCAGTAATGTATGAAAACTGAAAACGATGTCTTAGAATTGGATTGAACTCTATATTTAAGGCTTCGCTAGAGAAATTAATCATGGTCCTTGGATTTGTGTACTCATCCATCCTTTAGCGTCAAAAACTATTTCTATTTTTGACAGCAATCATTTAACCAAACTTTTGACCTATGCAGTTTATGAAATCACAATTGTATACCGCCGACGTTGATTTTGATAATGCCTTTTGAATCAACGCCTCCGAAGTTCACATCCACGTCCCGTAGTGTACATCTCTCACTTTTTTCTCATCCATTTGGTTCAAAATTTACATCTCACTGGTCTGGGCATATATGGCATTGGACACGTATTGTTTTAATATTTGACCATCACCCATTTTGACTTTGTGAATGATAGCTCCCATTTTGAGTAAATTTTTAGGCAAGTCTTCTATTTTCACATTTCACAAGTAATGTTGCTAGAAATTACGTACTTGATTTCTAAGCAAAAATACAAACGAGTATTTGCAAGAAATTTATGAACAGACAAAACAATAAATGAACGAATCCAATTATTCTTCATATATATATATATATATAACATGGATTATGCTGTATAGTCCAACATTTGAATCAAAGTGATAACTATTAAAGAAAAGTCACCAGCTTTAAGATCAGTATATAAATCAGTTTAGTACCCACTAGATGTCGTCAAATCTTCAATGGTTGGGATGTTTTATTATCCTTTGCAGAATGACAGTCCGAGCCCTGCGAATATCCCGACTAAAAACATCAGCTTGAACCCCTAAATCCTCGATATTCTTCATGAACAAGTCTAGTTTTTTCTTGATCTCTTCCACAGCAAATTTTACAGCTTCTTCATTGATTGCGAAGTCAACATTTTTCAAGAGAGATTCAATCTCGATTTCCAAATGATCAATTAGAACCCTGATGCTTTCCAAATCCTTAATAGTTATATAAGTGCCCACATTAATAGAGGTAAGGATGTCTTTCTGTGCTTTGACTGCATCTTCATAGTTCTTCATAAGGGAATCAATCCACTTTCCCATTGATCCTAATGGAATGGAAGTTGCAGCGGCAAGAGCAGCCGCCACAGGTGGTGCAGCCACGGCAGCAGCCACCACCGAGCAAATTAGAGCAGCCGCGAATGTAGCTGCAAATATAACGGTCGAGACCTTTCTCCAAGCATGGATAGATTTAAGCTTCCTATCAAGCTTGCCCTTTTGCATTTGCAACTTTTCTAACATGAGCATTTGCTGCCTGTAAACAGATTGAAAAATTTGGAAGAACTCTTCGGTGAAAGGGTCACCAGCATTCTTGAAAATCTTCAGCTCCTCCAACGTCTTAGTGTACTTATTGTTCCCTTCCACCTTGTCTTCTTCTTCAAATTGTTGAAGTGCCACAAGAATAAGCAATTGACTATCACGAGCGCGCTTTAAGCACTTCTCCAATGCAGTACAGAAGTCTAGAGTCTTGAGGCTATTCTCAAAGTACTCCTCGACTAGCTCGAATAATTCGTGAGTCTTCCATATGTCTTTCTTACAATCCAAGATAACTTTAACAACCTCCTGATTCATCTCCAACAGACATTCTGTGACTTCCTTCAAGGAATCAAACGACAGGGCTCTAACCTCAACCCCGACAGCAAGAGCATTGATAACGTTCTTGGTTCGCGCTTGGAGAGTTCTATCAAAGGACTGTAAATCTATGTCGACCCTGCACGCGGCTTCATAAGAATTCAGATCAGTTGCGTATTGCAGATTGTTGATTACACTCGAAGTTTCCCCAGGCTTCTTGCTCATATGGCTTCCCATGATCCCAAAGCTGATTTCTATACACAAATCCAAACAAAATCGAGAAACTCAACTTTAAATCTCTATGTTAAAGAATAAAGCATCAATTGATCAAGCTCCGAACAAAAATGAGAAACCCAACTTCAAATTTTCTCTGTTTAAGGCTGCAATACGTAATTACAGATGAAATAAAAAATACCTCAATTTATTCCATCAATCTTCTGATCTTAGAAGTCTAATAATCAAGTTCCCCAACAAAATTGAGAAATCCTATGTTAAATTTATAAGGTTGCATTACATAAATTACAGATGAAATACAAACATAAATCGATTTTTCTAATCTTAAAAGTGTCATAATCTAATTTCCCCAGAAAAATTGAGAAACCCAGCTTTAAATTTCTAAGTTAAGGTTGGATTACATAAATTACAGATGAAATACAAAGAAAGATCAATTTATTGAACAATCTTTGTCATCTTAAAAGTGCAAATTCAAGTTCCCAAATAACAAAAGCAAGAAATTAACAGAATCCCAACCAGAACTAAAAATAGAAACATCAAATCCAGAGAGAGAGAGAAAGCGATACCTGTTAGAAAATGACTGGAGAATCAAAATATTGATTTAAATAGATCCGAAATAAACAGTATTCCAAGACAGAAATTGAGAGATTTTATTGGATAATCTAAATACGTAGTTACTAGTTTACAGAAAAGGAAGAAAATGATTGTGTATATATAAAGGAATAAATGTAATGGTACAAAGACTATGATTGAGGCTGATAAGGAAAGAAGAAGCTTAAAGTGAATTGAAACCGTTAAGCACTCCCAAGAAATTGTGGCGGTGGTGGGCATAGATTATGAACAAATAGCTTGCACGCATTCATTTAATTCAGATTGTAGATGGGTTACGACGGAAGCAATGTTTTCCTCTTCTCTGCTATAATACATACGGATAAGATGGGGGTGGTTTGACGCGGAAAGAACCGGAGGTATACTACTTCCTCTTGACCAGTAGTCTTTACCTGGTATACACTGAAACTTCTGCTCGAAGGAAATTAGTTATATGTTGAACTTGTTCAGGGCGGATTTGGATAAATAATATTTTTCACCTTTTTTTATCCACAAAAAATCTTTCATTCAAACATGCCCATATATAAAAAAAGATGATTTATTTTAAGGATAGTTATTTTGCTTATTGTTTTTATATGCTAGTGTTTGGTCCCATTAATTTTTTAAAAAAAATTTGTTTTTCTTAATTTTAACGACACGCCCTCCGTCAAATCACTACTTCAAAATGCCCAAAAAAAAAAAAAAAATGGGGCTCGAATATGCTCTAAATTATTAGACAGGCTAAATTGAATCAAATTGGAAAATTAATTAATTTTGTTATACTAAATTACGCATGATACGGTCAAGATCAGTGAAACCCTATAAAACACTTTCATAAAATCGACGATCCAAAATTAGTTAAATTGTTTAATAGATAATCGCGAGCACAAAGTAATATTAATGACTTTACTTGTAGCGGGATTACTCGATAGTTAGATCGGATTGAAAACGTGGCTACTGGCTACAACTTGAATTTGTTGAAAATGTCAATTATAGAAACTTGCATGTAACCTATATGTCAATAAAAAAACCTCATTCACAAAATATAGGAGAAATTTTCCAATAAGAAATGTTCAACAGAGGTAAATAAACAATTTAAGGTACATTGACATGTTCCTTAAATTCATTTCACCATCTTTAATTCAAAGCAGTGCTATAAAAAAATGCAGAATTACAAAATTAAGGAGAATTAATTCAAACCTGGTAATGCTGTATAGCCAGGTAAAAAGATCCTGATGTAGATCGATTTGATCACTACGAACGTTATATTTATAGTGATATGAAAGCGATTCATAGAAAAAAGTTACTTTTTACAAATGATCAAAATTAGTTTAAAGTCATTCATTCATGTTAAAAGCACAAATTTGTCAAAGTTATTCATTAATTCTGCAATCAGCTCAACTACTTATAATTAAGGAGTTTTAATGCGGAAACTAGTTGAAAAAAAAAATCTGATTTTAAGCAACTTTTCTTCGGCAGTACCTGTTATGATTTGGTTAAAACTCGAATTTTTAGTAGATTTTGATAAAGGGTTAATTTCCACTGAATTTGCCTGAAAATTATAAAACGGTTACTAAAGTTTAAAACTTGTAGAAACGGTCACGGAAATTTCATGCGCTTTCACAAACGGTTATTGAAGGACAATTATGATTTTAATTCAAACTTAAAGAACCAAAACGCGTGGATATAAAAGTTTGACCACCTCGAGAATGTATTATTGAAAAGATAATAAAAGTTTTGGATTCATTTTAGACGTGGTTATAATTAATTTTTACATTTTTTTTTCACTTTATTTTAGTTGAATAACGAAGATATATATATATATATATATATATATATATATCATGAAATTCTTTTTCAATTTGGTTAACTTAGCATAAAATTTATGAAAGTTGATAAAATATTAGAGTTTCTTGAAAATCGAAATCAAGAAAAAAAAGCTTCATTTCAGAATCGCAAAAACAATGGCCATGTTCGGATCCAAGAAAAATGCTACTCTTACATCTTTGGTGCACAATCTTGCATACATCCCTCTCACATGGAGGTGGGGCTCACGTGGGGTCCACAGTCGCGGGCTCCACCCCCATGTGAGGGGAATGTGTATAAGATTGTGTACCAATGATATAAGAGTAGCATGATTGTCGGATCCAATATGCCTAGCGCGGTCATTTTTATTTAACGCCTTGACTTTAGCCAATATTTTTCATTAGAAATCGAAATATAGATATTTTTGTAGTAGGTCAAGCGTAAAATTGATTTTCGATTATATTCCTCTGAAATTTAAGCAGAAATTTTGTAATTTTCCGCACGGTCATGAATGCTATTTCAAAAATTATAATCTCAAATAATGGGACCAAACGGGGGAAGTAGCCCACATAATCTGTATATCAATTTGAATAATAAAATCAATGGGAGTGTTTCTTTGCAGTGAAGCAAGAGAGAAAATGCACAAATTTACATTTCCAACAAAGCACACACACAAAGAAGAAGAAGATGGGAAGCAGCCACGGTTTTCTCTTCACAGCACAAAGCTCACACACATTTCCAACACATAGAAAATGGGTATATATAGTTTATGTTATATCATCAATTGGGCTAAGACACAAAGTAATGGGCCAAGACACAAGAAAGCCATCCTATGATTGAATTTGGGCCAAGGCAACATTAACAAATTAAGTTGTTACTAGTAGCCCACGTTGCTTTTGGGTCGAGCATATAAATTGATTGTATTGATAATTATTTCACTTATCGATCGATAATCGAGGCTTATGAAATATATTCTAAACTGTTTAATATCATTGTCCGAAAGTTATTGGATATCAAAACCCGACAAATGTAGTTGTGATTTATGTTCACATCAAAGTATAACAAATGCAGGTGGGATTACGATTGCCTCTTAGTCCCATTGGTTTTAATGTTGTTATTCAAACAACATGGTAAGCTTCAAATCTTTCACATAGTTATCACCTAAGAACAACTTCTTTGAACCTTAGCGTTCTATTTTCCATTTTTCTGATGACATGTCAATCTCGAAGGATACTGATATCGCTTGGGTATAGGTCCTCCACATGCATATTATGCTTCTGTATTCGGTATTCCTGTCAAGGTCACTTGTTATTTTCAGTGACACTACTAACGTGTAACACCATCGTCATTGCTTTGCGTTGCTTATGCATGAATTTGCCATTTCTAGAGCTAAGTGGTAACATTACACTTAATTCTCCACGTATTCTGTTAAGCTTTAACATTTTGATGACTGATTATGCACATTTTCTGCAGCTATTCTGTGGGGACTGGTTTACGTGTTTATTATACATTTATGGCCATTGAACCGAGAGATGAAGATGAGCAACGAAAATGGCTTTTGTATTGGTCCGGTTAGCAAGACTATTGAAATTTCCTTGCGCTGCGTGCAAATATAATGATTAAAATGCTACAACTATGAAAATATTGCTTCTTCTGTTGAAGTTATTTCCAAAACCACGCGGGAGAACTTATATGTGAACATGTGTATTGGTGCAAGTTCAGATATCATGGGTCTTTGTTATTTTTATAAACTGCAATACAATAGGCAGACTTTGATTGAAGAGATTTGGTGATAATTGGCTTGTAAAATTGCATACCTGACTTGTAGTAATCTTTCATTGAATTAAACCAGATTCTAGCTAACATGTTGTAAGCATTAGGTTATCTGGGTTCTTCCCAAATATCACTGTTTTGGTCCAACTGAGATCACACAGAATTATATGAAGTTTGCATTTCTCGTGTGGCTTCAACTGCCTTCTGTTGATGTAAGCTTTCCTGAGTTTATAGTTGCAATATTCATTTTTACTTGAATTGAATAGATATATCTGCAATAGAGTTTGCTATTTACCATGTTCTGGGATGGACATCTATCGATGTCACTTGTTCCTGTGTTTAGTTTTATTTCAACTGATTAGACCAGGCTGCCATTCTCATATCCATATTTCTGCTTAAATTGGTAATTTAGCTGCTTGGTTTACGACCATGTCGAATCGTGAATTATGTTTGGTGATTTGGTAATTGTGATACCAAATGTGATGCGCGTCTCTTAGTCATTCTCTTGCAACCACAGAATTATAATTTGAATATTTTTCTTTGCTTGCCCAAAATTGTATTTCCCTTTCTGATTTCTTCAAAATTGAATAATAAATGAGTCTGTAATAGACCAAAGTGATTATTTTTACCATTATAGAATTATTTTAGACATTAGTGTCCCGAAATCATTTGCGCTTTGTTGTAGATGTCGTGTGCAGGTGCTCGTATGTATAAAAGTTCAAGCCCGACTATAAGTTCATTCTTTTAGGAAATACAGCTTCAGTCGCTTTCCTGTGTTCTTCTTCCATGTGGTTGTACACGAGTCTCTCATTTGTATATTCAAGATGACTACGTTAATGTTTATTGGGATAGACCAGACTAAGTCCATGTTTGGTACAAATTAAAATATGATTTTAATCTCAAGTCAAAGTCAACAATTAATTTTAACCACGCATTTTATGGGATCCACAACTTTTCAACCACACATTCCATCAACTTTTATCAAAATTTACTAAAAATCTGATTTTAATCTACAGCAAACATGGGCTAAATGTAATTTAGAAAAAAAAAAAAAAAAATGTTATTGTATACTACCATTCCAAGTACATTCTTGAAAGTCAGCATTTGGAAAGAGGGGCAGTAATATTTAAGCCCTGTCATCTTGGGCAACTCTATTTGGTAGAGTTATTTAAAGATTGGCATAATTATATTTTTGTTAGGTAGGGATGCCAAATTGGCCATGTAGCTAATATAATTTGTCAAAATGTCAACGCTCTTATTTTAATTTCACCCAAAGTTTCATTGTGATAAATTTGAGTCCATGAACATAGATAATTGTTGGTTTAGTAATTGTATTTTCACTCGTGTCAATCATGTAACTGCACTTCAATTTTGATTAACTAAATCGTTAAAAATTTGATTTCAATTAAATAATTCTTTTATATGACAAAATCGATGGTACGACAATCAATATATGATGATCGTCACTTATTTCAATCAAGTTGTAATTTTTTTATGTCAACAACTAACACTCGTGTGATTGACATCTTTTATTGAGTATCATGTCATCGATTTCGTGGATAAAATTTGATGAAGTTATGTTAATTAACATCAAATTAAAGTATAGTTATGGATTTAAATCGTGTTAAGGTGTAATTATTCGATTGGTTTTGCTACTCGTACATCAGATTTTACACCGTAGTCTACATAATGTCAAAGTGGTATTTCATCATTGCTTGGTGGATAAACAATTTTTTTCATCTGCCAATGATGAAATGTCACTATACCAAAGTGTAAACCTTGACATACATGTAGAATAATTCTACCGATAATTGCCATGCGAAGACTGGTTTCCAGTAAGCTGGCGGGATCTCCACAATTCGCTACTCTTTCTGCAGTCAAAACGACGTCGCTCCTCTTAACCTAATTTTAATTTTGAGACGAACTCTCTCCCCCCTCTCTCTATTATAGAGTCCCACTGCCCAAGGAACAACAACATGGTACAAAGAAAGTTGTGATTTTGTTGTGCACAAATTATTCTTCTACTAATTGCTATAGATATTAGTGAATAAATAATTAGCAATCAATCTGGAAGAGAATGATGGGCCGTAGAGATAGTGCATTGATGAGAAAAGACACTGGCCAATCCATTCGCCGATCCAGGATCGCCGCCGCAATCGCCGTCGGAATATTCATCGGCTGCGTCTTCGCCTTCTTCTACCCTGACGGATTCTTCGTTTCTACGCCTCCCATTCACCACTCCGTCGACATTTCCAATTCAGAGGTTTTATGCCCAATTTCTTACTTTATACGTTTATTCGTTGACTTAAAAATTCGTGTTTTGACTTCAGAGTTGAGTCGTTGATGCACTCAGATCCCATGAATTAAAATCGTTGTTTTACTGCTGTATGTCCCCCACGTTATTCATTGTGATTGTGGTGTTGATATACAGAATGAATGAATCTTAGAAATTTAAGCTTATGTTGTAACTTAGAAAATGAAATTTCTTTGCATCCATGGCATGGTTTTTTTTTTTTTTTTTAAAGTAATATTGATGTGATGTGAATTGTGTAAAATTCATTCACATTTACATGAATTGATGCCCTTCAGCTTTTAATATAATTGAATGCATAATAGCTTTCTCTTTTGTTCAATAGTATACTCTTTTGATGAATGATTGTACCAATGGTTCTTCCAACGTTTGGTTGTCTTTGATATCTTTGGGCGCACGAAAGTATTCTGCCAAATTTGGGGGAAATTTGTTTCATTAATATTAGGCCATCAACTTAATGTTTTCAGTAATTGTATGTTTATAAGGTTGCTTCATCGTCATGCGAGTCATCAGAACGCATTAACATGTTAAAATCGGAGTTTGTAGCTGCTTCAAATAAGAATGCAGAGTTGAAAAAGCAACTGCGGGAATTGACTGAGAAGCTTCAGTTGGCTGAACAAAGGAAAGATAATGCACAGAAAGAGGTGCTGGTATTAGGTGAGCAGCAGAAGGCTGGGCCTTTTGGCACCGTTAAGGGTGTACGAACCAACCCTAATGTCGTACCTGATGAGTCGGTCAACCCTAGACTGGCCAAGATATTGGAGAAAGTTGCTATCAAGCGGGAAGTTATTGTTGCGCTGGCAAATTCAAACGTAAGGGATATGTTGGAAGTTTGGTTTACAAATATCAAGAGGGTTGGTATAACTAATTATTTGGTTGTTGCGTTGGATGATGTTATTGCCAATTTATGCCACTCAAAAGGTGTTCCTGTGTATAAAAGAGACCCGGATGAAGGAATAGATTCCATAGCGAGGATTGGAGGAAATCATGAAGTCTCGGGGTTGAAATTCCGGGTCTTGAGGGAGTTCTTGCAGCTAGGTTATAGTGTTCTTCTATCAGATGTTGATATAGTATACCTGCAAAACCCTTTTGATCATCTTTACAGAGACTCAGATGTGGAATCCATGACTGACGGTCACAATAATATGACAGCTTATGGCTTCAATGATGTTTTCGATGAACCTCAAATGGGTTGGGCAAGATATGCACATACAATGAGGATATGGGTTTACAATTCCGGGTTCTTTTACATAAGGCCGACAATCCCTTCAATAGAGCTTTTAGATCGTGTAGCTGGTAGACTCTCTCGGGAGAATGCTTGGGACCAGGCAGTCTTCAATGAGGAGCTATTCTTCCCATCACATCCTGGCTATGATGGGCTTCATGCTTCTCGAAGAACTATGGATTACTATCTCTTCATGAACAGCAAGGTTCTCTTCAAGACTGTACGGAAAGACTCTAAACTCAGCAAGCTTAAGCCGGTAATAGTACACATAAATTATCACCCAGATAAGTTTCAGAGAATGAAAGCAGTTGTCGATTATTATGTTAACGGGAATCAAGATGCTTTGAAACCTTTCCCTGATGGTTCAGAATAATTTCTTTTCTTTCTTTTTTTGCTTTTTTCTTACAAAATGCTTGGATTTTTCACTTCTTGAAAGATGAATTTAAAGCACTCAAGTCTTCACAGTAATGAGTTACACTCTCTGTACTAAATGAGTGATTCTTGATCTACCTGAGAAGTGTGTAATTTATTAGTAATATAGCTTTCTTATAAAAAACAAGGCTTAATTTGTTATAGTTTAGTTTTCTTGCTATTACTGCGTACCATTCTTCTTGTGTGTAGTTTTATGCTTTTCAGGCATAGGTTAATGCATTAAGATGATCATTCAATAATAATGTTGAAGATAATTACAGCACAGACTACAGAGATTCATTCACCTGCATGTACCGTGAAACACCAAGGTGATTTTGTTAAATGACTAAAATTTCAGATTGGAATATGCTAACAAAGATTTTTTACTAACATTTAAATTTCTGATAGCTCCACATCTTAAGTTCAAAACAAGAAGTAGCACAAGTACTATGTTTTTTCATATAACATTGTTACTTGTTATCACTGCTCCACTCCCAAATAGACTCGTAATGGTGTTCTAACTCGACATTCTTCAAACTAGAATCTCTTCTTCTAAATATTGCAATTTGTGAGGCAAATCCAGGTTCCACATCAGCTTCGCCGCCAACTCCACTGAATTCCACAGCGTAGTTATGTCTTGCAGCAAGTTCGGATGCCCAATGATTGAACTGTGCTCTGGTCCATTCAAATTTGTGGTCGTGGTTGCGGAATTTAGGTTGGTTCTTTCCATCTAGATCGTCCTCTTGACCCGATGAAGTAGATTTCTGCAGGATCGTGTTGTATTCATAATTTGGCGTGGAGACAATAAGAATCCTTGGACAAAAAAACTTAAGCACGACGTCACCAAATAAACTTGCATCTTCTTCTTCCATATGCTCGATGACCTATAGTTCATCCAAATGCAATATTTCAACCAATCAATAAAGCAAGAGTTGAGTAGCTTAGAAAAATCTGGTAAAATGAACATCAAAATTATGTATTTAGATAATTTTCGAAGAATAGTAGAGATAACAATGGCAATCTTAATTTATTGCGAAACTGATTAATCTAAATGGTAAACACCCAAGTAATCAAGACATGAGAGAAGAAAAGTCACTGGGGAAAACCATCAGCTGTAGTAAGTAGGAAACTGAACTAGTGAAATTAGAATAATGAAGACATTACCTCCAAGCAAGTTCCAATATCAAATTCATACAACCGAGAATCAAAATTTGTGACGGATCCCTTGTATAGCAGCACAGATTTGATTTCATTACTTGGTGCCTCAGCACACAACATTCTGTTCAGTTTTGGGTGAAGTGTCTGGATGGATAAAAGAAAGAAATTTAATGGCGTTCAAGTATTATATTGTTGAGAAGGATAATGAAAATTACAAAGAAGTTGTTTGAATCAATCATAAATATCACAAAGATTAGGGAATTTAGTCCATTATATACAAGTTCCATTCACAAAATAAACAAAATTAAAAGACCTTGGCAAAAAGTGATAGCAACTTGCAATTTTAGAAGGTGGGGCCATCACGATTACGCCACACTCTGAAATTCGGGACAAGCTAGGGAACCTTCCTCTTGTTATCCTTCGGGGATAATTAATCGAAGGACATTTTGGTTGTACAAAGTTTATGATGGTAGGGGACAAGACAAAAATATCTGACAACTGGAATGCTATAAATTAATGAAAATTCCAAAAACAATTACTACATAATTGTCTCAGTTCTAAATGATGTACAAAAATAATAGATGAAACATTCTGCACCCTATTATCCAGTTTCTAACTGTTAAATAAAATAAAAGGTCAGAATGAATAATTAATGGCGCTATCGATGTAATATTCTGGTCTAGCCATTCAGCCATGTTTCTAACTGTTGCAGCTAATTGGCTAGCAGCTAAGATACTAGCAAATATATGTATTTTAAAAGGGTTCATTGTTTGCATCCCTCAGGCAATTTAACGTACCAAGTAAACAGTGAGAATTAGTATATAGTAAAGGAGACGAGGAAAAAACTTTAAAATTTAAGGACGATAGAGTTCAATAGGCTAGAATTAGCATCAGACGTAAATGTGACCTTTGCTGCTCGTGCAAGACCTTTCTCTGAAATATCAACACCAGCAATCTTTTCCAGAGAAGTTGAATAGTCTAACAAAGAATCAAGTAAACTTCCAGAACCACAACCAAAATCAACCTGCAATGAAACTAAAGATAATCTCAACTCTCTACACTAGTCATCAGAGATCATAATTAATATAGTTGCTTATACCAAAGAGGCAGCACGAGATTCTCTGATTTGTTGTACAGCAAATTCAACACGCTGCTTTGACAGAGATGGGCTGAATAAGGCTTGCTCCATTCTCTCTTCTAAGGGTTCTGTCACCTGCAATAGAGTTACAGCATACTCCAAAATACACCTTCCTATGAAAAAGGAAGATAAAATGGAAGTGATACCAAGAAGTGCAAACAAATCAAGTAGAAAAATGTGAAAATCTTACTCACTTGAAGACAATAATGACAGAGTTGCAGCAGAATCACCAGTTGCCGCTAAAATAAATTCTTGGGGAGGCAACTCCATATTAAAAAATGCAGACTGACCAACAGACATCTGTGTCACAACTGCTTCAAGACTAGATATGACAGCTTCACTTCCTACTTCAAACTCATATGCATCACTACTTTCAATATGTTCTTTTAAGAATTCTCCTTCTGTAACCAAAGAGATGCTATAACTTACACATGCTAAAGAACCATTAGATGGAGTAACTTCAGAGTTTTCACCGCAGATATAACATGCTTTATCATTCACTGTATTACTTGGTTGATTGATGCAACTATAATTTATTGGCTTGCTGGATTGAAGCCTAGTGCTGCCAAATTTATGAACAGACTGACACAACACGAACTCCTTAGAAAAGATATCAGGCAAAAACTGAATTCCAAGTTTCTCTGCTGAAGAGCTTAATGACTCTAATGCTATATCTGGTTTTTCGAAAAATATGTTCAACCATGAGAGGACTTTCAAAGCAGAATCCTGCATGGCATCAGATTGCTTCTTATAACATTCTTTTGGTGAATACTGCAAAATCAATTCCTGACATTTGGAGAATATCTTTATTTCACATTTAAAATCTCCAACCGTTTCCGTTAATTTCCCACAAGTACTAGCGAGTGAAGCACCATTTGTATTTTTTTTAACTGACTCAACCTTCAAATTTTTACAGGATCCAGGTAAATCAATTGAGAACTCAAACACAGGTTCAGATAAATGGTGCACACGGCAGAATGTACAGAGTATGTCTCTTGGAAGGGAACCCCTCCAGTTGCTTCTCGTTGTAAATACCATGGGAAGTTCTGCAGCAAGAATTGCCTCTCTTGACAATTTGTATACCCCACTAGGTATCATATTGACAAGTAACCTGGATGGGAAAAAAAATAGTAACTACAAATGGGTGCATAAATTCCAAACTTAGTTATAGCTGATGCAACACAGAAATCTGAATTGCTATGAGAAATTAAAATAAGAAATTGAAAAGATGGATACAACACCCCATCACATTGGTGAGTGGTGATTGTCTACATGCTATATAAAGATTTCTATACGCTAGCACTTAAGAACCCAGGTTTAAGCCTCTCCAGTGAGGGGCTTAGGCTCCAACAAGTTGCAAAGGGAAGATCAGGTTGTTTTGGTTGATATCAGAAGCATCCTACAGTGCTATCCATTTGGATAGGGTTGACCTTGTGCATTTGGTCAGTCTGATAGGCCCTGACTCCATGTTGCATATTTGAGTGTGGTAGTTGGGCATAGTTGTGAAGGAATTCTTTAAGTTGATTATAAAGACTTGATGGGCTATATTTAACACCTTGGGGTAAAGTATCTTAGGTCAGGGATCAAGATTCAAGACTCTAAGAAGTTATCGAAGCCATTAGGACTATAGTTTCAACCTCTGTAGCACGGACACTTCAATTAGGGTAGCGTGTCCGTGTCCGACACGTGTCGGACACGAGTCGATACCGACACTTCTCGGACACTCTACCGTAATTATTTTTCTTTTTATATTAGAAATGTTATATATTGTTAATTCAAAGTTATTAGCAAGTAACAAATATGTACTCATTTAAAAGATTTCAACAAGAAAAATTAATAACAAGTATAAAATTAAATTTATATTATATAAATAAAGAATTTTTAAGAATTTAATCAACGTGTCGATAACGTGTCGTGTTTGTATTTTTTTTTAAAAATCGCGTGTCGGCGTATCCGACACGTATCGTGTCGGACACACGTGTCCGCGTCGGTGCATCATAGGTTTCAACCATAGTCATTTCAATAAGGTTGAGAAGAAGTAATAATGGGGGCCAAAGAAATACCTATAATATGTACGCAAGGAAACATCCTCATGGAAAAGATCAGTAGACTTCCATGAATACCCTGCAGAAGCCAAAATTGCATCACCATACACTTCTTGACCGGACAAGTAGCTTGCCCTAACATTTAAAGATCCTTTATCAAGACTGACTAGGTTCAAATGAGGATCTGACAATTGGTCCATCAGAAGGCACTCAGGAGCATTATAATATAACCTCATGTCCGAGGAAGCTTTGCCAATGGTCCTACAAAATGAATAGTTACATAAATAAGATTGGAATCGTTTGGTGCATACACATCATATATATTCATCCTTCTGGAGTATGATAGTAATGAAAGGATATGTATAGCAATTCTACCCAAATAATTCATTCAAACTTAACAGCATTCTATGTTCTCAAAAAACATGGTTCACCAGAAGCTAACAACATGACTAGTTAAGATAATTTGTGCAATAGTATGGCATCATAACATGAGTTTAACAAACTGTTGCAAATATATTCTATAATGACCCGGGTTTCTATGCCCAAGCCGTTAACTTACATATAGTCCGCTTTGGGTGGCCTGTCCACTTGTCTCTTCACGGATTTCTATTGCGTCCCCAAGATTCGAATCCAAGATCTTCGCCTAATGAAACTTAGGCAGAGATCTTGGGTTCGAAACAACCCAGATCTCTATACCTAAGTAGTTAGCTTGCGTAATATCCGCTTTGGGTGGACATATGTCCACTTACCCCCTCATGTATTTGGTACCAAGATTCTACTTAATCTCTCATTAGGCAGAGGCTTGGGTTTGAATAGAAATCCATGAGGGGGTAAGTAAACATATGTCCACCTAAAGCGAGGCAGTACATAAGCTAACAGCCTGAATATAGAGACCCGGATGGTTACATATTCAAAACGGAAATCCAGACATTTGACTAGAGTTTATGCATCATACATCTCCAAAGTCATATTTATTCCTACGACTTACCTTGTTCAATTCCAAACCACATGCCTCCTGAAAAATGCATGCAATGTTATCATGTTACCCGGAATATCAAGGAAAGCCCTTAGCACATAGCAATGGTAGAGCATCAAGCGTGCACAAAAAATGCAAAGCTAACCCTGTGAAAAATGCAATAAAATAGAAACATCCAGGATAAAAGTCTTTCTCATCCTATTCTAAAAATGTGATAAAAAGATTTTAAACATCCTAATATCAACCAATTTATGGAAAATTAAAAACAGAAGTCTGGAATGGGATAAACGAGAATTAGTAAAATATGTAACTGTCAAGGATATTGAATAAGATTCCAGATATCGTCAAAGATTGCAATTATAATATTTCCTTTTAGTGTATGATTACTTTCCTTAGTAGTAGATTGCATGATATTTCCTTTTATATTTATTTCCTTTTACAGTTATTTGTAACCCTATAAATAGGGTCTTTTACTTTGTAATAGAAACAAGTTTATTATATACAATTTATAATATTCTTCACATGGTATCAGAGCAGTTTCGATCCTAAACAAATTAACCTTTGAATTTCGTTTCCGGCGAGCGGCTTTGAGCCGCTCGTCCGGCTACCAATGTTTTTCTTTTTTATTTTCTTTTCGGATGTATCACTACAAAGTCGCATCACATTCCGGTGGCCACAACTCAGTTTCTGCAGTTTGTTTGGAGTTTCTTCAGCTTTCAGTTCATCTGGAATTTGGTTTAGTATGTCCAGTTCATCTGGAATTTGGTCCAGTTCATCTGGAATTTGGTTTATTATGTCCAGTTCATCTGAAATTTGGTCCAGTTCATCTGGAATTTGGTCCAGTTCATCTGGAATTTTGTTTAGTATGTCCAGTTCATCTGGAATTTGGTTTAGTATGTCCAGTTCATCTGGAATTTGGTCCAGTTCATCTGGAATTTGGTTTAGTATATGTCCAGTTCATCTGGAATTTGGTTTAGTTCATTTGGAAATTTGGTTTGCAGTTTGGCCCAGTTGATGGGATTGAAAATTTGGTTTGTTTTTTGTTCTCGTTGTTTCTTTGGAGTGTTCTTGAAGTGGTTTTGGAGTGGTTCTTTGTTGTTCTTGGTCTCTCGTCGTCAGTACTTTTCGTCGTTGGTTGCTTTGATTTGGATTTCTTCTTCGTGGGCACAAGTATTGTCATCGTCGTCAATTCATGATTACAAATTGATGATTTTACCAGCATCAATTTGAGGGGGGATGTCAAGGATATTGAATAAGATTCCAGAGATCGTCAAAGATTGCAATTATAATATTTCCTTTTAGTGTATGATTACTTTCCTTAGTAGTAGATTGCATGATATTTCCTTTTATATTTATTTCCTTTTACAGTTATTTGTAACCCTATAAATAGGGTCTTTTACTTTGTAATAGAAACAAGTTTATTATATACAATTTATAATATTCTTCACAGTAACAGAGTCACCCATGTGCACTTTGCTTACCTGGAAATGAAAACCTTGGAAGCCTCAGTCACGCCCAGCTCTTGTGCAATAACATCCACATAATAACCGTTTGCAGAAATGGTAAGAACCAAGGGTTCAACAGTTTTCTCTACTGAAGAAGGGATTCGAATCACTTCAATAGACAAGCTTTCCGACAATCTAGGTTCCTGGTTTACCAAAGTGTGTATGGTCTCAGGAAGGAGTGGATTTCTCCTCTGCAGTGAAAGTGGCTCATCAACGGAGATCACTAAATTATCTAGCTTAGAAGCAGCCCTCAGAACCAGTGACACCACTAGCAGAAAATTTGTTTCAGCCTCTAAATTTATGTATTTACAGATAGTGCTAATCTTTGCATCATAGGTAGCAATCACAGAAATTGGTACAGAACCACTGAGGTGACCCTCTCTTTGCAACGCTGCTCTGAAGTGGCCACTAAGTGGGTGAAGAGTTGAAAGGAACTTTGTTGATGCAAGTGAAAAGCAGACGAGGTAAAAGAAGAGATAAAAAAAGTCAGTCGGAAAATAAAACCGTGGACAAGAAAAAAAAAATGTAAATCTGATTACAGATAAATTGGCATGTCTATGAACAACAATAAGGACACAACACTGCACAGCTTCCCCATGAAAGACTTTAAGAATACCCTAATATATGAATAGACTTTTGCAAAAAGGCCAACAAGTCAAGAAGATCATGCATCCTAAAGATGAGGAACTTAGAAAAGAAGCCCAAGTCTATCAGGGGACTGCTTCACTACCCCAAAAGTTCTCTCCCATACTTCTATCCCTTACATCTCTACACATGTGCGCAATCTATTACGCCCTAGTCCTTCCAAAATGAGTGCTTATATCTTAAATGAATAAAAGTAAAGTTATAACGAGTGAGGAAGAACAATGAGAAAATCCTGGTGCCTATTGTGTGAGAGCCATGACTATTTCATTGATAGTTTAACATAATCCTTTAGCTCAGAAGAAGAAACACAGAAATGTTGTTAAAGTTTTGAAGGAAATGAGAGAAACAATGAGGAACGCCTCAGACAAGATAATGTGAAAAAAGTGGTCATCTTACCCTTATGTATAAGCAATTAAATTATTTGATGATTTGTAAAACTTGTAAAAAACAAATATGAATCACCACTTCTTCTCGAACACCAATGAAATAGATATTTGATCAATAAATAAAGTGAACTGCACTGTCATAGTGGATCTCACATACCTCAGTTGCAAACAAATAAGAAAGACGACCAGCCAAATCATCCCAAGCTTCCTGTACCGTGGGATTGTACTCTGTCTGATGGATACACAGCTGAAAAACAATTGAATTAATGAAGATGTTTTTTTTTTTAAATAGTCATCCACAGAATCTAGCAAAGACAAAAGAACATTATGCAAAACCTTTTCTAAAGCCTTTTCTGAGGCCGACTGTTCTGCATCCTTTTTCCTTTTAAATGTATCAGACATAACAAGAAGTTCTGGAAGTTGCAGGGTACATCGGTAAAGGCAGGGACCCTTCTGGGGAATTGCTAGTCCAGGATATCCATTTTTAGTATTCTCTTGTACTTCCTCAACCTTATAGCAGGCCTCATCCCCAAACTTTTGGTGTATAATTGCTTTGGGCGTAAGCAATGACTTCTTTGCCGGCACAGATGGGACTATTCCAGTTTCCATTAATCCTCCTACAGATAATAATTTTATAGTTTAAGGTAAAATCTTTCTACATTAGTTCATTAAGAAAAAAAGAATCTGTGACAAATAGCCAGCAATGCAAATACAAATTTTAAATTGATTTTTCTCTTCTACTGTCAATTTAAGTGAATTTTTATGTTCATTTTTATGGTCTTCAATTTGATGTCACTTTTTTCCCGCCCAATGTGCAGCTGATCATTGACACAAAATACCATGGATTAGACAAATTAAAAGGATCATTGTAAGACCCAGATATTCACAAGCCTGAGGCTTTAATACTCACAAGCAACTACCTGTTATAATTAATTGAATCCTTTTCGAAGTGAAGATATTTGAAAGTTTTAACTCAACTGAAAGTTTTGCTTGACCAAAAAATAAGAAAATAAAGAGAGAAAAGAAGTGGTATATGGTCAATATAATAAGAAAAATGATGAAAGTTACATAATTTGACATACCTTGCAAGCTTTAAGAAAACAGAAACCAAATATGAAATAATAAATTATAAATAAAACAAATCACATGGTACAGTTTTCAAAATCCATTCCAACAAGGAATTCTTGTGGCAAAACATATTAATTAGATAAAAGCCATGCACAATAAAAGCCATTAGTCAATTTTACTTGATCGAGAAAATTAATAGAAACACCATAAACTGCACAACGAAAATAAAAAAGTTCGAATTTTTCAGCTTATATGCATGTGGTAAGATAATCATCTGGATTTGATTTTGAGCAGCAGAGTTCAAAAGACTGAAATAATTGATATAGACAATGGAGTACCATTCAACATGGGAATAGAATATTTCAATCACATTTAAAGTAAAAGATGAGATACCTTCATAAATTAATATAACTTAAATGACGCTCTATACCCAGTCAAAGAAAAAAAGCAGGGTATAGAATGGGAGAGAGTGCGAAGGTAACTTACAGTAGCTTTGAGTCCAAATTTTGAGTTTATATGAGGAAGAGAATGTGAACTCTCCAATTGTATATCCAATAATAGTTCTTCAATCCTTATCAATTGAAACACAATTTGTAGTTGTAACGCCTCTAAATACTAATTCAGTCACATGGAAAACAATGGAGGTAATGGGACACGAGAATTGGGACATTCCGAGGCTTGGACTTTTTGTCTCTAGATCTAATGCCTGCAAGGAAATCGGATCCAATTATTACATGATGTTATTAAGCTTACGCATTTATATAATCCGTACTAGTAGTTCATATTAAGTAACAAAATATTTAATTTACTACTGAAGATTAACTATATTAATATTTGAATAATTTTAAATATTTTAACAATTAAACTTCAGGTTAAAATTACACACGAAGATTATGTCCACTCATTGAGGTTAATGAAAATATGCATGGAGATTATGTTAAACTATCTACACATGAAAAGGTCCAACCTATTACACGGAGAGAAACTAAAAAGCCATTCTTCACATGATGGGTCACAAATTTATAGAAAGAACTTAATAATAAGTTTGTATGCCAAAATATTTGAATTCTTCATGCAAGTGTATAAAATGTATATGATAGGAGTAATGCTATTAATAGTGAGGATTACGAGTAGTCGCCCTACGTGATATTCATGTGGCAATTTGTTATTTGTCACATGTATGCCATGTAGGGCGACTACTCGTAGTCCTCACTATGAATAGCATTATTCATATGATAATTAATGGAACTTTGACCTTTGAACTCATTATGAAGACATATAAAGTTATTTCACAAGAAGATATTGAGTAATCCATGATGTTATATTTTTCTTCTCCTAGAATAATAATTTAAAATTTTTTATGTATGTCAATCTTAATTGAAGGTAGAAATCTCAGTTTGACATATTAAATGCATTGGGTGAAAAGATATTTGAGAATTTGAAAATGAAAGTGGAGAGTGTGAGAGAGACAATTTACGTTTTTCTTCTATAATTGACTCATTATATGCACTGACACTGTTCGGAAAGATTTTTGAAAATAAGAGAGAGAGAGAGAGAGATGTTTAAATTTTTTTATGTCTGTTTACAATCTCCATTGAAGGTAAAAATCTCAATTTGACTCATTAAATGCACCGAGTGAAAAGATTTCTTAAGATATGAAAAATAAAGGGGTGAGCAGAGACAAGGCCTGGTTTAACAGGAATAGTATTAACCTGCCACAGAGTCACGCCTGCGAGGTTTCTAAATGTGAATAAATAAGATCCCCCTTGTGACTTTTAGTTGAGATTTGATGTCCAACTTTTGGTGTCCAATTTGCTGTCCACTCAATTAATTATTATCACATCATTTTGTGAGAAAGAGAAAGTATTTAACAGTGTTAAATAGTTGTTAGAGTCAAAAATTAAAACTGATAACATCTTAATTTAAAATGTTGTGTCAATAATTAATTGGATAGGCAGCAAATTGGACGGCAAAATTGGATAGCAAATTTCAACTCATGATCAGTTATATCTACCCTTATTCAATTCATACTTCCTTTTAGTTAATCAACACTTAACTTCAACTAACATTTCATATCCCAGTTCCAACATGGAATAACATCAAGATTAACACAATTTCTCAACTATTCCCAAATTAAGCCGATAACAAGTTATATAGTACTTCACATAGGCTAATCCATTCATTATTCCTCACTCAAAAACATAAATTTTGTGCATTAATCAAAAATCACTATTCGGCCACTGTTCACAACAGCGATCGGTAAACCGAGTCACTGTTCACAACACTATTCTCCTTTTTTTACAACATAATCCCGACCTTGAAGCAAAGAGAACAATTTCAAAATTTCTATCATTACATTTCGACACAATCTTATTCTGTACTATTTTTTTATTTTTTGCAGAAAAGGTTGAACATCAAAACATACAAATATAAATGAATTAAATCTATACCCAACCAAAATTTTTAAAAACAAAAATATAAACCCCAGCCAAAATCTTTATAAGTCCCATGAATAGTGTAGAAATTACCTATCATTCATGGTTCTTCATTTGTTCACGCAATGGTCCAATTTTTGAGAAGAGTACTTGAAGCGTTTAAGCAAGAAAATTGTAAGAGACTGAAGTGGAAAAGCATATATTTCTGCCGTTGGTACAAAAGTGGAGGTAAAGTAGGGAGATTTTCGTCTTTTTATTCATAATTTCTAAATTTTTATAAAATAAAAATAATTTAATTCCCTGTTGACCGTAAAGTTAACCCAGCAGTCAACCCACCAAATGGCCTCCAAATATTCTAATGAGCAATGTTAGAAGAATCTTGTACAAGAAAATTATACAGGATTAGTACATGAATTCGAAGTTGAGGGAATATATTCAAAATGGGAAGAGGGAAAACAACACACAGACGGACATGATGCTACCATTCGAATTCCTGTTAAAAATCTGAGTTATTCCATGTACTGCATCACTTTTCATGTTAGAAAGAGTTGTGCTAAGAATACATAAGTGTATCCCTAGAGGTGTCCATAATAGATATTCGGCGCCCTCATAATGGACATCCACCAATTCTACTTACAGATAAAAGAAGAAAAAACAGACGGTCAATCAAGTGCCGCCAGCCATACTAACGGTAGGAATCGTGCAAGTCATTCCCTATACTTATT
This sequence comes from Fraxinus excelsior, assembly GCA_019097785.1. NCBI lineage: Eukaryota > Viridiplantae > Streptophyta > Magnoliopsida > Lamiales > Oleaceae > Fraxinus > Fraxinus excelsior. The sequence continues at coordinate 1,357,933 of CM032639.1, forward strand.
TTTTTTTTCCTATTCAACTCGTACATTTGATAAATATCTTAATTTTAACATCAAATATACTTCTAACTAATAGATAGTACTTCTAGTCGATTAAAATTAATATTTGAATTTGGGAAGAGAATTTTTAGGGTGACAATAAGTAAATCTATGTGTATACTACCATCATTATTGTTGCTATCACATGACCATCATTATAGTTCTTACTACAACACGATAAAATTGGATTACCATCGTTAAGAATGGGCAACACCCCACCCAAACATCACACGATGCTCTTTAGTTGTTACAAAGAAATCAGATGAAAGCCGATGTAATCAAACCAAAACCTGATCAAAACCGATAGTTCTGGTATGGTCCATGAATAAATATACGATTTCGGATAGATAGTAGTATTTGGAGACATATTATGGGTATGTTGCATATATGCAAGTAGATATTATTGGATGCTGATATTGAAACGTAGTTGAATAAGTTTGTTGGTCGTTTGTACCATTAGCTTATGTTCTTTTAAAATTGATATGGGTACACGTTCGATCCAATTTGACAATGTTGGTTTTGGTTCTATTCCAATAATTACATTAATAAAATGATTATATTTACAAAATACTCAATATTTAATGGGTGATTCCGATTTATCGGAGCGAGCCATCGGACACCCACCTCTAGGCCCATGTATTAAAATGCATCAATACTTCGAGACCAAAATTACATTGCAAGGACACTTTTAAATATAGGAGCGTTCATTATTCCATCTATAGAAAATGTAACTAAATTATCATATCTACATTACATAAGCATTGCCTAACTACTATAGATCATGGTTTTGATACGATAAACTCTTACCTTTCTTAAAATTACATGCTACGTACAAAGTAAATTTTATTTACATAATATATAAAAACAAAAATCACCAACAGTCAGATCAGAAACCAATAATCTTTGTTCTGATCATCAATTCTTTGCTTCAAGCATAGCAATTACATTTGGTGCACACGTCTGCTTTAGTTCATCCTACATTATCAAATTAATAGAACTAATGATACGTAGATGTCACAATATGCATGCAGAAACACAAACCCGTTGTGCATGTTTGATATGCGGGATTGAACAGTTATATAATACTACCTACCTGAAGAGCAGGGAAATAATGGAAATAGTGAAAGGGAGCAGAGAGAAAACCAGTAAAAACTTGTTCTCATCACTGATCTGCGTACAAGAGTTAGCAAGCTGCTTTTCATGATTGATCATCACCTGCATTCATCTTTCGTTCTTCTTTCATGAGTTGGGAAAAAAACCAACTCCTTTCCACAAAAGCCATTTCCTAGGGCCTCTTCATGACTTGTTAATGCAAAACCCTGGCCATAAAACATTGTTAAGAGTCGCTATACAAGTCTTCAAGCAGGTGGTGTACAAGCATAGGTTTCCCTTGATCTAGCTAGTTCAAACTAACAGCTGTATATAATTAATGTTAACTATACCTTGTTTTGTCAGATGGAGATTGGGATTAAAAAGAGAAAATCAGACAATTATTGGTTCTAGTTTCGGAACCCTGGATACCTAGCTCGGGGATCGTATTTGTCCTTTTTCTATAAATTATTTTATTTTTTTAGTTTATTCACCCTAATCCAATGGCCCGATGAGATGTAAAGGAATCGATGGAATGGAAAGAAAAGTTGCCAATGTTGATCGTTATGTTATTTTTAGATGAACGAATTTATGTTGTCTTTTATATTTGTAGATTTTAGTACTTCTGTATTGTTGATTTCTAGTTTTTTGATTTGTTCTTTGGGTATGTAATTTTGTGTTTCTGTCGATAGATATTGAATTCTATTTTGTGGTATAATTGAAAAGAAGATAAAAAAATGTATTTAGAAAATAATGAAAATCAAACAAGTAATTTATCATTGTATATGCAATTTCAAGTCATATCAACACAGACCAAGAACATAATACATCCTCGCCTAATTGAGTCGATTTTGAATTATTTGTGTTGGAAGTATTATTATTATTATTATAAATTTTGAAGACATGATTAGTGTCTCCCTTGCAATCATCTTGAGCCAAATAGAAATATGAAATGTAATAAAGTTTTCACATAAATATAAAATAAAACGAAAGAAAGCCAGAAAACGAAATCAGTCCAATGAATTTTGAAATATACGGTCCCATCCTGGCTATATACTACAACTATTCTGGCCGAAAATTGGGCTCACCACATCTAAACATTATCTACACAGTTTGTTAAGGGATCTCCTGTCAATACTATCCTGTCTGTATCTATTCCTGATTTCAAAAGTTGACACAATAAACATTAGCACTATATGTGGGTGGCCAACATCCAGCAGGACTGATTAAATGTAAATGACGACCTACGACTAAATTATACATGGTAATTTGAACTGACCGAGCACATCGGAGATTTAAGTATGTATCGCATGTTTTGAGTTTTATGGTTGTGCCTTCTCTGGAAGACGAGATAGTTCTTTATCAGCGAAATGTAGAAGCCTTCTCAGTCGTAAAACCATATCACAATGGAAAGGCAAAGCTGATCTTCTTTCCAAGTAAGCTGGACTTACTGTCATCCATGATAACGCGTGAAGTTCTGCTGCTATAGATTCAAGAATTATACGAGTCTCTACCTCGAACTCTTTGGCATCAGCGCTCAAACCCCTTCCTGACGGTTTGACAGAACCCTTCCCCAATTTCTCTTGGGTGATGTTACTACCTCCATAATAATCGACTAATGTGACAGAAAGAACTGAAGGCCATTCTTCTTTTGACGGGTTCCTAGAATCTTTTCTCATCGATGGTACAGCTTTTGAAACTACAAACCCTGTGGACAGGGGAACTGCAGAACCTTTGCTGTGTAGAAGATGGGCAAGCGGCGGGGATTCGGCAGTGAGACATGTAGGGAGCTGAAGGATTGCGGGAGGGAGAAAACGCATGCTCCTTGAAGGGATTAAAATGTAGGATGCAGAGGTCGAACCAAGGGATTTAATGGGAGTATAACCTTCAAGATAGCCAGGTGCACCACTACCTTGTGTTGCCCCTGCAACAAAGAAACTCCTACATTAGACAGCACTCTCGAATCGATACTTCTTATAGCAAATAAAATAGGCACAAACATACTCCAGTCGACAATTGACTCTGGAAGCCCCTTGTGACAGAGGCTGCATCAATACATGCAGCAAAAGTCGTCTCATCGACGAAATCTACAAATTTCTGTTCCAACATTAACTTTCTAATAAAAATAAAAACACTAACAAAAACTTTCCAACTTGTTTCTATATACTTCAAATGTCTTCATGATTACACTTGCTACGTCCAAGTAAAATATTAACTCCCAATGTGAAACCTGCACCTACCATACTAGATGTTAATCGACCAGAACACTCAGAGCTACTATTGAGATTTTGGAACGGTCCATACTCCATTATCACACCGTGAACCACATATAGTTAAGGTAAAAATGGGTTTGACCCTCAAATTACTGGTGTGGTGTCAAAATTGACACGTGGATTTCCAGAAATGATCTAATTTTTCACTAAATAGAAGGATTCTGATGAAATTGAAAATGGCAGAATAGTTTTGAATTGGAAAAGTCAATTTTCTGTCGGAGCAAAAAAAAATTGGACGCAACCCTAATTTAAGCATAAAATAATACTTGACATAAAATAAAGACAAACAAATATTACACCAAGAGGAAGTTCAAAAGAATAAATGTTAAAAAAGCAACCGTCTCGTCTCCTATCTGCATGTGAGAGAGAGAGTCACTGCCCATGTCCCCACTAGTGCACTTCATACCATTTTATAACCCCCACAAATCCCCGAACACAGCCCTACCACGACAAACCTGTCCTTCCCAGCCCCAAGTGAACTCTATGGACCAATCATAGAAAGTAGATTAAAATTTACCAGAAGACGAATCTGCATGAAACATTGGCTGTAAGGAATGATCAATAGAAACTGAGATGAAACTAATGCTTTGCACCCATTGCAACAAGCCCCTTGAATTGTCCACTGCTGGATGTCCACCCACTAGATGTTTTCTCGAGGAGGGTTGTCCCATACCACCTTTCCCAAAAACAGATGTCTTTGTGTGAGCACCGTACAATGGACTTTCTGAGGAGGGAAGTGTTCTCTCTTGCATTAAGCTTATATCTTGCTGCTGCAACGGGGTTCCATTGCTACTAGCTGGCATCCCATTATCAGGAAGGGATCGTCGTAGCTGCAGAGACCACTTTTTCACCTCAGAACCCCCAATTGCGTACAGAGCTTTTTGCCACTCTGCAGAGAGACCTAGCTTTGTTAAGATCAAGAATGAAAAGTAAAAGGCATATACCAGCAAAAAATACAACCTACAATACCCTTTTAAATTTCCTTCAACTAGTTACATGACAATTACAAATGCAGGTAAGATTTCAGGAAGCTTAAAAAATAATCACCAGGCTGCAAACATAAGCTTAAAAGACGATCATGTGTCTGATACCATTGCAGATAACCACCAGTATATGCATAAGTGCCAACTCCAAAGAATGTGCCAACTATTTTGTCATCAAAATGCAAAGAAGTCTTTCCTAACGGGGTTCTTCTACCAAAATTTAAAGAGAAATGATATGAGTTAAACCAGACTGAAGATTTGGGGAAAAAAAGTGTATATATAAAAAAATACACACACATTTAACAGCCTCACTGTAACATGACTGACGAACTTCTCAACTCAGAAACAGAGAAAAGCTGGAAGAGTATAATGGAAGCTTATCACATACCCTGGCACTCAAGCTCAAAGAAGCATCCAATTCGTGTTATCACGAAATCTCTAGGCTTTGCAATACCACCATCCGGAGAACAAGCCTGAAGTATTTGACAGCCCTGTTGCAGGATTTGGATAAAAAGGGACTGCAGACCCTTTGTGTCTTGTCGACTGCTGACTCCTCCGAACGGGTACACATAGCTGTCAAGCAATTCGCCCCTCGAATCCGTCCAAATGCACACCAACCAACGCCAATCTTCAGTCCATCCATAGCAGCAATGCAGGCTTGGGAGTGTCTTTTGATGGCCAGATCCAAATGCATCTGGATCCAGTGCATCAGGTTGTGTATTAGGACCAGTGTCTCCGCATCCTGAAGAAGCTGAACTCTGCATAAAGCTAGTACTTCCACAATCATCAGATAAAAGATTTGAAGACTCAGAAGCTACATTACCAAAGAAAGGAGAAAGTCCGTGCTCTAAGGATCCAGGTTCAGCAAGTATAAAAAGAGGCTCAAACAAACAACGGATCTCATCTTGAGGATATACATCTGCAGTTCTGCTTGGGTCACATCCAACTCCACCACCTCTTGATGTTTGCCAAGAGTTATCCCAAGTACCCGGCCTCAAGGTAGCATCAAGTTCATTCCCTCTTCGGTGAGGAGGTCCCACATTTCGAGGACCAACATGATCCTTCCACATTCCTGGAACAGGTGAAGTCATTTGCATCAAGACAGAATGAGATCTTCCTGATGTGGATGATGGAATTGTGTCACCAGAGGCTGATCGTGAAATTCGCCGAGCTTTATTGTAAACAGTGAAAGCAATTTCCTTCAGAGTGACAAGCTCGGAAAGACTGGGACTCGTAACCCTGAAAATGGCATCAACTGTCACAATTTGCAATACCAACTTAGGCACGCTAAACCCTGTTAGGCTTAGAACATTTGAAAATGATTCGTCCACAGCTGCTGAGTAACTCAAGGCCTTCGCAACTTGATTGTGCACCACAGATTTTCGCTCTTTATCCGAAGATCGAAGGACTGATCCAACAGCAATGGAAGATTCAACAACTGTCTGTAAAACAGCCAGAGGCTCTGGGAAGGGACACACCACATAGATTACCTGATTGCAACATGGGCAACACGTGTAAGCAGACCAGCAGGGAAAACTCACATGAAATATATTAGACGATTGAAATGAATATAGCGACATATGGGGACAGTTTAACCAAAGAGATAAGGTGAAGAAACTATTTCAGGATCTCATAATTTGCCAGAGATGCAGGCAAACATTTGGAGGTGTGAGGCCTGCATCATCTGGAAGGGGACGGGGTAGTTCTCAAAATCAAGCATTGGGATAAGTCAACAAAGGGCCATAGGTTTAACATATTTTTTTTTTTATCAAGAGATTCTTCTAGTCTCTTATCTACTATATACACGTGTGTCGGAAATTACAACTTACAGTGCACGGGCCAGTATTTCCTTCCTTCGCATTAGTAGTCATACATGAACCAAGTTTCAAAGTTTTGAGAACCTTTGAAAGAGTCTTCAAAAAGCTAGTCATATCCCAACCATTGGATAAGCAGAGAAAGTAATCACTGATTGATCCCAACATAGATGCATTACTGCTATCTATCTTCATGGATTGAGGACTATCTAGCAGCACAAAACCTGAAGGAGAAATCTTCCCAGAATCTAACTCCATCTCATTTCCAAGACTTTGTGGTGAATGTGTTCCCAGCTTGCATGTCTCATAAACTGAGAAAATCCCATAGAAATTCACTAGTAAAAATCAATCTCAGCGAATTCTTCACATATGCACACATCAACAGAAGATAAAACTTCATTAACTATTTAAGCTTCGATTAAATGTAAGCATATGGTTGATGCACGTAAAAGTTGCACACGTTACTCATGGCTATGTATTCTATCACTGGCTTCATAACTACGAAAATTTTAGGCATGGAGGGAAGCTCAAGTATGAATATGAGAAATCATGAAAATATAACAGCACAAAAATTATAAATAGAATCAAATTGCAAATGAGAGAACCATATGTCACAGGTCTTAGAAGGTGCTACAAAAATCTTCCCCCAAAAGTATTCCATCAACTTGAAAAATATGGGAAACAAACTAACAATATAAACAATTTAAATTTCAAAATATCAAAGAAGGTTTTAACCCTTTAAAAGCATTGCATATTTTTATTGGATGCTGGATACCAACCTTAAAAGAGTTCTTTCCCTCAAAAAGCAAGGATAATGATGCCTCGGTTGCATAAAGCATGTCAACATTCAATAAAAAAAATGAAATTCTAAAAGTACTATCCTGAATGCCAATGTCAAGCATCTACTGGATGGTATGTATTAACTTGTAAAAGAAATAATCAATTCAGTATTTCCTGAGTCATTTTCTGGGTGAGCAAATTATGTATAAAGATCAATTCTAATATATAATGATCACTTCAATGCAAGATCGAACTCAATTGTTAAATGCATTGAAACAAAGTCAATCCAATTAAAAGTTCATATAGTTTGCAAGAGGACTTCAAACTGATCACCATTTTAACCTAAATGTTGTCTGCTCTATGCAGAATCATTGCAATATTATAAATATTGATCAAACTAACCAGTCCCAAGTTGCTGGAAAAAATCGGCAGCAGCAGTTGTGAGTGGATCAATATTTGGACAGACAACATAGTAAGTCATCTGCATTTTGAAAAAAATAAAAAAAATAAACGTGAGGGAGTCATAAAAAATATTCACTGGAAATTGAATTAGAGAAATTCACTAGCATTAATAACAATGAAGTAGAAAAGGTGAAACTTGGTAGTCCATTAGCTGATCTGCTACCTCTGGTACGAATTCTTACATGTTTCGGAGTAGCATATGGTTCAAAAGGAGCCTTTTCCCAGAGTTGTAGAGAGCTGGGCGAGGTCTTGAGCCAATCATCTTGATACCTGTTACATAGAATAACTTAGACTGGTAACGCTGAAAAAAAAAAACATAAAAGCTAGACAATGTATTTTAAGGCCAAATGCCAGAAGCGTGTAAATCATAATTATAAGAGTGCGTCACTAAATTAGTAAGTTGAGATGATAGCACCTAGTAATCATAGTCACATCAATGAATTACATCAGTTGTAAAGGAGTTGATATCCACAAAAGATAGGTGCTATTGTGATAATTGTTAGTTCGAGGTCTGGATACAATACCAGCACACAGTTGTGATGGTGCAAATGGTCGCAAATCATGAAAATGGGGGAAAATCTTGAGAGAGCCTTGAGCAAGCTCGCAATTTCAAATTATTGTTTACTGTAGTATAAAATAAAATGTTTAGTTGTTTGTATAAACTTATTGTTCAATACATTTTTAGGCAAGAAAGCTAAGATAGAAAGGAAAGCTTAGGTGGAACTACAAAATCAAGAACTCCAGCAAAGCTTGAGAAATATATTATACAACAGTATAATCTCCAGCTAAATTTTTTAATTTAGGTCATATACTTAGAAACCCTTCAAACTTGCATAAACTTAATTCTCTCGCCTACCATGAAATCCACACAATTATTCTTACATTTTTTGAGAACACATGCAAGGTTTAGCATAACATTTAGGCCATTATATAGGGTAAGTTAAAGCAAGAGAAAAGAATGCAAAAGGTCTTCTTTATTTCCAACTCTCTTCCTACCATGTCACATGATAACCATCCTTAACACTCCCATCATGCTTGAGTATCTAACTATTGCATGAGAGAGAGGGCATTAAGAGCAACTAACCGATTTTGTATATCATTTTGGTAGGGCATCTCTTTCTCTCATGCTTTCCATACTCTCTCTCCTCTCACGTTCCTCTCTCCTTCTATCACTCTTTGCACTCTCTCCCCTCCTCATCTTTCATTCTCTCTCACGCTTAAGTTTGAAAATGATCATTTTTCTATATTTCAATTTGAAGTCAGCAACAAACTATATCTTATTCCAAATTAATATGAGTTCACCTACATGAATCCTCTTTCGGCTCTCAGTTAAATTCTATCAATACGTCTACCAAAAGATCCACATTTAATCATCAAATTTTTTTCTTCCCCCCTAAAATATGAAAAATAAAAATAAAATTCTCAATCTATTTGCGGATAAACTCAAAATAGACTCCAGAAGTAACTTTTATTATCTTTACCTTCAAGCATATGCATGGAGTTTAAACCAATCACAAGTATATTTCACGTGACCAACATGTTACAAAACTACTAACTCTTGAGACAAAGTAACAGGCGGGCCAACTGCTTTGGACCATGCAAGTCAGGTGACCGCCATGCGTGTAAGCCTGAGAGTGGGAGAAACACAGACACAGAAATAAAAGTCCAGTGCAGACAGTCTGTATCTCAACCCTCTCATTATTAGTTTATATCACTACCAGAAAATAGAACAACAAAAAATGCTTAACAAGTAAAATTTCTCAAAATTATAGTTTCCCAACCGATTAAAAATCATCACAATATTTTCATCTCGCAATAGACTTTTCTTTATACTAGTTCTCTTGATGAGGTGATTCTTAGTAGCCCAATTTTCTCTACTCATAAAGCACACCCAGGAAACATTATGTATCAATATGTTTAGCATCCATTTTACATAATTGTACAACAACAGGTTTTGGATTTCTGCATATTTCTGGGAGGCCATTACCCAGTTTCTTTGGCCTGAACAATGATGATGCAGGAGCGTAATGTTTGACAACGAATAATTGACGATTAAGAAAAGAAAAGGGTGCAAAGAAGATAAAAAATTAATGGGAAAGAGATCGATTTTTATTCATATAATTTGAAAGGGGTTGACCCACTTGCTTCTCGTGTGCATACACCGAGCCCCTTTTCTCCTCCGTCCACAAAAACCAAAATGTAGGGGGTTGAATATTATATTGAATAAGCCATTTATTTATAGAGCAAACAAACTAAAAATAAACTAAATCAAACTAACTTCTACTAAGCTAGAACTTTATCAAAATTGTAAAACTAATCTAATCTAATCTAATTTAATTATTCATAATTGGAATTAAACTCTATTTATAAAATCCTATTATAATTCTAACTCTTTCTTCTTATATTTATCTCCATCAAATGAGCTATGACATTTTTCAGCATTGGGACTACCTCCACATTAGTTCCCTGAACTAGGGGTGGGTTGGCCACAAGATGTTTAAATTCAGCATATCTCACTCCAAGTCTACAAAATAGCTGAAGTGAATTATTCTAAACAAACAAATGGATCTAAGAACTCCCGGAACCAACAAAAACACAAACGGGTACCAATATCCCCACCAAGTAGACTAGTATTTAAAGTATAAAAAATTCAGTTCTCCAGCTTCCACATCTTATACCAAATTGACAACTAACGTTGTCCCCAAAGAAGCAAAAATACCAGTGAAATGGCAAAACAATTGCACTTTAATCGTACATACCCAACAAGTATGGAAGGAAAAGGAACTACAGAAAGTGTGGGCCGCAGCCGTGAGCCTGGTTGCTGATCTGACTCTGATGCACAAGGGTCTTGGTTCAGCCGCCTTTCACTTGCCTCATCCCCTCTGGTTCCATCTGGTGCACAGAAAGTAAGTAACTGCATCAATGTCCTTCAGATGATACAAGGTCTAAAATCTCATTAGATTGTTAAAATTAAAATATAATAATAATAATAATACCTTTTAGGCAAGATAATCCATCAGCTGAGGACAGAGATGGGCTCATGGACTCTCCAACTGATAGTGTGACAGTACTAGAAGAATCTCGACATTCACTTGCACTTGCAGTCGATTCTGCAGAAAATCCATCACCCATTATTCCATCACTAGATTGACTGCGGCCTCTGCACCAATCAGTAACAAATAGAGGACCATCTATACTGCTAAATGCAGTTTTTAGAGCTGTTTTAATGTCTGACTGAAGCAAAGTCATGGTTAATGATGCCTGAACCTGATAAAAATGATAGTTTAAGGAAAGAATGTGATATAGTGTAAAATAACTGGACTGAAATAATAGATTTACTGGCCAAAAGCAGAGAATATATATAAAATACACACACACAAACACAAAAATGCACACACGCTATATTGGTCACATTTCAGTTATTATTCTTATGAGTAAATAATGGAAAGATACAGCAGTTCAGCCTCATCTCAATAACAATGGCAGCAACTACCATGAAAGGTCCCAACTCAATGAGAACTTTATCTATTTAACCATCAGAGATGCCACTTGAAGAAGCAATATTAATCATAGAAAGTCCCACAAATGCATAATTTCTGAACATAATAAAAACACACACTGGAGATGGTTCTGTAAACAAAAACCAGATCTAGAGCAAAAATATAATGAAATACTGTTCATGAAACTAAGTGATTTAATTGGCTAACAAAGCAAGACTGCATTATTCCCAATGATTATGATTCTCATAACAAGCCTTAATAGTCCAGCCGAATGTCAGAAAAATTTGACAACTTAATTTTAGAGACCTCTGACATCATACTGGAACTGCAATCTCATTCATAATGCCTTCCTAGCTACTTAACACGCACGCACACACCCACAAACATTAAGAAGAACACATTAGGTAATGGCAGAGGTATCCAGAGGCCGTGACCAGAAACAGAAGAAAGAAAATAATATGAAGGGTAGGCCACAGCAAAGAAATAATCAATCTATTATTTTTCATAAACCCTACTTTTCATTCTCAATCAATCATCCCCAGGGGAACGGAAAACCAAATTCCAACAAGTAGAAATCTTACATCAATTGAGAGTGGATCAACAAGCTCCATCCCAGCAATATCCAGCGAATGGCAAGAAGCCAAAATACCTCCACATCCAGCATGGACCATAGAGGGTCCACAGGAAAATCCGCGCCTCCACTGTTCTTGCAATACAAGCCAACCATATGGACCATCGCCACAGTCAGCATCCAGAGCCACATCAACAAATGAAGTAGCTTGCTGAACAAGTAATGTAATGCCATCAAGAAGCTCCTGAAGCGGTTGCCTTAATCCATAAGAAAGCATGCTTTCTTCAATAAATGAATTGTGAGGTACAGATGGGCCAAGTTCCATATTCTGGGCATTTGTTTTTGTTACTTTAGAAACTCCAACAGAACGCCAGACACCAAGAGGAGCATTCAAGGGGCCATCTAGCATATCTCTATCTAAATCACCAGCTATCCTAACTGGTATCATTTCTTTCTTTTTCACCTCAGACTTGCTCGAAATATTGTCGATCATGCTGCTTGGATCAGCATACGGCTGATTCAGAATGCTAGCTCCAGAAGACCCACTAAAACCAGTAGCCGAAGTGCTGCTAGAAGATAATAGTGTGTGCCGTAGCCTGCACATAGAAGATTGACAAGCAAGGCATTCAATTTCTGTTGCAAGGACAGTTTTGGAAGATGGGCGAAAATTATCTTCTCTGGAGGGACCTTCCTTCACTTTATTGGAAACAGATTTGACAACATCAGTTGGATGCAAAACAGAAGATTGAGATGATGCAACTGCTGTCTCACCTTTGGCAATGCTATAGTTACAGCCTGGCAACCTTCCACCATTTGGCTCTTTTCCTCTTTCAACGAGAGTGTAATAATTCTTTAATTTGAGAAGAGCACTTGTGTCATGCCTTTCTGTGCATGCTTTCTTTTTTACAGCCAACACAGACTTTTCCTCAAACCCATCAAAGCAAGGAGAAGAAGGTGGTGTTGCAGAGTATACATAGCTGTTTGAACTTGAAGCAGTATCCACTTTGCAATATTTTGGAATGTATGGACTTTTGAAAATCGATGAGGAGATCTCTCCTCTAGGGGTTTCAACTGCCCCATATTCAGGTGCAAATGTCATTAGCGCTTCAGATTTTATTAGATGATCAAACTCACCACCAGAAGATGGTGGAGTGTAGTTCATAGGAGCAGAGGCTGAAGCATTTTTTGAAGCTTCTTGATTTTTGCTTGCTGAATCTTCCATGGCAGCAGGAGGTGGTAGGGGAGTAAAGTTATCAAAGGATGGAAAACCTACTGGCAGAAGCATCTGATCAGACACATCCATCATCGAGGTTCCTGGACTGCTACCTACGTCTCCACACTCAGGTGCAGAAAACATGAGAGCTTGAGACTCTGCAGTTCCTGGAGGCTTCACCATGTGAAAAGGCAAAATCAGGTTTGATTTAGATATCCCTATCGACGATCATAAAAGAGGGGGGAACAAGAGGATGGGGATACACAGTAAGACAAGCATATATATATAGAAAAAACCATGATGAATAGTGACAAAATGAAAGTGAAAACAATAAAAATACTACACCTAGATGACTGTTAACAAGCATTCATCAATCCCTTATCCAAAATGTTGATGCAATCTTAAATGCTGTCTTTATTATAATTACTATACATTACATGAAAATTATTATAAAAAAAAGTAAAAAATAAACTTCCTCTCCTTTCAGCCTAGAGCATCCTCAGTTTATCTATAATTTACTTATTACAAATATCTAATTGGGAAAGTCTGTTGTACTACAGCTATTTGGATTAATTAGTGAACAATTACGGTTATCAGATTATTTTGTGGACATTACCTTTCAAAAAAAATTTGTGGACAAATTTGCAGGGAAGAATTTAAGGTGCTGAAACAATGTAATAGTAGACCATGTGACGCGGAGAGGAAGAATTTAAGATGCTGAAACAAGTTCAATGGCAGACCATGTACAGATAAAACTTGGAAAACCAAAATACTCGGGAATGGAGCACTAGTAATGACCGAGCTAGTCTACTCCTTTACAGTGTTACTTAGACTCTACCAAGCATACAGACTCATCCCGATCAATTTTATCAAATCCGGACCAGACCACCCAATTCAACTAGAAATACCTGGAACCCGGCCAGAAGCTTGTCCTGTCATATACTCACCACCGTATGTTAAACATACCGGTGTTAAAACCCACTCAACGGAAACCCTGGATAGATTCTAGTTTTAAAGGGGGGGGAAAAATCTGGCCATTCTTCGATTTCACTGAATTTCTTACCAGAACTGGGATGTGATCTTCAATGTTTTCACCTTACCTTTGATGCAGCTAAAAGAAGACGAATTTTGGTTCTTTTTCTCTTTCCCTCTTTCTATTTCTTTTCCATTCTTTTTTATACTTTTCTTGCCCTTTCTCTGTCATCACCGCTTTCTATTCTGTGACTGTTCATGCCTCGATTGAAATCAATTCCCCAAATGACAAAACCCTTGAGTTCCACTTTTACTTTTAACATGATCGTGGTAGGCACTACCACTCATTTGTTTTTCCTTTATTATATTATATTTTTCTTTGACTAATTGGATTTTTAAATAAAGAGTAAACTATTTAATTACATTTTACAGTATTAAATTACAAATAAGTTTATTTGCTAATTGCATGGTTGAGTTTGTATGGCTAAGTGGATGTTGGATTTGGATTAATAGTTGTGTTTGTGTGTGTATCTACTTTTTACAACAATTTTGATGCCAGTTCGACCTTTTGACCTTTACCTTTACTAGGTAAAGCCTGGATTGGTTTTTAAAACATTGGTCCTAATATAAAGCAAAATCCTCACTAACAAACTGCAAATTAGCAATCACCAATTTACTGTTCTTCCACCTTTTAACTTCTCTTATTCCCATCCTCGTCCTACTTCATCTACATTCTTTTATTTTCATCTTCTCTTGGCTGATATAATTACACCGCATCACATCAGAACTTCTAACCTCAAGTATATTACATAAATCTGTAATTAGAAACTTGGCTGTCTAAGATTCTTAATTATTTAACCGTTATGACATAAATATATAAGAATGAAGACTAAAGGTGATACTTCATTAAACTGTGTTGAAGAAAATATTTTAATCATATAAATTTAGCCCAATCATTAAAGCTGAAGCTTTTAGATCAATGGTTCAAAATGTTTTCAGATAAGGCAAAACTCCTCGGTTCGAGTCTCATCGCCAATCATTTAAATGAATGGTCCATGTGTTCGGCTTAGATGGAAAAATAATAAAATCCCTGCTTACACGAGGTCATGTTGAACATAATATTTAAATGATGTACACTTGGCCAATCTAATCGCTCAAACTTTTACATCAAGTTGGTCAACAAACTGCATTTCATCAAATCAAATACTAGCAGTCTGCTAATAAGAAAACTGTGCTAATAGCAAAGTTTAACACAGAACTTCAAATATAGGGATGGCGGTATGCAAAAACTAGATGCAGGAGGTCACTGTAACCATCATTCCTATTATTGTTAGAATATAAGTATTCGTAGAAAATGAATTCATTAATATCCTTCCAGCTTCAGATTAGCCTAGTTCAAGAATGTATTGTCATATAATTAGATAGTGAATATTTTTAGAGTAATGCTATTTACTGATAAAAAAATCGATGATGTGGCAACCCATTATCCCCCACATTTCTCTCTCTCTCCTTCCCCCTCTCTAAAAAATTGAACTGCCCAATAACATTATTCCACATATACTGCTACATCACCGATGTTCCATCGTCATAATAATAAATAGCATTATTCATATTTTTAATAAGATTGATATAACTATGGAAAATCAGAAGTTTGAAAAGCTTAAAACTGAGACTAACAATTGAAGATATTCAGAGAAATAAGATTACCTCTCCAAAAGGCAAAGCATCATTCTCAAAGAAGTCACCAAAATCACCAAACTCTGTGAGCAGCGCTTGAATATCCATGCACATGCCTTTGTCGTCATCGTCCCAACCCCAACGAGATCCAATTTGCTCATTTGAAACTCCAGCAATGGATGAATTGTTGACTTCTATGGAACCATAATCACTAGCGGGAGGATTTATAATCACACCAGCATGACCAAATGACTCTGACGTCCCTGCTCGTGGGCGCTTAGAACCCTGTTTAGGAATAAAAATTATATTTTTCTATAAGAGACAATGACAGGCAAAATAATCACAAAACAATACATCCTAAAAGAAACGTAGGCACACAAAATAGATGGCTCCTCACATGTAGAAGAATGCAAAAACATGACTAAAAACAAATGCAACGTGACATTTCAAAAGTTCCAATATGTGCACAATACAGAACACATGCCATGATATGATGTTAGAAACAGAACCAAATTACGGCTATTTGTTTGATTTGATTTGGTTATTAACAGTTACAATGGAACAATTGATTCACTATAGTGTGTGCATAAAAATATATGTAAAAAAAGAAATGTATTGGTTTTATAATTAAAGTGAGATAAATGCATTTTATAACTAAAGATTATATGTTATAATATAACTCTACATGCGTAATAGAAGTAGAGAATTCAGAACCTAATCTAATCAAAACATGTCATTTAGTTGTATGCAGTACAGTCTTAACTATGAAGTGTAAAATGAAGACAGTTTAAAGTACATTTCATTCATCAAAATTCATTTTGCTGCTTCACTAACATAAAAGGAAGACTAACAGAAAAAAAAAAATGGAAAATGTATCGATACAATAATTCCAAGCATGGCCCAAATAGAATGTCAAAAACAAACTGTCTTTTGAAGTAACTTAGTCTGACTAGCCCAGCTGGAATATTTATTTAAATAAGCCTATTGGTATGGTTTTGTTTACTCCTTCAGATGGTTTGATGTTGTTTGTCTCAGATATCAGTAACTGACTGAAATTCAACTACAAATTCGAACCAGTCCAAAACATTCTAACACTAAATACCAATAATTAGCCTTTCTTCCATTTCCAATTTCTTGTGAAGTATAACCAATAATAACACTACCCCTTGCCTGATGAGAGCCCGAATATTTCTCCGCAATTTTATTTATTTTTTAATAAATCAAAATCCCATTAAAGAAAGAAGAATATCCTTGCACACTGGTATACACTAAGTCGGGTAACTATCAACTTGAGTCATGAAATGGAACATATTTGGATTTCAAGTCCTTCAAAAATATTTAGGAAAAAGCAATACCAATTTGAGGCCATCATTCAGCGATTGGTCAATGGAAGACAATCCAGACTGTCTACACATTACAGAATCAGCATCTGCCTCGAGATCACCAGCTCCTGAGGCCTTGTTATCACTGTCAGTGGTGGAGCTACTTATGCTGCAAATACTACTACTAATACTGTTGCTGCTGCTACGATACCCATGCTGAGAGTGAGTGCCACTTGGTTCAAGTGAAGACCCATCTTTTAAATCTGCCTTGCCATCACTTCCAAAATCAAAACTATAGCAAAAGCAACAATTCAGGGACGGAGATTAAACAAATTGTACAAGAATTGGACTATCAATATACAAGAAATAATATAAGGTCTAACCAAGGCATAAAAAGGGATGAACCAGACAATGGTGAACCAACCCAGTTTTGCAGCCAGAATCTGACATTCAGAAAATGTGTATTAGTTCAACTATACATACAAGTATTGATGACAAAAGGCGCTTTATTAATTACTGCTTGTGAAGAATATTATAAATTGTATATAATAAACTTGTTTCTATTACAAAGTAAAAGACCCTATTTATAGAGTTACAAATAACTGTAAAAGGAAATAAATATAAAAGGAAATATTATGCAATCTACTACTAAGGAAAGTAATCCTACACTAAAAGGAAATATTACAATCGCAATCTTTGACGATCTCTGGAATCTTATTTAATATCCTTGACATCCCCCCTCAAATTGATGCTGGTAAAATCATCAATTTGTAATCATGAATTGACGACGATGACAATACTTGTGCCCACGAAGAAGAAATCCAGATCAAAGCAACCAACGACGAAAAGTACTGGCGAAGAGAGACCAAGAACAACAAAGAACCACTTCAAGAACACTCCAAAGAAACAACGAGAACCAACGAGAAACCACGAAAAACTACGAGAAACCACCGAAGAAGAGTCACACGTTGACAAAAATTCGGTCAACCGTGGACGACCAGAAGAACCCACACCTAAAAGACTGAGTTGTGACCCAAGAGAATCGAAGATTCAACCACTCCAAAGACACTCCAGAGAGCTCACTCACCAGTAAGAATTTCCAAAGGAAATTGACGAAGTGTGCCGACACACACAGCGAGCTCTATCTGTCGGGAAAACTTAGTTGAACATATAATTCATGTTCCAACAAAAGCTCTAACGCCAAAACACCGGCCAAAACTCCAGATGAACTGGACATATACTAAACCAAATTTCAAATGAACTGAACCAAATTCTAGATGAATTGGACATACTAAACCAATCTAAATGAACTGGACATATACTAAACCAAATTCCAAATGAACTGGACCAAATTCCAGATGAACTGTACATACTTAACCAAATTCCAAATAAACTGGACCAAGTTCCAGATTACCAAAAGCTGAAGAAACTCCAAACAAACTGCAGAAACTGAGTTGTGGCCACCGGAATGTGATGCGACTTTGATACATCCGAAAAGAAAATAAAAAAAAAAGAAAAACAACATTGGTAGCCGGACGAGCGGCTCAAGGCCGCTCGTCGGAAAAGAAATTCAAAGGTTAATTTGTTTAGGATCGAAACTGCTCTGATACCATGTGAATAATATTATAAATTGTATATAATA
Source organism: Fraxinus excelsior (assembly GCA_019097785.1). Lineage (NCBI taxonomy): Eukaryota > Viridiplantae > Streptophyta > Magnoliopsida > Lamiales > Oleaceae > Fraxinus > Fraxinus excelsior. The sequence goes on from CM032639.1 coordinate 1,376,267, forward strand.
AACTTGTTTCTATTACAAAGTAAAAGACCCTATTTATAAAGTTACAAATAACTGTAAAAAGAAATAAATATAAAAGGAAATATTATGCAATCTACTACTAAGGAAAGTAATCCTACACTAAAAGGAAATATTACAATCGCAATCTTTGACGATCTCTGGAATCTTATTCAATATCCTTGACACTGCTTAACATACTTAACCAATTAATAGGCATAGGCACATAGCATCTTCAGACAATTCACTTAATGTCTTTACATGCATTAATATTTACAGCACATTTACATAATGCAGAGAAAAATTATTTTGCAAGTTGGAGGGAGGGAAAAATTAAATGCACAGACAATTGGTTATCGGGCAGGCTCTTCAGGCACCAAGCCATCCCCTGTGGAAACTATCTTCAGTTTAATTGTCTGCAGTAATCCTAGCTCTGGCCATCAATTTTGTGTACATTACCCCAATGGTAAAAATTTCAAAACCATATTCCCGAAATCTAGCAGTTGTTTGGTTGGTTGGAATTCAGAAAAGGTGAGAAATTAAATGTGAATATAAATTACACCGCCATAATGCTTGACAGGGGGGAGACAAGGAAGGACAAAACCAACATACTGTTCTGACAAAGTTATCAAAAGTCATTGTATTTCACCCATCATTAGCAGAGTATAGCAATACCTCTTTAAAGATGACCTAGCAAAAGAAGTCTGAATAACTGGTACAAGTACAGACTCTGCTGGATAAATAAACATTCTTTCACAAGCTGGAAACTGATCTGATGTCCCCATAGGAGTAACTTTTGCCATTGCAGGGGTTTCAGTATTATGAGGCTGAGGTAAGTTTTTATGCCGCGTGTTTGGTTGTGATGTCTTGTCTGAGCAGCCAAGGGTAACTTCAACATAGCAGTTTTGTCCCCTCAGTTGATTACCAGACCCCTGAGAAACTTGGTGAGGTAGACCTACAATTCCATTCGAACCTCTAGATTTGCCAGAGCTGTCAAGAGAGTTCAATAGGAAGAACAATAAAAATCCAAGAAAAACATAAATCAAGAAAATGATGCAAAACTCGTCCAAAACGAATGAATTGTGTGTGTTGGGGGGGTGGGGGGGGAGGAGATTTTATTTTGACCTCAGATACACTTGCTTCACGAGGTCACTTGGACAACATCCTGTAAGCTTCCCACACATTCCATGAGGTGAAACAATAACTGCAAAAACATATTATGGAAAATGATATCACTACAATTGCAGTGAATGAAAAGTGCATTCTGAACAAAGAAAGCATGTTATATACTTTAGCAAAAAAAATACGAGTGGAGAAGAATTATCAATGTGTAGCGAAAAGGAAGCTTCAAAAGAAGCGGTATTGGAAAGCATATAATAAGTTCTAAGGCAATCCTGGAAAGAGAGAGGTTAAGGTAAGTTGGACAGTTATAGCAAGAAAAGGATAACTAGTGACATCACAAGATATATAATGGTATGCAAGTACTTTGTACGCATAGAATATTGCATGAATTAAAGCTGAATCACAAAAATTGCAATTTCCAGGCCAGAATCTACATATAACAGCTATGTCAATAATACCCTGATAAGCTTAAAAGGAATAAAAATGTGTAATTAATGTCAGATAGCACTATATAGTCCTAATAAATGCAATGGGTAACGATTTTCAGCAAATGGAATTCTACTAGAAATGAAGCCTACAAGAGATCCAAATTTATTCTTTCACCAGAAGCGGATTTCAGAATAATTTCTATCAACCAACTTTATTTTTGTTTCTTATAGAATTTAACATTCAAGGACATGTTGCAGTAATTAGTTCACAGCTCTTCTACATCACTTCCTTTTAACTTTTTCTTTTGAGCTTCGCAGACGTAATTCATTTGTAGAAAATTCAACATCCTTCCTCCAGTTTACTTGTAACCACCTTCAGCCTAGCATACATGGCACGAATATGGACAGAAGGTAATTCTTTGAAAAAAGCAGGAGACCACACAGGTAGGACACAAAAACTTATAGCATGTCGTGTATATGCCTGTAGGCAGGCATGCAAGCTTCAATATGTCTAATAAATACAAACATGATACATTTTAAAATTTAAGCAAATAAATATGTAAAATACATCCATTATATCATTCATAGTTTATTTTCAACTTTTACATTCGATTACACAGTTTAATGACCTAATGTTCAATGCACATCAAACCAAACATCAGGCAAAAGACATTATTTCTTAATTTTATGTTTTCATTTTCAGCAAGTACTAAAGACGTGGTAAACAGGTTTCTAAGGGATTATGCACTGTCCAACAGGGACACAGCACTGTACGCAAATCGAATGCAACATCATTTCTAAAACTGCAAAAACCACATGCTAATGATAGAGTGACCAACCTGGAGTTCTATCATCGAAGCGCTTACAAGAATGACCCAAGATTCTTTCAACATCACCGCTTGAAAGTGCTCGAACATGCCTAAAGTGAGTGGAATAATATTCAATTCATCTTATACGGTATATTTTTGTAGACCATAAGTCCAGGATATAAGGTGAAATGCTATATCAGTGTATTGTGATCTCATAATAAAACTATGAATGGTAAAAAGAAGACTAACTTGGCAGATACAATGGCATGCACAAAAATTGCCTCTTCAGTGACTGCAAAGACGAACTCAACCACAGGCTGACCCTTCCTACAAAAGCACCAATAATTAGAGAAACTTCTTAATGAGGGACTACCGTACCAGAAATCAAATATTTATCCCCTAAAACCAGAAAATCATTAGTGTACATAACTCGACATCATGTAATGAAGTGAACATAAAGACATTAAGCCCCTATGTGGTTCAGATAAAAATTTGGATTAAAATCTAGGTCAAAATCAACAATTAATTTTAACAACTTATTTCATGGGACCCACAACTTTTCAAGCACGGATAACATCAAATTTTACCAAAATTTACTAAAATTCAGATTTTTTTCAAAACTAAACAGGGGCTAAATTTCATATGAAGTATTATGTGACAGAAATAGACAACAAAAAACCACTCAGAAGAGGACAAATTACTGAAAGCAGTCTAACATGAACTTATAGGATGTGCATCATTATAAAATTAAAAAAGTGAACAAAAGCCCAAATAGCTGGCATATAAAGCACGTAAACAAAATAAAATAAAATCACGTGAACTTTAATTCCATTAATTTTAGCCGTAGATGAGAAGCAATTCAACCATTGAAAATGAAAAGGATGCAGCACTGAGCTACTAAATGGGTGGGGGGTCATCAAGAGAAGTGAATGCTATTATAAGGGGGCAACTTGATTAAATTTAAACCTACTTGAGCTACCTTTGAAATTACAACAAATCCTGACTTGAAACCTAAGCTCAACTCATTTTATTCTTGAGATCATACCGAACATGTTTTTACTGAGGAAAGTCCAAGCCTATCATCAACTTGGTATAATTTATACTCCTTCATCTTCACACTGAATGTTATATTTCCTAATTTGCAATGTCCCATAATTTGAGTTTAGTTACATATAGCCAAGAGTCTTCTGTCAGAATATCTTGGGCAGCTTTGATATTAACTCTATTAATTCTGTTGTAAACTACAAAATCATTCATTGAAAGAGCAAATACCAATAAACTGAATGAGGGAAAGACCTGTCCAATTTCAAACTAGATAGGTGAGAATACAAAAGAAATCAATTGTTATCCTTAACTAATTATTAGAGGGTTTATATTGTGTGCAGTTATCCTCAATTTCTGGAGTTTGTGCACTAATTGAGATTCCTTTATAAATGACCACTCTTGGTTATTCAGCACTTCTATTGTACCATATCAAGATAAAATGTATTTCTTCTCATTTAGTTTTAGTTAAGAATTATATCTTCTTTTGGGTTCTTCAGTCGTAATGTCGTAAATCACTTGGCCCTTTATCCCTATATTTTTTTCTAAAGAACTGAGCGGAGATCATCAGAGCAATCGTAAACAGGAGTGTAATTTTCAAATTTTGTTTCAACAAACATAAAATGTCAGCGGAAATGCCAGTTTGCAAATATTGAGATGGAGAACTGATACAGACTCCACCATAACACATGCTGTGATCATGTAGATCATGGTTTAGCGACATATGATAAAAAGATCCATAAATTAAAACAAAAACATTAGAATAACTACTCTTAATGTTCGAACACCTAATCTAAACAACTCGCAAAACCAAACACATATACCCCCATACCTGAACAGCTCTTCACTCCGTGTAAATGGGTGGTATTTTGAAAATACATCACCAAATCTCATATATGAAAGACCTTTGAGAGCTCTGTCAATTCAAATAAAATTCAGTCAGTTAAAGACCATGTAGGTCAACCAAAAACAGGACGTACGGGCATAACCTTTCTATACAGTTCCTTAGAGCTTGGGATAGGGCTACTGCAACTTCTTCTGAGTCACCAGGTGCCAACCAAAGTCCAGATGCAAGAACTTCAATCACCAATCAGAAAAGTAATGCATATTAATAAATCAACCAGGCTAATATACAATCCAAAGAGTTTAAATATCATATTAAAGCAAGAGTGGCGAATTCGGAAAGTCTGATCCATAATTTGACTATTGAAGATACTGTACCTCTTAACCTAGAGAGAGCAGGCTGAGCTTTCTCAACCACGGAGGAATGTTGACCGGGGAGGAAAAGCCAGAGCTTTATCTTCTCATCTGTAAAATAATATGAGCTGACAGTAATGAGAAAACAAAGACAACATAACTCTTTCACAATACACAACTTGCAATATTTACCAGGGTTGTGCTGGCCCTGAGATGGGTCCCAGGGTCCAACAAAAGAATTTGTCCATGAGCTGAGAAATCCTTCCTTTTGCAATTGCAAATGTGAAGAAAGCACCAGCATTGTCATAGCATCTTTCATGTCCACTTTGGCACTTCAGAATTACCAAAAAGAAAAATTAGAAACAATCTAAAAATCTGTAAATAAATAATGTCCAAAAGATTAGGTAGACATCCTTTTCAATTTTTTTTTCAACTTATTCAATGAAATGGCAATAAATGAATCGAGACTAAACCTCTTATCAGGAAGGGAATTGAAATCAGATTCTTGTGGAAGAAATTGGAACCACGATATCTGATGCAAACCACCCTGCACAAAAGCTTAACAAATTACTCGTAAGTGGTAATTAATGAGAAGCAAGCAAATAATTTAGTGAGTCTATCAGGCAGTTTCATTTGGGATTAGCATTGGCTGCATACACAAGGAGCCCTAACCCAAAATTTTGGAGGGTTATCTTCGTAAAAAAATGTCTTTGTTCATTTTCTGGTTATCCCAGGATAATGTCATGTTTCCTAAAACGAAAGGCCTTTAAAGCCTTCATTCCCAAAAAGGCACTCATAAAAACAGCAGCGCCTTTAACAGAAACGGGTGTTTCTCTCTCTCCAGTCTTTAACTCATCCCATCCCACCATACCTCTTACCGATCTCATCTCCCCAACCTCATGCCACCGCCCTAAGCCCATAGTAGCCTCATGGTGTCCAACCTCAAAAACTACTTCAACCGCCATGACAGGTACAATCCTTGTAACAGTCATTACACCTTCAAAGGTGGACTTCTCAGTCCCTTTCTTCTATTTATTTCCCACCTGCGATTTATTGGATAGTCCTAGACATAAAATAACTTTAATAGTGCAAAATAGATTGTCGTGCTACATTTCTTTTCCATTTTGGTTTCAATGCCTTTTCTCCTTTTTCTAGCGGAGATAGCTCTTCAATGGTAAGAAAGTGAGGCATCAATGGTAATTGCCCCAATTTTTGGAGTTGGGAGGTCACACTTTCCTTTTTATTCTTCTTATTTTTCGATTAGGAGTATTAGGACTTCGTGCGAGTGGGGACGGTAACAGACTCAAAGGCAGGGTAATTGGTGTGAATCCAGTGGTGAACCAGCATTATTTTTCGTGTTGTCCTTACCCCATTTGGCCTCCATTAAAATTATTATCCATTTGTCATTCTCCAATGAAATAATATTACACGTAAACCCAAAATTTTTTCTTCTTTTTTAACCACATTCTTCGAAAAAAACATTATTCCAAAAATTATAATCTCAAATAATGGGGCCCAAAAGGTGGCTTAATGTCACTGAGCAAGGTTGACAACGGCAAACAATTGTTCGTGCTCGGAAGTTTTTGTCATCAGCACGTGCAAGTCCATAAGGTATAAGATAATCATGTGGGAAAAAAAATAGAACAAACAGTCCATGGACATATCAATATTGCATATACAGTAATCAAAATATGGGCAGATAAACTATGTTCAATTGAATGTAGAGTAAAACGAAAAGGCAAGAAACTTACGACTTTGAACACATTTGTCCACATGATTAATTTGCACCTCTTGGAGCCGCCTTTGAAGTAACTTAGTCAACTAGACTAAAAAACTCACATCAGAGGCCTCCACAACCATATCAACTCGTGCAAAACTGAACACAGCGCTGTTTTCAGTTTTTAGCAATAACTCAGAAAAGATGTTAAAACAATTCGTCATGCTTAATTTAAAAAATTAAAATTCTACTAGTGAATTACTTCAAAACCCTATAATCCACTCGTGCATGTTACCAGCAAGAGTAAAGAACAGGAAAAATAAAAAATCCGATCCACTACCGTTGATTGGAAAGTGAACAGCACACCCTTTCCTCTTCGAACGTGGTGGGGTTCAACAAAATTTAAATAATTCTTCAACTCTCACAATTCCTTCCACGTTCACAAAACCCTCAAAAATTACCTAAGCGGTGTACTCGTGTGTGTTAAACAGAAACTGAATTACCTTTCCTCGATGATCGTATCTAAAATCTGCAGCACAGATTCAGGTAATAAATCACAGTGTGCCTGAGAGAGAGAGATGGCTGCGGAATTTTTGGTATGAATTTAGGAGTCTCTGGATTGAAGTAAAGCTGTAAAGGGGAATTTTTTTTCACAGAAACTGATAATATTCCTTTTTCACGGGGTGAAATTTATAATTTATAAAAGTAGAGAGAAGATATCAATTATTTAGCTTCGTTTCTAATCTAGATTTATTTTAGTTATGCTTTTTATTCAACGGGTTAGAAAATATTTTTACCTTTTTCAGTTCTTGGATACAATTCTTATTAGTGCACAATTTTATTTTATTTTTATGAAAGCCCTTAGTGCACAATTAATATTCTAATCATGTGGTAACCTATTTTAGTAATAAGCTAAAATGTAAATAAAGAAAAAAAAAGGGTAATAGGGGCAACGCGTTAAATGCTTGGAAGGTAAACTTCTATTTAGTTTGACTAAAAAGTTGTTAAAATTCAAATCGATGTGAACGGTTAATTTTAACCACATATTTTATGAAATTTATAGTTTTCATTAACTTTTTAATCACGTATTTCAACAACTTTCATCAAAATCTACGAAAAATGTGACTTAAATTTTTATAAGATTAAATAGCACAAAATCTCTCTACATATTGGACATTCTATCGAAAGGCCCCCTCTAACTTTTAGAAATAGCACAAAAAGGTCTTTATTTTAAACCTTTAGTGCGGAATACTACTGTCGTCCTGTCTTGTTTCGCGATTCTGTTATTAAATCTTAATTGGGAAAAAAATGAAAAAATAAAATAAAATAAAAATAGAAAAGACAACCTCCCCACCTCTTAGACATGGTGCGCAAATCCCTCTCTTATTGAAGTTGGCGAATAAGGTCTTTGTCGTTCTCAATAAAAAGATTGAGAATGTCGTCTATTGAATGAGGTGCATGTATAACAAGTCAAGAATGATATTTGAGCCTTGTTTGATAGGAATTAGTTTGTTACGCGTAGAAGCTATATACATGTTACAATCCAATGCACAGAAAATATAATAAGAAAAGCTTAATGATTCAAGAACTGTTTCATAAATTTTGTACTCAGTTTTTGTTCTTTCTTGGTACCAGAGCCTAAAAAGGCAAACGCCTATTCTTGCTAATACACTTCCGCATCACACAAAATTCTCCATACAATGGCCATAGACTCTACCACTTCCAGCGACACCACCTCTCTCCCTCAACCTACTATCCAAGCAAATTTTCAACCTGTATCTCAAAATTTTGTCAGCCCCAACTATCTGCCTTGGAGCGTCCAATTCATGGTCTTTCTGAAGAGCTATGATCTTGCTGATCTTGTGGATGGAGAGGTAAATCCTATTCCAAAAACTCTCTCAGATGGATCCCTTAATCCAACTTACTCAGTGTGGTCAAAGAAAGACACCCGTGTCCTAAGTTGGTTGCTTGCTTCTATTACAAAGAAGCTAGTCTTCACTATTTATGGCGTGAAGACCTCAAAAAAGTGTGAGGTGCTTTTCAAACTCGATTTTCATCCACTTCTGGGTCTTGAATTGCTCTTTTAAAGAGACAACTCCAAACCATTACCCAAAGCCGGCAATCTTGCATTGATTTTCTGGAGGAAGCAAAAGGTTTGGATGATCAATTAGCAGCTACTGGCAAAGCTGTTGATGATCAGAATTCAATGAGCTTTCTCTTGAGAGGATTTCAATCCACATTCACTCCATTTATAACATCATTCAATTTTGCCTGCTGTGAAAAAGATTTCACAAATAATGATTTTCAGTCGACCTATTAAGTTTTGAAACTCTAATTGATGCACAAATATCTCCCGTCACTGACCAGCACTTTGCTTATGCATCAACCAAAGGAAAAGCAGCTCACTTTTCAAAGAAGCCAAAACCACAGACACTTACCTCCAAGCCTCAAATGCAGCAGCCATCTTCCATTTAAAACCAGAGACAACAGTTCAACACTACCTCTCGTTCTGTTCAATCTACCAATAACATGCCAATCTGTCAAATTTGTGGAAAAAAGAGGACGTGATGCTCTTGATTGTTATCATCGGTTTGATTTTTCTTTCCAGTAACGATTACAACATATTGATCTTGCTGCTATGTCTTCTGGAGCAAACAACTCTTATGATTGACGTGTTTGATACGCTGACAGTGGGGCAAATGCTCACATTACTGCCATTGTTGTGAATTTAATGAACCAGGAGTCCTACGTGGGTGATGATACTGTCAGAGTTGGTAATGAATTAGGTTTAGATATCAAACATACCGATTCTTCAACTTTAAATTTTGATCATGCTTCTTTTAAACTAAAAAAATCTCATTCATTGTCCAAATGCTTCTACCAATCTATTATTAATTAACCAACTTTGTCTTAATAATGATTGCTATTATATACCGAGTGGAATTGATTTTTGTGTAAAGGACAACAAGACCGGTCGCATTGGTGCACTAGCTTTAGCTTCAAATCCCGTTTTCGATGCCCGAACCAAGCATGTAGAAATAGACTTTCATTTCATTAGGGAAGAAGGTGGTGAATCAAGATGTTCAAGTGAAATATATTTCTACCAAAAATCAATTAGCAGATATGTTCACTAAATGTTACACCGCAACTATGTTTCAATTTCTCATGCACAAACTCATGATTCGTAACATTTCCATCAGTTTGCAGGAGGGTTAGGATACCTACTCATTTAATCAATAATCAGTTGAGGAAATCAAGCAAATCAGATCCTTCAACAGATAATGCAACTGTAGCTACTAATCAATTTTAGTTGATTCAAATGTTTGATAAATATTAGTCTTTTGTATTCCTTCAATCTCTCATTTTGTTACATGTAAAATCTGTATCTATGTTATAATAATACCAAGAAAATAACAAGAAAAGTTATTGATTCAAAAACTGTTTTATAAATTCTATACTCAGTTTTTGTTCTTTTTCTTTCCGCATAAAAAACGCATCTTTTTGTATATATGCCCTTGTTTCATCCTCATTATTTTCAAAATACATTTTTTTTTTCTTCTTCTCAATCGCGCATTCTCCATCAATATATTCATAAATACATTTTTACAATAAAATGGGGCTCATACATGCGTTATATAGACCGTGTTGCTTGTACATAATTATTTATATAATAGTTTACATATACATGATGTGGAGAGAAATGATTGAGTCGGATTTTTTTCAATTAAATGAAAAAAATTCATCATTCTCTTTTTGACACTTTATATGTATGTAAATCATTATATATATGGTGTGTTTGAGCCACGTTATTTTTGAATAATGTATTTATGAATAGTAGATTGATGGGAAATATGTTGTTGAAAAAGAATAAAAAGTTTTTGATGTGATGAAAAATATTATTATTTTATTAAAGAATGTGTAGTTGAAAATAAGTAGAAAAATGATAATGAAAATTTTAATATGTACCAAACATATGCATAATTTCATTATGTACAGATATCATTATTCATGTATATTGCCTCGTTTGATAATCATTATTTGTGAAAAACAATATTTTGAATTGTGATTTTTAAGAGAATGTGTGATTAAAAAGTAAAGAAAAATTTTAGATTTACGTGTATCATATTTTATTACGTGAATGTGTTATTGAAAATAAGTACCTAAAAAAAGAGTTTTAAATAGAGTAATGATATGTGGTCTCATTGGGGTTACAATCTCATTCTAAATGATGCTAAATGATATGTTAAATAAAAAATGAAATTAAATAAGTCGTTTAATTTCATCAATAATTTAATGACACGTTGACACTATAGACTGCTAAATAGTATTGATCGTTGCTGCAGAAGAGGAGAAGAGGAAATAGTTGCTTCCCGCCTAACCCAACACAATATGAATTAAATGAATGCGTACAAGCTATTTGTTCATAATCTAAACCCACCACCGCCACAATTTCTAACGGTTTCAATTCACTTTAAGCTTCTTCTTTCCTTATCAGCTCAATCTCTGTCTTTGTCCCATTACATTCTTTATATATACATAATCATTTTTTTCTTTTTATAAACCAGTAACTATTTCAAATACTCTTTAAATTATCCAATAAAATCTCTCCTTTTCTGTCTTGGAATACTCTTTGTTTCTGATCTTTTTCAATCAGGAGTTTAATACTCCAGTCATTTTCTATCAGGTATCGTTTTCTATCTCTGTCTGGCTTTGATGTTTCTATTTTTAGTTATCGTTGGGATTCGGTTAATTTCTTGCTGATTAGCTAGATTTTGGAAACTTGAATGTGCACTTTTAAGATAACAAGATTGTTCAATAAATTGATCTTTCTTTGTATTTCGTCTGTAATTTATGTAATGCGACCTTATGATTTTTTGTTGGGGAACCTGATTATTACACTTATAAGATCAGAAGATTGATGGAATAAATTGAGGGGTTTTTGTATTTCATCTGTAATTATGTAATGCAGCCTTAAACAAAGAAATTTGAATTTGAGTTTCTTAATTTTTGTTCAGAGCTTGATTAATTGATGCTTTATTCTTTTGTTTCATATGTAATTTATGCAATGCAACCTTTAACATAGAAATTTAAAGTTGGGTGTCTCAATTTTGTTTGGTTTGTTTATATAAATCAGGTTTGGGATCATGGGAAGCCATATGAGCAAGAAGCCTCAGGAAACTTCGAGTGCCATCAACAATCTGCAATACGCAACTGATCTGAATTCTTATGAAGCCGCTTGCAGGGTCCACATAGATTTACAATCCTTTGATAGAACTCTCCAAGCGCGAACTAACAACGTTATCAGTGCTCTTGCTGTCGGGGTTGAGGTTAGAGCCCTGTCTCGTTTGAATCCTTGAAGGAAGTCACAGAATGTCTGTTGGAGATGAATCAGGAGGTTGTTAAAGTTATCTTGCATTGCAAGAAAGACATATGGAAGAATCAAGAATTATTCTTGCTAGTTGAGGAGTACTTTGAGAATAGCCTCAAGACTAGACTTCTGTACCGCATTGGAGAAGTGCTTGAAGCGCAATCGTGATAGTCAATTGCTTATTCTTGTAGCACTTCAACAATTTGAAGAAGAAGACAAGGTGGAAGGGAACAAGTGCACTAAGACATTGGAGGAGCTGAAGAATTTCAAGAATGCTGGTGACCCTTTCACAGAAGAATTTTTCCAAATTTTTCAATCTGTTTACAGGCAGCAAATGCAGATGTTAGAGAAGTTGCAAATGCAAAAGGGGAAGCTTGATAGGAAGCTGAAATCTATCCATGCTTGGAAAAGGGTGTCGACCGTTATATTTGCAGCTACATTAGCTGCTGTTCTAATTTGCTCAGCGCTGGCTGCCGCAGTGGTGGCTGCTCTTGCCGCTGCAACTTCCATTCCATTAGGATCGATGGGAAAATGGATTGATTCCCTTATGAAGAATTATGAAGTTGCAGTCAAAACACAAAAGGATATCCTTACCCTTATGAATGTGGGCACTTATGTAACTATTAAGGATTTGGATAGCATTAGGATTCTAATCGGCCGTTTGGAAATCGAGATTGAATCACTCTTGAAAACTGTGGACTTTGCAATCAATGAAGAATCTGTAAAAATTACAGTGGAAGAGATCAAGAAAAAATTAGACTTGTTCATGAAGAATATTGAGGATTTAGGGGTTCAAGCTGATGTTTCTAGCCGAGATATTCGCAGGGCTCGGACTGTTATTCTGCGAAGGATAATAAAACATCCCAACCATTGAAGATTTGACGACGTCTAGTGGGTACTAAACTGATTTAGAAACTGACCTTAAGCTGGAGACTTTTCTTTAGTAATGTTTATGATGAAAAACATCAATAACTTTTAACTTCGATTTACAACTTGGATTATGCAACAGAATGCATGTTATATATGATTACGAATAATTGGATTCTTTCATTTATTATTTTGCCTGTTCATAAATTTCTTGCAAATACTCCTGCGTTTTTGCTTAGAAATCTAGTATGTAATACAGAGTACTCGCTAAAGAAATACTCAAAACAACAAAGCAAGCTTGGGGTCTAGAAATAGTAATTGCACTTGTAGAAAAGGAAAGAAATATTTGTAATTATAGAGAATTATTAGTTGTAAATGAGAATAAGTCAATGTAAATTAGGAATTAGCTAGTAAAGCTAAATAGTTAATTTTTAGTCAGTTTCCTATTTTTTGGTTATTTCCCTGATTTTATGTATTCTCCTCTATAAGAGAAATCTGTGTAACTCTTTACAAAAGTGAGAAAAATACATAAAAGGTTTCATGGTATCAGAGCCATCCTGAAGGGGTTTTTTTTTTTTTAATTCTTTTTTCTGCTTCAACCGCTTATGGCTGAGATAACTGTAAGTGTCATGCCCTAGGTCCAATCAACTCTGGACATAAACACTTTTAATGTATATATAACCGATGCATATTTATGGCAAGATTTATTATTGAATTAATATTTTAATTAATTAAATAATAGAATCCTTAGATTCAAGTTTTGGTGATTTGTTAATCACAAAGAGTTGTGATTGTGAGATACAAATTACATATGATTGAATCTTAAATCGTCCGTGGTCGTATGTAATAACGAGATACGGATATCGTTATTATGGATAGACCATCACGTGTGTCATTTCTTACTTATGAAGTAAGTAGTTGATCTTACAAACTAAAGTGTGGAGACACTTGAATGAACACGTGAATGTTTTGTTATAGAACAAAACATTGGAGACCCGCTGAGAGATTCCACATGGAAAACTATCTGAGTGTCAGTGGTTAATCTCTAACGTTCGGTAGTGGAATTGGTCCTTTGACTTGAGGTCATCATAGTGCCTTATGTGAGGACAGTCATGCTTTGGTGATGTCGGATGTTGCTCTGTCAAGGGTCGCTAATACGGCATCGTTCGGGTATGTCAATAATCATATGAAGGTTGTGAATGATCAATAGAGGATTCGTCACTCTTAGATAGTAAGAGATTATGATCTACATTTCATCCAGTTAAGTTGATAATGAAATCCTTGGCCAATGTGAACTCATAAGTCGGAAAAGAGTTTTCGACTTACATTGATTTAACAGTAGGATAAAAGATATGATCGATAATTGAGATTGACACACGTCCATATCTCGTAATTGATCGGATCATATTGACGAAGGGATTATAGTTTCACGATAAACGAACAAGTTTGGTTTTGTCATGTCACGTGACATTTCCCGTCACATGTATTGCCCTGACACATTGCTAGATGTCAATCTGGGACAACGAATGTAAATTGATGATAAATTAAAATGGGTGTTTTAATTTATCAGTTTTGATTAGATCAAAATAATAATTCACGTCGTTAGACATCGTGATCGGGAACCTAATGGGTCACACACAAAAGAGAATCAGAAGAATGAGATTTACCAATTAATTAATTGACAAATGTTGGATAATTAATTAATTGGGTTGCTTATTAATAGACCCGAATTAATTAATTGGATTAATTAATTCATGGACCGGATTTAATTAATTTGATTAATTAAATGTTGGACCGGGTTAAGTTAAGGGATGGGCCAGCCCGTTTGGACTCATATTAATAGGCTGTTAGGGTTTGAAAAACAGAATGGAATTTTCATTATTCTTGCTAGCACGAGAAAAGAAAACCCTAGCCGTCATTCTTATTCTCTGTGTGGATCACCATTGGAGGCTGGACAATTGGACAGCTTGGATTGTAGATCGTGATCATTGGAGTTCGTGAATCAGCAAAAGAGTTTGCAGAATTCATCAAGGTATTATTCTAAACACAGTTTCCATCTAAACACAATGTAGATCCTTGTTTGGGAATCGAAATTGCTTTACTTCCGCTGCGCATGATTAAGTAGGTTCCCAACAGTGGTATCAGAGCCTACTTTATGTTTGTTAGAAATTGTTTTTGCATGTTTGAACAATCAAAAGTTGACTGTTTAATATTATATTTTTCATCTTTTAAAAATCTGTTTTGAACGATGATAAAATATACTGGATCTGAAAAAAAAAAAAAAAAAAAATTGGAGGAGGTGTCGCCGGCGAAACACAGCCGCCGGACCTGGCGACGGCGCACGCAGCGAAGCGTGCCGCCGCCACAAGGCAGCACGCTATTGCGCGCTGCCACGGAAGAAAGCAGCGGCGACAGTCGCTGCTGCGATTTGCTGCGGCGATTGTCGCCGCTGCGAAAATTGGCAGCGCCTCCCGCTGCTGTTACGCAGCGGGAGGAACTGCTGCAGCGGCGGATCGTCGCCGCTGTGTGTGACAGCGGCGACCATCCGCCTCACTTGCCATGGGTGGCGCCGTTAGTTTTCGGTTGGGAGATTTTCTAGGGTTTCACAGCAGATCGGGTGAATTCGATTTGGGGACGGGGGCCTCCTCTGCAATTTCTGAAATGTTGGGGACCCGTCCGCAATAATGGTAAAAGGGGTCAACCTGCAATTATGAGAAAAGGGTCCGTTTGCAATTTTTAAATAAAGGGCATGTCATGCAATTTTCGAAATTGAAGGGATGCCTTTTAATTTTAAACTTGGGTCAGAATTGCAAATTTCAAAATGGTTTTGAATTTAAATATTAAAATGGTTTTTAATTTTATTTTAAATGGGTTTTGACCCATATTATCAATTTTGACCCGTTTAAAACTTTATTTAAAATTGACGACTTTTTATATTTTCGTTAAAATTGGATTTTAACTTAAATATTAAACTTTTGACCCTAAATTGAATTTTATTTTAGTTAGGAGTTTTATCCTAAATTAAAATGTTAATTCAATTAAATTAGAGTTGGACTCTAATCTAATATTTAATTAAGATTTGATTTTAATTAAATTATATCACCATAATATATTCTAGAAATTAGAGTTGGACTCTAATTTGACATTTTAATTGAAATTTGATTTTAATTAAATTGTCTCGCCCTAAAAAAAAAAAAAAAATTCTTAGAATAAGAGTTGGACTCTAATTTTGTATTTAATTAAAATTTGATTTTAATTAAATAAGTTCACCCTAATATCTTGGAATTGGAGTTTGACTCTAATTTTGTATTTATTTAAAATTTGATTTTAAATTAAATTTAATCGCCTTAAGTTTTGAAATTAGAGTTGGACTCTTATTTGATATTTAATTAGAATTCGATTTTAATTAAATTATCTTATTTTAAAACTTGGAAATTAGAGTTGGACTCTAATTTGATATTTAATTAAAATTTGATTTTAATTAAATAGTTCCACCCTTTAATAGTGGAATTAGAATAAGATTCTAATTTGGTATATAAAATTAAAATTTGATTTTAATCAAATATACCCGCTAATGAAATTAATTGATTAATTTGATTAATTAATTATTCCGATCCATTTGTCTAAATTAGTTTAGACGACTTTAATTGCTAGAAACTTGAAACATGTTTGCATATAATATTAGATATTATATAGGAATGCATTTATATGATGAATGTTATACTAGTGGATGATTATGGACTCGACCATGTGAATGTGTTGAATGGTTATTTTTATTCTTGTTGTTATTATGGGCCTGCGAGCTCTAATTTATTTTGGACCTGCGAGTCCGTTATTATTATGGGTCTGCGCGTCCAATATTATTTAGGCCTGCGTGCCAACTAGTATAGGATACAAGTTGCAGCTGGACTAATTGAAGATACAAGAAGAGTAGGAGACCATAGAGATGAAGCATTGTATGAATCAATGTTATACCCCCTAGGAACTGACCAACTAGTCTTCCTTATGGCTCGGGAAGACTAGATAGTATAAGTCCATAATCGTCCACACTATTTATATGTATGTTTATTTGCATGTTAGATGTATAATAAAAAATATATAATTATTACGATGAGACCTTTGCATGCAAAACCCCTCGCTAAAATATTAAGTTAGTTTCTTATTCGCCTTCCATCATTATAGTGAAAAACTAGAATCCTAAATCGATCTCAGCTTGTTGAGTACACTCAAGGCTGGTCTATTATGGATATGTTTGACACTATGAAATATTAGATATTTCTGAATGATGGGTTTGACTTAACTAAAATTTATCTTTTGTTGAGTACACTCAAGGAGATGAATTTTAGAGGCATGTTAAAATATTAAGTCATATTTATATTAGTCTTCCATCATTATAGTGAAAAACGAGAGTCCGGAATCGATCTCAGCTTGTTGAGTACACTCAAGGCTGGTCCATTGGGGATATGTTTGACACTATGAAATATTAGATATTTCTGAATGATGGGTTTGACTTAACTAAAACTCATCTTTTGTTGAGTACACTCAAGGAGATGAATTTTAGAGGCATGTTAAGCTAACACATAAGATGTGTGAAGACAAAGAGTTGTCAGCTTAATGATCTGGGAGTTGTATGGAGATACAATTGATAATAGTATCTACCCAAATGTTTTATTAAGATTTGTTGAGTACACTCAAGGTTTTAATATAATAAATGGGATCCCAGCCCACTGGGAATCAAGTATGGATTCCATAAATTTATGTGAGAGGGTCATAAATTTGAGTTAAACAGTGGGAGCGAAATTAATTTAATAAAAGACCATATTAAATTAATTGATGCATTTTATATATTACTCTTTCGTCGTTTACATTTATTGAATCTTGAGTAACCATATGTATTTGAACGGCATACTGTATGCCAACAACCAAACCAAATTTTCTTGATTGGCACCGCAATCTGAGAATTGTTCTCATGCATGATAATTGATTATGTCCTTGAGTAACCCTTTCCAGAGACACTCGTTGATGACTCGATAAAGGAAGAGGTGGCTGCTATAATAAACACAGTGATGACGATAGTACTGCAACATATGTGATGTTTGCGACTATGTCACCTGAGTTACAAAAGCAACTATACCAGTGTATAATGGCAAAAGAGTCTCCAGCCAGTTCTGATGTGCTGAAGACGTTGACTACTTTGAGAAGTTGTCTCAATTGAGTTCAATCATGAACAATGAACTAAGTATGACTTGGTTCTACAATCTTTGCCAGTAGGTTATTCATAACTAATTATGAATTTAACATGGATAAATTCGAATGCACACTTATTGAGTTGCTGAACGTGCTTAAGACTGTTTTGCCCAATATCTATGTTTGTAGTGGGCAAATCTTAGTCATAGATTCCTGTAGGGAAGTCTAAAGGATGTTTTAAGAAAACATCAAAGATGACTAAGAAAGTTAAAGCAAATAAGGACAATACCAAATCTAATGACCATTATTATCATTTTGGAATGATAAGTCATTCGAAAGAAAATTGCAAGGCTTATATCTACTTTATTAGTTTCATGGGTATTGGATACTAGATATGGATCTCATATTTGTATAAATATGTAGAAACTAAACAGAAGTAGATCACTGCAAAATGGGAGAAGTTGACCTGTACGTTGAAAATTAGCAAAAGTTGTCGCATTGCCTGTAGGAGCTACTTCTTGCCTTTGCCTTAAGCTCAATATTAGAATTAGAGAAATATTATTTTGTTCTTTCCATTACCAAGAGCATTAAATAAATTTCATGTTTGGACATGAATTATTTTAACGTTAAGGACAATTGTTGTTCATTTTATCTTGATAAGATCTTAATGGTTATGGTAAATTACAAAATGACATTTATATTCTAAATATTGAGTATTCTATAATGAGTATAGATAAATAAAGGCATAAAAATGATAATCTGAATAACACCTATATCTGGCATTGCAGATTTGGTCATATAAATGAAAATGCAATTCCAAATTTACATGGAGATGTACATCTGGGTCAAATGATTTTGAATTATTTGACAAATGCAAAATATGTCTGTTAGGCATAATGACCATATCTCCTTTTACTTGAAAAGGAGAAAGATCTGCATAATTACTGAGTCTAATACATAGTGATGTATGTGGACACATATCAATCAATGCTAGATAAAGTTTCTCTTATCTCATCACATTTACTAGACGGCTATTTCAGAAATGGTCATGTATATTTGATGAAATTCAAGTATGAAACTTTTGAAATGTTCAAGGGATTCAAACTAGAAATTGAGAAACAAATAGGTAAATAAATTCTCACACTAAGATTTGATCGATGTGGAGAATATCTAAAATGTAGAATTTTAGATTATCTAAAAGAGAATGTGATTCTCTCGCAGTGGATTCCTCTACATGCATTGCAACATAATGGTGTATTTGCAATGATGAATCATGTACTATTAGATATAGTGCAATAAGGACAAGCCATGCAAATGCTTCAAAATCGTTTTGAGATCATGCACTGATTGCCACGTGCCACGCACTAATCGTGTCCCATCTAAATCGGTTAACAAAACTTCATACGAGTTATGGAAAGACAAAATGCCCCATTTTTCTCATATGAAAGATTGAGGTTGTGACGCTTATGTGAAGCGCACTGAATCGGATAAGTTTGAAACTAAATTCGATAAATATATATTTGTGGGATATTCTAGAGACAATTGGATATCAATTCTATAATCTCATTGAGAAGAAGGAGTTCATCTCAAGACATGTCATACTCCTAGAGAAAATGTTTGTTCTAGGAGAGGACAGTGGGAGTAGAGTAAATCTTGAAAGAGTTCAAGGATTCACAAATATAGTTAACCAAGTAGATAACCTGAGTCTGATCCCAAAGTGTTGATGGACATACTCTTGATCAGGAAGTAGAGACTCCTGAGGACACGACAGCTCCATGTAAATCTTGTAGGATCATTCGACCTTTTGGAAGGTAAGAATCCATGATTACTAATCTAGCATTACTAATCGAGGATGATGAACCTACTAATTATGCATAAGCAAAGTCAAGTGTTGACTCGCTGACATGACATAAGGCTATGATATCCGATATGAACTTAATGTTACCAAGGTTTGGACCTTGGTCAACCCGCCTAATGGATTAGAACCCATAGGTTGTAAATGAGTTTACAAGAAAAGTTCAATATGGATTAAAATAAGTCTTTTGGAGCTGAAATATTCGATTTGATATAAAAGTCAAAATGTTTGATTTTATCAAAAATGAATTGTGTGTTTAAAAGAAGATAGTGGGAGCATTGTCGCATTCCGAATATTATATGTATGAGACATGTTAATAGGAAACGACGTCTTTATATTTCAATTGTTGAAATTATGGTTGTTAAATAATTTCTTCATAATAGATATGCGAGAAATGGCTTGATCTATAGAGATAGATTTATAATATTGCTTAACTCATCCAGATCTATATGATAAAATCTTAAGAAGATTTTATGTGGAGAAAATGAACTGGGAGTTCATGAATACATTGATGCTAACTTCTAGTCGGACTAGAATGATAGCATATTTCAATTAGGATATTGGTTTACTCTTAAGCGATGTGTTGAAAATGTTCCAAATCGAAAACCATTGTTGATTCAATAATAGAAGCCTTATACATCACTGCTTTAGAAAGCAACAAAAGTTGTTGTCTGGGTCAAAGTGTTCATTAATGAACTTGGAGTAGTTCCTAACATTGTTGATCACATGCTTCTGTATTGTGATAATAGTGGAGCCATCGTGCAAACGAGGGAACTAAGGTCTCATCATTGATCCAAACATGTGTTAAGGCAGTATTATCTCATTGGAAAGATAATACAATGAAATGACGTAAAGAAAGAACGAATTCCCACGAGTTATTAAATTGCAGATCCATTGACAAAGAGTTGTCGCAGTATAAACATGATTGTCATGTAAACTCTTATGGTATAAGATACATAAAGGATTGGATCTAGTGCAAGTGGGAGTTTGTAAGTGTCATGCCCTAGGTCCAATCAACTCTGGACATAAGCACTTTTAATGTATATATAACCGATGCATATTTATGGCAAGATTTATTATTGAATTAATATTTTAATTAATTAAATAATAGAATCCTTAGATTCAAGTTTTGGTGATTTGTTAATCACAAAGAGTTGTGATTGTGAGATACAAATTACATATGATTGAATCTTAAATCGTCCGTGGTCGTATGTAATAACGAGATACGGATATCGTTATTATGGATAGACCATCACGTGTGTCATTTCTTACTTATGAAGTAAGTAGTTGATCTTACAAACTAAAGTGTGGAGACACTTGAATGAACACGTGAATGTTTTGTTATAGAACAAAACATTGGAGACCCGCTGAGAGATTCCACATGGAAAACTATCTGAGTGTCAGTGGTTAATCTCTAACGTTCGGTAGTGGAATTGGTCCTTTGACTTGAGGTCATCATAGTGCCTTATGTGAGGACAGTCATGCTTTGGTGATGTCGGATGTTGCTCTGTCAAGGGTCGCTAATACGGCATCGTTCGGGTATGTCAATAATCATATGAAGGTTGTGAATGATCAATAGAGGATTCGTCACTCTTAGATAGTAAGAGATTATGATCTACATTTCATCCAGTTAAGTTGATAATGAAATCCTTGGCCAATGTGAACTCATAAGTCGGAAAAGAGTTTTCGACTTACATTGATTTAACAGTAGGATAAAAGATATGATCGATAATTGAGATTGACACACGTCCATATCTCGTAATTGATCGGATCATATTGACGAAGGGATTATAGTTTCACGATAAACGAACAAGTTTGGTTTTGTCATGTCACGTGACATTTCCCGTCACATGTATTGCCCTGACACATTGCTAGATGTCAATCTGGGACAACGAATGTAAATTGATGATAAATTAAAATGGGTGTTTTAATTTATCAGTTTTGATTAGATCAAAATAATAATTCACGTCGTTAGACATCGTGATCGGGAACCTAATGGGTCACACACAAAAGAGAATCAGAAGAATGAGATTTACCAATTAATTAATTGACAAATGTTGGATAATTAATTAATTGGGTTGCTTATTAATAGACCCGAATTAATTAATTGGATTAATTAATTCATGGACCGGATTTAATTAATTTGATTAATTAAATGTTGGACCGGGTTAAGTTAAGGGATGGGCCAGCCCGTTTGGACTCATATTAATAGGCTGTTAGGGTTTGAAAAACAGAATGGAATTTTCATTATTCTTGCTAGCACGAGAAAAGAAAACCCTAGCCGTCATTCTTATTCTCTGTGTGGATCACCATTGGAGGCTGGACAATTGGACAGCTTGGATTGTAGATCGTGATCATTGGAGTTCGTGAATCAGCAAAAGAGTTTGCAGAATTCATCAAGGTATTATTCTAAACACAGTTTCCATCTAAACACAATGTAGATCCTTGTTTGGGAATCGAAATTGCTTTACTTCCGCTGCGCATGATTAAGTAGGTTCCCAACAATAACCTCAAACCCGCCTCTTACAACCAGTCCTCCAACACAAACCCAAACTCAAACTCCCAATACCTATACTCATCGGGTCCAAATTACCACTATTCGCCTTAATGGTGATAATTATTTACGGTGGTCTCAATCAGTTCGGATGTACATTAGAGGAAGAGGGAAGATTGGATACCTGACTGGAGACAAGAAGGCACCAGCAACAGAGGATCCAACGTACGCGACCTGAGATGCAGAAAATTCGATGGTGATGACTTGGCTTGTAAACTCCATGGATGAGGATATTAGTTCCAATTATATGTGTTACTCCACAGCCAAGGAACTCTGCGAAAACGTGAATCAAATGTACTCTGACTTGGGAAATCAGTCTCAGGTCTATGAATTGACTCCGGAACTTGGTGAAATTCGACGAGAACAAGACTCAGTAACCAAGTATTTCAATTCATTAAAACGTCTTTGGCAAGATTTGGATCTGTTCAACGATTATGAATGGAAATCCACAGAAGATGCCAAATATTACAACCATATTGTTGAGGTTTCTCGTATTTACAAGTTTCTTGCGGGACTCAACGTGGAGTTTGATGAGGTTCGGGGCCGGATCATTGGCGGGAAGTCACTTCCTCCAATTGGCGAGGTGTTTGCTGAGGTTCGAAGAGAAGAGAACCGCAGACATGTAATGCTAGGAAAGAAGACAATTGACGGGCCTACTGAAAGTTCTGCCCTTCTTAGTACCGAGACTGCTGCTAATAAAATAACCAGATTTCAGCAAAAAACTGAAGAGAAGCCACGGGTCTGGTGTGACTATTGCAACAAACCACGTCATACCCAAGAAACATGCTGGAAAATCCTCAGAATTAGCCAAATTGGAAGAGTAACAAACCTAGTGATAAAAACACTCGGTTGATTCCTAATGTAAATGAAGCCGAGACAGGTCCCTTCACCAAGGAGCAGATGGATCATCTTCTGAAGCTACTAAAACCCAATTACTCACCAAGTAGTATTCCTACTGTTTCTCTTGCACAAACAGGTAGCACGCCTAATGCTCTTTCTTCCTATTCATGTTATGCTCTTTGGATCATAGATTCAAGAGCTTCTGATCATATGACTAACCTTTCAAATTTGTTTTGCACTTACTCACCATGTTCTGGCCTAAACAAAATAAGAATTGCAGATGATACTTTCTCATCAAAAGCAGGGAAAGGTTTGATTAAATTATCTGAAGAACTAAACATTAATTATGTTCTCCATGTTCCTAAGTTAGCTTGTAATCTTTTGTCTGTGAGTAAAATAACTAAAGATTCTAATTGTCGAGTGATTTTTTGTGATTCTTACTATGAATTTCAGAACCAGATCTCGGGGAAGAAGATTGACAGTGCTAAGTTGATTGGTGGCCTTTACTACTTTGATGAGGATTTCTTTGGGAATAAAAGGCTCAGGGACTTAGTAGTTTTAGTTCTAATTCTTCTTATGAACAAATAATGCTTTGGCATTTAAGACTGGGACATTCAAGCTTCCCTTATCTTAAACATTTGTTTCCTTCTTTATTTAAGGATTTGGATTTTTCTTCATTTTATTGTGAAAGTTGTTGCTTATTTAAGAGTCATCGTACTACTTATTTGCCAAAACCTTATATTCCTTCAAAACCATTTTATTTAATACATAGTGATGTTTGGGGACCTTCAAGAGTCACTACTATTTCAAAGAAAAAATGGTTTGTCACGTTTATAGATGATCACACCCGTCTATGTTGGGTTTACCTAATGAGTGAAAAATCTGAAGTTGGAAATTTTTTTAAAGATTTTTACACAATGGTTGAAACTCAATTTCAAAGGAAAATTAGGGTTCTTCACAATGATAATGGAACTGAATACTATAAATGTATTTTGGAAAAAAAAATTTAAAGAAAAAGGTATTCATCACTAGTCCACTTGTGTAGATACTCCTCGGCAAAATGGGATTGTTAAAAGAAAAAATAAACATTTACTTGAAGTAACACGTGCTATAATGTTTTCGATGAATATTCCAAAATATCTTTGGGGAGAAGTTGTTTTAAGAGCAACTTATTTAATTAACAAGATGCCTACATGTGTTTTAAAATATAGCACACCTCTACAATGTTTTAAAAAATGTCTCCACTTCTCTAGAATGCACTCAGATTTACCTCTAAAGATTTTTAGATGTACTGTCTTTGTTCGTATACCTAATAACACTCAGTCCAAACTTGATCCTAGGGCAAAAAAATGTGTGTTCATAGGGTATGCCTCCAATAAAAAGGGATATAAGTGCTATAATCCTCAAACAAGGAAAATTTATGTGAGTATGGATGTCTCATTTTTTGAAAATAAATCCTACTTTCACAAAAATTCTCTTCATGTGGAGAATGAGGTAATGGAAGAATTTTTTTCAGATTTATCTCCAAATCCTTTACCAAAAGTAATTTTGACTACTATACCTCATTCCTCTCTTCCTACCATTTTCGACCTTCAAAGTCAGGAACAATTAGATAATAGTGAATGAAGTTCTAGTAAATATAATGTCGAACATTACTGTATTTGAAACAGGGAGAGAATCACTACTATAGCCGAATCAAAATGATTCTAACACTAAGCCTCTGATCAATCACAACTCTTAGGGATTGGACCTGCAAATATCACGGGTATGTCCAATCCTAACTCATCTTCAGTTCCCATCATTTTCCCTAGCAAAGAATCATCAAACCTTAATATTCCCATTGCTATTAGAAAAGGAATCTGAAATCGCACTAGGAATCCTAGATATCCCATTGTTCAATATATTTCTTATGACAAACTTTCTCACACTCATAGGGCATTTACCTCAAAAATCTCACACTTGTTTATCCTAAGAAACGTTCAGAAAGCTCTTGGTGATCCAAACTAGAAATTAGCAGTGATGGAAGAGATGAATGCTCCTAGGAAAAGTGGTACTCGGGAGATAGTTGACTTGCCTAAGGAGAAGAAGACTGTAGGTTGCAAATGAGTATTTACTGTGAAGTGCAAAGTGGATGGTAGCATAGAAAGGTATAAGGCAAGATTAGTGAAAAATGGGGATTCTATATTTCACTGTTGTGGGAAGATATTGAGATAAATGGAGATTTCATATGTGAAAAAAAATCTTGTATAAATTATCTAAGGTCAATTGGAAAAAATTAGGTGACAAACTCAAGTTAGAGGTCGTTTTTCTTAAATTGGTGTTTAATGAGGGATATTGCACTAATTAACGTATAAAAGATTATTATTTTATTTAAAAAATTCTTTTCGTAGTCTTTATGACTTGAGTAATTAACTTTGTAAGGGTCTTTAAAACCTGGTGTCCTATGGTCATCGGCCGAAAGCTCGTTACATGGGTCATTCAGAAAGTTTAAAGGTGATAATGCTTCAATTAAAGAAAAAGAAAAAAATTGAGGAATTTTTTTTATAGAATATCAGAAAAAGCATGTGTATGAAACAGAAAACACACCAAATGCCTTGGTTATGTTCCAAAACACTTATTTGGAAAAACTGATTTTCGATAAGGGATTGTTAGCTTAGTTAAATCTTGGAGATTGAAGCAATCAAGTGATGGAGAATTCTTGTTTATTGACATATTGACTAACAATTAATGAGATTTACCTAAACTAGAAATGTGAAGATAATATAAAATTCACATCTTAGTTCACACATTTGAAAAGAGAGAAAAATAAGTTAGAGTGTATGTGAATCTTACGAGGGATGAAATAATATATTTGACCATTGATGGTCAGGAATTGAAACAAGTCATAAATTCATAGTGCGATGCTTAATTCTTCACACAGACACATCGATTTTACATTGAAAAAGTAGATTTTAATTTCTGTATTGTAATTTTAAAACTGTGATTAGATTTAATACTATGATTTCAATCCCGAGTTAAAAAGTCGGGTTAGCTTGCTAAATCTTTTTGCTTTGTTTGATTGACTGGACACTAATTAAGCAATTAGCATTGCATGTTTGTGTTTTTGTTAGGTTTTAGCTTTGCTTGAGAACAAACAAAGAGTCTATGTATTAGTTGAGTCGAACATCTTAACACCATTAAACGAAAAAAAACACCCCTTAGCACTTCTGACGGTGTTAGAGGACAGTGCCTTGGTTTATTTTTTCGAATCAACTCCACTAGATTCCATTAGCTATCAAAATCGAAAGTACTGGCGGTCTCTTCTATGTATTAGACGATAACCGAATTCAACAAAGCTCTATCATCACCATTTTTCGATGTTAGAGGCAATGTGCACGAGCTACACACTCGTGCACATGGAATTTGCCAAAAGTATAGAATGGTAAAAAATGGTACAATCTGTAGCAAACAAGAAAACAAAGACCTGTCAATCAGGAATAAACTGCAACAAACAATTTTTGTTCATATGGTCGAAATAAAGTCAACAACTCGGTTCAATTTTGAAATGATTGAAAGTTGGAAAACAAACGACATTGATCCAAATCAACATTTGTGAAATCACAATACTTGTTCAGCCCCCGTTTGAGCCACCTTTTTTGAAAATGAGAATGAAAAATATAGCCGTTATTGGGGTCCACACAAGAGATAGAAAATTTGAATTTAAATGTTGATGTGATGGATAACGGTCATATTTTTCATTTTAGTGAGGAAAAAATATGGCTCAAACGGGGCCTGAATTTGATGGATTGCCAAATTTTCTTTTTCTTTTTGTTCACCTATAGCTTACAACACCGACTTGAAAACAAATATGCACTACCTCTATTTCCTTTCTCGAATGCAGTTTTTTCTTTCAAAAGAACTCACGACACTTCGAGCTCTCATAAAATTCTTTATCAAATTAAACCACATGCTCAACTATTCGTGCACATCTGTCAATTTTTTTATTTTTTTTTATTTTTATAGTTAACGTATTTGCAACTAAAGCAATTTACATAATAAATAAGTTATTTATAAGTAAATTGTAAACAAATAATAATTTTATTGATTAAAATAGAGAAATTAAAATTAAAATATTATATTTTCCTTTTGACTGAAAAAAATATGATAAAATAACTTGTTTAAAGATATTTGGGGAACGTGAGACTAGTATCCACTTACCATCTTTATGGATAAAACTAATGGACGAGTTCGTTACTATACAACTCTTGCTCCACGACACAGAACTCAAAAATCCAGAGTGAAATTATTCAGAGATTTTTCTCGGAATTTTTCATCAAAATGAAGATTCTGAATATCTCCCATAGGCATTCAGTAATTCTATCTAAATTCCAGAATCATAATATCAAGAATGTCTTCAAATTCAAAACCCGAAATTCCTTTCCCCACAGTTTTCTTATCTACGCTTCACGCAGTCACAAAAATGGCAGCTCATTCACAATCTCTTGTAAGCTCAAAACCTCTAAGAACGATATTAATAAGAAGAGCATGGACAAGAGTTTACAAACCAAGATTGTGGTGCCTGACCTGGATGGAGCACCGCCGCTTTCCGGGGCGGAGGAGGAGGGGGGAAGCGGTGCTCCAGTGAAGCCACCGCCGCTGTCCAGTAAGAAAAATGGTTTGGGGTTGTTGAAGGGGTTGCCCAGAAGGGTTTTGGCAGTTCTTTCTAATTTGCCCCTGGCTATTGCTGAGATGTTTATTGTGGCTGCGTTAATGGCCTTAGGTAGTGTACATTCCAATCTTCTATTTAAATTAAGAACAGATTTTCAAATCATTTCTCAATTTCTTGTTTCTATTTTATTTGTTTCTTCTGATGGGATTATTAATTGTGTTGTATTCTTCATGAAAAATGACCAAGAGGGGAAAAAAAGAAAAGAAGGGATGAGTATGCCATTGGCAGTCTGTGTACGAATATATTACACACGCACTTGACTTTTGTTTCTCTTGTTTTAGCTTAGCACTAGTTTATGTTGTGAAGGTGAAAAAAGTACAAGAAAGATTATATATAAAGCACGTTTGGGTGTGCTTAAAAGCACCTTTCCGAGTAGTGTAACAGTGAATGAGCTTGTACAAATTTGCTTGTGCAGCCCACTTTTGCAGTTGATGCGTGAAAAAAAAAAAAAAAAAAAAAAAAGAACTAAAAGGAATTGCTGGCATACAAAGGAGGGACTAATGACCCGTTTTGTTCTGGTATACAGGCATCTTCTAACTTGTGATTAAAATCGTTATCAATTAAAATGACTAATAACGTTAATATCAGCGAGGAAAGTGTAGCGTTATTTCAACTTTTTATGATGGATTGAATAACCTAATTCAGTTTAGACTAGCTTGCATTGTTATCCTTTAATGAAATAAGAAGCAAAAAACTAGGCATCCTTGCATGGTTTAATGCATCTTTAGATTAAACCAGCTTGTAATGTTGTCATGTAATGAATAAGAAAGGAAAATTTAGGCATTCTTTATATGGTTTAGTGCATTTGGCTTCATTATTGAACAGATAAATGATTGGTGACATCTGTATTTGGTGCGACTGTTGCCTTGATGCTGATAATTAGCCATGTGGTATAAAAGGAGATATCATGTCTTGTTGCTTCAGTCTGCTTCGGCAATGATTACGTCCAAAGAGTTACGCGGTGTTGTAGTGTAGTTTTGGGGTGTCGTATCTACAGGGTGATGGAAAAGTGATTCAAATGGTTCAAAAACTTAGGGTTCTCGTGAATTTGATGAAGGAAATTTGTTTATTGCATAAAAATGTAGTAAATCATCGGAAATAATGATGAAAATTAAGATAATATGTAAAATAGTGAAGCGTCGGGATTCCCTCAACTAGATTGGATCAATCAACATCAATCATCCATGCATTCTCTACTCAATTAGAAATTTTTGTCCTAACTCTCCAATCGGATGATTTAACAATACAAACCGATTAAATTTTACATGTAAGCCTAGAATTTATGATTCTCAAATCACAATCATACATCAATTTATTAAAATCAGATTCAAAAAGCGACTATATATCTCTAACATATAGCAGTAATTAAATCACACCAATAAATGATTTGAAAATTAAACTTAAACAAGTATTTTAATTATTCAATGGAAGGAACGTGATTAAATCCATGAAAATCTGAATAAATGTTAAATCTAACTCAAATCTAATTCAAAATACAAGAAACATAAACCCTAGAATTTTTAGACAATGAAAAACGCATTACATAAATGAAAGATGTCGAGATAACCAATTCCAATTGAGTTCCTCCCTTGCTTCACCAATGTTTTTAACTTTCCATGGAGTTCTTGATGTCAAAAATGTGGAAAGAATGGTGTAGAATGAAGAATGATGATGAATGAGGAGTTTTAGGATGTTTTTGGGGTTTTTTTTTTTAGGTTTCTCGCGGCCCAACATAGAAAAAACCTAGGTTTGCGCAGCGCGGCGCCTAGGCACCATGGGAGCAGCGCCTAAGCGCTGAAAATCTGTAATTTTTAGGTCTGTGCAGTGCCTGGGCGCTGAGTTGCTGCATCATTTTTAGTATTTTCGTCATAACTTCCTCTCCTGATATCCGATTGAGGTGATTCAAGTTGCGTTGAAAAGCTAACTCAAAGGGCTCCAATTTTGCTTCAGAGACCATCGTCAAATTCGATCGTTTTCCATGTCAAAAACTGGTCTCATTATGAGGCTGAAAATCGATGTGAAACTTTTCAGCTTGAAAGCTGATTTGTGATCATGTTTTGACTATATTTCATCTATTTGACCCCTTTCTCCATCCAATTGACCTCTAACGCTCTCAAGTCTTCATCGCAAGGCTGGAAACAAGTTTAGAGTATTTGCTCTTCAGTCCCTGAACTTCCACTTTCTTCCATTTTGAACATTTTTCACTTGTTTCTCCTTATTTTGCTACATTTATCCCTTTATTCTACAAAACATGAATTGCATAGAATTAAACTATATTCCAACATTTTAATCAATAATTGCTCATGTTTTGATCGTCAAATAAGTATGTGAAACGCACTTATCAGACAATAATGCAAGTTCTTTTTCACATGTTTCCACTTGATGCATAATGGCATTGTTTGTTTCTGAATCTTTGCAGGCACAATTATTGATCAAGGTGAGGCACCAGAATACTATTTTCAGAATTACCCTGAAGATAATCCTGTCCTCGGATTCTTCACATGGAGGTGGGTTCTTACGCTCGGCTTTGACCGCATGTTCTCATCTCCAGTATTCCTGGGAACATTGGCTCTTTTAGGAGCATCACTCATGGCGTGCACGTACACAACACAGATCCCCGTTCTGAAGGTAGCAAAAAGGTCTGGTTTTGTGTCTAATAAA
Organism: Fraxinus excelsior; assembly: GCA_019097785.1. Taxonomy (NCBI): domain Eukaryota; kingdom Viridiplantae; phylum Streptophyta; class Magnoliopsida; order Lamiales; family Oleaceae; genus Fraxinus; species Fraxinus excelsior. The sequence continues at coordinate 1,406,615 of CM032639.1, forward strand.
TTATGTTTGTTTTGACTCTTTATTGCCCTTAAAGACACTTTAGTTGATAATATGTGTCCCCGTTTGCAGATGGTCTTTCTTATATTCAGCTGAGGCAATTTGTCGGCAGGAATATTCAGACACCTTGCCCAGAGCTTCACTTCAGGATTTGGGTATCATTTTAATGGGGGCTGGATATGAAGTATAATGTTTTATCCTTGCCCTTTTATTTCTTTTGTTTCTCTTTACTTTATGTCTACACTTGGATCGAGTTGCAGTATCCACTCATTTGGAATATTTATCCATATTTTGAGGCATTGCTTGTCACAAATCTCTTATGTGTTGCAAAACCATGATTATTGGATATTTCCCTGTCGTGTATAATTAGGTATTCTTGAAAGGGCCATCATTGTATGCCTTCAGGGGTTTGGCTGGTAGGTTTGCCCCTATTGGAGTACATTTAGCATTGTTGCTAGTAATGGCTGGTGGAACTCTTAGTGCTACTGGGAGCTATAAAGGGTCAGTAACAGTGCCACAGGGTTTGAACTTTGTTATTGGAGATGTACTGGGGCCCAGTGGGTTTCTATCAACTCCTTCAGAATCTTTCAATACTGAAGTTCATGTCAATAGGTTCTACATGGACTATTATGACAGTGGAGAGGTAGGCATCCACAGCTGCACTATGACTTCTCAACATTGTTCATTTAAGAAAAGTTCATCCATAATATGTTGTATCTTGTTGTTGTGTCATAGGTTTCTCAGTTTCATAGCGATCTGTCTCTATTTGACCTTAATGGGAAGGAGTTAATGAGGAAGACAATAAGCGTCAATGATCCTTTGAGGTACGGTGGGATCACTATATACCAGACTGATTGGAGTTTGTCGGCATTACAAATAACGAAGGATGATGAAGGACCTTTTAATTTGGCTATGGCACCTCTAAAAATCAATGGGGACAAAAAGCTTTATGGAACTTTTCTGCCTGTTGGAGATGCTGATTCTCCTGATGTCAAGGGAATGTATGTGTCTTTTTACTGTCCTAGATTTATAAACAAAATCTTGTCTGAAGTAAAGAAACTAGAAGTTCCACGTGAATGTGATTTTGACACCTTTAACTTTTCCTTCTTTTTCTGATTGAGAATTCAGATCGATGCTAGCTCGTGACTTGCAATCAATTGTCCTATATGATCAAGAAGGAAAATTTGCAGGAGTCCGACGGCCAAATTCGAAGCTTCCGATTGACATTGATGGTTTTAAAATTGTTGTTGTAGATGCAATTGGTAGTACTGGCCTTGATTTAAAGGTGATGACAAAAGAATTTCTTTTGTGCCTTTGCTTTACTATGATGCATTCTTTCCTGATGATAAATTTTGCGCCTTCTCAGACTGATCCTGGTGTGCCAATCGTTTACGCTGGTTTTGGTGCTCTAATGCTCACCACCTGTATTAGTTTTTTATCGCATAGCCAGGTAGAAATTTCCCTTACATTGATCTGGGGTCTGGTTTTAAATGTTTTAAGATACAACTTCATCCTAGAAGCCTTGATAACGTTTACTCTTTCAATTTTTTACGTTTTTCAAGATTTGGGCATTACAAGATGGAACGACAGTGGTGATTGGAGGCAAAACAAACCGAGCCAAGGGTGAATTTCCAGAAGAGATTAATCAGTTGCTTGATCAGGTCCCTGAAATTGTAGAGTCAACTTCTTCTACACAATCTAACAATCTCAGTGGCTAGTTCCGAGGTGCTGCGTTCTTACAAAATTGAAAGAAACTTCCGTTTTGCGTTATCAGCTGGAGAAGAGACGTTGGATGATCGAGGTAAGAGTGTGAATGATATGTGCTTGGCTTTTCAGCTTGCTCTTGCAAGGTGATTTATCGAGGAAATTACTCAACATCCAGATTTGAGTTGTTTGAATGTGACATTGCTGCAGAATACAGGTACATATATACATATTTGTTCGTACAAAAAACTTGACAAGGTAAAAGCACATTTTGAAGACAAATTATGTTTGTCTCAGATGTATTATTCTTCATGTAACTCGAGTGAATGCTGCAAGTATTTTCTCGAGTCAAATATGTATTTGTTATTCAGGATGTTTTGAAAAAAAATAAAAATAAAAATTGATGATAATTCACGCATTTCGGGTTAGAGTTCTAAATGCATGTGATACTATGTATAGCTTTTTGAAGTGTAGCTTTGTAACCTCTGATTTTCATGAGAAAAACTGCCATTAAAATTTAAAAAAAAAATGTTACATCCAACATCATTGTTTGTGGTGCAGACTTCTGCAAAATCTCAATGCATATTTGAAACAGTGTTCAATTGTTAGGATGAAAATGAATAGCTTGATTTTTAAGTCGAAATATATTCATACGAATAGACTTTTCTTCTAATCGTATTCGACATGGATACTAGCCGGAGTCCGGAGAAGAATACACGATCATCAGTTTTCAACTTTTGTCACAATTGTCTATTACCTCGACGTTGTTAATAAACGACCAAATATATTGAGGGTGAGTGACAATTACATTGAGTGTTTGAGCCACATTATTTTGAAAAAATGTATTTTGGAATAATATATTCATGAAAAATGTGTGGTTGAAAAAGAAGGAACAATTATTGATGTGGTAGAAAATATTATTTTATTGAAGAACGTGTGCATGAAAATGAGTAGAAGAATGAAAATAAAAATTTTAATGTGTACCAAACAGGGGCTGAAATTATTTGAAATTTCAGTAGTCATCAGACTCGTAACATTAATCACAATTGCCAAATTATAGATAAATATTTGTGTTTTAATCAAATTTCATTCGAAAATCTATGTTGCTAGGCAACAAATATCATGGATTGCACGTTTCGGGGTAGCTTTCTCCTCATTCTTAGACAAATAAGTCCGAAACAATGAGTACATACACGTTTATAAATATAATGCTTGATTTGATATCTCAGTACATCTTCAGTAATATAAGGCCAAATGCTAAAATGTTGACGAACTTGCTTTGCCGTGCCGGGTAGGGAGAGGAGTATGCTTGGTGCGTGACTTACTCACATTGTATTTCTTTTATATGTGGGTGTGTTTGAACCGTAATATTTTTGAAGAATGTATTCTGAAATAGTAAATTGATGGAGAATGTATGGTTGAAAAAAAGATGAAAAGTTATTGATGTGATGGAAAAATATTATTTTATTGAAAAACGTATGGCTAAAAATGAGCAGAAGAATGAGAACGAAAATTTTAATTTGTACCAAACATGGGCATAATAAAATTGTTCGAAATTTAATTAAGTGTAATATCTAAAATTAATGATTATGAGAGACTAAAGTCTAGCTTATGTAGTAAGAACAAAATTTTATAAGATTATTGATCGATGTTCGAAAATGTGTAAAAAGTAAGGAATACTTTCACCATACAAAAATCAATTTATGAATAATCTCATCCAAAGAAAAAAGAACAAATAGTGCACATACAATAAATAAATAAATCATGGCTCACGAGCGCCGCGAGGGATAAATTACGCACATGACACACGAGACCATATTCCGCCAAAACACAATTCTAACATTTCCTCTCAGTCACACTCTTCACGCATCGCACATGGCCATCTCTCTACAATTTTCTCGTCTCTCCACCGGACCGGACTTCTCGTTGCCGGAGACACGACTTTTCTGGTGGAGGAAACCTTGCTCCATTCGATGTTCCGCAGCAGGAGATGCTGCCTCCTCCTCGTCCGCTACTGTGGAGTCGGAATTTGACGCCAAGGTGTTTCGGCACAACTTGACTAGGAGCAAGAATTACAATCGCAAAGGGTTTGGACACAAAGAGGAGACCCTTGAGCTCATGAACCGCGAGTACACAAGTACGTTTTGTGAACTTTTTTGCGATTTGTGTACACTTTTTAAAACTGTATTTGCCGTTTGGTGGAAAAGAGGATCGGTTGAATTTCGTTTATAGTTGATTTTTTTTCTCTGTTTGCTATGTGCAAATGGAACGAATTAGTCGATTTTTTTTCCTGAAGTTTTCTTGTTCGGAGTATTATTATTGAACAGGGAGTTTACTTTTCATTTTGTCTCAACATAATATGTATACTTAGACATGCATTTGGTTCATAGGTTATCTTAATCTTTGCATTGTATGCATATTAGTTCAAGATTAACGGGCTCTACATTTCTATGTTCTGTCACACAATTACTCTGCACGTACATCGTTTCATACTCATGGATATGTGAGAATTTGCCCGGGTGCTACATAATTTTGTGATATTAATTTGATGCCTAACTTTTATTTTAAAGTCTTTATTTGCAGTTTTGTAGTTTCTCACAGCTTGGCATGTGTGATCTTGTGTTAAATTTGTTGGAGATATTACACCGATAAATGTGCACGTTATATTCAAATCAATTCGTACCGTGTTATACTCGTGAAATCGAAATAGAATTCGACTTACCGAAATCTGATTTGAGAAGATAAAATAGTGATTTACCGACTTCGAATATAATAATATGGATTCTTCACTTCCCAATATGAGTGAACGCACGTTGTTCTTCAATTCAAACTTTGTCCTTAAGATGAATTTGCCCCGCATCGGTGCTAACGGTTTCTTGACAATCATCTCCCAAGATACAACGACCACGTCTAGCCATAGGAGCACTCCAAATGACTTAGACCAACGAACTCGAACGGAATTCTCTCTCTACCATAACCATGATTTTGATGCAAGAAATAATCACTTCTACAAAGTGTTTTATGCAAAACTAAAGTAAAACATGAAATGGAATGATATGGAACTATCAATTGAATTTGTTCCACTTCTCATTATTCCATATCAAATTCAAACATGTGGGATCCTTTATATAGTAGTTGGAACATCCATACCAAGAGACACATCTCTTAGAATTTATATCTCTCCATAAAGAGATACAATTACATCTCTACATAAAGAGACAATTATTGAAAAATAATGCCAAAAGTCATGATCTCCAAGAGTCATGATCCATATGAAAAGACACATCTTTTCATCTACATATTTTCTAGAATATTTCACAATATTCCATATAATTTTTCAATAATTCAAAATTTGGCTTAATTTCTCATTCACCAAATAACACATTTCCAACAAAATTATGTCAGTATCTTTTTGTTTTTTGAAGATAATTGTAGTAAGGAAAATTACAGGTGACATTATAAAGAAATTGAAGGAGAATGGGTATGAGTACACCTGGGGAAATGTTAGAGTAAAGCTTGCGGAAGCATATGGCTTTTGTTGGGGGGTCGAGCGGGCTGTCCAGATTGCTTATGAAGCAAGAAAACAATTCCCAACTGAGAAGATTTGGATCACCAATGAAATTATTCACAACCCCACTGTTAATCAGGTATCAATTTCTGCAGTCTTGTCATTTATCTTTCATTCAAACTTCAACAATATCGGAAAGTAGATGACAGTCACAGTTAGAGTTCAAAACGGTCGTTCATTTGTTCCTTTTATCAGTATATTGGTTAGTAGGCTGTTCAGTTACTTTTGTTTGGAGCGCTTAGATTTGATCTGGATATACTCTTCTAATGTTATTGGCTTCAGGGTTTTATATTTATTTCCAGAAGCTTTATTTCTGAGTTGTCCTTTATACACTCAGCTCTTAGTTATTTTAATTTTATGTTCTGGGTATACGGAATATTGTAAGCGGTTTTTATGTTTAAACTTCACTATTTGGATCTGACAAGTTATGCTATCAGTAGGATTGTGCCTGAGCTTACGAATACATGTGTATAATATCAATATGATGTTGATATGTACATGTTTTATTGCTCCATTTAGTCAAATTGTATACATTTATTTCATATAATGACCTTCTATGTAATGCATATATATCTACTGTTTACAGGTTTTACCTGGTAAATAGTAATCTTCAATTTTGCATTAAACAAAAATTCAGTATGTGCAAAATAAGAGACATATATTTAAAGTGCTACTACCTACTCATTTGTGGAATAAATAAACTCAACTAATTATACTGATTAGATAATTTGACTTTCTACTTACCAGAAGCTTGATGAGATGGAAGTTAAAAATCTTCCTGTCGAGGATGGGAAGAAAATTTTTGACGTTGTTAATAAGGGCGATGTTGTGGTATTGCCTGCTTTTGGAGCCGCTGTAGATGAGATGTTGGTTTTGAATGACAAGAATGTGCAAATAGTTGATACAACTTGCCCATGGGTATCTAAGGTATTTTTGCCCTCCGACGTATTCTAAAACCAATTATAGGAATCCAGGCTTTACATCCTTTCTGACCATCTATATTTTATTTTCTTATAATTTTGTTATGTAGGTTTGGAATACCGTAGAAAAGCACAAGAAGGGAGAGTACACTTCAATTATTCATGGCAAATATTCTCATGAAGAGACTGTAGCAACTGCTTCTTTTGCAGGGAAATATATAATTGTAAAGAACATGGCAGAGGTATGTCCAATATGCTGCTTTGTTTTTTTATTTTATTTTATTTTTTCACTTCCATGCTTAGTAATGAGCATCCATTGTTGGGAGTAGTTGAAAAGGCATTACCATGTTTAATGCTTGAATGTAGGCAACATATGTGTGCGATTACATTTTGGGTGGTGAACTTGATGGATCTAGTTCAACCAAAGAGGCTTTTCTTGAGGTACAGCAAGACAAATAGCTTACATTCTTTACTTTTAACATTTTTGTATTACACTAGAAGTTTATGTTATTTGTTTGTTTGTAGAAATTTAAATATGCTGTATCCAAGGGGTTTGATCCAGATACAGATCTTGTAAAAGTTGGTATTGCAAATCAAACAACAATGTTGAAGGGAGAAACAGAGGAGATCGGTTAGTTGCTCACCTGCAAGACCTTTCCTGTACTATTTGGAACTTTCAACTTCTTATATTGATATAGAATTTTTATTCTACAGGAAAATTAATTGAGAGATCCCTGATGCGCAAGTATGGAGTGGAAAATATCAACAATCACTTCATAAGTTTCAATACTATTTGTGATGCAACTCAAGTAAAAATTTACATCTCAAACATCATTTTCCAAATTTGCTTGTTTAATATTTTCTCGATATATTTAGAACTCCTCATGGAAGAGAAGAGAATAGTGTTAAAATAAATGAATGGATAGAAGTCTTGTTGTCCACCGAAATAGAAAAAGAAAAAGATTCCCCGTGATATTTGGTTTCTACCAATACTTAACCAGTTGTATTTTGTGCTCGACTTTGAAACACCCTCCTCTTATTTAAGCCAATCCTTCTTGCATTCAGGAGAGGCAAGATGCCATGTATAAGCTGGTTGATGAACAGATGGATCTCATGCTAGTGGTTGGTGGGTGGAACTCAAGCAACACTTTACACCTACAAGAAATTGCAGAGGCTCGTGGAATTCCATCATATTGGGTTGACAGTGAGAAGAGAATAGGTCCTGGAAACAGAATTAGTTACAAGTTGATGGTATGTTCATGTAAACGGTTCTATAGTGCAGCTAAATTTAATTCGAACAACGTTTTTTCTGATAGTCTACATGTATTTAACAGCACGGTGAGTTGGTAGAGAAAGAGAACTGGCTACCAGAAGGTCCTATTACAATAGGTGTAACGTCTGGTGCATCCACCCCTGATAAGGTAATTCTGCGCAGTTGCTCATCTTTTTGAGGTTTAGAGCATGTTTGGTTAAGCCTCGTGGCAAGTCTGTGAAGACTTATTTTCTAAAAGTCAGCTTTTAGACTAAAAAGTTCCTAAAATAACTAAAGCATGTTTGGCAAAAGAACACGCTCTAGTACATCATCAAGAAGGTTGAGATTTCAACATTGCTATAAGATCACTTTTTTTTTTTATTTGTAAAAAATGCTGGTGGTCAGGTTGTTGAAGATGCCCTCATCAAGGTTTTTGACATCAAGAGTGAAGAAGCATTTCAAGTGGCATAGATAAGGTCTCAACACTTGCACAACGTAGATTAGTTGTGCGTATGTGTTTTGCGGCTCTATATTTAAGTCGATAAATAAATCAAGGAGTGATTTATGGTTCCATTGTGTGTAATATGATGAATGTATGTAGTTAAATTTATAAATATACGTCTCCATATGTTAGATGGCTCTTATCCTGATTGTTGTTTTACTGCTTTCTTTTATTTTTATTTATATTTAAAGAGAAGGTCAAATCAGCAAATGGCCAAAATGGAGAGAATCATGAGTTTTGCTACAAAATTGAAATGTTGAGAATGAATTATATTAATGGATAAAATCACACATCGAATAAAGATAAACATAGACCAACTTATAGAGGTTTAGACTATTTGTTTTAATGAGGTTAGATCTTTTAAGATAAAATCTCAAATCTTAACAATTATGTTAAAAAAGGTTGAGCATAGATATATTACATTTCACAAAAGTTACGTTTTGTATTGCCGTAGGATTACGACAGCAAGAGTAATTCCTGTAGAATAATCAAGTAACTAACATCTCGTTTGAGCCCCATTTTCTTATCAAAAGTGCGTTTGAAATAGTGATTTAATGGAGAATGTGTGGTTAAAAAATAAGGAAATTTTTTTGAATTTGCATGTAATATTATTTTATTAAAGAACGTGTAATTAAAAATATGAGAAAGAAAAATGCATTTTAAAAATAATGGAGATCAAATAAGTGATAAGCCTTTAGAGCTCTAGATTTTTTTTTATCATCCCTAGCTGTAGTAATATCTCGGGATTTTTTAAAATGTCAACCTTATAAAGAGGAGTGTATTATATATTGATCCTTATTTTCATCTTTATTCGATATGAGATTCATCTCTTAAAACGTTAATGCAAGTAAGCTTAAATTTCTTGATTTTAGAGTCAAGCATCATGTATCACTACAATTAGGGGTGGGCATAGAATGGGTTGCGTCGATTTTTGCTTCAATCTAAATTCAATCCAACATGATCGATTTGATCATAATTTAATCCAACATAACATGTGTAAAGGTTGAAACTCAATCCAACCCAACTCTATCAAGTATTGGTCGAGTTTGCTTGAATTGGTCGGTTTGAGACAACTTGTCAACAAAGAATAATGTAGGCGGATCGGATTGAGCGGATTTATAATGACTCATGACTTATACAATATTATGTCTCTATAGTTGCAATGACCAAAAAATCTGAATTATTTTGGCACTTCATGAAAATGTTACATGGACAGGTTGATATTAATGGTCCGTTCGGTTGAGATTAAAATCGGATTAAAATAAAAAAAATTAGTCGTTATTGTTGACTTTTATTAGACGAGTATGACTCAATAACGGTCATATTTTCAATTATAATTGGATTTTAATCCCTACCGAACGGAACCTAAATTATATGAAGCCAATAAATGTTTTTGATAATTAAAATATTTTTGTGTTGAATGTGTATTTGCTTATACAGTTTTTCGTAAAAGACATTATATCCAAGTCTCATAATATTATTCTAAATGTCTTGTGCCATATTCAAGACTTATCGTGTATCGCGTTTACGTATATAGAACCTAGTTAATTAGTAGTATATAATTTATGTATGATTTTCTCAAACTTTTCAACTATTACACAAAATTTCTCCAATAAGAACTGACATTTTAATCTAGATTTTTCTGAATATTGTAGCTTTTGGAGGTTGTGTGAAGAAATATAGCGACTCAATTTCGTCCAAGTAACATCATAGTACTTGTAAAGTTCATAAATATAGTGGGGGTTGTGTTGGACGAGTTTATTCAATTTTCGTGAATTAACTCATAACTCAACCCAACCCGACCCATCTACACATCGCCACATCCAACTCGTGTAAAAACAACAAAAACATCGATTCAAACCGGTCGAGTTGGTTCAATTTGACCGATTTTGACGGGGGTTCGGTCGGGTTTTGGCGTTTTGCCAATCCCTAACTACAATACAAGCTGTGTGTTTTCTTAATTTATCATTGTTGTAATGGAGCTTCTTGCACTTGATTTTATCGACATGTTTGACTATGTTTAAAAGTAACTTGGTGGGATGTAGGGAAATGAATAGGGCGTAGTACTTGTTTCTATGGTTTGATAGTTCTCAAGGGCCACGAATTGTGGAAGAAACTTGCCTAATTAGTTGGTTCATAAGTAATATTCATGTCTTAATTCATTCTTAACTACATCATGATAGCTGTGCACTAAGTGCATTTTAATGGAAAATTGAAATATGATTTTAAGTTTTTAACTGAGAATGCGGTATATTTAAAATATTTTATAAAATGATGCAAACATTAAAGAACGATTTTTAATGAAAATGGGGTATTTTTTTATATATAAAAAATTATAAAATGAGGTTTTTTTTTTTTTTTTTGGACGTAGAAAGCTGCCGCCGCTACTCGTGAGCGCGCATTGGGTAAAATGAAGTATTTTTAAGCCTATGTTTGGTGATCATCGTTTTCAAAAAAATATTGTTTTGAATAGTGATTTTGAGGAAAATGTGTGGTTAAGAGTGTATTTGGTAGAGATTAAAATCGGATTAAAATTGAAAAATTAGACATTGTTGATTTTTATTAGACGCGTGTGACTCAATAACGACTATATTTTTAATTAGATTAAAATATATACCGAACAAGCCCTAAAATATAAATTTTTTTTTTTATATTTTATAAATTTTTTATATTTATTTAAAAAATATTTTATTTTGAGAATTTGTAATTGAAAATGAGTATATATATAAAAAATAGTTTTTAAATAATAGTTGTCAAACGGGGCTAGGTTTTTGCGAGGGTTCGTTACTCTATTTATTTAGGGGCCCACAGCCGGCCACATGGACCGCAGCCTGCCAGTCCAGCTTACAAGGAACTCAATTGGGCTCGAATCCTATGAGTTCTGTACGGAGCAGACACTGCACCACTTTGCCTTTGACTTTGACCCTGTAAAGGGTTTAGGGTTTTCAATTTTCTCCCCAGTTTCATCTTCAATTCCAGAGCATTAATCAAATTAAAAATGGATCCAACTCATCCAGTACCGGAGCCGCAGAAGACTGAAGTCGTTCCGGCTACGGCTTCCGCATATCTCGACCCTAATTACTGGTCAGTACCAGCATACCCCCCACAAAATCCGTAACTTATTTTTCATTTTTTACCCGTTAATTTTGCTTCTTGATTTAACAGATTATATTTTTTTTATTAACTTAAATAAATATTAGGGACCAGAGGTTTGCTGAAGAAGAACATTACGAATGGTTCAAAGATTACTCTCATTTCCGTCATCTCATCCTTCAACACATAAAACCCGATTCTTCTGTAATTCTTCTTATTTGCTGTTTTACATAATTAATTAGCTTTCGAAAAAGTGAATTTTAATACAATATGGTTTAATAAACAGATTTTGGAGGTGGGTTGTGGAAATTCTCAGCTCTCTGACGAATTGTACCGAGATGGAATTACTGCTTTGACCTGTATTGACTTGTCATCAGTTGCTGTCGAGAAGATGAAGCGACGATTATTTACCAAGGGCTACAAAGGTTCAATGATTACACGCTTTCCGGTTAATTTGTCACTGTATGCTAGGGCCAAAGCAATTGGTGCACCTTGGTCTTGTACAGAAAGTTGGACCTTTTAATGGATATGAACTGTCTTTTACCCTTGATTCATTAACTTATTTTGCGGTTTTTGTCTAGAAGTTGGTAACTTTGGTTGAAAGATCTGAAATTATTTTTTGCCTGCTTAAACTATTTTGGGGTTATTCAATGCATAGTTTCGACATTGGCATGAAACTGTTTAAGAAGTGTCATTGTGCAATTTGATTGAAGTGTTAATACAATTCACTTCTCATTTTGGATTATATCTTTTCTGTTCTATCGTCGTCAGAAATTAAAGTGCTGGAAGCCGACATGTTAGACCTGCCTTTTGAAGATGAATGTTTTGATGTGGTTATAGAGAAAGGAACCATGGTAAAGCTATACTTAGTTTCATTATCAATTAGACACATTGTAGGATTCTATGCTGAAAGTTTGTTTGCCTTTGAGAGTGGAAATGAAAAGGGAGTACAGCAGCATGCACCACCTTGTTTGGCAAGAAAAGGAATGGAAAGAAAAATTAAAAGTGGAGGGATATCCGTCGAATTTCAATAATTCGGTTTCATCCCTAATATATAGATTTACTGATTTTTTTTTTTTTCAAAAAAAAAAAAAAATGGAAAAAAAAAAAAGAAGACTATTCATCTCAGAGAGGTTTGCAGAAAATTTTATCAATTATAAACAAATGGAGAAAGCTTTTTATTTGTCGCTCCCTCCCAATTCCATTTTCATCCTTTCCCTTCTCTTCTCGAATCCATTGCCAAATGAAGGTATAGTCACCATATATAGGTTTGGTTTTTTTTTTTTTAAAATCATTTAGAGCATTTTTGGTTAAGCCTAAAAAAGAAGAATATTTACTTTTTTAAAGAAGGGAGAGGAAGCTTTTTAAAAAGTCAAGTTTTGTACTGAAATCGAAAAAAAAAAAAGGCAACTTTTAAAGAAAAGCATAAAACATTTGGAAAAGAAAGTTTCTGAAAAGGAACTTTTAGGGTTTAAAACATGTTTGGCGGAGTTTAAAATTACTCTTAAGGTAAAATTGCTTTCATTATAGGCTTAGCTGAATGCATTAATGCTAAATTGGTTAAGCATCTATATTTTTTGAACTTGAAGGATGTCTTGTTCGTGGACAGTGGCGACCCGTGGAACCCAAAGCCGGAGACATCAAGCAAAGTTATGGCAATGCTTCAAGGTGTTCATAGAGTTTTGAAACCTCATGGCATTTTCCTCTCTATCACCTTCGGCCAGGTAGATGGAGTCTCAATAAATTGATCCCTCTCCATGTTCCCCGAATAAATAAATGGCTCTTGCCTGTTTCTTACTGTTAACACTGTGTTATTCAGCCGCACTTCAGGCGTCCTTTCTTTAATGCTCCAGAATTTACCTGGTCCATTGAGTGGAGAACATTTGGTGATGGATTTCATTATTTCTTCTATATCTTGAAGAAGGTTGGTGACAAATATGAAATTTTATTGCTGCAAATAACAATATGTTGTATTTTGCATCTGATAAATTGAACGCACATGCAAATTTGGAACAGTCTCTGACTCTCTTTACCATAAAGATCTTACAATTTCTACTTAGCACACTCGTCCATGTTCCTAGTGATCATTGTGCCTAAGTTAGATCGTGAATGAAGACCAGCTAGTCAATGTTTTGCAGGGCAAAAGATCATTAGACTACAACGGAGATGCTGCAAAGGTTGATGTGCCATCCTTATCACTTTATCACGAGGAATTAGACGATGAATCCTATATATTTCGAACCAATTTCGATGAGATGTGATATCAGATATAAAAGGTAAAATTTTCAAAATCCTCAGTAGTTTGCTCCTGTACTCTTGCTGATAGTTGTTGTGGTTAGAACTATGGGAATAGATTTTTCCGAAAAGTTTTGTACCATCTGCTTATATACTTCCATATTGATTGTTTCTAAACTACTCCTTGCTTGCAGTTTGCTCTTAGCCATTCCCCTGTATGGTGAACCTGACAGTAGAATCAACAGGCGATTCTTAACGCGGCTTGTTTGAAAAGGTTGTTGGGGGACCAAAGGAGCTTTTAGATTGAGCTCACAACCAAAGGCTATTTCCTGCTGCAGATTTCTGATTCTCTCGTCACTTGTGAACAACTGCAACAAGACAGGGCTGTGTGAAACTTTTAGAACCTACTTGCTACATTTGGTTGGGGATTTCAGTTATAATTTTCTCCATTTGTAACTTAAAATATTCAAAGCATACTTGGTATATGAAACTATTGAAAAAGGCAAGATTTTAGTTTCTTTATTTTTGATATGATGAAACATTTAGGTTTTAAGCTCGACTAGAATTTAGATCCACTAAACTATTTATTTATTGAAAATATGTAACAAACCAAAAAAAATTAAATAAAAAATTAGTCCCCTGTCTCCTTCGATGGTGTGAGTCACGTATTCCCCCATATATCCAGTCTTGTTAGGGTTCACTTGGCAAGATATTTTGAAAATTAAAGTAGAAGCGGAAATCTTGTCAAATGATCTATGTTTGACACTATTTCTATCTCATTCTCATTTATTTCTTTCTTCCTATTAATTATACATTCTCCAAATAAAATAAGGCTTATTAGCACAAAACGTCCCTACGTTTGACAGTTAGTGTGCAAAACATCCCAACGTTTCATTTTTTTGCATTTTCGCCCCTATTTCAACGTTTCAGTGTGGAAAACGTCCTTTTCACTATTTTTCCGTGTAAAATGACCAATTTACCCTCAAATTTAAATAAAACAAAGAAAATGAAATGAAAAATAAAAAATAAATTGTAATTATACTCCCAAACTTTTTAAAAAGTGCAAGTGGGTCCAAAAGTCTTATTAAAAGGCTTAAGCACAAAACGTCCCTACGTTTGACACTTAATGCGGAAAACGTCCCTACGTTTCAAACATGTTTGTATTTGCTCAATAGCACAAAATGTCCCTACGTTTGACACTTATTGCGTAAAACGTCCTTATGTTTCATTTCTTTTTACATTTTCGTCCTTATTTCAACGTTTCATTGCGGAAAACGTCATTTTCACTATTTTTCAAACATATTTTATGGGAAAATATACGAGTATAAATGAGCTTTAGAAAAAATGGAACTCAAACATAAGCTAAATATATCTTAAGGAAATATGGGCAAAAGGTTTTTGAAATTTTCCAATGAGAACTATATTGCCACCACAATTTCTATTTGATACACAACATCTTAATTGCATTTACAAATAAGTTACATGTACATTTAGTTTGACATCCATGAGGAGGAGAAGACTGATGATTTATATGTTTTAATAAGATTTTTGAACTCATTTGCACTTTTTAAAAAATTTAGGAGCATAATTGTAATTTATTTTTATTTTTATTTTCCTTTTTTTATTTAAATATGAGGGTATATTGGTCATTTTACATTGAAAAATAGTGAAAATTACGTTTTTCCACAATGAAACGTTGAAATAAGGACGAAAATGTAAAAAGAAATGAAACATAAGGACGTTTTACGCAATAAGTGTCAAACGTAGGGACATTTTGTGCTATTGAGCAAATACAAACATGTTTGAAACGTAGGGACGTTTTCCGCATTAAGTGTCAAACGTAGGGACGTTTTGTGCTTAAGCCTTTTAATAAGACTTTTGGACCCACTTGCACTTTTTAAAAAGTTTGGGAGTATAATTACAATTTATTTTTTTATTTTTCATTTCATTTTCTTTGTTTTATTTAAATTTGAGGGTAAATTGGTCATTTTACACGGAAAAATAGTGAAAAGGACGTTTTCCACACTGAAACGTTGAAATAGGGGCGAAAATGCAAAAAAATGAAACGTTGGGATGTTTTGCACACTAACTGTGAAACGTAGGGACGTTTTGTGCTAATAAGCCAATAAAATAATATTATACACAAATTTAAAAATTTTCATCATTTTTCCATCACACGTTTTCCTATTAATCACTATTTCAAAAATTCTATTTTCATTAAAATGAGACAACACAATCTGTTTCTTTCAAATTTACTAAGGTCTTGTATGACATGGCTTTGCATTTGTTTGTTTTTTTTTTTTTTTTTTTTCTAGAAGAAGAGTTCTCTCACGAAGTAATCTGAATTTTTGTTTGGAAATTAATTTCTAAAAGAGTTTTTTGAGCCTGATTGAGCTTCTTTTTTTGTTCAAAATGCATTTTGGAATAGTATTTTGATGGAGAATGTGTAGTTAAAAAATAAGAAAAAGTTTTGAGTTTGTGTATAATATTATTTTATTGAAAAAAGTATAGTTGAAAATAAAAAAGAAAAATATATGTTGGAAATAATGAGGACCAAACAGGGTTTTATTTTGAAAGTACTTTTAGAGAAAGTACAATGGACTAACTTCATCTAAAAGTTCTTATAATTGAAAGAAGCATTTTTTAAAAAATTGGGTTCGAAAACTTAAAAAGTCATGTCAAATGGACTCTTAAAGGTTTTTTTTTTTAGTAGGTCAAAACACTTTTACAAGTAAAAAACGGAAGTAAAGACTTCCCAAACGGGTCCCTAGTCAAGGTCAACCATCGAAAAAGAAACGCAGTCGTATTAACAATAACAATACCTTCCACAAGACACTCTACAAACGACGCCGTTTACAGTTTAGATTTTTCATTTTCGCTCACTGTAAAGCTTCTCGGCATAGCAAGGGCAAAAGCTCAAAGTCTATAAAAGCTCATTTTCTCTTCGACAAATTTCGATAACGATCCCCCTCCCTCTCAATATTATCTACTCCTATTGCCGCCGTAATTTGTCGGAAGACCCCCCTCGATCTCACCGTCTCAACACGCAAGAGCCGATCACAATTGTCGGGGTCAAAACAGAATTAATTTATTTACTCATTGAATATATACACGTATAGATAGAATTCATAATTGATGATGGAGGATTATATGAGTGGGAGTGAAGAAGATTATTATTCATCCGATCGAGAGGACTCGCTCGACGTACTCGAGAA
Source organism: Fraxinus excelsior (assembly GCA_019097785.1). NCBI lineage: Eukaryota > Viridiplantae > Streptophyta > Magnoliopsida > Lamiales > Oleaceae > Fraxinus > Fraxinus excelsior. The sequence goes on from CM032639.1 coordinate 1,423,101, forward strand.
CGATGACTCAGATTCTAAATACAAAGCTCCTTCCTGCAAGGTATATTGATATACACATATATTCTTACTTTCCCTATACATGTACGATTTTTTACAACTTTCCCTAAATATGTGCTATTTTTTTACATTTTTGAAATATTTTTAGGGACGGTTCTTAAGCTAACTTAATTTCGTCAAGTTGGGAAGAGAGATTTTTTTTTTTTTTTTTTTGGTGAAACGACTTTGCTATCTAGTGCCATTTGACGAGTTTATAGGGTTGTGAAGGTTAATATGCTGAGTTTTTCGTTTCCTTATTTGATATGGTTTCATGTTATTGTTTAAAGATGAAAGACGTGAATTGTATTGTGAAAAATTAGTATCTGTTGGTTAAATGAACTTGCCGAGAATCCTCTCAATGGGTTTATCATTAATGAATTATTCTGACATTTTGTTATATTTGGTGGGTTTAAATGTTGTGGATGTTGGTTTTATGTTTTTGCCATCAAAATTTTCTTAGCCTGGAAGACTGGCTTCTTAACCAAATAACCTATGGATAGGTTTCCATAGGTTATTTGGTTGGGATGAAATCGCTTTGGACCACAGTATTGGACATTCATTGCTCGCCAATGTTTTCTAATTATGTAAGTTAATTTTGATGGTGTCGAATTGATTCACTGACCCTTGTGGTGCCTTTTGCAGGTGATTACGAAAGAGTCTCTTTTATCTGCGCAGGTGAGTTAATAAGAACTTGTCATATTTCTCTTTTCATGCTCTGTTTTAATAATGTTCGTTATGTTGTTTTAGGGACTCTATGCATTGTTTTGTATAATGGGAGAATGATATTTTTTCCATCTGTGCAGAGGGAAGATTTGCGAAGAGTGATGGAATTGCTATCGGTGAGAGAACAGCATGCCAGAACTCTTCTCATTCATTATCGCTGGGATGTTGAGAAGTTGATTGCGGTTTACGTTGAAAAGGGGAAAACCTGTATCTTTGCTGGAGCAGGTGTAACTGCTGTTGACATGGTCAACCTTGATCCACCAGATGCCTCTTCTACAGTGATGTGTGATATATGTATGGAAGATGTTTCTGCAACTGAGGTGACCAACATGGATTGTGGGCACTGCTTTTGCAACAGCTGTAGGTCCCTTTTCTTTATAAGGATTATGTTCCAGGCCTTCTGTTTGATACTATAGGAAATTGAATCAATAGTCACTTAAATGCTTCAATTCCTTGTGGCATCTTAAGTTTGTAAGAATTTGTTTTGGTTCATTTTGCATTGAGAACTACCTCTGTTAAATCAGATGTTCTGGTTTTCAATTCTACCTTTTTACATTGGAATCCTTACTGTATTAAAAGTTTCTTTTTAGGTTGGACAGAGCATTTCATAGTGAAAATAAATGAGGGCCAAAGCAAGCGGATCAGATGCATGGCCCACAAGTGCAATGATATCTGTGATGAAGCTATTGTCAGAAAGCTAGTGAGTGAAAAGCACCCAGATTTAGCAGAGAAATTTGACCGATTTCTTCTCGAGTCATACATTGAAGACAACAAAATGGTTAAGTGGTGTCCCAGTATACCTCATTGTGGGAATGCCATACGTGTTGAAAATGATGAATTTTGCGAGGTAGAATGTTTGTGTGGTTTACAGTTCTGTTTCAGTTGCTTATCAGAAACACATTCCCCTTGTTCATGCTCGATGTGGGATCTGTGGACGAAGAAATGCCGCGATGAATCAGAGACTGTTAATTGGATGACTGTGAACACAAAGCCTTGTCCTAAGTGTCACAAACCAGTTGAGAAGAATGGTGGTTGTAATTTAGTCAGTTGCATATGTGGGCAAGCATTTTGGTAAGAACAGTTTCTTGAAACTTTCTTATATGTGCAATATATGGTGGCTTTATACCATTAAATCTTCTGACTTTGAATTAGGTTATGTCTCGGTTCTATTTTGACAACCTAAATTATTTATGAAGCCTACATTCTTTTTTTGGATAATATAGTTATGTTGTTAGTATAATTTGTAAGGGTATCATGTTGCTTTTGAAATGAAATCTTGATTGCTGCAAGTGCTCTCTGCTAGGATGCTTCCTCTAATCGCTCAGAGCAAATAGCTTGCTTTGATGAAAAAGGCTTCGTTGGCCACAGGAAGAACCAGGAATTGTACCTAGGGAGATGGGTATAAAATTAGGAGGGCTGCTATAGAATTTATTACAAAAAAAATTTTGTAGATGGGGTGGGGGACATTTATTTCGATACTGCTACCGCTTGACAGAGATGAAGAGTGACAAATGATGGATTTGTTCTTGGGGAAGGTCACATTTTGCAATAAATGTGTGTGTTTTACGGCTGAGATAATGCCGATGTTTATTTCTGATATCTGTAAAATGGAACTAACATTCTTATCTACTTTTGGGCATTTTTTGTCTATTAATCTATCTTCAGTCCCATGATAGGTGTATGTACGAGGGGGGAAAGGTTTTTTCTGAAACTCATGGGTGACGGGTGTGTTTGTTGGACACACTTTGACGATAGTGCATTTTTGTAGCTTTTTAAATTTGATATATGGAGTGGCAAACTATCTCTGTGATCTTCTAGTTGGAGCACGGACTTAGATAATGTTCCTTTTTTTTTTTGACTTGTTTTCTTCTTCTCTAAATTAGTTTTTTAATATACTCTTGAAATACTACCTCTATTCACCACTGTTCTTATTTACAAGTCCCGTGTCATGTCAACAATTTTTTGGTAGCATTGACTCTTTGTTGTCCATATTTATCTTTCCCATCACAGATAAGTTATTTTGAATTTTAGTTTCATTCTTACGATTTTTATTTTCCTGCTGTAGTTGGCTTTGTGGTGGAGCTACTGGCCGAAACCATACCTGGTCAAATATTACTAATCACAGCTGTGGTCGATATAAAGAAGACAGTGAGAAAATGGCTGAGCGTGCAAAGCGAGACCTTTACAGATACATGCACTATCACAATCGTTATAAAGCTCATACAGACTCCTTTAAACAAGAATCTAGACTAAGGGAGACTGTAAAGGAGAAGGAGTCAAATTTGGAAGCCACGGATTCAAAATTGAGAGATTTCAGCTGGATTAGAAACGGACTTGAAAGGCTTTTCAGATCGAGGCGAGCTCTTTCATATTCATACCCATTTGCATTCTACATGTTTGGTGATGACTTTTTCAAGGATGAGATGACGGAAAAGGAAAGGGAAATAAAACAACATTTATTTGAGGACCAGCAGCAGCAGCTCGAGTCTAATGTCGAGAAACTCTCTAAATTTCTTGAGGAGCCATTTGATGAGTATCCTGAGGAACAGGTCATGCAAATAAGGATGCAAGTCATCAATCTTACAGTGATCACTGATGACCTTTGTAAAAAAATGTGAGTGTGTTATCAAGAAGCCTAAATCTTATCCTAGAAATGATGAAAGCTTATAGCCTTTTGATCTTCCAGGTATGAATGCATAGAGAATGACTTGTTGGGTTCGCTTCAATTCACTATTCACAATATAGCTCCATACCAGTCCAAAGGCATTGAAAGGGCGGAAGAGCTGGCCATTGGATGGAGCACACAAGCAAGCAGCATTAATAAATGTCAGAAAGCAGATGGTCAGGCCAATGGTAAAGTGACTTTTCATTGTGTTCGAATTTTTATGATGAAAGTGTAATTATTTTAAGGTTCAGCGTTCTTCTCTGATAATGGATGGGACCTTTTCACTCATAGTAGTACTTCTGATTGCTGAATTGGTCAAAGTGGTAAAAATGGTTGAACTCTTTTTGTTGGCCTTTGTATGGCTAAATGATGACAGAATTTCACCTATAAGAAGACCACCGTAGTTCACAGAGTGGGAACAGGAATCTGAATCATTTCATCATTGAAAAACTTTACGTGATGCTATGGCTTTTTCTGAAAACATTAAGATTCCTCTAATTTGAATTTTTTATTACTTGTTTTATAAAAAATTTCTAATTTTTTGTCAAATTTCAATTTTAACCACAAATTTCATGGCCTCACAACTTTTTATCAACTTTTCAACCCTACACTACATCAACTTTTATCAAAAATTGCTGAAACTTTTATCGAAAGCTTTGTCAAAAAACGTCAAGTAAAAAGGACATTCTTGAGTATTATGCTGTTTTAAATTAAAATTTTCATGTCAATCTTACTCTGTAAAGATCTTCATCAAGTCTTTGAAGAAATTTTTCCCTTATTTTCTCTTTTAGCATTCTAATTGTGTCTTGTTAACAGTAATGAAAGAGCAAGAAAGATAAAATAAAAGCTTATTAGTGCATGCATATGCAGAATTCTCAAATTTTTCGAGTTTCTTATCAGATCTTTACTCACTCAACATGCAATTTTCCGTTTGTTTTTGGTTTGTATGCTACCTGAAACTATTAAAAACACGTGCTTTCAAATTTGTAGCATTCATAAAGTTTCGCGCATATTTTGATCAACCTGGCTAAATGGAAATTCTTAAGAATCTGTTCTATGAAAGCAGGCAATCCCCGGGGCTTACCCGAGTGAAGATTTGTTGAATTATAGGATCAACAATGACTTGAACGTTAAACCTATCCGACCACCATGAAATCTATTAATTTAATTTGGATATATACAGTGGTACATATATATGTCTGCTCATGTTGTCATGTATCATTTTGTAGGACGTATAATAGAATCAGATCTACCATCAGCATCTGGAATATCAGATGAGAGGAAACACTCGTCACGAAAGCGTGCACGAAAAGGAAGTTTCGAGAGCAGCCTGTTTGATCTCAACTTGCCTGCAAAGTTTAATTAGTTTAGTTGATTCTTAGAGTTTTTTTTACTTTAAATTCCTGGTGTGTCTTTAACTTGCAAAGCAACTCCATCTAAAAGCTCTGAGAGCAAGATATGCTGTTTCTTTTTGTACCCGATTTTGTTCAGACACAGCAGATGTGAAAACTAGGATTTCATATATTTTGAAGTATTGTTACTTGGACATGGGTATCTTGTATATAATCTTTTGTTGGGATTCAACAGTGGTGAATAATTGTGTATATTTTCGCAGCATAGAGTTCTTTGTATCTACAGTTCTTTGTAGTTTTTGGCAATATCTCTCTTTGGTGGTTATTGTTAATGCTACAATTTATGAATAATTGGAAAATAATCCAATTCTGAAATATGAGGATACGTGTATGGGCTAAAATCAAGTGCTATACTTTCTGCAAATACGTTTTTTTCTAAAAAAAAAAAAAATGGAGCTCAAACATGCTTTAATTACTTCTAGTTATACTTTCAAAAAATTATTCAAATATGTTGAAAATTGACTTATTAATTCGAGTTAGCTTGAACTAGATGTTTTCCTAGATTGGCAGGTTGAGTCATTTCGTTTCACACTTTTAAGTTGGTCTTGCTTAAAATAAAATAACATTGAATTATGGGGACTATTTTGCAAAAAAATTTAAGACTGCAAAAAAAAAAAAAATTAATTTCAATTCATGGGCACATGGTTAATGCAACTACGCTATAGAACATACTAGAACAAATGACGAAGGGTAAATTCGTAATCTGCAAAAGAAACCAAGGATAAAATCGTCCAACGACTCCAAATATCTCTGGTAACGAACTCCTGAATTCCGTTTCATTTTCCCGCCGTTAATTCGTTACAGGGTACAGTTATATATACACATGCATACGTACAAATTCCTCACTTACTATTCCACTCTCACACACTGCACCAAAATCAACCATAAAAATGGCGATTCCTCTCCGATTCCAGCTCCTCATCCTCCTATTGATCCTCATTTTCATTTCTCTCTTCATCTCCGGCGCCACCTCCACAGACACCACTCTCGACACCGGCGCTTCTGTTCCATCTATTTCTCCATCGTCAACTGTTTTCCAGCAGTCTCATACCTATTCCCCCACTCTCTTCGCTACCATTCTGTCAACTCTAGGTTTTCAGGAACTTTCTACGGCCATTGCCTCCGCAAATCTCTCCGCCATTACGCCGCTCACTATCTTCGCCCCCTTCGACTCCTCACTCCTGACTTGCCCATCGTGCTCTCTTCCTCTCCTACTTCAAGAGCTCTCTGTCCCAGGCCTCTACCCGCTGCACTTTCTTCACTCCTTGGCTTTCGGGACCAAGATCGAAACTCTAGCTCCCAACCGCTGCGTCACAATCACTACCAGCTCCTCCACCTCCGCCGCCGCTGGGCACACTAACAAGGGAAAGATTTTTGTCAACGGATTGGAAATCACGCGCCCAGATTTGTTCAACAATGGTCTCGTTGTTATTCACGGTCTTCAGGGGTTTGTTTCGCATCTGTCTCCTCTTTCATGTAATGTTGAGCGCATGACGTCACTCTCCTTCCCTCCACCGGCGCTGTCTACATCAGTTATCACGCCGTTCTCGACTATCATGCGCTTGATGTTGAAGGATGCTATCCTCCGCCTCCGAACCACCGGCTACAGCTTGGTTTCTCTTGCTCTCCGTGTGAAATTCGCTGAACTCTCGGAGTTGAAGGTTATGACGGTGTTCGCTTTAGACGACACCTCCATCTTCTCCGGCGGAGGTAACGCTTACCTGTCTAACTTCAGGTACCACGTAGTTCCGAACAAGAGGCTGACAGCGGCTGAACTTGTTAGTCTACAGGCTGCTACTGTTCTACCGACCATGGAGGCTGGTCAGAACCTGGTAGTGACCACCGCCGGTGGAGGAGGTCCGTTGGCTCCAATGAAGATCAATTACGTTAGAATCACGACCATTGATCTGCTGCACAACAGCAGGATCGTGATCCATGGAATCTCAGTGCCGTTTCCTCACATGCATCATCCAGTTGCTGAGAAGGATATATTTGAACAGATCCAACTGCCTCAGTGCGATCAGTTTGAATGGAATACTGGGGTCTGTCAGGCTAATGCTCAAGTGCCTGCAGCTGTCATTACATCCACCGTCGATTCTGATGACCACCATGGTCTCTGATTACTGATGTAATCATCTTCCTAGCTATTCTACTGTTGCAGGCTGATTAGTGTACGTAACTGTTCTTTGTGGATGAATGAAGAAATATTAGCAATTTATTTTGAATAAATTCTCTCTATATTTGTGCATGAATGAATATTAATGAATCTTTGTCCAGTTAGTTAATTATTTGTGCATGAATGAATATTAATTTGCGTCCAAGGGGCATGTTTGAAGATAAAATCGAAGCACTTTTACATGGCCTGTCTTTCTTTCTTCATCTCGATCAATTTCATGAGAGGTCGGTCTAGAACATCACATATTATTCACAGTAATAGTTTTGTGATTTTAATTTTTCAATAAATGTATCTTTGATGAATCAATTAAATTATTTGGCAGCAGGTAAAGAGAAAATGATAAATAATTTTAGTAGTTGTGATTCTTTTGCTTTTGTTGCGCTTGCTGCAACTTTAGTCAGTGATACAAATTTGGGCTTATTAATTTTCTCTGTAATCAGCCCAAGTTTGGTTTCCTTCTTGGGCCATGATTTACATGGGCCTTTTTAAGAAAATATTGGGTGTAGCCGGTTTGTTTGGCTATTTGCCCTATCAGCTCAAGTGGAAGTTGGCATGTGCAGGTTTATGATTTAGGGTTGTTTGACAAAGTTTTTGATATAAAGTTTTAGTAGATTTTAATAAAAGTTAATAAAATATGTGGCTGAGAAGTTGTGAATTTAATATGTGCAGTAAAAATTAAGAGTAACTTTTTTAGCTATCCAAACAAGTACTTAAAAGAACTTGGTAGATTCCCTGTTTTGGGCATTGACTTTGTTGACTGGAATGCCTTTGGAAAGTTCGCTTTGGTGGATTTTCAATGCCCAGCGAAGCTCTCGTATTTGGTGGCGTTGGCCTCGGTTTCTTCACTATTCTACACTAATAAAGGTTCTGTTTGGCTTATTTACTTTGCAGAATGTGTTATTATTTTTATTATTATTATTCAAAAAGTTAAAATTCCACACATTGCGTCTTGTTGCTAATAATTAATTAAAGATTCTGTAATAGGGACCTATTGCCAAATTTAACTATCAAATTACACTTTTAATTTGTGATTTTTCTGAATTAAATGTCATTTTCTGATGAGCACAAAAGTCAAATAAGGTTCCTTGTGATCAAATAAATAAGAATATCTTGCACAGTGGTTCCAGTGGTTTTGGGAGTATGGAAAATCTGTCATTTATTGACAATTAATCGAAGTAATCAGTGTATTAAATGTAAAGATAGTATGTCTGTCAGATTATTTGAAAAATTAATGGTAATCATAATCAATAATTTACTAGATTCGTCGATAATACCCATGCAAATTTGACTTCCTGCTGTCTGATTTCTCAATAATGACAAAATTGCATGAATTTGCAATTCGTGTCACGTTCCATTCATCCATATGTGGACAAGCACTTCATTTGTTACAAGTATATTGATTGAATTCATATTAAGATATCTATTTAAATAATAATCACATGATCTTTCTTGAATAATATGAGACTCAGAAGTAGTCGTTACAACTTACTCCTCTATTTAACTGACGCTGATGATGATAATCTAGTTTATTTTTATAGCTGAGTTACTTCAAAAAATCAATTATATACTAGAAATGATCATAAATTCTCTTTGATATGACCATTACAAACATTTTAGAGAGATTGTTCAACGTTCTTATAAGCCCACAAAATACATATTGTTTATAAGCAACGTAAAACTATCTTGAAGCCAAAAAGATGCTAAAACTTTTTTTCTTTATTGTGTGCCCTTTTCAGCTAACCATCGACAATATATATGAGTTGAGAGGGCCAAATGTAAGTTGAAAGTATTTGAACTTTTAAAAAGAAAAATATGGTCTTCTTGGCATGCAATTAGCACTAAAGTGTCCCATGAAAAAGTTAGAAAAATCTCCTTCACTAAACTTTTTGTGAGCTGTGACTGATAAAATGTTGCACCTTTTTTTCATTTTTGTATTTTGATAGGGAAGAGTTGTTTGCTAGATAATGGAAAGCACACACGAGGAGGTGTCATCTCACTATGAGCCATTCCTTTTTTGCATTTGTTTTGACCTTTACCTTTCACCCCTTTTTAGGTAATTCAAACCCCAATGCAAACAACTTTTTTTTCCCAACTGTTTGCAACCATTCAATGCACGATTGGTTCACCAATCACCCTGTTTAACAGTTTGGCTTTGATCTCTCTTGTATCCCAGGAAGATGTCGTTTGAACACGCATTAGAGATGGAATTAAACGACACTGATGTCCAATTTCCAGAATGATGAAAAAGGGGTACCGAAGGAACACAGATAGAACAAGACCAATTCTCGAAATATTTTCTTGATATTCTTCAATGATTATTCACGAAAAGAAAATTGAAAAAGTTCTTGAGAGTCTTACGAGATTCAATTTTTTCTCTCTTTGATAAATAGGCTACGGCCTCGTCTTTAGACTATGTTTAGCCGTGGCAACTCATGATTACCCTCCTTGTAAATCAACAAATGTTTTGGCAACATTAATTTAGGGAATCATGAAAGAAACTTCAATGATGAACTTTAATATAGTCACTAATAACAAGAATCAAGACTTGGGATGACCTTTAGTTTGGACTAGAATATAATCTGTACTCTATTTCAGGCATTAAATGCCCATCGACTTTCTGAATAAAAAGCCAATTCCCCCAAACTAAATTGCTTCTTTTAATGCACAAAAAAGCCTTAACCTTACATTCCAAAAGTCACACCAAAAGGTGCCATTGCTTTTCTAAGACAGTTGACCCACCAGTCAAAACATAAATAGTTCATTTTCAAGCTCATTTCCTTGGCCTCCATCATGTACGCACAATCTCTTAATTTTAGTTAAACCAACCACATGACATGTGAGGGTCGCATCACGCTCGCTCGCTCATCAGTGCATAAGCTTTCAATTACACGCCTCTCGATCAATGTCGAAACATTAGCCTGGGGAGCACTCCCTGCATACAACATTTTGCATTTTAATAAGAAAATAAGTGTATAGTACAAATAAGTTCCCCATAATCCAACTTATGAGAAGGTATGTTGGTGTAAGCATTTAGCCCCCGTTTCTCATTCTTCTACTTATTTTCAACCACACATTTTTCAATATAATATTTTTCGTTACATCAATAATTTTTTCTCATTTTTCAACCATACATTCTTCATCAATCTATTATTTCAGAATATATTCTTTCAAAATAATGTAAGAAAGGACTTGATATATATTAGGCAGCGGAGTGGTGAGTACTGATAAAAGATTTAAGCTTTTGAAACCATTTAGTCATTAGAACAGTAGATTCTGATTCAGCTTTCCGAAAATTCATGTAAGTGTGTCTGTGCGTGTGAATTGTCTCTCTCTATTACTGAAACGTTACCATTGTTTCTCAGAAACTGCAGTATATTCTTGTTGTTACCAAATTTAATGTTTCTTGGACCTTTCCTACACAACGTTTTTTTATTCTGTTTGAATCCTTGTCAATTTCTGTTGAATATGAAGTTGATGCATTTAATGTTGTTTCAGTGAATTTTCACAAATGGGGTCTCAGATTTTTGTTGGGTTTCTATATTTATGAAGGAATTTGCATCTGCTCAACTGCTTACATATGGATTTGACATTCTAAGACCTAACAAAGGTATGTTTCTTTTCCTTTTTTTCCCTATATAAACTGTATGCTATAAAGAAATTTTCCTTTTAGTTGTTCATGTTTTTATTACTCCTTGGTATTAGGAGATTTATTTATGCCAGTCACTATTAGATTAGGATTTAGATTTTATAGCCGTCTTCTTGTCGTCCATGGGGTAGTTTTACTCCTCGTTATAGTGTTAGTTCTCCCAGGATTGTACTGTGAGAACATCTTTGCCATATCTTGTTGAATTAAAATGGGAACTATGAAGCACAGTTTGTCTAATTTGATAAATTTTCAACTTCAGACGGTCTTCCTTTCGACTTTTGATTATTAAACCAGGTCAGAACTGAGGAAGAAAAGTTCAGCGCCTGCAAGGTTTCTTACCATTTTGATTTGGTGAAAATTTCATTAATCAAGTTCTGAGCGATCGTGTTGAGTTGAAAGTTAACACATTTAGCAATGGGACATTTGAAAATTTTTGAAGCCAAGAATAGACGACTGTCCCTGGGCGAGGCTCAAATTTATCTGAAAGAAGAGGTAATCTTGTTACTTTTCTTGTTGTGCACCTTATTTTTACAACTATAATACTTATTGTGATGTCCTGCTCACTTTTGTAGATTATACAGCTTCAGAAACAACTAGAGGACCAAATCGTAGTAAGGAGTGCACTCGAGAAAGCAATGAATTACTGGCCTCTCTTGGACGATCCAAAATATAAATCACTTAACCAGGTGTTCTCTTAGTTCATTATGGAGATGCAAGTTTGTCTTAACACGAAAAACTCAATATTAACTTATGATAATGTGCTTAAGAGAGTTGACAATTGAACTTTTCTTCTTTAGTTTGCTCCAACTTAAATATTTCTCATCATGCTTGCTTGTGAACAGCCTGCTGGTGATCTTATAAAAGAAATTGCTGTATTGGAGTTGGAAGTTGCATACTTGGAGAAATATCTACTATCAATGTATAGGAGAACCTTTTCGAAAAGGTTATCCACCTTGCCTACAATGGATGAACGAGCAAGCGCGAATTCAGAAACTCCTAAATGGATGTTACCGGAATTTTTCAAACCTAGTTTAATGCCTTCGAAAGAAAGTTCAGTCACGTTTGTGCCACCTCGAGATTCAGTCAACAAATGCAATGACATTTTGGGAGCAGAAACACTAGTTGATACTGGTATAGGCAGAAGCCAATCATCACTATCTCAGCGTTCGACTTGTGCTTTCAGAACTTCTCCATCTCAAGCTGTTGCTGAAGCTGTAGACTTGCACCATTCTTTACCATTATCGATGTTGGAGGTAGTGGAAAAAAAAATGTAGCTTAAAAGTGATTTTTAAAATGTTGAAATTTAACCTCTTGGCAAATTTATAAATGGTTTATATTGAGGAATAGTAGTGGGTTCCATGAAACATGTGGATAATAATGAATAGTAGCTATGAACATGTGGTTGAAATTTATGTCTAATTTTGACTGAATTATAAATCATTTATAAATTTTTTAACGAATGGATGCCTTTAGTTAAGACTGTCGAATTGTGCATTGTTGTGTCTTTTCGCCAGAGGGCTCAGGGCTCTACCTCAAGTGCCAGTTTAGCAGAGCAACTTGGTTCCAGTTTTCCTGATCATGCTCAAGAAACACCTAATTGGCTTTCTGAGGAGATGATTAAGTGCATCTCAACTATATATTTTCATCTCTCGGACTCGCCTTTGATCAATCATGAATTCAGTTCCGCTATTTCACATTCGTCTCCAATAAGTAAATTTTCTCCAAGGCAGTGTGAAGAAAATTCATGGATGAAAAGTCCTTTATATATTGGAGCATCTAAAGAATTTTCCGGACCTGTCTTTGCAATGGTTGAAGTTCGAGGCATCCTTAGAGATAGCCGAAGACTAAATGCTATTGAAGACCTACTACAAAATTTTAGGTACTTAGTCTTCTAGTTTCTGCATAGTTGTGCTAATCCTTTTATTTTATTTATTTATTATTATTATTTTTTTAAAGTTTGTAACTTGCAGTGAGATTATCTGTTACTTTATTACAATTTGTTGATGTCAAAGCGGATTTTCAGTCTGGATTTGAACTTAACCACATAAGGTCGAACCAGAAAATCCCACTGCAAACAAAGCTCGAACACGTTGGCGAAAAAGATATTTAAAAGTAACTTTACTTTTAAGCTTAGCCAAACACGCTCTTATTCCTTTGAAAGTGTTGAATTTCAGCAGATATTGTTAGTAATACTGAAACATCGTTACTACTTGATTTCAGGTTTCTCATTTCTAGGTTGGCACAAGTTGATCCCGGTAAACTGAAGCATGAAGAGAAATTAGCTTTCTGGATTAATGTTCACAACGCACTGGTGATGCACGTAAGAATTCAGTTTTTTCCATTTTCATTATCCAACAGTACGAGGCAGAAATCAAGTGTGACTCACTTATGCAACAGGCATTTTTGGTGAACGGTATTCCACGAGGAAATCTAAAGAGGTTTTCTCTTGTCCTCAAGGTAACGAAGAAACTAAGAAAAAATTCTGGAGAATTGTAGCATTTCTTTCTTTTTTGATCTGAATAACTTCTCATATGATCCAGGCTGCATATAACATTGGGGGCCATACTGTAAGCATTGACGTAATGCGGAGTTCAATTTTAGGATGCAGATTGCCTCGTCCAGCTCAAGTAAGCCTGAATTTTCTATTATATATAAATAGTTATCTAAGTTGATCGCGTCAAGTTCTTATGTCTTTAGCTAAGATATTTCCCAATCAATTTCCATACAACTGAAACACTTTTAAACTAACATGTCTTAATGGCCTAATGGAACGTAAATTTTGCTTATAGTGGCTACAATCATTATTCTTTCCCAAGGCAAAACTTAAAACCGGAGACTCTCAGAAGTCATATGCAATACATCATCCAGAAACTCGTCTACATTTTGCACTCTGCTTGGGATGTCAGTCGGATCCATCTGTAAGTGCTAAATGATTTAGCCATGAACTAATAACTTCATTCTTTTAAAATTCTTGTGGCTTGCATAGTAAGGTGGACTATGCAGCACCGACAATATTAAACCAGAAAAAGAGCACATGCCCTTGATGTGAGCATTGGGGTAGTCCAATTTTCTTCCAGTAACTTTTAATCTTTTGCAGGTTCGTTTATATACACCCAAAAGAGTGTTCCAGGAACTGGAAATAGCGAAAGAAGAGTACATCCATTCAAATGTCAGGCTACATAAAGATCAAAGATTACTCGTCCCAAAGAATGTTGAATATTATGTAAAGGAGATGGGCTTATATCCTGCTGGTATTGCAGAAGTAATTGAGCATTCAATGCTCGATTCTTTGAGAAAGAGGCCTCGGCAAGGAAAACTATGGAAGAAAATCGAATGGATTCCTCACAATTTTTCTTTCCGGTTCTTGCTTTCAAATGAACTCATCAAGTGACCTCCATAGCTGCAATCTGCCAAAGGTCATCAGTGAGTTGATGCAGACTTCACACCTTCATCGTCTGATGAAATTTCATCATGCAGATTTGAATGACAGATGAATCATATAACCAAACTTTTGATCAAGAATGATGCAGTCGAGGTTCAGGAGTTGTATTTTGAAGAATAATAATGGAAAGGTGGCTTGTGAACTTGAAGTGATAAACGTTGAATATGTGCCATCGAGCTTCTGTAGTTTATCATCAGTTCATAGTTTCTCTAAAAGCACCAAAATGTGATTCAACCGTCATTCCAAATAGTTGCAAATGCACTAATAAATGTTGAAGAGACAGAATGGAAGTTGAAAGTAACCTGAATATCAAGGGCCATCTTCCTTTTCATTGTTACTTGTAAACATTGCTGCATTTTCTTGGCTGATAAGAATTCAGGAATTTTCTTATGTTACAAAAATGTGAAATTTTGTTCAATTTTAAGGCCTGGATATGTGGGAAAGATGTTAAATATTTCTTGTATGGTAGAAAGTGTATTAGTCTGCAGATAAATAAGTGAAGACTAATGTTGCCTGTCTGTAAAATTAGAGACTGCAGTAATTTGATCAATGTCGACATAGAAATTGCTCAAATCTTTAGAAATAAAACTAATTGAGATTTATAATACACATTGCCCCATTGTGAAATTCCTGTATGACGTCTAAAAATATAGGAAAATGTATGAATTTATACCTAATTTTCGACATAAGTACACTTTTTAACTTTGCAAAGGCAGATTGCCTTGGGAGTTTGCACAAATCAGCAACAATATTTCTCAAACATTGCACCTCAGGACATTTTTTATTGTCTCAATCTTTCGAGTCAATAAACTCTCCATCAAATGTCCCATAAATAAAGGTGGGTCGAAATTGGTGAAAATGCAAAGCACTTTCTACTATTTGAATTTCAACTTGTGAAGGGCAGGAGTGGGATTCCTTGATGGTGCTATTTTCCTCACCAGCCCATGTTCTTCTGATGGTTCATGTAAACCACATATAAAATGTAGGAGACTTTGAAACATTTGATCAAGGTGCAGTTAATGGTGAGTGTGGGATCACAATGACAAAATTCAATAGTAGTCAAGGACTCAGGGAAAAGCTTTAAAGTGCAGTGAATGTGTAACATATATATATTAAGGATCTTAAAAAGCAGCTTTTGGAGCTTTTTTAAACCAAGAAACGACTTGAGATAGTTTTGAATTGAACTTACTAAGATAATTCTATCTGTTTGTGAGTCGAAGAAATTGTAAGATCCATGTACATTGAATTGAATGAAGAGCTCAAAGTGTAAAATCTGTTCAGTTATTAATTGCTGCCAATTTATCATAATAATTGTGACTTGTATAAGTAGTCTATGAATATTTCTGTAGAATGTTTGTATGAAGAAGAGGAAGTTTCGTCGTGTCGATGAAATTTTCTAAACGAAATTATCAGAGATAGGTACACGATGTTTTGAAACTGGCTTAATTAGTGCATATTGGCTAGATTTTGTAGCCAGTGGATTTGTGCTATTCTGACTATTATTGCTTGATGTATCTGACTGAAACAATAAAAAATTATGATGCATAAATTGACAGAACACTGAACGCCAATAACTATGAACTCCTCGTCCCACCCCTGGCAGCGGGCGAACTCAAGGCTGGCCTTCTCATTCCCTAGTTTCAGACAAAGGCTCTGTCTCCTCCTTCCTCTCCACATGCAAGTTTTTTCAAAATGGCCAATAAGGGTTGGGCCAAAAGATTTCCACAAATCAGAGAGAGCCTTCACTCGGTTCTGAGTCGAGGAGTCCATTTAACGGGTATGAGTGCTGGTACAGCAGCCAAAGCGGCAGTTACTATCATTGAAATGATCTCTATCTTGAGTTTAGCTGGTTTTGAACCGAGTATAAGATGGGGTAATCATTTTAAGTTTTTGCACGTATTTCAGCTTCAACAGAACAATGATAAGTGCAAAGCAGTCGATTGTCCAACTAGGAAGGTCCCAGTGATGGAAAATGGCGAATGGAGGTGCATTGTTAAAGTAGTAACATCCTTGTTGGAACTTGCTATGTGTGCATCAAGATTTACGCAAGGATACATGTCACTTTACCATTTGCCAGTTTAAAATACAATAAATTTTTTCATCTAATCTTTTTCTTTTACATTGTATTATGCAATCCATTATGTACATTTTTTATGTGCAAGTAGCAAAATTCTTGCTAAAGAGGGTCGAAATTCTATTTGAGTCCGGTGTCTCAACGTCCAATGTGAACTATGGTTGTTGATGAAATGGTATTTATGTATAGAATTAAGCTATATGAAACATTCCTTGTTGACATTCTCTTTTACACCCCTATATGTCAAAATCTGGTCAGTGATGCGAAAGATTGCTATAAAAATCAATGGAGATGATAGATGCCATGTGTTAGAATGTCAAATTTAATGTACATGTAGCATGATTGTTTACGTATATCCCCTTCTCTTTTACATTAGCATTGTCAACTTTCTTGATAAATGTCAAATCTAAGATTTGTTTACTAGACATGGTTAGTTATGAAATAGATGGTAATCAAACTCAGTTCTTGAATACGAATGGGATTACAGGTTCTCGTCAAAATCTTTCTTGATTACTATTGAAGTTGAGATTGATTTATAAGTCATGTCGAACTAAAATTCGTTAGTTATGAAATAGATGCTAATCTCCTCAAATCTTGAATTTCCGAAAGCAAACCAGAGTAAGAAAATATATATATATATATATATATATATATATATATATATATATATATATGTTGGAAAATATATTATTTGGCAAATGAATTTTCACTTGTGTATGTGAAATTAATCCCACATTGATTGAAAGTTGGGATTTTGAAGAGGAGCTTTAAAAGGGATTAACAATCCCACATTGGTTAGAAATGGAAAAGTGGGAATATATGAGGACTATAAATAGTACCATCCCACATTGGAAAAAGGAAAAAGAAAGTGGCAAGTGGAAAAACTTAAATAGTTATCCCACATAGGATATGAACAAGTTTTTGGACCAATTTATATATGGTTAACAATTTGTAAGGTGTAACCATTTGTTGCATAGAGACTCCTCCGTGGCCTACGCGCCCGCAGGGGGGGTGCAAATCTTGGACCGACTTGGCCTTCGAGCCTTGAACTTGTGTGCGGGCGCGACCTGCGTACACGAATGTCGGACCGAATGAGTCAAAAATTGGCCACCAAGTGCAAGCCACGTTTTGAAAATTTTCTTTTACGTTTTCCCAAATGGCAGAGTTATGGCTGGAGTTATGACTGCATTAAGAGACAAAGGCTCCTCCTTGCCTATATATACTGAACATTCTCTTCAGTTTAGACACACCACAACAGCACGAAATCTTTCTTCTTCCTGTTCAAATTCCTGTCGTCTTACAGTCACTTGGTGATTCCGTTCCGGCACACTCGTTCAGTTCGACTGTACAAGCTGCAGTTCACGCCGCTGTATCCTGGGAAGCAAGCGCTAGCATTACTTCGGTGAGGGGGCGAATATTGCTTTAAGGACACTGTGTTGGACACAGGCCCCGGCTTCAAAGACACCAATTTTATCTTCTGTCAATTGCAATATTTTTTTCTGTCCACTATAATTTGTTTGTTACTTCTTCTAATTCAGTTCACTGTTCAAAGTTTACATACAATATATATATGGGGTGAGTGGGGTGGGGGTGTTTCTACTTTAGAACAACACCAAAAAAACATAAACTTTCTCAAGGAAATTCCACCTAGAAATGGCTGTCTAATCCTAAATGGAACTGAACGGATTTTAGGCCTTACTCTTCAAGTACTATACTCAATTTTGAATCAAATTTGCGACCTTTACAGCTATATTCTCGACCGCCACCGTAGCCGCCACCATCCGCAGCCAGGAGAGGCCTTGCCTTGTCATCTTTCTCATGAAACAGTATCATAGGACCAACCTTTTTAGATCCGCAACAATTCATAATCCCATCACTTCTTGTAAGAGCTACGCTTGCTTTCACGGCCAAAGAAGCCATGTCCTCCGCCTGCAGCCGGTGGCTCAACCACTTCAACGGCATCTCAAAGTAGAGCTCTCCCGGCTGCAGCTCGTCGTCGCCATCAATTGCCGAAACAAATTCGCCGAATCCCATTTCATCTGAATTGCATATGAAACAATCTGGATTTTGTTCAAGCAAATTTGACACTTTTATTGGACATGAAAATTCTTCTAGCTCTCCATCTACAAGAATTAACTTGGCCGTGGCCGTGGACCTAGACTCACACGACCTGCAATTTCCCATGCAGCCTTCTTAGAAGAAGTATTATACAAATTTATTCACTGCAAGTCTATTGAAATTCACTTGCTACTTTATAATATTAGAATTTCAAACTACGTCGTTTTATCCATCTCATTTTCAGCAGGACCAGATTAGATTGCTATGAACCTACAAAGTCAACATTTCATAAAATAATATCCAATATAATTAAATTCTTAATACAAACTTTATGACGTATTTGTCCCGTTTCAGCTCGTCGGGTCCCCATTTTTTTTTCCAAGAATTGATTTTCATTAATTAACAATTATGTGGGGGCGTTTGCATTTTG
Organism: Fraxinus excelsior; assembly: GCA_019097785.1. Taxonomy (NCBI): domain Eukaryota; kingdom Viridiplantae; phylum Streptophyta; class Magnoliopsida; order Lamiales; family Oleaceae; genus Fraxinus; species Fraxinus excelsior. The sequence goes on from CM032639.1 coordinate 1,441,763, forward strand.
TAATGTTTTTTTACATACAAAAGAAAGGTGACATCCCATTACATTCGTGTTTTAGCTTTTAACGAAGATGATTTTGGCCCTATTTAGATTTTCAATTTGATACATAATTTCACTGACACAATCACGTTTTCTAGTAAGGGATAGATTTAATACGTTAGGAAAAGTGTATAAAGTGCAATAGTTACTTATTTTTGGCCTCTCTTTTTAATTTAAAATTTTCAAAGTAGCATCTGATTTCTAACAAAACCAAACAGACAGGGCAAAAAAGAGAGAAACAAAGAGTAAAGAAAAGGGAGATTCTTGTTAAGACAAGAAAATGTAAAGGGCAAACCGCCAACAAATCACTCAATTTTCTTGAATTGACTGGCGTGGGGGTGGGGTGGGGATTAGCAATCAATCAAGCCAAGAGTTTAATGTGAATTGCCTCAGTTCTTGGAAATGTCAAAAAAAGGGTTGGGGGGGGGGGGGGGGGGGGGGTTCACAGATCCTCAAAACCCTTGACTTTGAATAGAGGAAGTGTACAAAATAATAATTTTCCTTTCAAAAACATCACCGGATGCAAACAGGCATCCATCCTATACGGTATACCCTTGATTTCCATTTTTATTTATCAAAATAAGAACTATTATTAAGTTATCAGAGATCTCTAAAATCTTAAGATTGAGACGCATAACGAAACGAAGCCACATTTTCCAATGCAATTCAAGACACCTGGAGCAATTCCAAACTTTGACAAATTCCAGATTAGTCCAATTTTATGACTTCTGAACAAACATATATTAAAAAGAAAACATTGTTAAAGCTGCAGGGATTACATTAACATTGATTTTGCTTTATGCAATTATTATCTACAAGGAACAACTTTCTGAGTATACTGTTTCCCAATTTCACATGATCAGAATTCATTAACAACATCAAACCTTTTGTTTTTCTCACTATTTTGACATCATTGAACCCACCACCCCAGCAATCAGGGTGGTGGGATCACCAAGAACTGCAGAAATCACAAACTGTAGAGCAAATCCAGCCACTTCACAACATTTTTGAACTTTTCCTTTGCTTTTCCTATGATGAGTTTGCAGTGTACCTTTCAAGCTAGGAATCCTCGTCTCCAGTTTCCTACTATTCCCACCTCCATTTCCGATATATATTTCATGCCAACTCTCGACCAACATCTCCTTCACGCACGCCACGTGCAAATTGTACTTCTTGCACGTCGACCTATAACTCCAACTTCTCCCCTTTCTCCCACACCTATGACACGGCTCAATTACTTTCTTATGCAGGTACAGTTTCACTTCACCGTCGTTTAATACCATAGGGAGCTTAGCGCAACATGGATGAAGATCAAATCCGCATTTCTTGCAATGGTACAGGAATCCTGTAATGTCCTTCTCACAAGCGTTACAATAGCGCGCTACATTTCCAGGAGGGCGTTCAAGGAATTGGAAAGAGCACTCGGTGTAGAAAGGGTGGGATATCGAAGGGGAAGGGATGGCGCAGTGCATGTGCAGATCATAGTTGCAGTTGTTACACTTGTAGCACGAGCCAATCCCGACTTCTTTGCAGCCATCACACTTGAAGGGGACTTTGGTGTAATCAGATTCGAGAGTGTGATAGGGGTGGCTGAAGTGAGAAATTTCGTTGTATTTCATTATTTGATCAGGCAAGAAATTCGAATTCGAGTGGCTAATATATAAAGGGAGGAGGATAATGTTGTTTGAATCCTAGAATGACTTCAGGTCTTCAAGATATATGGATTAAGGTCACAATTTGCTTGCAGATGAAGCGATTAGGGGATTTATGCTTGTTGGCGTTAGGTTACAGTTACCGGGCCCGTTTGAAAGAATTTTTGCATCTTAGACCAACTCCTTCGAAAGTTCTTCTAAATAAAAAAAAATACTTTTAAAAAAATTATTTAAACATATTTAAAAATAATTTCTAGAGCCTATTTGAGCCCCCTTTTTTCTTTTTCTTTTTCTTTTTTTTTTTTGATGAAAATGCATTTTGATACTATTTTTGATGTAAAATACGTGGTTAAAAAATAATGAAAGTTTTTTTTATTTGCGTATAATATTATTTTATTAAGAATGTGATTGAAAATAAAAAATAAAAAATATATTTTAAAAATAATGAGAATCAAACAAGGGTCTGATTTCAAAAATAACTTTTTATTTTCCCAAACGTCACGCCGGACGGACTCATTATGTGCTCTAAGATATAAGAATATGAATTTTTCATATTTGTCAATACTCAAATAAATGAATAAATAAAGAGAAGACTTGAATGGTATCGGACTAAGAGAGTGTTTAGTGGAGATTAAAATTAGATTCTTAAATTTTGAAATGTGTTTTTGAAAAGTTGTGGAACCTATAAAAAATGTGATTAGTATTGATTGTTTGACTTTGACTTTGACTTTGACTTGGATTAAAATTTGATTTTATTCCAGCCCAAATATACCCTAGATGTAAGAATTCCACAAAACTAATAAACATAGTAGGATAATATTAGGGTCCGTTTGATTGCAAATGTGGAAAATGGGTGGAAAGAAAATATTTTATTGGGAATTGAATTGCTTAGAATTTGTTTTACGGTGAATTGTAATTAATTATATTTGATTGATATAATTTTCTACCTAAAAAATGTTGAAAGTTTGGTATCCGTTTGGCTTCGTTTTTTTATAAAAATTGCCCATTAAAGTGATAATTTTTTCTACCAATACATCTAAAATTTGTTCCAATTGCCAAAAAGTAAAAAAAAATAAAAATAAATTAAACAATTAGAAAAAATTATCATATTCGTTTGACTTTGTTTTGCATAGAAATTGTCAACAAAAATGAAAATTCTTTTTACAATGGTTGATAGAATTTGTTCCCATTGCTAAAAAAAAGGTGGAAAATGTTTTCCCACCTATTAGGTGAAAAAATATTTTCCATCATTTGTGCATCAAATGATTGTACATAGGAAAATGGAGGAAAACATTATCCGTAGAAAATTTAGCCTATCAAACTGTCAAAAAGTGGAAGTCCATGAAAAATTCCGCCAAATCAAACGGACCCTTAAGCTTTAGCAGGTGAATTATTTATTCTGTAATTAGAGGGAAAGGCATATTTCTTGTGGATTAAAGCGAATTATAACGAATATTGTGAGATAGAATTTCAAAAAGGAAAAGAATTTATCAATAATTATTAGCTTCTTGGAGTGGAAGGTGGCATGAAAGAACAAATTCCTTCGCTGTTCATTCACTCATCTTTCAGTTAAAAACTTGGTTTCTATTAGCTTAACAAGAAAAGCAAGTTTAATCTGCTTTTTTCCAAAATAAGATGCTTATCACGAGCATGTTTGATACGCTGTTTTTCTATTGGATCCCTTTCCTTTGTAATTGATTCTTATTTACCGAATACCTTTTTTTTTTTTTTATAACTGTGGACGTCCAGGCCAGCTTGTGCGCACCTCAACTAATCCCACGGGACCTTGAAATTTACAATCATTTCTCACCTTAGTGGCCCTGAGGGAACCCGAATTGGTGACCATTGAGGAGCAAACTCAAGGTCTGACCAATTGAGCTACCCCTCAGGATTCTTATTTACCGAATACTTAACCAAGAAAAAGAGTCCAATGATGGCAAACTTACACGAAATTGAACGGCATTAAAGAAAAAAAAAAAAAAAAAACCAAATTATAAAAACTCACAATTACTGATGGTATCGAATAAAGTTTATGTTTCTGTACTACAATATGATTTTCTGCTTTTGTTTTTTTCCCTGTTCATCATCTTTTTGTACGGACAAATAGAAACAAGTGTAGTCCAAAATATTAGAGCAAGTGCATTTGGAACTTGGTACTTTGGCAAGAACATAAAAAATGCAAATGAATCTGGTTCTGACTTCTTTTTCGTTTTCTACGACAATCTTTCAATTATCCCTCTTAAAACAAAATCACGTAATCCTTAATTCGTGAAGACGCACTTTAAATTGGATATAAAATTTGTTGCAATCTTTTCGGATTCTAAACATAGGAAATTTATAATGAAGACAAACATATATACTTAGCTTAATATCAACATTATCAAAAAATCTAACGATCCAAAACTGTAACCCAAACTAGATTTTTAGTCAGAATAATTGATCGACCTCAGGTTTACAGGCTGGAAAGATACAGAAGATGACGAAAAATTAAGTCAATGAAAAACAAAATCAAGGAGAACATTAGTTTTGGCTCAGTTCCTTCTCCCGATTTGCATTTCCTTCAAAACTAACTGCATGAAAACAACAAAAGAAGATGCATCACTATAATAGTAGATAATCAAAAAGGTCAAAAGCAGCCATTCTACAAGCTATCATGGCTATACAAATTTTAAGTAGAAACAGATACTAGTACTATCTGATTCTCAGATATTAAATGTATGCAACGAAACCATTCCATCAACCATATAAATAGTTCAAGGTGAACACCTAAAGAATGCAGAAAAACAAGGCTAACCAGATGCATGCAATGTACTAGCACAAGGAAAATAAGAATTGCCCCACACTTGTATTATACAGGCAAACGTAACCAATATGGAGAGATTCAACGAATAGAAGAGACGAAATTGCATTGGTCAAATAACAATTAATTAGCAGTAAACAGATTAATAGCTTCTTCACATCAACTCTTCCATGTGGCAAACCATAATAAAAGATTTTAGTCGTCAGATGGTTATTCTCCAGTTTTCCTAAGTATCTTTCCAGGCCGATAACTGTGTAGATAGAGGGCTCATGGAGGCAGTACGTCTAACTGCCTTTAACAGGCAGCAGTACGAGCTGCCTTGCAGCAGATTGCTGCCTGCAATAGCACTGCCTAGTTATTTAATTATTTTAAGATTAGGCTCAGTCTGGCTTGGTAGGCCGGTTCGGGCTTTTTACGGGCGAGCCACGTGGCCACCGAGCCAAATTAACAACCCTAGGTCATGACTAGCTCTACACTCCCTCCCCTCCCAACACGCAGAGAGGAGGGGGTGCAGGCCAGATTAGGCCAGAGCAAACAGAAATGGAAGGACGATGGTAATTTCTTCTGATTTGTCATAGCAGAATGAAAAAATGTTGCAAAGCAGAAAAGAAAAGGAATTTAGTTTTTCGAGAAGAAAAAATGGAAGGAAAGGGAGACAGAAAGGAAAAACCGGGAAAAAAAGCATAACTAATTTCCGGCTTTCAGATGTTGTTCTGTTAAATTTCCCCTTCTAATGTTCTGCTACATAAAACTATATAAGAAAGAATATAAGGTAAAGGAAGAAGCGGATCCAGGCCATAAACTATGCATGCTCACCCAGTAAATCTTCATCCAATGGTCCAAAATTTTGAAAATAGTTCATAAACCCCCAAGAGAACATCGCTGAACCATACAATCATCCCCTCCCCCAGGGTGTCCAGTATGACACTACGCAGGTTGAGGAATTCTAGAATGCATATGATACATGTGTTGCAGTGTTGGAACGGCAGTCCAAAGCACAGACCTACAGTTTTGCAAATCCTTTTTTCAAGTTAATTCCAGTAACACGTTCGTCTGAAAACAAGAAACCACCTACCTATAAATTATATAGGTTTACATATAAACGAGTGGTATGCATCCCCTTATTCGAGTACGTCTGATCACACACTAGGAAACTAATATATAATTTTACCTATAGTCGGTCATGAAATATGAGCTTTCTATGCACAGTAATTAGGTTAATAATATCAGTCTAGTTATAAAAAAATGAGTCTTGCTGATAATCAAAATAGAAGATACATAATTCATAGAACGTAATCACGATTTCATTTCAATACAGATGCATAAGTAGACATACATACACAAAGTTCATGCGTAGGCATACCATAATACCTTTTAATTAACTTATAAATTTGACACCTGTGAAAGGAGATTAGAGTTCGAGCTTGAGTTCTTCTTTGCTGTCGGAGAAATAATGGAGAATGTAAGGTGTGACCCGAATGACGGCAACCCAAACCCCGAACATTGCTGCGTGGGACTTGAGCTGCTTCAACGCCTCCGCCTTATCCGGCTTCCTCATGAACATTCCGGGAAACATCTTCGCCGTTAAAATCGAAGCCGCTCCCCCTACTTCTTAGGTGTGACGGATCTAAAACCCAAATCCTATCAAATTAGGGTTTTTTGAACAATTTTAAGATAAGGAGCCCAAGAGAAGCCCATCATTTATTGGGTTAAACTCAGTGACTAGGCCCAAGTGTTTCAATTTTGGGCTCAGCTTTCTTTAAGTTTTATGGGTTTCCGGGCCCTGTAATGCAGCTTTAAATTTCTACTGGCGGCATTAAATGGTGAAAGCGACTGAAGATTGACGGCGGGAATTTATTTGTAGGTGTGAGTAGGTGTGTGATAATCAATAGTATAATACGAGTTGCTAGTTTATCGGACCGCATAACATTCCATTATCATGTATAGTGTGTGGAATGTCGATATCTCCTAAACGATCATAGTTCAATTATTCTCACTCTCACCTAATATCAGATTAGCGTAAAGATCACGCTTTCCTTCATCCATGCTGTACACGGAAATGATACCTGATTCACACGACTGCAGTGATAATGGAAGTTGTGAAATTGCAAATCAATTAGCTAATTATTACTAACATAATTTGTTTCGACGAAGAATCTCTTGAATTCTATAGCCACAATCATGAATTCAACAATACAAAATTTGTGAAAACTTGGCCAAATTGAGCGGGCTAGCTCGAACTAGCTCAAGAGGGTTAGAGCACGCAGTCAGATCAGCTCGTGAGATTGAACCTCGTGGTTGTGATGGAGACAAGGCCATGACAATTCTTAAGTTCAAACTACCACTTTGACAATTTATGGTGACTAGCCAACTTATTTAGAGGCTCAACAATCAATATTGCTGGAAAATAAATGTATGTATGTATATAACATGTGTTTTGTCCTCTTATTTGGCAAATGCATTTATGTCTTGTGCCACAAAGTCTCTTGTGGTTGAAAATTTCATGTTAAACTTTTAGTATTTTCTTTAGAAATTTTAATTGAGACTCAAAATTGTGAAATATTCCATGTACATTGTGACACACGACATGCATTGTTTAATTTGTTTGAAAAAAAAAAAAAAAAATTAAACGTTTAAATGTAGCTTTAAATAATAGCCCCTGTTTGTTCTTCATTATTGGAGCCTAAGAATTAATTTTTTGACCGTTTATTTTCAAACAGTGGGTCCTCTTGTGAAACATGAAGGTCAAAAGTTGCGGTCAAAAAATCTGTAACAGTCAGAAATTTCATTAAAATGATGGAAACAATTGGAAACAAACAAGGGCATAGTAAAGGCTCATTTGTCATAACGTTTGAATCAAAAAATTACTTTTGAGATTAAAAAGTTGTTTTTGAATAATTTTTTAAAATGCCCTCAGAAAACTACTTTACAAATAGGAAAAACCCTACCAAATGGGCCCTAATTTTTATTTATTTATTATATTTCGCATTTAAACGAAGCATTTGTAGAGCATAATTGGTATAAAATATGGATACGACTAGAAAATATATTGGTAAAACATTTTCCAGTTCGACCAAAAAGGAAAAAAAATAAAATTCAACTACCAACATAAATGAAATTGTTTGCTTCTCAACTGTAACATAAATCTTCAAATTAATTGCTCCATCCCTTCTCAACAAACTCTTCCTACTTAGCCTTTACTCTCCTCTGCTGTTCATTTCCAGGTCAAAAATCCCTTCTTGTTTAGTGCAAAAAAATGTGGGATTATACTGTGAAAGTCGAAGAAGGAAGAGCTGCTGCTGATAATGGGAAACCTTCTGCAGGAGCAGTTTATCGCTGCATTTATGCTAAAGATGGTCTTATGGAGATTCCTCCTGCTTTTCATTCTCCCTGGGACTTCTTCAGGTTCGTATAGATACACACACACAGATACAGAGAATTATGAGTTTTGTTGTTAGAACGATGGTGAAGTTCATGAACACTATTGGAGGAGGTAAAAATCTTAAAATAGAAAACACGACTTTTCTTTTTTTCTCACAAGAGGGGAAAAAAAAAAAAAAATTGGCCTATGCAGGTCTCGAACCTGCGACCTTCGCGTTATTAGCACGACGCTCTAACCAACTGAGCTAATAGGCCGTTAGTTGCTGTTGTTTACTTGTTTTTATAAATTAATTTACTTATATTTCGTTTCTGTTGTTATACGAATTCACCAGTTTCCAGTAGTTCTGAATTCTGATTCAGGACCCTAATTTTGGTCTCATGGCATTGTTTAATTTGATCCATAATGCTCCTTCGTTACCCGCAGTGAATCAGTCAAAAGGAATCCCAAGAATCCGATGCTCGGTCGCCGTCAAATCATCGATGGGAAGGTGCAATTCTGTTCCCAATTTTATTTTATTTTTGCTGTTTATTAGTGCTAGATCACCTCATATTTGCTAATTTACCATGTTCTGGACTAATAAATTCAATGTCACTACATAATATGCTGAATTGGTATTCGAAAATCAACAGGCGGGTTCGTATGCTTGGCTCACATACCAGGAAGTCTATGGTACAACTCTCAAGATCGGTTCTTCCATCCGAAGCCGTGGCGTCAATCCCGTTAGTAGATTTCAATTATAGAACTTCAACAAATGCTTACAGCATACAATCACATTATAATCATTCGTGTTTAATTGATTAGGGTGACCGTTGTGGCATATACGGAGCTAACTGCCCGGAGTGGATAATTGCAATGGAGGTAATATTCATAATCCTTTTTAGATTGTGTTATGTTGAAGTTAATTACTTTGTTGTATTGTTCAACAGGCTTGTAATGGGCATGCCATTACTTATGTACCGCTGTATGATAGCCTTGGTATGTTTCTTCCAAATATTCAATGAGTCGTTTCTTGATCGTTTGATTAGTTACTGGATTATGGTTGGTGCTGTGTAAGTGTAGGTGCAAATGCAGTCGAGTATATAATCAACCATGCTGAAGTTTCCATAGCATTTGTTCAAGAGAGCAAGCTCCAAGCTGTATGTTCTCTTTCAGTCAGCTGTATATGGCTCAATCTTCAATTTCATCTACAACAAAATGTAAAAATTGAATAAATAAAATGCTTTCTGGATGCTACAGCTAAAAGTCTCTCTGTGTATCATCAACCCACAAATAGCTGATTTAAATTATTTATGTCTTTCGTATAAATGGAAATTAACTTTTAATTTGAAATGGCTACATATCAGAGATTCTAACTTTTTGAAGTGAAAATTAAGGATTTTATTTTATTTTTTATTTTTTTACTTTTAACTGTTCGAGGATGTTTCTGCAGATCCTAACATGTCTCTCCAAATGTACACCACATCTAAAAAGTAGGTGAAATTACTATTTCTGAAGTTTATCATTTCTTGGTTTTATTTTTCTTGGTTTTATTGTTAAGTGCAAGAAATATTAAATGAACTGTTTCTTTTGTTAAGCTATTGTGAGTTTTGGAAAGATTTCGGACAAGCAAAAGGAAGCAGCTGAGGAACTAGGTGTAGCCTGCTTCTCATGGGAAGAATTTGCTTCAATGGTTAGAAGATGACATTGGTTAATAACATTGCAGAATGAAGCATATTTCCATTACTTTTAGGCACCGATACGGTCTTGTTATGATTTCATCATTCTTTCATCTTTACAGGGAAATTTGGATAGTGATCTTCCTCCAAGGCAGAAGAAAAACACATGCACGATAATGTATACCAGTGGAACAACGGGAGAACCAAAAGGAGTCATTCTAAATAATGGAGCTTTCATGGCAGAAGTCTTATCTATGGATCAACTTCTTCTAGAAACTGACAAACAGGTAAAAATACTATAAATGGACTTAAGTATTATCCTGTTTTCTCCTCAAGCCAGGAAATGAACTTGCAATCATTGAATAATATTCTCTCTCTGCAGTTTTCCGACGAGGATGTATACTTCTCTTTCCTTCCTCTAGCTCATATATTTGATCAAATTATTGAGACATACTCTATTTCCCGGGGTTCTTCAATAGGATTTTGGCAAGGCGTAAGATCAATATCTCGCTATTGAATTTCTCTGCTAAATAAGAATCTGATTCAACGCAATTACTGTGGAAAGTTTAAAGCAACATTTCCGCTAACTCACAGGACATCAGATACTTGATCGAGGATCTTCTTGTGTTGAAACCAACTATTTTCTGTGGAGTTCCTAGAGTCTATGATCGAATATACACAGGTATAAGAGTTTGCTTGTATTATTAGAATGTAAAATTCTTGGTACTTAAATATTTTGGGTTTCTGCTTGTTTAGGCATAATGGATAAAATATCAGCTGGTGGTTCACTGAAAAAGGCACTTTTCCAGTATGCATACAACTAGTACGTGTCACTGTTGAACCTATTGCAATAATTATTTTCTTTCACTTCCTCGCTCTAAATGAATAAGCAATGCTGACAGTAAATTAAGGAACTTGGAGAAAGGACTAAAACAAGAGGAAGCATCTCCTCTATTAGACAAATTGGTCTTTGATAAGGTTAGTGACTTAAAATTCTACTGTTAGTATGTTACTTTCTAAATTTGTATTGCTTTCCTCACTGATTCCTACCCTTTCAGATCAAACAAGGATTTGGAGGACAAGTTCGTCTTATGTTATCTGGAGCTGCACCTTTGCCTAAGCACATTGAGGAATTTCTGAGGGTCACATGCTGCTGTGTTTTATCGCAAGGATATGGTATGAAAAGGAGTGTTGATCCAGAGCGAAACTTTTACTAGAAACCTTATACTGCTTTGTGTATTCCCCGTCCGTTGATGACAATAGTATCAACTTACAACTGAAGAAACCATGGTAGATGAAGGCAGCGTATCATTGCACTACAATCTATAATAATCTCATATCATGTCACCAGTGTACTTGATTTTTACTTGTGAGCCTTTAAAACAATATTTTGAACAAGCTAATGCTATGTTTCAGCTTCTGTCACTCTTTAGATGTATAGAAGTGTTCAAGCATGCCATTAGATAGTAATTACTGTACCAGAATTTCAATTTTTCTTCTTATTTCCTTTTCTCAATTTCTCTATTATAACTTACGCTTCTTCCCCTGTTATTTTGACTTCAGGCCTCACAGAAAGTTGTGGTGGATGTTTCACTTCCATAGCCAATGTGTTCCCTATGATTGGAACTGTTGGTGTTCCCATGACTACAATCGAAGCAAGGCTTGAATCAGTGCCTGAGATGGGATATGATGCACTATCTAGTGTGCCACGTGGTGAAATTTGTCTAAGGGGAACAACCTTGTTCTCTGGATACCATAAACGCCAGGATCTTACAGAAGATGTAGTTGTGGATGGATGGTTCCATACAGGTACACTTCTCAAAATGCAACCAGAAGCTCTCCTTCCTTCTTTTGAGGACTAAACATCTTCTATTATTGAATGGAAGGGATCTGGGCTCATCGTGGAATTTAACTTCTAACGTAATCTAATCAGCTGTCAAGTTATTTGATTTGTAACTAGATATAAAAATGAAACCTGTAGGGGACATTGGGGAGTGGCAGCCCAATGGAGCAATGAAAATCATTGACCGGAAAAAGAATATATTCAAGCTGTCACAAGGTGAATATGTTGCTGTGGAAAGCATTGAAAGCACATACTCGCGATGTTCCCTTGTAACATCAGTAAGTTCAAACTGACTAAGGAAACAATATTTTTCATTATTGACAGAATATGCAAATTCATGGGGATAACCCGCGTGTTCATCTGCATTGCTGTGTTCACAAATGACAAATGATTATACTAATCTTTTTTTAACCATTAATTGTGGGAATCCTAAATTGTGACTTAACGCTTTGCAGATTTGGGTTTATGGAAACAGCTTTGAGTCGTTTCTCGTGGCTGTGGTGGTACCAGAGAGAAAAGCACTTGAAGATTGGGCCGCAAATAATGAGGTGAAGGGTGATTTCAAGTCCCTGTGCAGTGACACGAAGGCTAGCAAATATTTTCTAGATGAGCTCAACGGCACTGCCAAAAGATATAACGTATGTACTTTTTCCTTATTGATTTCGTGCTCTATTTTTGTTCCTTGTTTGATCCAAATGTTCTCTCAGCTTCGAGGTTTTGAAATGTTAAGAGCAGTTCATCTGGAGCCAGTTCCTTTTGACATTGATCGTGATCTAATTACTCCGACATTTAAGCTTAAGAGGCCACAATTGCTCAAATATTACAAGGTACGTCAAAATGATTGGTTAATCTCTATCTTCTCTGCCTTGTATCGCCCTTTTGGAAGGGTCGGCCATTGTTGTTCGTTAAGGATATGTTCGGTACACAAGACTAGACACTAAGATATATAATTGACAAGATTTAAAGCTTATTCTTTCTTAATACCATTAGTACTTACTAAACAAGCCATAATGGTATATTAGGGGGGCATGATAGCATTAGTTTAATTCCTTATGAATGAATATTATTACAAGTCGCCATTCTAAAAGTGTTTTTGTACATATGCAGGATTGCATCGATAAACTGTACAGTGATGCCAAGGGAACAAAGGCATAAAGAACAATATCAAATCAATCCGAGCTTCTAAATGTCCTTCCAAGTACTCCATATCTTCAATTCAAGTTCATTCAATTAAGAACTACACACGCTTCTTCTCGTTAATTTCCATGTATACCTCTTGTATCTATTGCAGCAAAATCGAATAATTCAGGATTTTCGGTAAATCCACGAATATTAATCCTTAATGGAGTTTGTTTTGTATGTGTATCCTTTCATTGGTGGACTCTAAATTGATTAAAAATAAAGTTTAGTTTATACTATTGATAAAACATTCATAGAAGGAGAATTCTGTTACATAGTGACACAAAACTCTCTCAATCTCAGGTCCAAGGGAATAATTCATACTAATTCACAAAGAACTAATCAACTTGCAACACGAAAGCAATACAGACAAGGGAATAATTCATGCCAACCTTCACAACATATAAATTACACAAACATTTCCTTCAAAGAATGACGAGTATGAGTGCCCAAACTGGATATACCAACAGAATCACTATCCCGACAGAGTTGGAAACCCCGTTGCCCTTTGTAAAGGAATTCCGGAACCCACCCGATGCTCGGATATGTTCCTGCAGCAAATAGCATCCGATGACCAAACAAATCAAGGTACCGACCCAGCTGTTCTTTATAGTGTGAGCAAAAAAGCCAGGAGCTACAACAATGAGAAGGATCAAAGCTCCAGGCAGTTCTAGCCAATCTGCATTAAAATTTTATCCAAGTGATGATATTACTCTGAATAGAAGGGAGGCGGGAGAGGGTATTACGACTGACTGGTAATAATGTCGTACCTGGAAAACGTCTGGGTAAGAAAAGGCGTAGTACAACAGCAATAAGAGCAATCCACTTCCCAATTTCTCCTCTGTACTATCAATCGTGTAAGTTTTACGAAAAAAAATGATTCATCAAATCAAAACAGACAAGAAATATGGAAGTTACAGTAAGGATCATTCATCATTACCTGAGCAAGTTGAATATAATTGAAGGAAGACTCAGGAAAATGTACGGAATTAAAAGGGACGTGAGTATGTTTGTTTTCCAGTTTGTTCGATCTATGATCAACAAGTAACTGTACACCAAAGAGAATTGTTAAGCACGGTTGATGAATCGATGATACGAGGCACGCAACAAGTAGTTTTAAGTATTGCGATTAGTTTAATCGGGAAGTAGCAAAATACAATAAGAACTAATAAAAGAGGTGCGAAAACAAGTGGATTCCTTTCCTATGAGTTTCCTTTTTGCCCTGAATTAAGCAGCAAGAGAAGAAGCGCAGAAAGCGTTAAATGGAAAGCATGAAGTTACGACGATCCTTTAGAAGCCGACTGGAGCGACAATGGACTAACAGAAGGGGATGGACTGACTTTTACTTTTGAACTTCTATGGCTAGAATCAAGTCAAATCTCACTGCAGTTGAGCTATGCAGTGTTTCATATGATCTTACTTAGGTCAACAAATCATCATTTTCAAGTAACAAGGGCGTCTAAACTTGAATAAAACCTAGGTCCTGTTTGGCAGTTGTTGATGCTTCTTGTCGAAGAACTCAACCTTAGGTCAGCTTCCTAACTCGCTTCTAACTTTCAAAAGTTCCAACAAACAGGCCTTTATCTAAATTTATAATCTGACACAAGTATAGACTTACTTTTAACCACTGATATATTAACATATGATCTCTCCTGATGTTCTTTTCTTCATGAACCATTAGAAATTACTTTCTTTTTTCATAGTATAATATAATTCAAGCACTCTCTTCTTAAACCTAACTTCAAAATCTCTAAACAAAATGATTTCTTCAATTAGTTCACATAGACATATAATCGAATCCATTCACAGTTGTCGATACAAAAACAATATGTTCATCTATCCATCTAGCGCTATACAAATTGAAAACATGAAAATTCAACATTGATTTGTATAGTCCAGCATCACGTTTCAGTGAAGATGAATCGAATTCCTCATTCTGAAGAGAAAAATGAACAACATAGGGTTCTTGATCAATGTTATCTTCCGAAATAAGAGATTCAAAATTAGAGGTAGAAGCTCCCTCGAGGGGGAATTAATTGGGTTGAGTTTTCATTTTTCAAATGGGCTAAAGGGTTAGAACCAATTTTCCTTTATTTTTAATGCAACAATAGGTAATAGATTCATAAATAGATCCTTTACTTCTGGATTGAATTTGAGCTATTTATTTATTTAAGTAACTACTAGATCTTTTATTTAAGTCTAAGATTTTTGTAATTAATGGAAAAAAGTTAGTCAAAATTTTGAGGAACTGAAAAATACATCATAAATTAACTATGAACAAAATTCAGTGTCGTCCAGTACTGCAAATCATACGTTCACTGAGGAAATAACACAAATAGGTAGAAGGCAAAGCGTAAAACTTACATTGCAGCAATTGAAGCAATCCATTTGAGGATTGTAGTCCCAAATCCAAGGCTACCAAGCTTTACCGCATGATTAGCAAGCTTTTTCACAGCATTCCCAATTTCCTTAAAATCGGAACCGATCAATTCATTAGCAGCTACAGAATCAGTTTTCATTGCCAAGTAATTCTTCCTTTTTCCCACAATTTTATCCATTGATAGAATACCCAACCCAATTATTACTCACAAGATAACAATGAAGTCGTTGTGATGGTGATTAAATAATGGAATTTTTTTTCATATCGTATCGTATCGTATAGTACAGTATATTAAAAAAGTTTTTGAAGATATTAATGAGTTTGGAGCTTTATTCGTCAATTGATTGTGTGCTGGAACTGTGTCGCGTCGGCAGAGAGGTGAAGTGCCGCGTGGAATCATTGCTAACTGCCAGTTGTTTGTTGCCGATGTTGTGTCATCGTTTTCGATAGGCACATTTGTTGTCAATTTTGAGCTCAAGGATAATAATAATAATAATAATAAATAGTGAAATATGCAACTAATAATGAAATAATATGTATAGTAAATACATATGGTGTGCTCCCTTAAATATCGTAATTCAAATTACCCGTTATCTTAACTTCCATTATTATCCAAATCGCTCTTTTTCAAACTCTTCCCCCACGACTCCACACGATAACTTTGTCCAGTTGCTTCCCATTCCGACCATTTCAACTACATTTTGTTCGTGTCATCTCTATATTATTAACATCATCTATTCTATTCATCATCTTGTCCATTATTTTTTGAAAACCAAAGATCCTGTAATCGAAGTAAAATGGTAAAATTGAATGGTGCAAAAAGGGTCATCAGTGTCGGATACACGCCACGAAGAAGAAGCAAGAGGAAAAAAACCTCACTAAAAAAGCATGCATTGTCTGTGATCGTGCGAAAATGGCCCTCGAACAATGTTATTTCGATTTTTGAATTTTTTTTTTTTTTTTTGACAACTTAAGTGATATGTATGTATTCAAAAATCGACGTGTAAGAAGTATTAAAGGTATATTGGACATTTGTGACCTTTATTTGGTTCAATTTCATTCGTGATTGGAATAAGTTATGGTTTTGTATTTGAATCCAATGTATTGCGAAAAATGAATTTTTTTTTTCTTTTAAATTTTTTTTTTATGACTAATATGTTTCTAACCATAAAAAGTCCAAATGTGACCATGATACCCGAATGTGATCGAGGTTGTTATGAATGTGTGGCTTGAATGCATAACATTATGTATGCTCGTGATCTGATTTTAATTTTATGAATGATACATGTTCTAAACATAAACAGTTCATATGTGATCAAGAAATCCGAATGTGAACAAAGTTTTTATGAATATGTGGCTTGAGCACATAACATTATCTATGCCTGTGTCATGATTTTATTTTCGACAATAATTTGTCATGGTCACATAAAGAATCTACCGTGACCATTTTTAAATTTTATGAATAATGCGTTCTAAACATGAAGAGTTCTTATGTGACCAAGATTTTATGAATATGTGGCATCAATGCATAACGTCATCTATGTCAGTGACCTTAATTATTTGATTATATACCATAATGTATATATTTGCGACCTAAGTGCACAAGAGCATATATATTTTTATCACTGTGGGATGAAAATCATTCAATTTGTGACCAACACAGTTACCTTCTTTTTCTTCTCTGACGACTGAAGTAGGTTTTGTGCTGTGAAAATTGAATTGCAGCTGAATTTTTAATTTTGGGATATGAACTTGTATTGTAGAGAATCCTATTACAGAAGGAAAGTAAGCTTAATTGTAGGAAACGAGTGTAACGTGATATATAATTGGTTAGTTATTTACATGGTTGGTGCATTTTGTCGATTTGGGCTCGTTATGTCAGATGAATGAAGACTGTGGTTATGCGGCAATGAGTAGAATTCGAGAATGAAAATGGAAAATTTTAATCGAGCACTGAGTTTAGAATAAAAAGTACATGAATATCATAAATCAAGAAACTTGTATAGGGTGAGATTTTCACAATAATCTTTACAGATGATCTAATTATATTTAATGTTGTATTGAACGTTATAATAAATAAAGTTACTTTAAATATCTATATTTTGAATTTTCTTTTTTCAAATTTTGATGAATATTATTTTTTAAATTCCAAAAGAAAAAGGGATTTTTTATGGCACAAATTGACACAGATTGCGATAGACAAAAAAGTACCATCAAATCAAGTAATTAAAAAAGGCGCAACCAAGTGATTTCAAGAGAACGAAATAACAAGAAAATAGCAATGTTTTAAAAATCGTAAAGCGTAGTTAGTTATGGAGGTCAAGTTTCAAACCTTACAGACTTGAGTGTAAAAAAAACGTGACTTATTTTTATTATTATTATTTTGAATACTTAATCATTTTGAAAATCATTTAATAGTTAAAATAATACATATCAAATATCTAAAATTATAAAATGCTATATTTATTTAATAATTTCGATAATTAGTCAATTATAAAATTTTAGAGTTTTTGAAATGCAAAATGTTACAAAACAAGTCAATACCAGAATTGCTCTGATACCACTTGTTGAGATTGATACCACTTATTGTAACACCAATCAATAGATTGAGATATTGAAGTTATATAGCAAAATAATAAAGTATTTGATCAAGAACAAAAGAATAAAAGAAGACAAAAATACGACAGGGGAATTATGAGATTTTATTACATCAAGAATAATGGAGAAGAGAGAAAAATATTATAAGATCTTAAAAACTAGTAATCAAAAATCTCACACTATAAAATTGTATAAATGAGCCTAATATTTATAAGAAACATGTAGGGGACGTCCAGACCTCTTAGTAGAGTTGTTGATGAAGTAGGACGCCAAAAACTGAGTCCAAAACGAAGTAGGAAAGAAAAACGCGAACATGTACGATAGTAGCGTTAGGTTTCGGGTTAATATTCCAAAACATGCATTTTGTCATCCAAAAGTCCTCATTCAAGTCAAATTCCTAATTATCATTGAAATTTGAACTTCATAACTTGACATAGGACTCCAAAAGCATTCCAAACTTGAATTATTCATGACGTGCACTTCAATTATAATTCTTCAATTACTTCAAATACCTCAACAAAAGAATTCGAGTCACACTCAAATTCTAACACAAAAAATAAATTATTTTTCATAATTTCAACTTTCAACTAGACAAATCATATTTAATAGATTTATAAGAATTTCATACATATTTTTGATGTTTTCAACAAAACGATAAATCTCAAAACCATAATTACATAATACAGATAGCATCAAAGCTTAAATCTTATCTAATTTTTTTGTTGAATAAAGATTTTTTATTTTTATTTTGTATAGATAAAGTCATTTAAAATTTTGAAATTAAAGTCAAATAAAAGATTTTTCAACAAAAGAAAAAGCAAATAAACAAAATAATGCTATGCAGGCATTAAAGCGGTCAACTTAACAATTGACCACTTAATTCATATTTACTGTCAAGACAAAGTGCTTTACCTACGTTTTGCCTAAATACGTTTTTAGAACACTGAAATATAGTACATAAAAAATTAAAGAGTTAATTGTTCAAATGGTCACGGAACTTATGTCTACATATTCAATTGCTTAATGAAATTTGAGATGTCGAGTTTTGACTACTAAATTTTGAAAAACGTTGGACGTTACTCACTGGCTAATTTTTGTTTCAAATATATAATGGAATTAGTGAGGCGGCTGACAGAATGAACGTGTGACGCCCCGTCACGGTGTTAAACTTTGAGATGATCGATTTATGGCAACTAAATTTTGGAAAACGTCTTCAATTGCTCACTAAACTTTGAAAAATGTTTTCTAATATTCACTAAACTTTGAGGTAGTTGAATTTTGACTACTGAACTTTGAGATAGATGAATTTAGGGCACTAAACTTTGAAATGGTCGATTTTTGTCACAAAATTTTGAAAGACGTCTTCTATGCTCACAATAAATTTGACTTCAATTAAAATTCGTTGTTAAAAAATTTGAATTTAATTTTATTTAACAACAAACTCATTGTGTTTTTTGCTGTAAAATTCAAATATTACGATGAAAATAGCTTAAAATTCTACAAAAAAATAAATTAAATTTAAATTTAACTACTTTGTAGTTAAGTAATCATTCCTAGTGGTATAAACTATAGACAATGCTTGCGAAGCTGTGCAAAGAGAAGTGACTACTAATTGCAATGAAACCCACAATATATTTATTGTTAAAATTAAATTAAATTCGAATTTTAACAACGAATTTTAGCCCCCATTTTATGGGAATTATTTAAAAAATGAGTTTTAAATAATGATTTTTGTTGAATGTGTGGTTAAAAAGTTGGAAATTTTTTTTGAGTTTACGTGTAAAATATTTTATTTTATAAATATATGGTTAAAAATGAGTACAAGAATTTTTTTTTTTAAAAAAAGGACTGTTTTCAAGGGAGATAAACAAAGGTTTAATTAAATCCAAATTTATAGTGAGCAATATAAGACATTCTTCCAAAATTAGTGGCCAAAATTCAACTATCTCAAAGTTTAACGACATGTTCATTTCGTCAACCACGTCACCAATTTCATTAGAGGTTTGAGACAGAAGTTAAACCCGTGAGTAATGTATAACGTTTTTCAAAGTTCAGTATTCAAGACTCGACATTTTAAATCTCAACGAGCTTTAAAAACCCATAAACATAAGTTCAATGAACCTTGGAACGGTAAATTCAAAATTAAAGAGTGTAATTATTACGTTTCTCAGTTTAGTGCTATTTGTGTCAATTTATTCAAAAGATTTTTCATGCCTTGTGATTGAAGAATGGAGTAGTGAATTATTCGGTCAATAAAGAATTTCGAGTGGAGAACTGAATTATTTTGGTCAGTAAAGAATTCAAAGATTGAACGGTCAATAAATCAAAAATTGTGCATGAAAATTAACAAGTTGACCGTTGAAGCCGTGGCATATGAAACCGTTTACTAGAACTTTTATTTGAAACCAAATTATATTTCTTTGACATATATTGGACTGACTTTTAAAGGAAAGATGTAAAAAATCCACACTTCATATTTCAGGGGTTACAAATTATTCTTAGGGCGTGTTTGATTGCCAATATTTTTTATGAAAAATGTGTTTTTTCCACCTAATTTTTCTATTTTTGTACTGTTTGATTGACAATTTTTTCTAAGAAAAATATTTTCATATTTTTGGTCATGTGACCATATTTTCCTTGAAAATAAGGAAAAATATTTTCTTTACGGAGATATGATTTTTATTTTCCAGGAATTCACTATCTATTTCTCTCTTATTTACTCATTTTCTCGTCTACCTATCAATAAAAAATGATAAGTATAATGTTTCTTAGGTTGAAAGCAATTAATAATTTTCATACAAATAAGCTTTAGGCAAGTAAATTATCTAGAATTTATTTTCTTTCCATACAAATTTCATACTCGCAATCAAACGCGCCCCTTAATTTTTTTTTTTTAACTATAACATATTATATGAAATTCCATAAAATAAGGGTATACAATGTTTAGACCAAAAACTCCAAACAAGTTATTATATGAAACATACTTTTAAATTAAAATTTATGCTTAAATAAAAATATTTTATAAAAAATCACGATTTCCGAAATCAAGCTCTAATAGCACATAGAGATAAAATATTATTTCTTAAATAAACAATTAGGTTTAAATACGTACCTCTCGAACCTTAGAGCTTCGCGACTCTCATATAATTAGGATTGAAGAAAAAGGTAAATCTTTTTCGAGTCAATACCTAAACCAATTTTTAAAATACCGATTAAACTTAAAAATTACTAAAATAACAGAGACAAATAACTTTTTCGTTCAATCAGAGTGAATTGACCTTAAGAATTAAGGTGGTATATTGACCTTGAGGCCATATAATGTCTAACTTGACGTAGTATTTTGTTAGGAAATGTTTTTACTTATCGTTTTCAATTCAACGTAAGAAAGCTGTCGCTTATTTTTTTAATTGATACTAATTTAAGAAAATTCAACTTACATCTAAAATTAATTAGATTATTACTATTCTAATCAATTGTTGATTAGCATTCCCTTGGATGGAATGTGATAAGGGAGGAGGATAGGTTAAAAAAAAAAAAAATTAGTGTGTGTATTATTGCTGATTCATTTGATTAATCAAATTATAATTAGACAGCAGCCCACCATGGGCATATAGTGCGACCCACCCGGGACCCGTTTGCCCGTTTGGGGTTTCTGGACTCACAGTTGTAATACATCGAATAGCGACACTTGCACAGCACTAGCAATTTCTCATTTTGCCTTCTTACTTAATTGATTGACTTTCTTCATTATTTTGGTGGAAGTTGAGATAGAATTCTCATTGTAAAAATTTATTGATGTACGTACTTTCGTGACATTTGTCCAGACACGCTTTGTTTGGACTCAAAAGACATAATGCACAAGGCTAATTTGTTAGAATTCGCTCTAAGATGAGTTTTGTCCATTTTGGAGATGTCGGAAGCCTCTAATTATAATTGCGAACAAGTGTTGACAGGGGCGGATCCAGCCTGTCGAACTAGGAGGAGCCTAGAGGTGAAGGGGTGGGGAGGCCATGGGGGTTCAGGGGCAGCGCCCCCGAATTTTTTTTTTTGAATACATTATTAATTCATTCTTTGTATACGTCATTTCCAACATAAAAACGTATTTACGATATTTTCCACGGAAATATTTTATTATCAATGCATTTTAGCAAAATCCACTTTAGGTAAAGGAGAGAAACAAATTACTGTATAGTTTTATGTCCATTTCGAGTGGTGATATAACTAAGAATAAATCAAATTGGAGTTGATTAAGAACAATTGAAGACCATTTCTTCTTCTTCAATTTTAGAAATGGAAAGTTTTTTTCTCCTTTAAAAAAAAAATCTCAAAGTTCAGTGTGGGCCTGTGCCCACACTGGGCCATACGTGGCTCCGCCACTGAGTGTTGAAGTCCAACAAATTCCTTTATATAGGCAAACATCGGCCACTGAGACATTCTTTGGTTCGGCTAAGCTCAACGAACGACGCATAAATGTTTATGTTCATTCCATGACGCATGAATACACGATGTGATATCTCTTTGCGGCGACGTAACATTTAGATAGACCATTATAATTTTTGTATGTAATATTTTAGTATTACGAGTTGTGGTTCATGAATCTCGAGGAGAGAAATCATAAAAGACAATAATAAATAAATCATATTGTTACACGTTTCAAAATAATATATCCTAGTTCTCTAGTATGGAAAAGGTGGTGATTGACTTGGGACCCAAAGGCCCCTGATTAAAAGCAAAAGCTATGTATAATTACAACAATTTTTTTTTGGCATGATTCAATAATTTCGTAACGTATTGAATTTCATATTTGGAATGATACAATGACCTAGTGAGATATGCTGACCTGTGTCAGTGTCACATTCACATGGTCCACTATATCGCTACTCTATGAATGGAAGTGTCGATCTTTCACGACTGTACGAGTTTTTCAAGGTTGGTTGGGTATGATTTTTGGAGAAGTTAATAATTATTTTTAAACGTATTTGAATAATTTTTTGAAAGTATTTTGTTTTATTATAAGGGTCCGTTTGATAGACAAAGGTGAAAAGAAATTCAAATTCCATGTTAGTTAAAAATAAAAACTCATCAAACCCATGAGAATTCGTTTTCCATGAAAATAAAGAAAATGTAGTTTAAAGTGGTCGTATATTGGATTCAATTTCTATTTCCACGTTGTAATCAAACGGTCAAATTGTAATTTGTTTTCCTCGAATGTGACATTTTCCATGAAATTCGTTGTAATCAAACAGAGCCTAAGAGTTTGATTGAAAAGGATTTCATGAAAAATGACATTTTTTCTGTCCAAATTCCGGTAGATTTTTATTTTACTCAAAATAAGAAAAACTTCTTTACTAGGAGACATTTTTATGCTAATCAAACACACCCTAAATATGTTTAGGAAAAAAAATTGGCATAAAATAACTATTTTACAATAAGTAAAAGTAAAAGCAGAAATCTTGACAAACGGACCCTTAAATTGAATCGTCGTATTATTATTCTTCAAAAAAATAAAATTCATAATCGATTAGGGTTATAAAATGCTTGAATGCTTGATTCTTTCGGAATATTCCAGTGTTACTTTATTTATTGAGTCGAATTCACATAATTATTGTCTTATCGAGTTTGAGAATGTATTCATTTTATTTAATTTCTTGTTAGTAACAAATTATTATTTATTATTATGTCTCTTTAATTCCAGCATCGACGTGGCCTATTAGTTTACAACTTGACATCAAGAATTTGAATAATCTTGTATAGTTAACTCGCATGCTTTTGTTTAATTAACTAGACAAATACTTGTATAAGTTCTAACCTTAGTGTCAACTTATTGTTTTAGTAAACTTAATTAGGTAACTATACATCGTACGTGTCGATGGACCCTTGTAACACGTAAGTAACGTAGCTAGTTACCCTAACGTTCAAGCCACGAGAAACAGAAATAAACTTTAATTATTGACATGTAATCTTGATTTTGTCAGCATTTTTTTTTAATTATTATTATTTTCTTTTTAAAGAGATGAATATACTGATCTAAACAAGATAGAAATGAATTATCTTATTCATTTGGAGAAAATTTTACTTTACGATAACATTACTTATAGTTCTCACATTTAGAGAGAGTCGTAAGTAAAGTTATCCTACCACATCAACAAGTGTGCGATCTTATCTTGCTCAGTGTGGACAGAAGAACAATTTCATAACTTTTGCTTATTGTGAATTTCTTGTTTTCCAATATTAGTTTCTTTCATTTTATTTTAAACATTTTTAAAACAAATTTTAATTATGCTTTTTTTTGTTTTGTTTTTAAAAGAAAGTCCGTTCTAATTATTACTCTCGATGAATTAGAGATTCAAAAAAAAAAAAAAGTATTCAAAAATGGGAATAATCAATGGGTATTCGAAAAAAATTATGTTATCCTCCAAATTCGAGGAGATCCGACAAACAAGAAATCTCGGAGGATGTGTATGTTATCATTACAATTGGACATCTCATTAGACTACATGGATCGTGACTCCGATGGGGGTGCAATGATCGCGTACACTTCGACACACAAATCAGATGAAGGAGATACATACCATGGAAGAAACACAATTGACGGAAATATGGGTGTCTTGAATTATAAATAAACTTACAACAAGTTTCTAGAACTTATCTTTGATGGAGAGAAAAGGGTCTACTCAAATGCTTGACACATGACCTCTCAAAGAAAGACTCATATGTCAAGCCCAATTATGTTAATTCATGGTCACCGTATACACGTGGTAACCACATTTTGAATATAGACTGAAAAGTTATGATCTAACTGGGCGCAAAATTGTTATATCAATCACTATATACTGTGTGGAACTTGGCTAAGGTGAGACCCGTGACAAATACTCATGCCCTCAGATAAAAACTGCAGTAGAGACGTGACACATCGACTCGAACAACATCGAGACATCTCAAGGCCTAGTGTAATCGCCCCGGAAGAGTTACATTAAAGAGGCAAAATATTGACGTGACATGATTTTTTACTTAACTTTCACTTTACCTTCCACGAAAACGTATGCATACCACTTTACATTTTCCGTTGGAGCCAAGAAATAATAAATACATGACATAACTAAGCAAAGCAAATCAATTCAACGTAAAACACCTGTCTTTTAATCTTAAGCTTAGGCATATAGTGTCACCTAATAATAAGACAAAAATAATTTAATCAAAACTGTTGATTCATACATATACGCTAACAACCTTTTGTTGAATTTTAGTACACACAATCAAGATATATAGTGTGAATTTCATGTAAATTTGACAGTTGGAATGTGTGACAATAATTTTTACATTAAAATTTTGACAATCCCATGTACGTGGTCCAAAATCCAAATGCTAAGTAATTGCCCTTTCAAAAGTCAATAGCTTATATCCCAAATTGTGAAAATGCTACTATTTCTCACCAACCAGCAGCAATTTATAATTAACAAACTGGAGGAAGAAAATATATTTCTTGATATGATTCTCACTTTATAACCCAATTAGGAAAATAAAATCTTTTAAGATAATATAAACTAGCAAACTACTTTGATACAGTGAGATTTTCCCAAAAAATTAATAATAATATAAATCGAACAGAAGAATATTAAACATAATTGAATCTTTTTCACATCGTATCAAAACATAATAATAGTATTAATTAATCTTTTGCAACTATAGCCAACCACATTAATTTCTTGTCCACTTATCTACGTTTAGGGGTGGCAAAAGAAGGGTCGAGTTGTTTGCTTGATTCATGAGTGATTTGAGCTCGTTCTGGGATAACTCGGGGATTGACTAAACACCTTTTTTTTTTCATAAGTCGGCTTGTTTTGGACTCGTGGGTTCGTGGACTGCTTGGTTCGACAATGAAGCAGATCATCGAATCGAGTCTAGTTTGTGGATATAAGCCGAACTCGGGTTCAACCTGACCTGTCTTTATTTAGCTTTTTTTTGTTTAAGCATCGCTTTTATGAATATGAAAGTTTTAATTCTGGTATAGAATAAAAGCGCAATTTCACATATCGTCGGCTACTTCACTCGTTGACGTCTCATGCCTATTCTGTAGAGGAGGCAAATAGGTAAGCAACAATTATGTATAGAAATATTAGTTCGAATCTTTCGGTCTAATACTAACATAAGTGTTGCCGGTGCCATAATCCATGTTTGAATTAGGCAACTATTTGAACAAAATTATTTTTAAGAACGTACGATATGCTGACGTAGAGTCGACGTTTTGGCCAAATCGTATCATTTTGTATTCGGGACCAAGTCAATTTACGTGGCGGCATATCATTTAATTCGTAGGTGGCTGCCAATTGTGGACGGTTGACTTGACCTTTTGGCGAGTAAAAGAATGTGAAACAATTAATCAGCGACGTTGCAAAACAAGCTTATTTGCATCCATAACGTGATGAAAAATTACACCAAAGAAATTAATTAAATAATCTTAATATTTAATTATAGATATGGTTTTTTTTATTGATAAAAATATTTTTTTATAGTTTAACCGAGATAAGATAGTTCATTTTTGTAATTTAGCCTCCGTTTGGTAGGCATTAAAATGAAAGTTTGTAGAAAAAACGTGACAGTTAGTGGGCCAAACTGGGACCCAGCATAGAGATAAAAAGTCAAAAAAATTGGTTGGAATATGAGCCCAACGGCTCTTTTTTTCTTTTTAAAAGCCTACCAAACGGAGCCCTAATTTAACTTAACTCCTCTTCATAAAATAATACGCCCCCGTTTTGTGACATTAACAGCGTAAGCAAGCTTAATTACATTACTTTAATCCGAGATTTGGCCACGTTGCCCATTTTATATCACACTTTTACCAAATTAAAAAAAATAATTACTTTCTTAAAGTCTCAATTAAGGAAACAAGAACCCCAAATACACTCCTTTGATGGGTTCTACCTAATTAACTCAAAACTCGATTAGTAAACTTGTAAGCATTTTGATCATCACCAGTCCTCATATGGATTTGAAGTGGGACAAATCGCTCATTATTCCCCTCGTCTGAACAATGAAAAACTTGGGAGAGCTGCTAGTTGTCTCACGAGCCGACTTGCCTAGCTATGCATGCATGCATGGCTGCAAGAAGCAACACAAACTGTATTTGAAGTGAGTCGAGTCAAAATTTTGTGAAGCGAGCAACTTGCGGTTCGTTTGATTCATTTAACACCCCTAAGTTCAAACCGAAGTGCAATATGCTCTTGTTTGGTACACATTATTTTTTTTCATTCTCATTCAATCATCTACTCATTTTCAACTATACATTCTTTAATAAAATAATATTTTTCATCACATTAATAATTTTTCAGAATACATTTTTCCAAAATAATGTGGTTCAAACACACCCTTTAATGACATTGAACTAGTTAACTTTAGCAAGTAGGTTAAAAGTTTTTGCATGACAGTCCTACTCAGGGGCGGACCGAGACCAATTTTTTTGTGGGGTCAAAAATAAGATTTCAAAAATGTTTAGGTTAAAATTTTTTTTTTAAAAAAAATAAAAAAACTCAAATTTTTTTTTTTTTGTGGGGTCATCTGACCCCACATGAACCCATGTGGGTCCGCCCCTGGTCCTACTTATTTTAATGAGTAGTGCTACGTGTACCTACTCATTTACATAATCTTTTACACACTCCACACGTGGCGGCTCTCTATTGGAAGGTCGGCTGGTTCACATAATCTTTTACGCACTCCACACGTGGCGACCCTTTATTGGAAGGTCGGCTGGCTTCCAATAGAGGGCCGCCACGTGTGGAGTGTGTAAAAAATTATGTAAAACTTTTTGTACAGATAGCATTTTTCTATTTTAATTTACTTTTTTGTCAGGTAATCATCCATTTAATTATCTTAAGCACAAATTAACCCTGAAAATAATCCCGCAAAAATAACTTTTAATATTCAAATTATACTCGTAAGCTTCACGTATCATTCTTCCACGTGTCCCTCAATTATACCCATCGTTAGGCCACCGTCCCCAGCCTGTCCTTTATATAAACCCTTCTCTTACATTTCTCACCCTTAGATTTTCCCTCTATTTTCTCATTCATACTCAAAAAGAATTATCAAAAAGTTTTGCAATGACGAACAAAAATTTCAACGGTGGAGCATTATTCCCCGAGAAAAACAATATCCGGCGCCGGAAATTCGGAGCCTTTCTGTACTCCGATCCAGAAGACAATAATGATTTCTCTTCACCTCGAAACAGCACCGTTTCCGCCGGCACCGCTGCCATGTCGTCAGCTCCAACGACCAGCGCCACTTCTTCTCCATACATGTCTCCATTGAATCAACCCTCTCCTTACACAAAATCTCCATGGATAGAAACTGTACATCCTGTTGAAGACGATGATAATCAATACACAGACTTGCCCAAACACGGCCTTATCGGATCCCTAGTACGAGAAGAAGGTCATATCTATTCGTTAGCAGCCTCCGGGGACTTGCTGTACACAGGATCCGATAGCAAGAATATTCGGGTCTGGAAGAACTTGAAGGACTTCTCGGGTTTTAAAACAAATAGTGGATTAGTCAAAGCCATTGTTGTGTTGGGTGATAAGATTTTCACCGGCCATCAAGATGGAAAAATCCGGGTTTGGAGATTTTTGGGTAATAAGAGAAAAGCTTATAAGCGTATTGGAAACTTGCCGACTACCGGAGATTATTTGAAGAAATCCATGAATCCAAAAAACTACGTTGAAGTACGAAGACGTCGGAATGTTCCATGGATTAAGCATTTCGATGCAGTCTCCAGTATGAGTGTGGATGTTGAACAAGGATTGTTGTATTCAGGTTCTTGGGATAAAACCGTAAAAGTATGGAGAATTTCTGATTCGAAATGCTTGGAATCCATTACAGTCCATGATGATGCAGTTAACTCGGTGGTGGCAGCCTTTGATGGGTTAGTTTTCACCGGCTCTGCCGATGGAACGGTGAAGGCGTGGAGGAGGGAGCTGGTGGATAGGAAAATAAAACATGTGCTGGTGGAGACGTTATTGAAGCAAGAAAATGCAATAACTTCGCTAGCAGTGAGCGCCAGGGCGGCGGTGCTGTACGCAGGGTCCTCCGATGGACTGGTGAATTTCTGGGATAGGGATAAGCACTTCATGTCGTACGGCGGCGTGCTGAGGGGACACAAACTGGCGGTGCTGTGTTTGGCAGTGGGTGAGAACTTGGTGTTGAGCGGGTCCGCCGATAAAAGCATTTGTGTGTGGCGATGGGAAGAGGGTGGCGTCCACACCTGCGTCTCCGTGCTGACTGGGCACACTGGGCCGATCAAGTGCTTGGCGGTGGAGAAGGACCACCAGGAGGAGGACGCGCAGGAGGGGGGCCACCATTGGATAGTGTACAGTGGAAGTTTGGACAAGTCTGTAAAGGTTTGGAGAACTTCAGAGCACGCGCCAAGCTTGAAGGAATTGCAAGAACCGTGAAAAACAGGCGCCGCCTCGTTGGGTACTGATTAATTTGTGAAGTAGACAAGACGAAACGAACAGACGACGATGCGGACGGTTGTGAATGGGAGGCAAGTGAATCAGATGAGATGATCAAGACCTTTCAACCGTCCAACTAAAATTATTTGTGGGACCGGATCAGAACTTGTGACAATGGATCGTTAGATCGACAGGACTCGGACAATTTAGCGAATTGATCTTAGAAAATGAGCCAAAAATTTAGGCAGTGAAAAAAAGTGTATATATTGTGGATTTTCATAGTATATCTCTTTATTTTTTGGTTTGTACAATTTATCATACTTGAAAAGCACACAAATTTTGGATTGAAGGTTGATTATAATTTACAACCTGTTTGTTTCCTATTATTTGAACACAAGATTTAATTTTGTGACCGTTTTTTCCAATACATGGGTCTCACTTACGAAATAGAAAGTAAAAAGTTATCAAAATGAGGCAAAAATTGGAAACCAAAAGGGACTTTGGGAATCCAAAAGATTTTTATTCTCTCCTCTATTTTTGTTTAAATCTTGCATTTTAGAATAATATAGCATAAAGATGTTAAATTGGGCAAAGATGACTCGCGCTTGTCAGATGTATGAGCCGAGCACTAGTCGATTGTCTCGAGAAAGTGGCTTGACTTACTTCTCATCTCTTTTTTTAGTCGTAAAATTGCAATTTGTTGTTCAAAAGTGCGCTTTCGAGCTTGCTGGACTGTCGGCTCACAAGTCAACTCATGTGAGCTGACGAACGGCTCACACAGGTGACTCGCTGCTCCACTTGCTTTCGTAGTTCATCTGGGACACTAATCAAGCCAGCTTCGCTCACTAATGGAGCGAGCGGCTTGCTTCATTTAACGTCTATAATGTAACATCGATGTTTTAGTTCCTTTTTCCTCATTAATTTTATTTTTATCATTATGCTTAGGGGTTGTTTGGGAATTTTTTTTTTAAAAATCATTTTGAACTACACGTTTTATGAAACTCATAAAATTTTCCTACACAGTTAGGGTTGGACAAAACTTCCGACCCGAACCGAGTGGTTTTTCATAAGTTAAATATTCAAACGAGTATTTAAATCGAGAACCAATATGTTTAGGTCGGTTCTCGATTCTAAACCAAACACCGAAGAACCGAATAAAAATCGAGTCTAAATAATTTTTTTCCTTTTTTATATTGAATTAATTTAATTATTTTATTTTTAAAACTTTTAATTTATATTTCATTTTCTTAATGTATGATGTTTGAAGCAAATGAATTATTAATATGGATCACCGATATTTTAATATTAATATATATTTTTTTGTATTTGTATATATTGACTTAATTTTATTGGACAGCTTGTTATTTATATATTTTTAAATTGTACTATGTTAATTTGTAAAAGTTAGAATGAACATATCATTAGTTTTATTTATGCAGTGTTGTTGTAAATGTTAAAAAATTTAATATGGTATGGAACCGAACCCGAACGGTTCCATAATTATATTTGAACCCGACGATTCCATTTATTAAATACTCGAAAATTTTGAATTGATTCGGTTCTAAAGAGAACTGAACCGAACCGACCCATGTCCAACCCTATACATGGTGCATTCTCAGAAAAAAAAAATATTTTTTCATGTGAGAAATATATCCTAAACACAGATTTAATATATAAGACAGTAACGGACAAACTCATTGCTATAACAATGACCTTGTATAATACTGCTATGAATTATATCTAAAGTGAGTTTGGAGTATATGTTATATATTTTGTTGACCCCAAAAAATGTTGTCAACAGATGCCGAGCCCACTTGTGCATACCTAAACTAAATCCATCACATTATGCCAATCGACGGTCAAGATAGCTCCAAAGTTAGAACGTGTGAGGAGCTCAACGGTATGAGACGTTTTCGTTCGGGTTTCAGCGAGATTTATGGAACAATATTGTATAATGAACAAATCGATAAGAACAAGACTTGTAACGTATTGTGGTAAAGATGCAAGAATGAAAAAATAATATTACTCCAAGTATTTAGAATTTCATTAGCATTTACATATTACATGGATGATGTATTTATAGTAGTATGAATGAAATGGTGACCTTTGGATCAAATTACACGTGGCCTCGTCTCCTTGGCCGACTCATCAATTCATAGCCATCACATTAACTTTCTTATCTACTCAAAGCATTTAATGCTCTTACATTGACAAGACATGACACAAATACACTTTTCACAATAATCACATCAATTATTCGAATAAGATCTTCATTATGAGTTCAATATTTGCACGTGGACCATCACTAGCTGAGGAGCCTCGAAGTTACTTGGGCCTCGGATCCAAGAAGGTGCCTCGGATAACATCAGCATCTCAGAATAAGGGCCTCAGATAACAGCGGAGCCTCGGACAACATATGGCCTCGGTTGACACGTCAGGGGACATCACAATGCGTCCTGGTTCAATTGGCTGATCCCACTATCCAGATATGGTGCCACGTGGTTCTTCTATTTATGTGTCATAACAAAAGTCCCCCAAGTTCATGTGTGATTATTTATGTCATGCGTGGACTTTAGTAATAAAGTTAGAAAAGTTTTGAAATTTATTGTGTGACATATTCTTCCTACATTAAATTAACGAGTTTAAGATTGAAACGTGACACAATGAAATAGAAATAAAGATCAACAATAGATTATATACTTTTAACAGATCAATTTTACGTTGTAAATAACGTGTACAATTTTTGAAATTGGGAGAGGGATTATACTCCATCATATGTCCATTGTGACGTTGCTATGGAGCTGGAAATGTGGGAGGAAAAAAAGTCTATACTCGGCTACCAAATTTATTTTGTACACGGCGAGGGGTAATGGGATTTATCTACAAAGTATCAATTCCAACAAAGATTGAACTTAAAAAAAATAAAAAAAATAAAAAATTATAGCAGCAAAGAGTTTCACATCTGGCCAATCTTTATGAAAACTGACTATTAGGAGAATATTTGGATGGAAAAATGCATAATTACCATAGTTTTGAAATACACTTTCAGATTTTAAAAACTAGAAGAATTCTTTCAAAAATCAAGTGTTATAAAACCAACCACCGAATTGAGATGTTGAAGTTATATAGCACAATAATTAAGTATTTGATCACAAGCAAAATAATAAAAGAAAACAAGAAAATATGGCAGATGAATTATAAGATTTTATTGCACCAATAATAATAGAGAAATATACAATTATTCCTAAAATTCTAATAATCTCTTTTCTTACACTTTCAAAATTGTATAGAAGAGCCTAATATTTATAAAGAATATGTAGGGGATATTGTCCAAATCCTCCTAATAGAGTTGTTAATGTAGGGATAGCACAAAACTCCGTTCAACCCAATACCCGTGGGTTCCCGCCCCGAATGGAGAGGGGATTACCCGCCTAATAGGGTAAACGGGGTAAGGATGAATAGATGATCATTATCCCAAAATGGGTGTGGGACGGGTATGGGAAACATGGTCCCCCGCCCCGTTTAAAATTAATTTTAAATTTAATTTTTTTATCGAAAAAAATAATAAATTTATCGTTATCTTTAAAGAGAATATATGTTGTTTTTAAAAAATTAGTAAAAAAGTAATAATATTTACTGACTAACGATATAAAAAAATAAAGTCAAACAATAAAATAAATAAAAAGAAAAAAGAAAAAAATATAAATGGGGCAAGCTCCCCCCGCCCCTTCTCACTTTAACCGAGTATGGGGATGTGACAAAATAACAATAATACTCGATGGGATGGGGTGAAAATGACCGCACTATCTCATACCTGCCATGTTGCCATCCATATGTTAATGAACTAGGATGTCGAAAAATTGAATTCAAAACGAAAAAGGGGAGAAAAACGCAGATAACCTGAAATAGGTTAGGTGGCGCAGTGCCCACCTCCAGGTGCCCCAACGCCGAGCGTTCTACTTGAAATTTTTTTGTTCCCAAATAGTTTTCTTCATCCTGGATTCTTTTTCAAGTCCACTACTAATTTCTAACTCCCAATGAGCTTTCAAAATAGAACTTCAACTTAACATAGGACTCCAATAACATTCCAAACTGAATTCTTCTTGGCGTGCACTTCAATTAGAATTCTTCAATTACTTCAATAAGGAACTCAGATCTCACCCAAATTATAATAATTACCATCTTGAAGCGAATTCCACTACAGCGAACAAATCTTCAAAATATTCTCCACTTGGAGAAGAAAACTCATCTGTAAGGAATGAAATGAGTCTTCAACATTAATCAAAAATGATTTCTCCAACCAAATACCAAATACTCTACATCTTCCAATGAATCCAGCACTACTCCGCAGAATTTCCTCAAATTCTAAAAAAAATCATAATGATTTTGAAATTCACCAAAATAGGCTGTAACACACCCCAAAGCAAAATCAAACTCAAAACTTTTAAAGAAGACCCCTTGTTAGATTGTACACTTTCTACTACGCTGAAAACATGCTCAACAAAATCAACATCCACATACCTTTTACCACTAGATCCGTCCCTAGCAATTGAGTACAATGACACCGTAGGTGATGGTGACAAAGCGACATTATATATATCTCCTGAACTCAACCGAGTAGTATTCTTCAAATTCGACACTTCTCAATTTTCTAACTATTGCGACGTGTGGGGCTGTATAAATGGTGGTGGTGGTGATAGTGTGATGTAGGCGGTGGTGGTGTAGTGGTTAGGTAAGTGTGTGAGTGGTGTGGTGATGTGTACGGTGGTGGCTGTGATGGAGATGGTGGTGACGGGGGGCTATTGTTGTGTTTGTGAATTGGTGGTGATTGCGGTGGTAGTGTTGGTGGTGGTCGACGACGGCAATGATGGTAGGGTTGGAGATTTTTTTGGGTTGTAGGATGGGGTGGTGGTGGTGGAGCTGGTTCTGTGGTTGTGATGGTGCGGTAATTGTAGGTGTCTAGTGGTGGTCATTGTGATGTCGGTATTTTTAGATGATGGTTTGTTGTCTGGTGGTGGTGGTGGTGGTGGGGGTTCTGTCGACGGGGTTTTGGTTGCCATGTTGTTGGTGGCCGTGGTGAGATGGTAGTTAGAAGTGTTAGTGGGGTTACATATTATTTGGTTGTTTGTGACCATTGACTTAATTAATCTATGACCGATAAATAATATTCGATCAATGAAAAAGATAAATTGAGACAAAAAAATAATGTGTGATCTAAAAAATTGTCAATTTATGATCGATAATTTGATAATTTGTAACTGTCTAATAAGTTGTGATTTATAATATTTGTGATTTGTAACCCATAAATAAATTGCGACGTTTCAATTTTTGATTTGTAATCAATGAACAAATTGTGACTTATAAATTTTTTGAATTGTGACGTTAAAATAATTTGTAATATATAAAATTTGTGATTTGTGGCTAATGAATAATATGTAACTTATTAATTTTATAAATTTGTGACCGATGAAAAAAAAAAATTATGACCTATAAAGTTTTCGATTCATGATTATGAAATAATTTGTGACCTATAAAAATTTTTATTGTGCCCGATAAATAATTTGTGATCAAATTTTATCGAATTGTGACTTTAATAAATTTTATTAATAAAATACATGTTTAATTAATTAATTTATAAATAATTTTTTAAAAAAGATCCGAAATTTTAAATTTTAAACCTTAGGTATTAAATTTGAAATTGGTGAAACTTCACCTCTTATTTATGAATTTGTCCCTTTTTATTTTTTAGGCAAAAGTTGAAAAATTATCAATAGTTTATTAATTAGGTCATTAAATAAAAATGAATACACACACACACCAAAATAGGCCCAGGTAAAAGGAGATTATTTTTAGATAGATAGTTAATAAAACTTTAAAGTTTGAAAACTGAAATTAATATTAAAAATTTGAGATTACACAAAGAGATTACAAACTTTAGAATTTACATAGAAATTCTCAAACTATCTTGAAGACGATAAAATAAAACTCTTATTTTACGCTTGAGAATACAGATGAAATTGTCAACTTAAATAGACCCGAAAATTGAAACTTTTGAGAATCACGTGAAAAATAACAATTTTCACTTTCCACTTGCACTTGAGAGTATCTTGAAATTTGTTGATGGCCACTTGAAAACTTTCAAAAACTTGAGCACGTGAAAAATAACATTTTTCACTTTATGAGAAAATCTTGAAACTTTCTTTATAATCACTAATTTCCTCTCGGCTTTTTGAATTCTTTGTCAGCTCTTCTTTTTGATTGTCGGCAAAGCTGGGAGAAA
This sequence comes from Fraxinus excelsior, assembly GCA_019097785.1. NCBI lineage: Eukaryota > Viridiplantae > Streptophyta > Magnoliopsida > Lamiales > Oleaceae > Fraxinus > Fraxinus excelsior. Next base: position 1,477,015 of record CM032639.1, read on the forward strand.
TAATTTGTTGGCTGACAAACACATCTTGAAAAGTAAATCATTTCATTTTTGAGAACGGTATTGATGTAATTCATCGAGAAAACTTGGTCCATGTAGTCATTTGGTAGTTTTCTGATTTTCTTGATCAATTAAGTCATCAAGATCGTACCCATAACAATCATTTTCATTATCATAGGCATGATCTAATTCTTCATTTGAGGTTTCTGACTTTGATTTCTTTGAAATGGCTTCTGCTAAATTTGCAATTTTCTCAGAAATTACAGATAATTCTTCTGAATTTTTGCACTGACTTAACATAGCCAATAATTTTGATTTTTCTGTAAGAAAATTGACAATTTTTTTCTTGCTTTTTTTAGAGGGAATTCCGATATTCTTTTGTTTTTGAATCCATGAGTTTACTGCCTTAGGACAACCATTTGTTTAATAAAATTTCGACGATCATTTGATTTTGAATCTTCTTGCAATCTTTTTGACATTGAATTTCGAACCAGGATTTTGAATAATTTGATAGTCCCAACAGAAAATCCATGAGACTTTGAGATTTATTGAAAATTGAAATAGAAGAGTTTCTTGAGGCTTTAAAAATGCTTTTGCCTCTTTTTTGAAATGTTCGAACTCTTGACGAGTAAGACTAGGTAAAACAGTCTCGTCAATGCCAAAATATTCGAACCATATTTGAAACCATTTTAGAAAATTGTTTGAACAAGTCTGGTTAAAAAGAATAAACCAGGAATGCGAAACTGGTCTAAAGAAAAAAACATTAGACCACGCATCAATATAGTCAAAATAATTGAAACGAGATTCAAATGAAGCATTTTTTGGAAGATTCATTTTCATCTCATTCTATGGGTTGGTCCCACAGTCTTCATAAGACCACACCATTTGAATAGAAATTTTTTGAAAAATCAATGTAATCTTGTTTTTGACGATTTGGAGTATGAGTAATGATGGCTGATCCTGTTTTGACGAGAATAGTTTCATAGTATTCTCTTGATTTTTTGATTTTTTAGGTAAGAAATAGAAGTCTTAAGGTAATATATCTTGAATACATTCATCAAGGGATGAATATCTATGGATATATGAAGTTTCCATTTCAGAAATAAGAAGGTAAAGAGGTTTTGTAAAATAATGAAAGGTGATTTGAGATGGATTAATTTCCGGTAACTTACCAGATCCTGTTTGGACAGCTTTTTTTTTAAGTTTGAAGGTTCATTTTGAGTAGAAGCTAATGTAGTTTTTTGAGAATTTGAAGATGAAGAATGAGAATTTGAAATATAGTCATCAATTGTAAGTAAAGGAGTTGAAGATTTTTACTTATTCTTCTTCTTAGAGGAAGAAGAGAAATCTATTTCTCACAAATGTATCACTCAACGCTCTTCCTTTGCAAGAACTCTCTTGTTAGGAAGTCTGCAAGATAGTTAGATTTTTCTTGTATAGATAGAATTTTGAAATCAAAGCAAGATAGAATAGCTTGCCATCTTACAAAAATTTGTTTTGAAATAAGGCTTTGACGTCTTTTTGTAAAACGTCTTTTGAAACTTTATAATAAGTTTTTATAATGAATTCTTTATTGATTAAATCATCTTGAAATTTTGAAATACATAAAACAATTAATAAAATTTCTTTTTTGATCGTAGAATAATTTCTTTGAGGGCCAGTACAAATTTCACTGCAAAATCTGACCAACTGTTCTTGTTTTGACGTTTTTGGAATCTGCTTTAGTACTCCACCATACCCTATATCAGAGGCATCAGTTTCAACAATAATCGAGGCTTGTGGGTCAAGTATTGAAATATAAGGTATACTTTTGACAGCTGCTTTAGCCGTTTGAACAACCAAAGTATGTTCGTGACTCCAGGGATCAGACTTCTTTTGTAATCTTTTGAAAAGAAGGGCACATATCAGCCTAATGTCTTTAAGAAAGTCTGACACGTAATTAACGCAACCAAGAAATTTTTTAAGACTAGATTTTTCTAGGATTTGATCAGAAAATTTGTCAGCAAACTCAAGACTCCGTTGAATAGGAATAATAGTTCCTAAATAAATATTATGTCCTAAAAATCTAATATTCGTTTGACACAAAACAACTTTTTTAGCAGATACTGGTAAACCATTTTTCTTAATAATTTGAATGAATGTATGCAAATGCTTTAAATGTTGTTCGATACTTTCAGAAAATATTAAAACATCATCAATGTAGACAATGATAAAATTTGAAAATGAATTAAAAATATCATTCATGATTTTTTAAAATTCGGAAGGAGCATTTTTTAGACCAAAAGGCATAACATTTCATTCGTATTGTCCGAAGGGAACATTAAATGCAGTCTTGTATCTATCTTTCTTTTGATTTGAATTTGCCAAAACCAGACTTCATATCAAATTTGGAGAAGATACATGCGTTGAATAATCTATTGAGAAGATATTTCTTTTGAGGTAAAGGATAACGAATCCATTGAAAAACAGAGTTGAGATGTTTATAATTGATTAGGAGTCGTGGAGCTCCACGCTCGATTTTAGCAGAATTATTGACATAGAAAGTCGAACAACTCCAAGGAGATTTACTCGGCCAAATAAGACATTTTTCAAGGAGATCATTAATTTCCTTGACACAATGGTCAAGTAAATCTTTGTTTATTTGAATTGGTCTAGACTTGGTAGGGATATTGGATTCTTGAAAATCAGAAATGTATGGAAGGGAAATAATGTGTCTCTTTCTATCCCAAAATGCACTTGGAATAGTAGAGTATATTTCTTTTTCAATTTGTTTTTGAAAAATCGAGATTTTTTTCTTTTATTGAAGATTTTTGTAACTGTTCTTTAATTCTTTTGAATTTGATTTTTTCTTTAAGAAATTGAATATGTTGTTTTTTTTTTAAATTTATATTATTAATCATTTTTGAAATTGTTGCTTCTTTTAAGGAATTAACATCTTTAAAAGAGAGCGGATTTGTAAATTTGAAAAATATTTCCTGCTAAAATTTTTTGTAGACAATCATTTAGAATCTGCTTTAAAAGGATAAATTTGAACGATAAAAGGTGTACCAAGAATCACTTCTTGATCCAAATCTTTAACAAGATAAAATATATTTTTGAAACAGATATTTGAGTTGCAAATATGTGCTCTTGAAAGTTTATATTGAATGTTGAGTCTTTTACCACTGACTCCATACAGTCGCTCAGTAGTTTTTTCAAAATAATTGGTAGGAATTAATCCTTCCCCAATACAATTTTGATCAGCATCAGAATCAATAAGAACGCGGGTTGAAAGTTTGAATTCTTTGTTAATGATAATTGTCATATGACATTACCATTTCTGTAACTGAATTCGGTTAATAACATTAACCTCTCAGTTTCAACTTCATCCTCTTTATCAGAGATCGATTTGAATGATCCTTATCAGACGGACGAGGAGAATGATAGCTAGGGTGATAAGCATGAGAAGTATCATTTGAATCGGACTCATCAGAAGATTCTTGAGAAAGATGTTCAGATTTAAATTTAAAAAGTACTATTTCCATTCGTACTTCTTTCATCTGTTTTTCAAGAATTGCAATTTGAGATTTCATTTGATTTACTTCCATCTTCAAATCAGAAGTAGAAGCTTTCTTTTCTGAAAAACGATTCATAATATTTTGAAAGATGACGGGTTCAGATGTAGAAGATGATGGTAAAAAAGTAACAAATTTCTTTTTGAGCTGGGGATCTTTGATTTGATCAACAATATCTTGAATGAGTTCTTTTTCTCTAGTAAGAACATTAATGGTTTTACAACCAAAAATTTCTTTTTCTGAATAAAATAAGAGGAGTTAGAAGAATTCTCTGACTCATAGTCAGAATCTTCTTGATGTTGAAAAACAAGTTCTAATTCAGAATTAGATTCTTCGTCAGAACTAGAAATTATATTGAGAAGCTGGAGTTTAATATCTTCATCAATTTGAAGACTATTGATCTTATCTTTTATAGGACATTTATTTGAATAGTGTCCAATCTGCTTGCATTTTCAACAAGTGATATTATTTTTATTTTTAAAGACTTTCTTCTTTGAAAATCTTCTTTTTGGAAATTTCGAATGGGGAAATTTTGAATATTTTTTATAATATCTTTTTGTAAAATTCTTTTCAAAATATTTTCTCTTTTTTGAAAATTCTTGATTCTTTCTTTTTGAAGGAGGAACAATTTTCTCATAGCCATATTGTTCACAAAAAAATTCGAGTTCCTTACGACTCTCAGTTCTTAATGATTTTAATTTGGCTCTTAGTTTTAAATCATTACAGAGAGCTAATCCTTCTTTATTGATAATAGTGACTATTTCTCCATAAGTAAGATTTTGATAACATTCACTATCATATTCTAATTTGATATTTAATTAGAATTTGATTTTAATTAAATTATCTTATTTTAAAACTTTGATATTAGAGTTTGACTCTAATTTGATATTTAATTAAAACTTGATTTTAATTAAATAGTTTCGCTCTGTAATAGTGGAATTAGAATGAGATTCTAATTTGGTATATAAAATTAAAATTTGATTTTAATTAAATATACCCGCTAATTAAATTAATTGATTAATTATTTAATTATCCCGATCTATTTTGTCTAAATTAGTTTAGACGACCTTAATTGATAGAAACTTGAAATATGTTTGCATATAATATTAGATATTATATAAGAAAGTATTTATTTGATGAATGTTTAATTAGCGGATGATTATGGACTCGGCCATGTGGATGTGTTGAATGATTTATTTTATTATTGTTTTATGGGTTTGCGAACTCTTAATTTGTTTTGGATATGCGAGTCAGTTATGTTGTAATTATTTTGGATCTGCGCGTTCAATGTTATTCAGGCATGCGTGCCACTAGTATATGATACAGGTTGTGGCAAGACTGATTGAAGATGCAAGAAGAGGAGGGAACCATGGAGATGGTGCATTGATATTAATTCAATGCAATACCCCATAGGATTTGACCAACCAGTCTTCCTTATGGCTCGAGGAGATTAGATATAATTAGCCCATAATCATCCACTCTTATATGTATGTTTATTTGCATGCTTGATGAAATATGTACATATATATACATGATTGAATCGATGAGACCTTTGCATGTAAGACCCCTCGTTAAAAAAATATTAAGTCAATTTGTTATTCGCCTTCTATCATTATAGTGAAAAACGAGAGTTCTAAATCGATCTTAACTTGTTGAGTACACTCAAGGCTGGTCTATTATGGATATGTTTGACACTATGAAATATTAGATATTTCTAAATGATGTGTTTGACTTAATTAAAATTTATCGTTTGTTGAGTACACTCAAGAAGATAAATTTTAGAGGCATATTAAAATATTAAGTCATATTTATATTCGTCTTCCATCATTATAGTGAAAAACGAGTCGTAAATTGATCTCAACTTGTTGACTACACTTAAAACTGGTCTATTAGAGATATGTTTGACACTATGAAATATTAGATATTTCTGAATAATGAGTTTGACTTAACTAAAATTTATCTTTTGTTGAGTACACTCAATGAGATAAATTTTAGAGGTATATTAAGTTAACACATAAGATGTGTGAAGACAAAGAGTTGTCAGCTTAATGATTTGGGAGTTATATGGAGATACAATTGATAATAATATCTATTCAAATATTTTATTAAAGCTCGTTGAATACACGCAATGTTTTAATATAATAAATGGGATCCCAGTCCACTGGGAATCAAGTATGAATTTCATACATTTATGCGAGAGGGTCATAACATAAATTTGAGTTAAACAAAAGATATTAAGCTTAGCACAACACTCTGCACAAGGAAAAAAAAACAAAAAAACAAAAGAAAAAACTTAGCACAACGCTCTGCACAAGGAAAAAAAACAAAGGTCCTCCGCACAGCGTGGAGTTACACTCTGCACTGTGCGGACTGTGAAAAAAAAATACTCAGCATAGCGTGGAGTATAGTGCCCGCACATCGAGGACACCTGTTGCGTGTTAGAAAAAAAATTTTCCGCACAACTCGGAGTGTGGTGACCGCGCTGTCCGGACACTAGATGCCTGGTGTCTGCACAGCGCGAAGTGAAAAAATAAAATTCGCACAGCGCTGAGTGTGTTGTCCGTGCATATGCTGGTGTGCAGATTGATGTTTGCACATCGCAGACATCAATTGATGGTGTCCGCATAGTGCGGAATCACACTCCCACTATACGGAGTTTTTAAAAAAAAACTCCGCACAGCACGAACAATTGTGTCTGCGATATGAGGTTTTTTTTCTTCATTCGAAAATCAAAATCCCTTTCGGGGGACAACGCACTGCACCCTCGACCTATGCGACCGATCCCTTAGGTCGATCCCCATCAAGCCCCCACGAGGGCGTTGCTCCGTCGACCCCTGCGATTAGGTTGATCCCTGCCTTTCGGGCGTTGCCCTCTTGACCCCGCCTTGAATACGTGTTGTTGCATAATTATAAACTAGTAAGGTTATTTTTGTTAAACATTATCATTTGTGATTGTTAATTTCATATGCTTTTGTAAACTGAAGTTGGAAATTTCTACCATAACTAACATTGAGGCATATGATATTCTTAATGACAATGAGCACATACTCACGATCAAATTGTTCGTGATTATAGCAGGCTAAATGTACGAATTCTCTAACCATTCATATATAGTACTTTTTTGTTCCTTTAAGTAATTTTTCAATTATAAAATCAATAATGCAGTAGTCAATTACTTTTGGTGACCAAAATAATTAACGCGGGAATAAATTGTTTTCTTCCTGTATAGTAGCCTCATAGCATCTTCTGAAAAAAAAGATTGTTCTCGTTTGCAGTAGCTTGTACAATGGTGTGAACCCCACAATGATGGTCTAATCTTGTTCTAATGAGGTATCAGATATTCCCACGAAGTAAATATATCAACATAACTTACACAAACTAATCTTGATGTGATATCTGCATGTTTCATGTAAGAAAAACTTAAAACATCTTTCTCTAATTGCTTATTTTAGTGTCACAAAGGCAAAATTTTGGTCCCAGAAGCATGTCTCAAGTTTTATCTACCTAATATTTCATGTAATGTCAAAGCTCCAATGTTAGACCTTTTACTCCTCAAACATAGGGGTGTCCGTGGGTCGGTTCGGTTCGGTTCTGCTCGGTTCCAGAATTTTCGGGTATTTAATAAATGGACCCGTCGGGTCCAAATATAATTATGGAACCGTTCGGGTTCGGTTCGGTTCGGGTCGGTTCGGTTCCGTACCATAATTAAATTTTTTAACATTTACAGCAACACTACATAAATATAACTAATGACATTTCATTTGTAATTTTTACAAATTAACATAACCAAATTCAAAAATATAAAAATAACTAACTGTCGAATAACATTAATTCAATGTATACAAATACCAAAAAGTAGATATTAATACTTACCAACTATTTGATTTAATCATCAACGCTACTGCTTGACTTGCCTGGCAAAAAACTCTACAAGAATTAAAAAAACACAATTAACAAACAAATAAACTAAAAAATATTCAACTAATAAGATTTGATAAAAAAAAAAATATAATATATATTTATTACATGTCTCAATGCCCTCATAGAACTCTGTTTCTTCAATGCAAATTTCATTTTGGGAAACTTTCAAGAGTCTAGAATATTTTCTTAGCCAGTTTTGTGTACAAATTAAGGCTTCAACTGTTTTAGGAGTTAAAGAACTCCTAAATGGATCAAGAATGCGTCATCCAGTACTAAATGCTGACTCAGAAGCAACTATAGATACATGAATGACAGAAACATCCCTTGCAACCTCAGATAAAAATTCAAATCTTGATTTATTAATCTTCCACCAATGTAAAATGTTAGAAAAAATAAAATAAAATAATTAATTCAATAAAAAAATATAAAAAAATTATTTAGTTTCGGGTCTCATTCGGTTCTTCGGTTCTTGGTCGAGACCCAAGACCCGACCCAAACCTTTCGGTTTTCAATTCGGGTATCCGTTCGGGTCTTTAACTTATGAAGAACTGCTCGGTTCGGTTCGGTCCGGTCCGGTCCGGTTCGGTTCGGATATTTTGGACACCCCTACTCAAACATAGTTTGGGAACAAAATTTACTTAAATGTGATTTTACTTAATTTTCAGCAAAACCAAACATACTTTTAATAATAAATAATAATTACATTCCAGTTACACTTCTACTTTTTTTGTCTCTCCTTGTCACTGGCTCACCCTGCAAAGGCTAGACAATAAGGGAAAGTTAGTAATATAAATTCTTCAGTAAAATCAATTGTTTTCATTAACATTTGATACACTAATATTACCGTAAAAATATCGTAGCCCGTGCATTGCACTGGCATACGACTAGTATATATATAAACATCAATTGTAATGAAGAAAAAATAATAAGACAGCAAGATGTTAGTAACTGGCTTCAACTATGGCAATTTGATATACTATTTTTGTCAGTCTTACATAAATATAATTTTTATATTGCATAAATTTAGAAATAAAATAATAAAAAATAAATAAAATTTAAACAATGAAGAAGGAAAAAGTATAAAGCAGGGAAACATTTTTTCTAAGATGATATAGGTAGGAATGACAATCATCGTGTCCATAGACCAGCCTCGACTATGCCCTTCCACTTGTGTGGATGTGAGTCATGTCTGAGTCGACACACAAGTCCGAGAGCCAATTCATGAATTTTTTTTTGAGCCCTGCCCATGACTCGTCTAAATATAAGCTTGAGTGATCTATGGATCGATTAGAGATGAATCGAACCCGTGAGTTAGCATGCAGCTCGTCTATTTGCCTAGGTGGCGAAAACATATATTTACAGTGTTTGCTCAGCTTTAAAATAATTTTAAATTAATTAAACTTTCTATAAGGCTGGTCCAAGCCTTGACTTACAATGAACAAAATTTTCAAGTCTACGATAATCGTTCGGTGTGTATATTTAACCAAAAAATAAAATAAAATTGGATTAAATTATTTGTATATTTTGATTGATAATGTGAAAGTATTATAATAATTAGTTTAAATGTGCGAGATCTGAAAAAATGAGGTGAGATTGTGACAAATATAAATTTACCGTGTAAATCGAGATAAACCTGTAGCAAAATTGAAAAAAATTATTGTACTAGCTGCGTTCTCGTTTGGGATTGAATAATATATCAATTTTGATACATTGTAGTCAGTCCTACTCCATTATTTAAATCTTGAATTTCTGTCTCTGTTTATCACAACTTTCTCGAAATTTTCTGGTAAACGCGTTGATCAAAGACTCAAGACTAACAGGTCTGAATGTTGTTTTTCTTCAACGAAGAATCAGTCTTCCACGTTTCGAAGTCTTCTCCATTTTCACTTATTAATACCATTCCGTTTTTTTTTTCCCCTTCAATCACAATTCAAGATCACGGTTTTGTACTAAGTATATGATCCAAGAAAAAAATATTGTGTTTTTTTATTAGGTTTTTCCAAGATTTGAGGTGGGTTTTTGTTAAAATGACGAGTGTTTTGAGAAGTTTTTTACCAGGTTCAACTTCGACATCCAGAAGTAATGATTGTGGTGATGATTACAGTCTGGAATACTCCATTGCCATGGAGTACAGTGGTCCTCCAGTCAACCATGATATTCCCCGGGTAGTTCCGATCGATGTTCGCCGGATTCCGACCGCCGCCGTGGCTGCTAAGGTGTTAAGTAATTTGTCGCTTCCGATTATTCAGCCGATTGTCAAGAGTAAACCCTCCGAGAAGAAATTCTCAATTAAATCTCCGGTTTCTGTTGTACAATTGGGTAAAATTGGGAGTTCTGAAGAGATTTTTTCGACAAAACTAGAGGTTGGGGATGAAAATTCTAGCAGTTCCGGCACATTAGGATTCTCAGAAGGGCGAGGTGATTCGAATCAGTTATCAGGAAGCTCCGATGTTGAGGATATAGATGACAACTGCAAGGCAAGAGTAGATTACGATTACGGTAAATCAACAGCGGATTTGCCGGAAATTTCTTCATCGGAAGAAGTAGACCTTAGAGATTGCGAGGATGAATCTGACGCTCCTGGCCCACACATTAGACCACCGGTAGTGGATTTTCAAGAATTTACACAGAGTGATGTAAATTCTGATGGAAGTGATCACGAACCGCATATAGTCTTCCCGGAGAGGCCGGTGGTATCGGATGAGGTGAAAGGGTTGTGCCATCGATGTCATAGGAAGAGCCGATTCGCGGACAAGGAAGTTTGCATTGTCTGTCGAGCTAAGTATTGCAGTAAGTGTGTGATCAGAGCAATGGGATCAATGCCGGAGGGAAGAAAATGTATTACTTGCATTGGTTATCGGATTGATGAGTCGAGGCGAGGATCATTAGGAAAAACTTCTCGACTACTGAAGAGAATCCTCGTTGACGAAGCCATTAAGCACATTATGAAATCCGAGCTGTCTTGTGAAGTAAATCAGTTACCACCTCATCTTGTATGTATAAATGAAAAGCCTCTTACTATTGAAGAGTTGGTTTCTTTGCAAAGCTGCCCGAATCCACCAAAGAAGTTGCGACCAGGAAGGTTTTGGTACGACAAGGTATCGGGATTCTGGGGAAAGGTGAGTAACTGAGTATTGTCTTCTAACATGATCTTGTGAAATTTAACAATGTATGATTCGAAATTAAGATAAGGAATGACAAATATGATTTGGTTCGACTGAACAGGTAGGAGAGAAACCGAGCCAGATTATCACCTCCCAACTTACGGTTGGTTATCCAATTAGGCAAGATGCTAGCAATGGAAACACGAAAGTATTGATAAATAGTCGGGAGATCACTAAACCAGAACTCCAAATGTTGAAGGTTATTTGCTTTAGATATTTACGGTTTCTTGATGTTTGTAGTTTTCTATGAATGAAATCTCAGCATTTTGTCGAATTTTTGTAGATTGCAGGAATTCACTGCGAAGGAAACCCTCATTTTTGGGTTACTGCTGATGGATCCTATCAGCATGAAGGTATGAATTACGTGATGGGGAAATTATGGGATAAGGTAAGTACAAATTTGGCGGTCGATTCTCCCTTGTCTTAGCGATATTAACCTCAATCCCATCTTAATTCTTGGATTCATATGTATTTTTCAGAAAAGAGTCAAGATAGTATGTAAAGCACTGTCTTTGCCGTTTCCTTCTGATGTTTCTAATCCTGGTGGCGAAGAAGTTACCAATAATACTGGTGAAGTTAACTTAAAGAACTTAGATCGGAAAAGAATAGCTAAATTTCTCCTAGTCGGAGGTGATCAGTCGGGAACAAGTACCATATTTAAACAGGTAGTTCGTTGTTGAATTTTATTTTCTTCCTTTTGATTAAAGTTACTAATTTGAAAAACAATGAAATGCATTTGTTGAAGTTAAACAGAGAAAAAAATTATTCTGCTAGTTGTATATTGTGGGGGTAAACTCCATTTGCAATAAACAATACTTTCACACGAATAACAAATCTGTTCAATTATTTTTTTGATTCCAGGCAAAAATTCTGTATGGCGTACCTTTCTCAGAAGATGAGCGTGAAAATGTCAAATTCATGATCCAAAGGAATTTATACAGTTACATCGGTATCATCCTCGAGGGTCGTGAACAATTCGAAGATGATTATTCCATTGAAATGAGGAGACAACAACACATGGATCAACCTGGTCCTTCAGGTAAAAACATAAATTCTTCCGCCACCAAAAACAAGTCGGCAGTTATCACTACTTGATTTGAGCAATTGATAGTTTAGATGTTCTTTTCAGAAGCATAATTGATAATATGCACAATAGAAAAGTGAGCCGAAATTTATGACCTACATTTCTTTTGGGTTTGGAACAGAGATATCTGAAGAGGTTGATGAACAAAATATTTATTCCATTAGTCCGAGACTGAAAGCATTCTCCGATTGGCTTCTCCAAGTTATGGTTTCCGGCAATTTGGAGGTCGTTTTCCCGGCTGCCACTCGAGAGTACGCACCATTAATTGAGAAGTTATGGAAGGACGAAGCCTTTCAAGCCACATACAAAAGAAGAAATGAACTGCATAAGCTACCAAGAGTCGCAAATTATTTCTTACATAGGGTAAGTTGTTATTTGTCATCTCTCTTTTTCAGGTTGATACTAACTATATACATTTTTTAACACTAATAAGCTAATTTGACCTTTTGAAGGCTGTTGAGATTTCAAGAATTAACTATGAGCCTTCAGAAATGGATATTTTGTATGCTGAGGGCATCGCTTCATCCAATGGGGTTGCATCCATGGAATTTTCTTTTCCCATTTTATCTCAGGATGCATACATGGAATCTGATAATCAGAGTGATCCCATTTTAAGGTCAGTTCGCTAATCTTGCATAATTCATTATCAAACGGATGCCTCACTTTTGGAAGAATTCGAGCTTGGTCAAATGATGGGGATCGAGAATTTAAGTGAATTTCATTATTTTTGGATTCGTTCATATGAAGTTGTTTCCATGTTTGTGTAATTCTTTCTTAAGATTCAATTAGTAAACGATACAGTAATTCTACTGATTCTTCTGTGTATGTAATGAAATTTTTGAATATGCGAATTGGAAATAACCCGCTATGAGTTCTTATCATTTTTCTTGTTTACATCCAGGTACCAACTCATTAGAGTTCACGAAAACAGCCTCGGAGGAAACTGCAAGTGGCTGGAGATGTTTGAAGACGTCAACCTTGTTATGTTTTGCATTTCCTTGACCGATTATGATGAACTGTACGAAGACTCAACTGGAATTTGCACGAACAAGATGTTGGCGAGCAAGAAACTCTTTGAGAGAATCGCCACCCATCCATCCTTCGCCCAGAAGAATTTCATTCTGATACTCAACAAGTTCGACCTGTTGGAAGAAAAAATCGAACAAGTTCCTCTATCGCAATGTGACTGGTTTCAGGATTTTAGTCCCCTGATCAGTCTTCATCCACACAACACCACCACCCCACCTTTAGCTCAACGTGCTTTCCACTACATTGCTGTGAAGTTCAAACGGCTTTTCAATTCCCTAACTGGGCGCAAATTGTTTGTTGCACCGGTTACAGGACTGGAAGCTGATAGCGTTGACCTCGCTCTTAGATATGGTCGGGAGGTTCTGAAGTGGGACGAGGAGAAACTTACCTTCAGTATGAATGAAGATTCTGTCGAGAGCATCGAGGCCAGCACAACATAAATTTCGAACAGAAACAGCTTTAAGTAATCTCTTCCTAATAAATAAGCCAGTTTAAATGTACATATCCTTGTATTCGTCGAATAAGATTAGTATGGCATGATTTCATAGCTTTGTTAAGTGTGACAGATTAAGTTGTAGAGACCATTAAAGTTCTTTTATTCAATCAAATTCAGGAATGTGTTCATTTCTTGATCTTGACAGAAGATACATACATATATATACTCTTTACACATACATAAAAAGACCGATTCCTCGTTTAGTTTCAACACGGTGCAAACCGGTCCATGAGCATAAACACGGTCGCTTCTGACATCGAATCCTCCCTTAGGGCGTTGGCCGGTGACTTGAGGGTGGCTGATGACGAAGTCGAATCTTGCTTTCGTTGTTTTCTTTCTTCTACTTCACTAGCTGCAGCCCGAATCAATGGATTTTGGGCTCTGACTTTTGCTCTTAGCTTTAAGATTTTTTCCAGGCACACATCAACCACAGCTGCCATTTCTATATTCTCCTTTCCTCTCTAATTCTTGATGAAATTATTGAGATTCAATGTAGAGATGAATGTGGCTTGTTATCGTATTTATAGAGGAGGAAATTGAATGGTACTATGGAAAAAGAAAAAAGAAAAAGAGAGAGAAATCTGTGTGTGGAAGCCCCTTGAATAATGCATATGGTCCCCTTGGATGTGAATATGTTGTAGGGATATTCCAAGAAACTGGCTTTAGCATATTTCTCATACAAATCCAAGATTAGATTCAACATTTAAACGCTAGAAAATTGCTACACCGGTCCCATATATTTTGCACATAGTTGTCAGATTTGATCCGAACACTGACTCGGACAATAATGTAGCGAGTTCGAGTTAATGTGTTAGTGGTTCAACTGGCGGGTCATTGCATAAAAATCTATAAAAAAATATAAAGTATAAATTTTTTTTAGGGGCAAAATTAAAATTTTTAATTTATTTTTCACTAATTATTTAGGTCTATAAAATAAAGTAAAATGTTGGACCAAAGTTTTTTTTTTTTGAAAATATTTCTATAAAAACTATAAATGATTCATTAGTTAGATATAAGTTATTGCACACAAGTAATACTAAAGTACTTTGTGTTCAAGTGGTGAAAAATCCATTATTTTGAATTTACAAACACAGTTTATGTGGCTCTAAGTGATATGTTAAATGAAATGTGAAATTAAATGAATTATGACTCATTTAATTTTACCTATAATTTAATGTCACATAGATTGTATTTTTAACTCCAGTGAGTATGAATAGTATTACTCAAATTTTTATAGGACCACTTCGTCAAAGTAAATGCTTGCCCAATGTATGGACATTACCATTGAATTGTATTACTTGTATGAAGACAAAAATGCCAACTTTATTATTGGCCCATAGAGCGTGGCATATTTCTGATGGAGCCCCCTGGTTTTGCGCCCACGTGATATGCTGGATGTCAATCCAAGAATTGCAGTAATTTAGGCCATTCAATTTTATTTTATTTTCTGAAACCACATCATTCAATTTTAGCCTATGTTTGATTTCGGTTAAAAAAAAAATTGATAAAATTTAAATTAAGCCCTTGTTAAAAAAAAAAAAGTATTCAAAAATGCTTTTTTTTTTTTTTTGACAAAAATGGTGTTCAAACAACATGTAAATGTTAATCAAAAATTTAATGGGACTCGTAACTTTACGACCTTAGATTTCATCAATTTTAATCAAAATGTACTAAAAATATGATTTTTAACAAAATCAAACATATGTCGCAAATCTTAAAATTATGTAACAATTGTGTCATTATAATAACATATACTGATGATACACAAGAAATTTCAAAATAATAAATCTCTAGGGCCTTTAGTGTTTGCTTGGGAGTTTTTTTTTTTTTTTTCCCCCACCTATTTTGATCGATTTTTGGTGGCACCATTGATGAGGGGATTGAAAAAAAAAATAGGTGTTTGTAAGTTTTTTAGGTACCGATTTTGGATTATTTTTTAAATCACCCAAAATCAAAATAATTTTGACAGATTCTCTCAAACCACCAAAGTAACAGATTTTGTCTGTTTCTCATAGTTTCTTATAATTTTACTCTCTATAAAATAGTTATTTTCAACCAATATATTTTGTTCAAAACTAATTTGTAAATAAAAATATATTAACTAAATAAAATTATTTATAACAAAAAATATATTATAATTAAAAAATTACTTGTACGTAAAATTTTAGTCATTTGATAAAGAAAAACTTTTATGTAAAATATTTTTTTTATAAAAAAAATACTACTATTGAGATAAAAATTCACTTACAAAATATAAAAATTTACTTATAAGTAAAAAAAATTCACATAAAATTATTTAAAAATACAAAATTAACTTATAATTGTAAAGTTTATTTTTAGGTAAAAAATACTAACTTAGAATTTTAATTAAATATTGAACTACATTTAGTTTTTTAAGTTAAATATTAACTTATATGTGAAACAATTACATACAAGTAAAATATCACTTATGAATAAAAAATTCTCATATAAGAAACTATAATTTGAAATTTAGTAAGGGACGTATATGTGATTTTAGTTTTTTTTTTTTTTTTTTAAACTTTTAGAACCGATAAATAATAAACTCCTAAACAAAGGTTGGATTATTTTAAAAATCGTTACTAAAATTATTCAGAATTGATCTTTTAAAAAATGCTCATAACTAGTATTCCGAAACTCCCAAGCAGATGTCACATTTTCAATAGACATGTTACACAATGTGTGTAGTTAGGGCTCACTTTGGCAAAATTTTGAAAAGTTAAAAAGGTGCTTATGAGATTTAAAAATTACTTTTTGTTATAAAATAGAGAAAAGAGAAGAGGGAATAAAAGCCAATAGACTTTTCTGTGTATTATTATGAGAACTAAAGCCCTATATTTATAGGGTCTAAAAGGAGAGTTACAGTTGGAATAAAATACACTTTCTGAACTAGATAAGACTTATACATGTATCATGATAATACTAAATAATCATCTCATTCTTTTACAACACTCCCCCTTTGATGATTATTCGTACAATAACTACCTCGTTAAAACCTTGTTTGATAAAAACCCAATGGGACAAAAACAAATCAAACGAAGGAAAAAGAGTATAGTTATTTTGGAGTATGTAACTGCTGCCTCATTAAAACCTTGCTAGGAAAACCCAGTGGGATAAAACCTAAGCGAAGGAAAAAGAGTACAGCTACTCCCCCTGATGTTGATCACTGAAAATCTTTGAGTCGACGCATTCCAATCTCGTGAACCAATTTCTTGAATGTAGATGTTGGCAGCGCTTTTGTAAATAAATCGGCCACATTATCAATTGAACGAATTTGTTGAATATTGATGTCGCCATTTTTCTGAAGCTCGTGTGTATGAAAGAATTTTGGAGAAATATGTTTCGTCCGGTCACCTTTGATATAGCCTCCTTTGAGTTGTGTAATACAAGCAGCATTATCTTCATACAAAATTGTTGGACTTTCTTTTGTTGAAACTAATCCGCATGACTCTTGGATATGATGGGTCATGTTCCTCAACCATACACATTCTCGGCCCGCTTCATGGATTGCAATGATTTCAGAATGATTTGAGGATGTTGATGTCAATGATTGCTTTACAGATCTCCATGATATAGTTGTTCTTCCACGTGTAAACACATATCATGTTTGTGATTTAGCTTTATGTGGGTCAGAGAGATAACTCGCATCTGCATATCCCACTAAAGCTGATCCTGACTTTTGAGAATAAAATAATCTCAAATCAATAGTACCCTTTAGGTAACGAAAAATATGTTTAACACCATTTCAATGTCTTTGTGTTGGTGTAGAGCTATATCTTGCAAGTAAATTTACAGAAAAAGCTATGTCGGATCGAGTACAATTTGCAAGATAAGTTAATGCTCCAATTGCACTAAGATATGGTACTTCAGGACCAAAAATCTTTTCTCCATCTTCGGGTGGACGAAAAGGATCATTTTTTTTTACTTCAAGTGATCGAACAACCATAGGTGATGCCAATGGATGTGCATTGTCCATATAAAATCGTTTTAAGACTTTTTCTGTATATGTAGATTGATGAACAAATAATCCTTCTGAGAAATGTTCAATTTGCAATCCGAGACAGAATTTTGTTTTTCCCAAATCTTTCATCTCAAATTCATTTTTCAAATAATCTGCAGTTTTGTTGAGCTCTTCAAAAGTGTTGTCGACAATTTTTTCTTATCTTTTTCGATTCTATTTCTTTTTCCATGATGACATAACTTATTGAGATATCTCAATTTTCATTATTTCAGATACATGAACCTCTTCTGGGATTTTATAATATGTTATGTCTAAATACTCATTAAAAGTATATACCTCCTGAATAATATTCATCTGAAATATTAATTATAATATTGTACTATTTTAGGAACAACAATTTTACAATAGAGAAATATAAGAGTACTAAATTCATAAATTATTCTACAAACGTGAACAAGATAATTAATCAAACAATACCAATATGACATAAATTACGTGTTTTCCTTCAGGGATAAACACTAATTCAAAAATAGTATGTTCTTCGAAACATGTGCTACTTCGAGAGCACGTATTATTTAATATTGCTTCTTCAAGAGCAATATGTCAATATTCTTCTGAAATATTGACAAATATAATTTATGCTCTTCATGAGCAAGTAATATTCTTCTTGAATTATAATGTTGTGCTATTTCAGAAACAACAATAATTTATTTACTCATTAGGAGCAAAACCTTAGATCTTATAAATTTATTCTCTTTATGAACATGTAATATTCTTTAAAAATATTAATTATAATTTTATTCTACTTCAGGAGTATAAACGAATTATTATTTCGAAACATTAGCTCTTCAGGAACTATATATTTGCTTCTTTTAGAGCAATACATCAATATTCTTCTGGAATATTGAATATTATAATATTATGCTCTTCAAGAGCAAATAACATATTATTACTTAAAATAAAAAATTATGTAATAATTTACTCTTCAGGAGTAAAAACATAATTTATGTTAAATCTTATTTATCATACTCTTCTGAAGCAAGTAAAATTTAACTAGAATATCAATGTATAAATTCGTACGCAGAAGAATGAACATGTAAATAAATTGAGAAATTTAATTCGTGATTTCACATATAAATCAATCAATATTCTTCTGGAATATTGATATTGTAATTCATGCTCTTCATGAGCAAGTAATATTCTTTTGAAATATTAATTATAATGTTGTGCTACTTCAGGAGCAACAACAAAATAAATTATCAATTTAAAATTCACAGTAGAACATCTAAAAATTCAAATTCGACAAAATTGATACAGCCGTCCCAAAGAAAAATTACTACAAACATAATGATTATAGATAATTGATACAAAATCAATTAACATGAATTAACATAATGATTGCGGCATATAATAGAAATTATAGAAACTAATTTAACACGTGTCTATCCCTCTCATGAATTCACAAAAACCAATTTGCATGAATTATGCTTGTGTGAAGTGAATTATAAAACTGACGGTGACAGAATTTTGGTAAAAATAAGCAGAATTGATACATAATGAATTAATGCATAAAAATTGACAGAATTCTGATAAATAAATAATATGTCACTAAATCAATTATTTTGACTTCTTGGGTGCGTATATCAATTCTGTGTGTGAATTGACGGCAATACATGAAAACATTATAATTGTTGAAAAGAGTTTAATTTTAGAATATGCATGTGCACCGTTTACTTTATAACATGCTAGAATATATAATTATTCTTAAGCATAAAATATTACTTTAATAATTAACATAACCTAGTTTCACCTTTGTTTGATTTTCTCCGATTATCTATACAGTTGAATATAGCCAAGTAAATCTGCTCCATTCGGTCTTCCACTCTTGGGTGCCTTGTTGAGTTGACTATCATTCCAAGCAATTCCAACTAGACAGCACATTTCCACGAATTTGATTTGATTAGGCCTTCAATTGGGTAGAACTTCATGTCGTGGTAAACTTAAAAAAAAAATTTAAATAAATAAGCTTTCGTGCTGATAACGTGTTATAAAATAGAGAAAAGAGAAGAGGGAATAAAAGCCAATAGACTTTTCTGTGTATTATTATGAGAACTAAAGCCCTATATTTATAGGGTCTAAAAGGAGAGTTACAGTTGGAATAAAATACACTTTCTGAAATATTGAAAATTATAATTTGTGCTCTTCAGGAGCAAATAATATTCTTCTGAAATTTTTTTTTTTTTTTTTTAAAATAATGTCGCACTACTGTTGGAGCAACAACAAATTAAGACAGGAAACTGTAAGCAAAAGAAATTAAGACAAACATTAATTAAAGCATGAATAAATGTGCACATATAATATTTTAGACCATTGATTGCAATAGACGGACTCATAGTGCCCTTATTAAAGAAAAAAAAATCTTTTGAAACATGGAAAACACTAGTTACAAAACTCATAGGCACGCTTTCCCCAAAAAAAAAAAAAAAGATTTGACAGAAAGTATACATTGATTTAGTAATTAATGACTAATAATCCTAATTATCATTGACATATAATCTGCACGGATTGTTCAACAAATAAAATTGTTAATTCAAGAGCAATATGTTACTATTCTTCTGGAATATTGAAAAATATAATTTATGCTCTTCAGGAGCAAGTAATATTCTTCTGGAATATTAATTATAATGTTGTGCTACTTCATGAGCAATAATATGATAAATTATCAATTTAAAATTTATAGAAGAATGTCTAAAAATATTTAATTACGCTAAAAATATTAATTACCATATATGCATTATTAAAAAAAATATATACAGATACGCATAGACACCTTCATTATGCAATGGATAGTATTCAAACGTAAAAAAAAATAGAAAAGATTACATGAAAGAATGAATTATGCAGGCACACACCCAGACAATTATTACGAAGACACTTGTGGGTTTGTTCTCAAGTTCCCATGCTATGTTTTTTTTTGCAAAATCAAGGAGCTATGCCTATTATAATAGATCCAAGTTTATAACACTCAAAAGATATCTTGCCGACACATATATGCAAAAAGAATACGTTCACTAATTACATTCAACGAGGTTAACTGTGAACAGATGAATGGTTGCAAACGTAAGGCAAAAAAAAATGGCGTGTTACCAAATTAATTTTAATACACGTGATAGATGATTATGCTTAAAAAAAATTATTACTTTTACAAACATTTGAGAAATTGAGCTTTCGGTATTCTGTTTTTTCTTTCTTGCTTTGGAATGTTGCTCTTCGTGTTGTGGTAAACTTTGAAAAATCAAGCTTTCGTGCTGATAACGTGTTATAAAATAGAGAAAAGAGAAGAGGGAATAAAAGCCAATAGACTTTTCTGTGTATTATTATGAGAACTAAAGCCCTATATTTATAGGGTCTAAAAGGAGAGTTACAGTTGGAATAAAATACACTTTCTGAACTAGATAAGACTTATACATGTATCATGATAATACTAAATAATCATCTCATTCTTTTACAACACTTTTGAACCTATTTAATTTTTTAAAAGTATATTGTTTGATTAAAATAGTTTTTATAGGAACTGATTTAAGGTAACTTTTTTGAGAAAGCTTTTTTTACAAAATAATAATAAAAATAAAAATAAAAATTGAAGCCCTACTAAATGATCACTTTGTTGCCCGGTGGCTTTGCACCGCCACACCTTCCTTAGGGCTTGTCTGTTTCAAATTCTTTTAACAAAAATTCAATTTTTTTACCCCCTTTTTTTTTTCAAAACATTGGGGTCGACTATGAGAGAACCAAGTCAAACATTGTAACTCAATTCCATGGGCAACGGTAGGAATTCTGCTTAAAAGCATAAACAAACATGCGCTTAATTTAGGTTGCCATCACGATCACGTCACATGGAAGTTTTAGTCATAGTTTTTCTCTCTTTAAATTCTTTTTGTATTTGTGAACTTGGAAGTTATTGACTTTTATTTAAAATTATTTATTCAGGGCTTCTTTTTTTTATTTTATTTTTATTTTTCTCTCTCTCTTTCTTTCCCTTTTTTAGGTTTAAGCGCATGTTTGATAACAATTAAAATTGAAAATATAGCTGTTATTGGGTCCCACCCGTCTAATAAAAGTTAACAACAACTACTAGTTTTTCAATTTTAATCCGATTTTAATCTCTATCAAACAGACTCTAAATCTCGTTAAATTTAAAGCGTATATAAATAAAGTGCCCGAATATTACTAAGCTGCAATCTCAAATTCTCAATTAAGGTTCCTATATTTTATACAAAAAAAATCTTCTCCAGATTCAAATTTCTTGAAAATAGACATATTTGTCTATAGCAACGAAAAAAGGAAGAAAAAGGACAAATAAAAGGCCATGGCCTTTATTCCATCGGAGATCAAAATATCTTTCCTATGGAAAAATCTCACAAAAGCATTGTGATTAAAATGAATCATACTTGAAAATCTTTCAAGGATTTCATTTCCTCAAGCATGGAAAATGATTGTATACTGAGACTGGGAGATGCCTCGATGGCTCGAATAACATGTTATTCGACGATATTTAATTAAACAGAAGTCTGATCCGCTGATAAGGAACCGAAAAAGTTATTTCTTGACTTCCATGGCTTTAGGTGACCACCAAAGGTTTAGGTTCGACATCCTATTATCTTCATGAGCCACTTGGTTTGCCAGAGCTGAGCCCCCTAACCAAATGACTTGACCCTTATTACTAGAAATAAAATTTATGCCCCCGTTAGATACACATTAATTTTTTTCATTCTCATCCTTCTACTCATTTTCAATCACACATTTTTCAATAAAATAATATTTTCATTCTTTTTTTACCACACATTCTCCGTCAATCTACTATTCAAGAATACATTATTCCAAAATAATGTGGCTCAAACACATAAACATAATAGCTTAAACTTTTAGATTAAATTGTTTAACTTGGTATCACAACAAATATTTCGAGTTCAAATTTCATTGTCACCTATTTAATAAAATTGTGCGCGTGTTTATGCTTTGATGTGCATGTGAATGGACATGTTGAAGATAATATTTAAATGATATATGTGTGGTTTTATTTAACAACTTAACCAGATTGGCTAGCTAGTGAATTCTATCACTATGATCGAAATGGAAAATAGATGCAGATATTTCAATTCTTAATGATATTTTCAGATATTTAGTGATGTATAGGTAGGCACATGAGTCTTGGAGAGTGGATAGATTTATGGATTAGATCTGTGTGCTGAGGAGAAAACATGTTATTCACTATTGGTTTCTTCACACATTCTAACTCCACTACTCTGTTTCTGGACCTCCAAAACAGGAACTTCCCGGTGGTATTCCAAGATCCCATGTCCTGAAATTTCCCAACTAAGATCGGATCCAATACTTTCGACCCAGTTGAAACCCATATTGATTGAATAGGTCCCACACAACCAAAATCTACCATGATTCGTTGACTAGACACAAATTCAGAGTATATCGTTCCGGCACGAGTGTCCATTAGGAACGTTTTGGTAGGATATAATCTATCGGGAAAAAAGGCCGCCTACAATGTAGAGTGAAAATTACCTTCAAAAATCAACAAGATCCCAAAAACAGGAGAAGAGACAAAATAAAAAGAAAAGAACAGTAAACACACCAAAGTGTGTTGAGGTAGAAACAAAACAATTATAAGTACTACCTTTGTCCGAATAAGTCTTGGTCATCAATTAGGAATTGGAAGGTGATTGAGTGGTTGATGAAAATAGCCATATCTCATTCTTAGTTTGCCTTTGGGAGAAGTGAAAAAACAAAGAGAGCAATACGAGTGATGAGAGTTTATCAATATTGACATACTTCGGATTTGGCACAACAGAGTTTTTCTTGGAAAATTAATCACATACCGTCATCAAATTATCGGGAGATTTACACTACGCAAGAAAGGAAACTAAAAACAATTGTTGAGATTTGTGTGACGAAGATCAACAATAGTTTGGAGGATTTATATCTTGTTTATCGTAATTAAACCCGATGATCTTTTAACATTGATTTGTTTTATTTCGAAATTATAAGTGGCTAAATACTTTTCATGTTGGGATGAATGATGTAGCATATGATTTACTCGTTTTTTTTTTAATTCCAAGACTGTGTCAATATTATATACGTTAATTAATTATTGTGTGTTTAATGCGTCAGTTGCTTGATCACCAATTGATTGAATGGAATCGAGAGGTAATGTATGATTTTAGCCCGTGCAATAATTAACATAGATATTTTAAGAAATCGAGATACAATTATAGGTTACGCAATCTATATAAAATTCATGTATGTTAAAGCATTCATATGTGTGTGAATTTACATAGAGATATATTAAGTTCGAGAATATGAGTAGGATTATTGTTACTCAAGAGAGATCATTAGCTACATTAGATTAATTTGATTGTGGCACTTATAAAATTGGGCAAAATGAATTGGAATAAGATGAAAATTAAGCAACCTAAGTGAAAAAAAAATTCCTAATTACCTAATCTCATAATCTTCTCAAACGTGTTAATTTGATTTCGTTATTTAATTTAGTAAAATTTTAGTTATAAAAAAAAAAAAAGTTGATTTGATAATTGGTTACCATTTGAACTTAAACTGAAGCTAGTTTATTTAAAAATTCTTTACAGGACGATAGTTAGACTTGTAAATCTATTTTACTACTCGTCACGATTCATATACCGGCAGAATCACATGAACAACTATCATGTCTTTTTTTATCTCGTTTTTGTTCTAGTAAAAACTTTTAAAACATAGTTACAAAATATTTAGACGAAAAATATCATCGTGAAAAATATTTGTTATCAATAAAAGGTCCATGATATAAATACAATTAAAACAAATTAAAAAGACATAATAGTGACAATAACTAAAAATTTAAAACCTTTTTAAAGTGACGCATATTTGTGATAAATTTAAATTAGAGAAACACTCGCGATTGAACCATAAATCTCATTAAGGGGTTGTTTGATAAAAAAAAAATTGATAAAATATATGACTATAAAGTTAATAAAATTTGTAAGCTCCATAAAATGTATGGTTAAAATTAATTATTTACACTGTGCCGCCAGTATATTGGAAAAGTTGAGAAAGCTTATGCTCTCAATTTGATGAAAACAAGGGGAATTAGACCTGATTATATCAGTTACAACACCTGGATTAGTGAGTATAGCCAGAGAGGCAATTTCAAACCCGCATTTAGAGTTCTAGACTGTTAAGGGATAAGATTTCACATCGAATAAAAATGAAAATATGAATAACTTATGAAGGAGATGTCGCGGAGGAACTCAAAGAAATTGTTAGCAAACGCATTACTCTCAATGACGGTACTTACATTTCTTTGATAGAAGGGATTGGAAATGCTGATGAGTTTTTGTCCAAAAAAGGTCCCAATGATGTAAATCTCAAGGGCAGTCAAGAACCACCAAGAAACCCGCATCAACCATACTACACTTACCGAAAATGGTTCACAAACACTTTGATCGAACACTTACAATACGGAGAAGACCCACATTTTTTGGAATTTTTTATTCACGTGGGGCCCGCACGCATGTGAGAGGTTGTCAAACTCATTGTCATCCATTTTCGGTACAAATGGAAAAACCCGAAAAGTATTTACCCTGTCTTTGAAGTACGGACTCATTCTGGTTATAGACTTATTCTTTGCATCCTATTCTCTATTGCTGTATAACTTGTACCTTTGAGGTTCAATAGTTTGAATCTTGTGCGTCATACTCTCAGTAAAATAGTTATTTCATGTCTTTTTGCTAAAGGTTTTGCAATTTCTACGTGTAATAGATCTTGGCAAAATTCGGTACAAGTGAGGACATATATTTAGCAAACGCTATTATATATATTTCTACAATTGATGTAAAGTCTATGTTTATCTAGTGTAATCACCAACCGGCTCAAATTTTTACTATTTAATTTCTCCCCATTTTACCAAAATATTTTAATTAGATAATCCATTATTTTATCGAATTTAATCCTAATGATTTTGATTGATTAAGAAGGGGGAGAATGGGAGACCAAACTTAGCATATAGAAGTCAATTCGGCGCTTATGGTACAAATGAGGTTGGAAAAATCTTTGTAGAGCAAACTTTGTACTAATTTCTCCTAACACATTACTAATTCTCCTGGCGTGGATCTACTGTTGTTAATAGTGGATCTACTTGTTAATAGATCGAACATAGATAACTCTTCTATAGAGTTCGCGAAAAGGACGGATGCATATGCGAATTGAATTATTCTACATGTACATCAGAATTTATATAATGTCCAAGTTGTAAGTGTTATGCCCTAGGTCCAATCAACTTTGGACATAATCACTTTTAATGTATATATAACCGATGCATATATATGGCAAGATCTATTATTTAATTCAATTAATATTCTAATTAATTAAATAATAGAATCCGTAGATTCAAGTCTTGATGATTTGTTAATCACAAGGAGTTGTGATTGTGAGATACAAATTATATATGACTGAATCTTAAATCGTCCGTGGTCGTATGTAATAACGAGATAAGGATATCGTTATTATGGATAGACCATCACGTGTGGCATTTCTTACTTATGAAGTAAGTAGTTGATCTTACAAGCTAAAGTGTTGAGACACTTGAATGAACACGTGAATGTTTTGTTATAGAAGGTATCAGAGCCAGGTTTGTGTTTGTTAGAAATTGTTTTGCATCATGTTTGAACAATCAAATGTTGATTGTTGATTTTTGTTTCTAGCAATATTTTGAAATCTGTTCAAAAATAATACAAAAAAAAAAAAAAAAAAAAAAAGGATTGGAATGTTGAGGCGGTGGCGGAGAAACCACCGTCCGGGCGGCACGAACCGGCGGAACGCACGGCTGCGTGCCGCCACGGCGTGGTTGCAGCAGCGGGTCGCTGCTGCAGCGACAGCCGCTGCTGCAGCAGCGGCGCTGCCCGTCGCTGCAAGTTGCAGCGACGGGCGCCGCTACAGGTGATGGGCAGTAGCGTGCGGCGCTACTGCCATGGCCAGCGGTGCGTCCCGCTGTGTGACAGCGGCGGCGCACCGCCGTTTCTTCATAGAGGAACCGCTGGCGCCGGACTCCAAGAGAAATGGGCGATTTTTCGATTCTAGGGTTTTCAGACGGTGAATGGGTTTGGAGGCGGGGGCCTCTAATGCAATTTCTGAAATTGTAGGCCCCCGCCTGCAATTATGATAATGGGGTCCTTTTGCAATTTTTTAAATGGAGGGTCTGTCATGCAATTTTCGAAATTGAAGGGCTGCCTTTTTAATTTTAAACTTGGGTCAGAATTGCAATTTTCGAAAGAGTTTTGAATTTAAATATTAAAATGGTTTTAAATTTGATTTTAAAATGGGTTTGACCTAAAATCTTAATTTTGACCCGCTTAAAATTTTATTTTAAATTGACGACTTTTTATATTTTCGTTAAAATCGGATTTTAACTTAAATATTAAACATTGACCCTAAATTGAATTTTATTTTAGTTAGGAATTTTATCCTAAATTAAAATGTTAATTCAATTTGAATTAGAGTTGGACTCTAATTTAGTGTTTGATTAAAATTTGATTTTAATTAAATTATTCACCCTAATATATTCTTGAAATCAGAGTTGGACTCTAATTTGACATTTCAATTGAAATTTGATTTTAATTAAATTGTCTCGCCCTAAAAAATTTCTTAGAATAAGAGTTGGACTCTAATTTTGTATTTAATTAAAATTTAATTTTAATTAAATAAGTTTGCCCTAATATCTTGGAATTGGAGTTTGACTCTAATTTTGTATTTAATTAAAATTTGATTTTAAATTAAATTTAATCGCCTTAAGTTTTGAAATTAGAGTTGGACTCTTATTTGATATTTAATTAGAATTCGATTTTAATTAAATTATCTTATTTTAAAACTTTGAAATTAGAGTTGAACACTAATTTTATATTTAATTAAAATTTGATTTTAATTAAAATAGTTCCGCCCTATAATAGTGGAATTAGAATGAGATTCTAATTTAGTATATAAAATTAAAATTTGATTTTAATTAAATATACCCACTAATTAAATTAATTGATTAATTTGATTAATTGATTATTTAATTGTTCCGATCCATTTGTCTAAATTAGTTTAGACGACTTTATTGCTAGAAACTTGAAACATGTTTGCATATAATATTAGATATTATATAGGAATGTATTTATATGATGAATGTTCTACTAGTGGATGATTATGGACTCGACCATGTGGATGTGTTGAATGGTTAGTTTTATTCTTGTTGTTATTATGAGCCTGCGAGCTCTAATTTATTTTGGACCTGCGAGTCCGTTATTATTATGGGCCTGCGCATCCAATAGTTTAGGCCTGCGTGCCAATTAGTATAGGATACAAGTTGCAGCTGGACTAGTTGAAGATACAAGAAGAGGAGGAGATCATAGAGATGGAGCATTGTATGAATCAATGCTATACCCCCTAGGAACTGACCAACTAGTCTTCCTTATGGCTCGGGAAGACTAGATAGTATAAGTCCATAATCGTCCACACTATTATATGTATGTTTATTTGCATGTTAGATGTATAATAAAATATATATAATTATTACGATGAGACCTTTGCATGCAAAACCCCTCGTTGAAAATATTAAGTCATTTTCTTATTCGCCTTCCATCATTATAGTGAAAAACTAGAATCCTAAATCGATCTCAGCTTGTTGAGTACACTCAAGGCTGGTCTATTATGGATATGTTTGACACTATGAAATATTAGATATTTCTGAATGATGGGTTTGACTTAACTAAAATTTATCTTTTGTTGAGTACACTCAAGGAGATGAATTTTAGAGGCATGTTAAAATATTAAGTCATATTTATATTAGCCTTCCATCATTATAGTGAAAAACGAGAGTCCGAAATCAATCTCAGCTTGTTGAGTACACTCAAGGCTAGTCTATTGGGGATATGTTTGACACTATGAAATATTCGATATTTCTGAATGATGGGTTTGACTTAACTAAAATTTATCTTTTGTTGAGTACACTCAAGGAGATGAATTTTGGAGGCATGTTAAGCTAACACATAAGATGTGTGAAGACAAAGAGTTGTCAGCTTAATGATCTGGGAGTTGTATGGAGATACAATTGATAATAGTATCTACCCAAATGTTTTATTAAGATTTGTTGAGTACACTCAAGGTTTTAATATAATAAATGGGATCCCAGCCCACTGGGAATCAAGTATGGATTCTATAAATTTATGTGAGAGGGTCATAAATTTGAGTTAAACAGTGGGAGCGAAATTAATTTAATAAAAGACCATGTTAAATTAATTGATGCATTTTATATATTATTCTTTTACTTTTCGTCGTTTACATCTATTGAATCTTGAGTAACCATATGTATTTGAGCGGCATACTGTATGCCAACAACCAAACCAAGTTTTCTTGATTGGCACCGCAATCTGAGAATTGTTCTCATGCATGATAATTGATTATGTCCTTGAGTAGCCCTTTCCAGAGACACTCGTTGATGACTCGATAAAGGAAGAGGTGGCTGCTATAATAAACACAGTGATTACGATAGTACTGCAACATGTGTGATGTTTACGACTATGTCACCTGAGTTACAAAAGCAACATAAGAGTATAGATGCTAACACATGATTTTCATCTCAAAGTGTTGAATGATAAATAATCACGTGTGGAAAGATATGAGATTTCCTAGCAACTATACCAGTGTATAATGGCAAAAGAGTCTCCGGCCAGTTCTGATGTGGTGAAGACGTTGACTACTTTGAGAAGTTGTCTCAATTGAGTTCAATCATGAACAATGAACTAAGTATGACTTGGTTCTACAATTTTTGCCAGTAGGTTATTCATGACTAATTATGAATTTAACATGAATAAAATCGAATGCACACTTATTGAGTTGTTGAACATGCTTAAGACTGTTAAGCCCGATATATATGATTATAATGGGCAAATGTTAGTCATAGATTCATCCAGTGAAGTCTAAAGGATGTTTTAAGAAAACATCTAAGATGATTAAGACAGTTAAAGCAAATAAGGACAATACTAAATCTAATGACCATTATTATCATTTTGGAATGATAGGTCATTCGAAAGAAAATTGCAAGGTCTATATCTACTTCATTAGTTTCGTGGGTATTTGATACTAGATATGGATCTCATATTTGTATAAATATGTAGAAACTAAACAGAAGTAGATCACTGCAAAAAGGGAAGAAGTTGACATGTACGTTAAATATGAGCAAATGTTGATGCATTGCCTATATGAGCTACTTCTTACCTTTGCCTTTAGGCTTAATATTAGAATTAGAGAAATATTATTTTGTTCTTGCCATTACCAAGAGCATTAAATAAATTTCATGTTTGGACATGAATTATTTTAATGTTAAGGTCAATTGTTGTTCCTTTTATCTTGATAAGATCTTAATGGTTATGGTAAATTACAAAATGACATTTATATTCTAAACATTGAGTATTCTATAATGAGTATAGATACCGAAAGGCATAAAAATGATAATCTGAATAACACCTACATCTGGCATTGCAGATTTGGTCATATAAATGAAAATGAAATTCCAAACTTACATGGAGATGTACACTTGGGTCAAATGATTTTGAATTATTTGACAAATGCAAAATATGTCTGTTAGGCATAATGACCATATCTCCTTTTACTTGAAAAGGAGAAAGATCTGCATAATTACTGAGTCTAATACATAGTGATGTATGTGGACACATATCAATCAATGCTAGATAAAGTTTCTCTTATCTCATCACATTTACTAGACGGCTATTTCAGAAATGGTCATGTATATTTGATGAAATTCAAGTATGAAACTTTTGAAAGTTCAAAGGATTCAAACTAGAAATTGAGAAACAAATAGGTAAATAAATTCTCACACTAAGATTTGATCGATGTGGAGAATATCTAAAATGTAGAATTTTAGATTATCTAAAAGATAATGTGATTATCTCGTAGTGGATTCCTCTACATGCATTGCAACATAATGGTGTATTTGCAATGAGGAATCATGTACTATTAGATATAGTGCAATAAGGACAAGCCATGCAAATGCTTCAAAATCGTTTTGAGATCATGCACTGATTGCCACGTGCCACGCACTAATCATGTCCCATCTAAATCGGTTAACAAAACTCCATACGAGTTATGGAAAGACAGAATGCCCCACTTTTCTCATATGAAAGATTGGGGCTGTGACGCTTATGTGAAGCGCACTGAATCGGATAAGTTTGAAACTAAATTCGATAAATATATATTTGTAGGATATTCAAGAGACAATTGAATATCAATTCTATAATTTCATTGAGAAGAAGGAGTTCATCTCAAGATGTGTCATACTCCTAGAGAAAATGTTTGTTCTAGGAGAGGACAGTGGGAATAGAGTAAATCTTGAAAGAGTTCAAGGATTCACAGATATAGTTAACCAAGTAGATAACCTGAGTCTGATCCCAAAGTGTTGAGGGACATACTTTTGATCAGGAAGTGGAGACTCTTACGGACACGACAGCTCCATGTAAATCTTATAGGATCATTCGACCTTCTGGAAGATAAGAATCCATGATTACTAATCTAGCATTACTAATCGAGGATGATGAACCTACAAATTTTGCATAAGCAAAGTCAAGTGTTGACTCGCTGACATTGCATAAGGCTATGATATCCGATATGAACTTAATGTTACCAAGGTTTGGACCTTGGTCAACCCGCCTAATGGATTGAACCTATAGGTTGTAAATGAGTTTACAAGAAAAGTTCAATATGGATTAAAATAAGCCTTTTGGAGCTGAAATATTCGATTTGATATAAAAGTCAAAATGTTTGATTTTATCAAAAATGAATTGTGTGTTTAAAAGAAGATAGTGGGAGCAATGTCGTATTCCTAATATTATATGTATGAGACATATTAATAGGAAGCGACGTCTTTATATTTCAAATTGTTGAAATTATGGTTGTTAGATAATTTCTTCATAATAGATATGTGAGAAATAGCTTGATCTATAGAGATAGATCTATAAGATTGCTTAACTCATTCAGATCTATATAGATAAAATCTTAAGAAGATTTTATATGGAGAAAATGAACTGGGAGTTCATGGATACATTGATGCTAACTTCTAGTCGGACTAGAATGATAGCATATTTCGATTAGGATATTTGTTTACCTTTAAGCGATATGTTGGAAAGGTTCCAAATCGAAAATCATCGTTGATTCAATAATAGAAGCCTTATACATCACTGCTTTAGAAAGCAACAAAAGTTGTTGTCTGGGTCAAAGTGTTCATTAATGAACTTGGAGTAGTTCCTAACATTGTTGATCACATGCTTCTGTATTGTGATAATAGTGGAGCCATCGTGCAAACAAGGGAACTAAGGTCTCATCATTGATCCAAACATGTGTTAAGGTAGTATTATCTCATTGGAAAGATAATACAATGAATTGACGTAAAGAAAGAACGAATTCCCACGAGTTATTAAATTGCAGATCCATTGACAAAGAGTTGTCGCAGTATAAACATGATTGTCATGTAGACTCTTATGGTATAAGATACATAAGGGATTGGATCTAGTGCAAGTGGGAGTTTGTAAGTGTTATGCCCTAGGTCCAATCAACTTTGGACATAATCACTTTTAATGTATATATAACCGATGCATATTTATGGCAAGATCTATTATTTAATTCAATTAATATTCTAATTAATTAAATAATAGAATCCGTAGATTCAAATCTTGATGATTTGTTAATCACAAAGAGTTGTGATTGTGAGATACAAATTACATATGACTGAATTTTAAATCGTCCGTGGTCGTATGTATATATCGAAGATATGGATATACGTTATTATGGATTAGACCATCACGTGTGACATTTCTTACTTATGAAGTAAGTAGTTGATCTTACAAGTTAAAGTGTGGAGACACTTGAATGAACACGTGAATGTTTTGTTATAGAACAAAACATTGGAGATCCGCCGAGAGATTCCACATGGAAAACTATCTGAGTGTCAGTGGTTAATCTCTAACGTTCGGTAGTGAAATTGGTCCTTTGACTTGAGGTCATCATAGTGCCTTATGTGAGGACAATCATGCTTTGGTGATGTCGGATGTTGCTCTGTCAAGGGTCGCTAATACGGCAGAGTTCGGGTATGTCAAGAATCATATGAAGGTTGTGGACCTGATCAAAAGAGGTTCGTCAAATCTTAGATAGTAAGAGTTTGATGAATACATTACTTCCAGTTAAGTTGATAATGAAATCCTTGGCCAAGGGGTCTCATAAGTCGGAAAAGAGTTTTCGATTTACATTGACTTAACAGTAGGATAAAAGATATGATCGATAATTGAGATTAACACACGTACATATCTCGTAATTGATCGGATCATATTGACGAAAGGATTATAGTTTCACGGTAAACGAACAAGTTTGGTTTTGTCACGCCACGTGACATTTCCCGTCACATGTATTGCCCTGACACATTGCTAGATATCAATCTGGGACAACGAATGTAAATTGATGATAAATTAAAAGGGTATTTTAATTTATCAATTTTGATTAGATCAAAATAATAATTTACGTCGTTGACATCGTGATCGAGAACCTAATGGGTCACACACAAAAGAGAATCAGAAGAATGAGATTTACCAATTAGTTAATTAACAAGTGTTGGATAATTAATTAATTGGGTTACTTATTAATAGACCCGAATTAATTAATTGGATTAATTAATTCATGGACCAGATTTAATTAATTTGATTAATTAAATGTTGGACCGGGTTAAGTTAAGAGATGGGCCAGCCCGTTTGGACTTGTATTAATAGGCTGTTAGGGTTTGAAAAACCTAATGGAACTTTCATTATTCTTGCTAGCACGAGAAAAGAAAACCCTAGCCATCATTCTTATTCTCTGTGTGGATCACCATTGGAGGCTGGACAATTGGACAGCTTGGATTGTAGATCGTGATCATTGGAATTCGTGAATTAGCAAAAGAGTTTGCAGAATTTATCAAGGTATTATTCTAAACACAGTTTCTATCTAAACACAATGTAGATCCTTGTTTGGGAATCGAAATTACTTTACTTCCGCTGCGCATTGATTAAGTAGGTTCCCAACATTTCTCTCACTCTTCTAGCGTACCTGACAATAGTAGCTGAAATTCTAACTGTTGTAAAGGAATATAAACCCACCATCTTCCCATTTCCAAAACTTAGGCTCGGCAACTAGTTGTTTATTTACTTTGATTGTTAAATTATTTATAAAAGCATTTGATATACCATCTAATATTCTATGATCTCTGATAATGAGCTTTTATGTCTTTACTCACAAATAAGTTATAGCAGTTTGAAATCAAATTTTTGAAACTCGGCCAAACAGCATAACAATCTGTATTACGTATTACCTTGTTGATAAATGACAATCAATTCTGAGACTCCTCTATAATAATCTCAACTGAATACAGTGGGGGTAATTATACATAAATAAGTAGAAAGGAAGTCTCTCATTTGACTCTAATCTGCACATTGTTTAGTTAACATCGCTAGAAGCAAACCAGTCTCTACTGACTAGGAAAAAGTGTTGTTAGTGGAGCGTGACCCTTCTCTCTCTCTTTCCATGGTCGAATTAATATTTATGTAAACACTCTAGGCTTATACTAGGCCGAATTGAATGTATGTGGGTAATTTATTTGATTTCTGTCCTTCTATTCCTCATATATTACCTACACTTCTCCCAGTTGTGTGTTCTTTGAATTTTGCTTCTTCAAATTTTTTATCATCTTTACTCTCTTTTTCTTTCCTCTAATAGTGATTGTTGTTTAATATAACTGAACAATCGCCACTAAAATGTTATCAGGAAATTATGATTCTCCCTGTTGGAGCCAGAAAATTTCAGGAGGCATTGCAAATTGGTGCTGAAACTTATCATCATTTAAAGGTGACTTCATCCAACCAGGAGGGGGTACCTGTAAAAGAGTTCTTGCCTGTTTTTATCGCTTTATAGCCATTCAATTGCTGATTTTAATATTGTTTATTTCATTCATGTCTATAAATATTTAATGGTCCTTTCTACAGTACGTCACTTTAGTTCTTGGGAAGCATAAATTTGATATTTTCTGTCAATTCAAAATTATGGAAAAGAAATCTGATCATAATAACAGCAGCATTGCTAGCATGTATCTCACCCTCAAAGAGGTTTTGTTTGGTTTTATGCGCAATGCAAATTTGCACGATGAAACCTTGAGAAATAATGCTCTCTTTCTTTTTGGCCGACCATGGTGGTGCTCAATTTGACACATTTTAGAAAGACATCCTAGTGAGATTTTTTCATATTTAATTCAAGTCATGGTTTGCTGCTTTAATTTGTCACATGCATCTTGAAATTGTTGGATGAACCTCTTTGACTGAATAATGGCTTTTGTGTATTCCATTTCCTTATGTTGACTTGTGTATTTCCATCTTTGCTTGTAAAAAGGCAGGTTGTAATTACAGAAAAATATGGCGCACATGGATGTAATGTTGGACAAGATGGTGGTTATGCTCCAAATATTTCCAGGCAAGTTTTCCTTCATTTGGTTTCTTCTGTTGAACCAAATTGGCGGTCCTGATTTTCAGCAACTGCAGCTTTAAAGAAGGCTTGGATCTTGTAAAGGAGGCCATTGGCAGAACAGGCTATAGTGACAAAATAAGACGGCAATTAATGTTGCCGCTACTGAGTTTTGCATAGGTGATGTACTTCATCCTTGGACGTGCGACACCCTTTAAAAAAAAAAAAAAAAAATTCTGTTTGTTTTATAAGTATCATGAGTCAAGAAACACTGGGAAAGTATCAGAATCCCATAAATAAGTTTCCTTCTCTAGAATAACTCTTGAAATTTATGATTGTCTAAAACTCCCAAACAGTTCTCAAACCATGCAACCCAGCCCTGCCTTTTGGCTATAATTACAAAACTATTGCTAATTGTTCTAAAAATTTTATTATTTTTATTATTAATAAAACACGAACTCTTTTACACCATGTCAGTTCATGCTAAAACTCTTTCACACTATGTCAGTTCATGCTTCGATGATACGTTCTTGATTCACAATTCAGACATTGAAATGGAATTATGATGCATGTTTGATGATCTTCTTATATTCCCCATCTGAAGTCGATAGCATAAACATTGACAAACATTTCCTGCAATTCCATGTTCTTTATATTGAAGTGTAGTCAAGTATTATAATTGTTGGCTCATTTTAATGGCTTAACGTGTTCCTTTACAAAATTAGGATAGGTGACTTTCTGAAATTAGGAATTTTGATACGGTTGAGACAGAATCTTCTGAAAAATCAATGTAATGAAGTTACAATACTGTGATTAAATTCCATTATCACATCTGTTTTCTCAATGTCTTCATCCCTATCCAGGACATGGCTTGAGAATGTTAATGACTATGAAATAGATGGAATGATTTCTAGGAATGAAATAAAGGCTCTGCAGTTAGCTTTGTTGCAGTGAAGCTTGCTATCTTGTGCATGCGTGAGCATTCATTATGTACATCAATGGAGCTGTTTCCAACTTAAATATCATCCTTGACTTCTCGATTTTTAGAATAAGCTACCTGAAAGTATCAGCTTCAATGCCACAAAGGATCATGTTAGCATGAAATCTCGATCAGCATAAATGACAAACTAAATTCATGACCAGGCAAGAGACGGTGAGACAGACATGGAAGCAACGGAGACTAGGCATTTTCTGAACTTTATTGGGATCGCTGTTGCTTTAGTCCGATCAACAATGTTTCTTGACCATGTTGATAATTAAAACATAGGACAGTGATATTAAAGATTTTTCTTGTGTATATGTTTCATAAGCTTCAGGCCTTTTTGGGTCTATAGATATATAAAATTACTTGGCTGAGTTTTACTTATTGACTGGGTTTATCTATATTTTAAGTGTTATTTCTTAGCTTACGAAATTGGTTGTGATTTGAGTTTTAACCTTGGTGTACCCAACATTTACTTGCAGTTGATATTTCCTTATTATTCTTTGAAGTAGAGGAATAACCCGTTGCATTGAATAGTGTTCCAATTTAATGGTGTCTTTGTTGCCAGCTGGATCACTTGAGCCATTGTTCCCACCCGTTTGAAGGGATCATATTCTTCGTCCAACTTTAAGTGTCTCAATTTATCTTACGTGTGTACTTCTATTTATTATCTTCTCATTTGTTCTAGAGGAACTGATTGTTTTGTTCCCTTAATTAGGTACTAAGTATGATTTGGATTATAAATCTCCAAATAAATCAGGTCAAAATTTTAAGTCAGGAGAGGATATGATTGATATGTACAAAGAACTCTGCGAAGGTATCTTAATTGCTAATTACATTTCTTTGATAGTTCTTTCCCCGTCCTTGAATGCAAAAGCTGCTGGCCAGAAGAAATTGATTTTTTTTACCCGTTCTATTCCAATTTCTCATTTCTCTTCTCCCCATATCTGGGGCTCTGGCAGAATACCCTGTTGTATCAATTGAAGATCCATTTGACAAGGAGGATTGGGTACATGTCAAGTATTTTTCTGGTCTTGGAATATGCCAGGTTTGCCTGTTACTCTCATTGATGACTTTTTACTTGCAACTTCCACCCTACTGAAGATTCTGCCACAGAATGATCACCAGATGAGGGTTGGAGTGTATAGCTATCTGCAACTCCAGTTCAAGAATAACCTCTAATTAAAATGAACTCTCGGGAACTTTAAGCTGTCTGCTCAAAACAAAGTGAAAGAAATAATTGTGGTAGGACGGACTTTGTCTTCATTTGATAACTCTGCTAAGGAAAAGCAGAATATCAACAGTACTTGGAAAGATGCTAATGCAATGCACTTGTCAATGCCTTGCACTTGATGCATTGAGTTTGTTAAATTTGTTGGGTGGAAAAACAGTTTAGGTTTGGGTGATGAATCACCTCAAGTAAAGAAACAACAAAATTTCAGCCATTTGACCACCCTCCCCCCTTCAAACACATACACAGGCATGTGCATTCTGCAGTAATCTGATAGGTTACTTGTTTGTTAGGTAAAAGTCGGGGAGGGGTGGTATTATGGGAAGTTAGTAGAATGAATTGTATACTCTTCTCAGTATAAATGGGGGAGGGTAGTTTCATTTTCATTCAAGCAGAAATTGAGCATTGGTTTTGGGGGAGTCCAGGCCTCTCGAATGCCTAGGAATCTGCAGTTCATTTTCATTTAATTCAGTTTTATATATACAAATATAGATACAATTTGTCTTCCTGTTGTTGAATATCAATTTCAGTATATGTAAATTGATCTGGGTCCTATCATAATCCTGCTCTGTTAACTTTTTTAGAATGCTTCTAATTGCAGGTTGTGGGAGATGACTTGTTGATGTCAAATCCTAAACGAGTAGAGAGAGCTGTGAAGGAGGCAGCTTGTAATGCACTTAATCTAAAGGTACCTGCTTTTGCAAGTCAAATACTGAGCGAGTAAAGTGGATCCATTTTTTACTGCATCCTGCTAATTCCAGACGTATTTCTTTGTAAAGATAATAAGTGAAAACAAAAAATAATGTAGGGCATTACTAATCAATTATTAATTTTGCTTGTTCCATTTATTCTTTAAGCTGGATTTAAGGTTTTGACTACTGAATTCAATATTCTTATGTCATTCAAGCTTTGGTGCACTAAATATAAATGTCAATGTAAGCAGCATTTTCGATTAACTGCACAAAATACCCTATTTCAATGACCGACAGTGGAAACCTGAAAAGCACTTCTTCAGCTATGATAGGAAACAGATGTCCTACTCCTACTTGAGCACCTTTGTTTGCTAATCCAATTGCAACGTGATTACTCTTATTATTGCTTAAATTGACACAGCTTGTTGATTTTCTGTTGACTTCTGAAGGTCATGATCTGTCCTTCTCGTTTCGACTAGTGTAGATTATTTGTTAAAAATGGTCGCTATACATTTTCTACAAGCTTTATGACAATTTCAGCACCATTTATGATATATAAAGTGCGTTTCTATACTATCTTTAATGGAAGAACTGGAATTCAGGTTAATCAGGTGGGGACTGTGACCGAGGCCATTGAAGTGGTCAAGTTAGCAAAGGATGCCAACTGGGGTGTGGTGATATCTCAACGAAGTGGAGAGACTGAAGATTCTTTCATAGCTGATTTGTCTGTTGGTCTTGCCACTGGTCAGATTAAAGCTGGTGCACCTTGCCGTGGAGACAGGCTAGCGCAGTACAATCAGGTTTATATCTTACATTTTAGTTCACGAATTTGTAATTTAGATTTTTCAAAATCTGAATCTTGTGAAGGGATAATACTCATAGGATCCTACAAGCGCTATGTGACATATCCTGTTTTATTATATTTTTTAAGATTTGATACGCGAGGGACATGTCCTCCAACACGCCTCAGACACGTTCAGGCCTTGACAGGCTCCATTTTATAAATTTTGGAATATAAAAAATCAATATAATATAGAAAAGTTGAACGAACACGTGGAAGTTGTTTTATATCTATTATGTGCACTTTTTGATGAATCCCTTTATTTCGTTGGCTGTGGTAATACAAAGTACAACTTGAGTTACGATAACATAACAAATAACCATTTCTTATCAAAAGATTTCACCTGCATAAATTCTGAATCAGTCATTAGTAATGTTATGAAGTAAAAAAATTACAACAATAAGGAAATTAAATATACAAGTTCATGATCTTTTGTATCAATGCACGTGTCTTGTCATACTTTTTTCCTCCTATTTTTGACTCCACTTGGAAATTGAAAAATTATGTGTTAGCTTGTCTATGGAATATGTATTATGCTTCATAGCCTCAAGCTTAGTTACAAGTTGTGATTCTGAAAACTAGCTCTTAGAAATTGATTCCATCGAGAGAATTTTTATAATGTCTCTTGCACTGCTGTTGATTCAACTCCATTTCTTCTGAATTTTTTTCATAAACTTTATATAAAACTAATTAGATAAAGTAAATAGCTGAAATGTGAAATTAGTGCCCACAGCGTAACTGACCATCGTATCTCTATATGTTTTCCTAGTGCCCCTTTTCAAAATCCAAAAAAAAGGTGGGCCCCCCACTATTGTGAGGGGCCGGTCAGGGGGTTTGTACCCCCCCCCCCCCCCCCGGGGTAAGAGTAGCATTGCTCATGATTATATGTGCTCATTTGGGGGTAACTTTAAAATTGGCCTAGTCAAAAGGTCATAATTCCCTTTTGACTTTTTCACAAGTAAATAACTTCAAATTGGCCTAAAGGTGTTTAAAAGACAAAATTACCATTAAGTGAATATGATTACAAAATATGATATTGTTAAAAAGACAACACTGCCCTTTTAGTTAACAAATAAAAACCAAACACTCCCTACATAACATTACAAAATCAGCTCAAATACAGATAAAAATTCTCTCATCTTCTACACTCTGAAAATCTCAAAAATATCCATAGCTGAAGAAAAAAAAATTCTCGGTCAATTACTTCAAATCAGTAAGTACATTTACATATGTTTAATTTCGTTTTCGTTAAATATGTGCATGTTTTTTACTTGATAAATTAAGATTCGACGTTGGAGTTGGCAGATAAATTTTTTTAGCAGATGTATATAATTTATTGTAAGCATAATGGGAAAAGAATTCATCTGCATAACTTTTCGATTGGTTTGCGTTAACGGCTGTTACGATAAACAACGAAAAGGTCCAAAAAAATGGTTAACAGCCTAAAAAATCGACTAACAAAACAGCCAAATAATCGCCCATTTTTAGGCTGTTAACAGCCTATTTTTAGGCTGTTAACAGCCCAAAATTGGGCTGTTAACAGCCTAACAGCCTATTTTTTAGGCTGTTAACGGCCTAAAATATTGGTCATATTTTAAGGCTGTTAACAACCTAAAAAATCGGCTGTTAACATGCAAATAATTGGGAATGTTAGACTGTTAGGTGCTGTTTTGTTTTTTAATAAGTTTTCTATTTGAAATATTTACAAATTCGATTTTGTCATGCCACACAGATATGAGGATTATACTCCCGGTTTGTTATTTTGGTGATTTTGAGTTGGATGAAAATAATCGATGGACATGGAAATGGACAAGTGACGGACAACGTACTATGCCAACACATATAACAGAGACTACATCGTACGACGAACTGTACCATGATATA
The DNA here is from genome assembly GCA_019097785.1 of Fraxinus excelsior. Taxonomy (NCBI): domain Eukaryota; kingdom Viridiplantae; phylum Streptophyta; class Magnoliopsida; order Lamiales; family Oleaceae; genus Fraxinus; species Fraxinus excelsior. The sequence continues at coordinate 1,517,461 of CM032639.1, forward strand.
CAGAAGAAGCTGAACGTCGATTTATCTCTATACAATATGGTACTGAGATATCAATTCCAAGAGCATTTGCCATTTTCAATTCCACCTGCAAAGATTACATCTGATATTGACGTGAGTTATCTGTATGATTTGAACAAAACGCAAATGACACCAATTTACGTGACTTTAGTGATGAAGGATGACTTAGAAGGTAGAAATGAACATTCGGATGGAGCTGATGACAATGCAAATAATTTTTGGGATACGGTGGAGATAGCTCGCGAGGATGACACAAATATTCCCGAGACAGTTGTTCATCATCATGACATCACTAAGACGCACATAATTCAATCGGTAGTTCAGGACAGCGAGAATGTAAATGAATTTACAAATGAGGATTTAATTGGTTTATCCCGTCAGGGACATGAGTGGGGTGGGAGCTCAGGGGCCGGAACAAGCGGACCTTCATCTAATTCTTCACGTGTGGTTCCCGATGAAGAAGATTTGTATGTTGAGCAACTGTTTGAAACGAAGAAAGCTTTACAGGAAGCTGTGCACCTCCTGGCATTGAAATTCAATTTTGAGTTCAAGGTAAAGAAATCAAACAAATCATTGTTGACACTTGTTTGCGTTGACGACAGTTGCCGTTGGCGGTTGCGAGGGACTAAGATGGATACGAATGAGAATTTTGTAGTTCGCAAATATATACGGGAACATACTTGTGAATTGGGGATTCGTCAAAACGATCACAGACAAGCTCAATCATGGTTTATTGGACGACAGATAATGCACAAGTATCAGAACCCACGGACGATCTATAGACCTTCAGACATCATTAACGACGTTCGACGAGAGTACGGAGTGGTCATGAGCTACCAGAAGGCCTTGAAGGCCAAAGAATGTGCGTTGGAGGATTTATTGGGCTCGGCCGAGGAGAGTTATGCTAAATTGGCCAGATACTGTCATAATTTGGGGACAACGAATCACGGTTCCACTTTTTTCATTGAGACGGAGGGCGAGAAATGTTTTAAGTATTTATTCATGGCTCTTGGACAATGCATTAGAGGATTTACAAATGCGATGCGACCGGTAATTTTAGTGGACGGTACAACTCTAAAATCGAAATACAGGGGTACGTTGATTATTGCTACATGTTAAGATCCCAACATCCAGATTTACCCACTTGCATTCGGCATAGTCGACAGCGAGAATGATCGGTCAATGAGTTGGTTCTTTACGAAGCTCAGGGAAGTGATCGGGGAAGTCCCTCATCTTGCATTCGTAACAGATCGGGGTCAGTCTCTAATAAATGCTATTGCTGAAGTCTTCCCCGAGGCACATCATGGGTACTGCATGTACCACATACAAGGTAATCTGAAGACTAGATACCAGGGTCAAGGCATCGTTTCATTGTTCAGGAGGGCGGCCGAAGCTTACAGTGTCGAGGAATGCAATAAGTGGTTGGTCGAGATAGGGAAGAAGTCGATATCGGCATGGGATTATCTTACAAAGATGGGGATAGAACATTGGGCGCGATCACATTTTCCAACACGTCGGTACAACTTGATGACGTCAAATAACGTGGAGTCTATGAATTCACTGTTTAAGAAGGATCGAGAGTTGCCAATTCTCGCATTGATTGAGAACATTCGTACGAAACTGCAGCAGTGGTTTCACGACCGATGTGTTGAATCGCAGAACTGCTCGACTTGGCTAGCCCCGGCTCAAGAGGAAAAATTGTTCAAGGCCGCACAGGTTGCGAGGAGGTTGAATGTGGAACCACTAGATGAGTTGCGCTTCTCTGTACAAGATGCACGTCAGCTGATATACATTGTGGACCTGAATGAACACACATGCACTTGTGTTCGATTTCAGTTGGAGAGTTTTCCATGTGAGCATGCAGTCGCGGTATCTATGAACAAAGGCTTTGCAGCGAGAACATTATGCTCTCAGTATTACACAGCTGAGTATTGGAGAACTGCATATGCTGAGACTATATTTCCCTTACCGAACGAATCTGATTGGGAAGTTCCTGACCATATTTTCCCACTGAATAGTTTGTCGCCACCGGTAACTGAACCGCGTGGCCCTGGACGCCCACGAACTTCTAGAATACCATCTACTGGAGAGTTTTCTCGACCGCGTCGGTGCGGCAGATGTAGAGCAGTCGGTCATACTCGTCAAAATTGTACAAGTCAAATTCCCCTAGATAACAATTAGTCAAATATGTAATGGTATTGTTGCTAAATGAACAATATTTAATTATTTAACCATAATTTTCGCCAATTTGATTAAGTGTACATTAGTAACAGTTAAAGTGCACAATATTTCATTATATAATTATTTATACATAAGTACAGTTATTTCACACATACATAAACGAGTTACTCAATTCAATTCAACGTACTATATTTTTACAATATTTACAAGTATTAAATAAATGAATCAACAATTAAATGTATAACGTTTACGGATCACACTCGAATTCGTATAAATCGCACGCTAATTTATTCCTCCAAATTTGTATCCATGCTTGGTTGATTCCATCAACCTTATGTCCTATACTCAAAAACTCGATGTACCTTATCCATGCATGATGATTCAAGATCGCTGGAACATATATATGTGTACAAGCATCCCATGCCTTTCCCCCGAGCCTCGGCAATATCCCTACGACCCATTCGGCCATATATTCAGGAAGCACGTACTTACTACCCATACATAGCAACGACTCATGCTCAATGGTAATAGCTCCCAAAAACTCAGTGCTCAGTATGAGTCGGCCGGGCATATCAAATGACTGCGGATATCGTCGAGCTCGATCTCGTAGTACCTCCATGGCCAGGTCGATGTGCTACATCAGGAAACACCAATAAAAAATTAACAAGTTATTTCATTTCAAAAAACAAAAAAATAATGTACACATAATAAACAACAAAATGAATATTTCACTTACATCGTCGGCAAGCCACGTCCCTGAAGTGGTGATCTCGCGAAACCACTTATATGCATCTACTATCATCTTCGAGCCAACTTGGCGGCTTTGTCTGAAAATAAAATTTGAAAAAATGTTGAAAAAGATATAGATGAATTAGCGTAACGTACTTTATTTAAATTCTATAATACTTACCGGGGCTTAATTATCCTCAACTCTGCCTCGAAGACTTTCCATCTTGCTGCGTCCACCTCCCGGAACAGATTGGGGTACGTCCCGTCAATGAACGTCCTCCTCTTGGCCTCAGCCGTAAAGGGAGAAACGACGTACTGCGAAGGCAGCCTGACCCTCTTGCCGACCACCTGCTCCGGGGCGTCAGCGGCATGCCTTTTTCCCGCCGCTACGTCAGGTGTACGCTCGCCCTCCACCTCGGGAATAACATCATCCGGGCTCACCACCACCACCAACTCCTCCGTCCTACCCTCTGCCTCTGTCCTCCCCACCACCACAACCTCCTCCGGGGCAACTGCCTCTGTCCTACTCTCCTCCGGTGGAACTGCCTCTCTCCTACCCTCCTCCGGGGGAACCGCCTCTCTCCTACCCTCCTCCGGGGATAAAAAAAACGAAGCCAATGTGGCATCATCCGCCCAGAAATGACCCCCTCCATCACCACCTCCATCACCCCGTCCCTCACCCCGTCTCCCACATATGATATCGCCTCGGAGGGCTGCAATCTCAGCCTGAAGCTCTCGGCGCATCTCGTCCATCTTACCCCTAAACTCTCCGCGCATCTCGTCCATCTGACCCCTAAACTCTCCGCGCATCTCGTCCATCTGACCCCTAATAAATACTGTCAGGCGATCGTACAGATCAGTGGACGGTGGAGAAGGTGATCTGATCGGCGGTGATGCCCACGGCGGCGGTGATGAAGTAATCGGTGGCGGTGATGCCATCGGCAACGGTGATGCCCTCTGCGGCGCATCTGGCCACGGCAACGGTGATGCCCATGAGGGCGAGGAGGCACCCTGCGGTAGGGGCGGTGAAACCCTCGGAGGTGAAGCCCTCTGCGGCAGTGGCGGCGATGAAGTAATCAGCACCGGGGGCGGTGATACCCTCTGCGGTGGCGGCGACGGTGAAGCCCTCGGCACCGGCGGCGGTGAAGCAGTTGGACAGCCCCCCTACACGGATTGAAACATAAAAAATTATTATATTTAATGAAAATTCGATTAACACATGCAAATCAATTATATTCAATTCACGTACCTCATCTCGAGCGGCTTCATCATGCCCATGAGTGGCCAATTCACGCACATATCCACGTCCCTCCTCCTCCATCGAAGGCATCAACTGCGTTATGATTCGAATCTGGCATAACAACATTTGTTAATGATCACATTAACATATTTTGGAGCTACACACAACATAAATTGCAAATGTATTATCTTACCTGAGGGTGGTCGAGGAGAGCTGATAGCTTTTTGCTAGTCGGACATCCATCTGCTCGCCAGTGATGCATCCGAGGGCAGCGTGTCTCCCCTCGCCTCGCAAACTGGGTACCTAGGAGGGGGACCGTCTCGTACGCCCAGATCTGCAACACATACATACAATTATTATATTCATATTTATTGTAAACAATATTATAATAAAGTATGTCGAACATTTACCTGCACGGCAAGGGATAATCCGTATGTATCGTATTTACGCATGGTCCCCTTCGGCCTCGAGTGTGATCTGGTGAATGGTCCCCTTCGGCCTCGAGTGTGATCTGGTGAATACGTGCACCGTGTCCTCAAAACATCTCCGGCCCCACGGATATGTGTTGAACACATCAAGATCGTCGACGATCTGCAGATGGAATAGGTCAATCCCAGTCCTCCGATGGTGACATCGCAACACGCTCTCAAGGATGTAGACCAGGCCGAGCTTCAGTCTATCCAACATGTCGTCACATCTAGTGATCG